>OX346234.1:10000000-11200000 GCA_947049295.1 Ligdia adustata
TCGGACCACCGAGTAGTATGTAAGTTAATGTTAAGAATATAATCCTTTGTGTAATTCATTAGTATTAGAGCCTTCAAATCGGCTACACGTAGTTTAATTAGTCCTAGAGCCTCCATATCGGCTAAACGTATTTTAAGTTAAATATTAAAGCCTCAGTATCGGCTATAAGTATTTTAATTTAGTTTTTAAAAAGAAAGTTTCGTGCTCCCTAAATTTAACTGGCGCAGCCGGTAGGATTCGCTGCTGTCGTGCATTTCATAGTTTCGTCGGTATATGGGTATCGAAATTTACCCAATCGCGGAATCGAGTGCGCGTGCGAATCCTCGAACCAAAGAAATAAGTTAGAACGGGACACCCAGTATGGCATCGATCGGTTGGTGAGTAAAACTTTTCGCCATCCTTTCCAATCCTTACTTTCCACGAACTTTGTTATTATCGAGATAAGACTTCTCTCGTTTATGACGTCGGGTATCTAAACATAGAACTCTGTTTAGACTACCTATGTAGCGATAAGAACCTTGAACCTAAGATAGAGTTAAGTAAACGTAGAATCGCTCTACAATTTAAATAAATTACTTTCTAAAAGTAACTTAATCAATTCAAATTTCAAAATCAATTTGAATTGTTAGTAATAAGTGATTTAAGTGTAATTTAGGTAAATTTAAAATTAATTATATTTTTGTGTGTGCTAAATTTTAGTCTAATTTAATTTTACAAATCCAAACCGATTTATTGATCAAGTTTTTCTTAGTTATTTTAAAATTTAAAATCAATATTTCTGATTAAACCTTTGTGATTCAAATTATTTTTATATTACTTGTCTAAATTTTTATAACTCTATTATAATGGAGAATGTAGAGCAGGTTAATCCGATCCCTCGCGAAATTTTAACTCTTGTTCCTATATATGGTGGGGACAAGACCCAATTAAACTTATATATAAGGAAATGCGAGTATGTAATAAGTAGATATAGGCAACGAGGAAATGTAGCGCAAGACCTTTATGTCTTCCAATCTTTGACGAGCCGTTTAAGCGATAAGGCCGCCTCGTTATTGTCAGAACGTGAGGACATTTCGACCTGGAGTGAATTAAAAGAACTCCTTAAACAGCATTTCGGAGACCCGCGTAGTGAGCAATGCGTAGGAATTGAATTAGAATCTATGAAAATTAAATCAGGAGAAAATTATTTGGATTTTTGCAATAGGATACAGAGCGTTCGTTCGGTTTTGTTATCTAAAGTGAACATGTTAAATGACGCCGAGTTAAAACGTGCCAAAACAACTATATATAATAGCACATCATTAAACGTGTTTCTCTATAACCTACCAGAGGAAATGGTGCGCATTGTTAGGCTTAAATCTCCTACGACATTAGAGGATGCCCTGAGTGTCGTTTTAGAAGAGGTTAACTTTCACGAACAATATAATATGCGGAAACGTATGTATGGCATATCAAACAGCCTAGCACCAAAACCTATTTTGCCTCAAAACCTAGGCAATGGTTTTAAATTTGGCGTGAATCCACAACCATCGGGATTCAGAATTCCTAATCCACCACAAAATACTACGCCTATATACAGCGCTCAACAATTTAAGATGCCTCAGCCTCAAGGACAAAACTTTGGGTTTCGCCCTCAGCTTGGGTACCGTCCACCACAGGTCGGATATACTCCGCCCCAATTCGGATATAAACCACAATTAGGATATCGCCCACAGTTAGGATATCGCCCACAGTTTGGAAATGATCAGCCACAACATCCAGGCTTTAAACCATCCCCTAACGTAGGGATGCGACCCCAACAGTTTGGGTATAAACCACCCCAAATTCAAGAGCCACGGTTACAAGAGTCTGACGTAACTATGCGGACAGCTCGACCCGTGCCTCGCGAAGGATTTAAGCTCAACGAATTGTATGACGAACCAGACTACTTTGACTATAATTATGAACAAGACTTAAACCAAGACTATGAAACATACGAATACGACCAAACTGACATGTACCATGACGAAACGACGTATGAACATACTGACTCACCGCAAGAGCAATTAGACCCGAATTTTTGTATAGCTGCCCCGACAGACAAGAAATCATAGAATTAAATTGTGACCCTACACTTAAATTACCACACATTTATTTGCCTGAAATAGACGCGAAAATGATGATCGATACTGGCAGCACAAGATCATTCTTGAGCCCACGAAAAGCGTACGAATATTTTTACAACCATATTCGTTACGAGCCTTTCGAAATAGTTAGTACGCATGCTTCTAGTAGACATAGCGAAGCCATAACTATACCACTTTTACCATCTTTTCAAAGTGACGATTTCCACAAATTTTATTTGTATGACGTAGACTCACGATACGACGGCCTAATTGGCAACGACTTATTAAGACAACTCGACGCCGTAATTGACCTTAAACATTCGACTCTGAAAACAAAGACGACTTGCATACCTATTATAAATACGAATTTGAACTACGTAATTGAACTACAGCCACGATCTGAACAAAGAGTAAAGCTTCCGATAGACCAACATTCAGGTGAAGCTATACTTGACTATAAAGAGTTTAGCCCTGGCGTACGAATGCCAAGTGCATTGGTTAACTGTGTGAATGGATATGCATCAACAATTATCCAAAATGCTACCGACACACAAATGACTCTGACGATAAAACGACCCATGCAAGTATCAAAACATTTAGACTTAGAGTGCAACCTTAATTTTTCTACAAATGTGAATAATATACAGACAGATAGGATACTTGATGAAAACCTACAAAAACTGAGACTAGACCATACTAATGCCGAAGAATATGAAAAAATTAAAAAACTGTGCAATGAATATAAAGACATTTTTCACTGTGACCAACTACCTTTGACTTTTACAAATCAGGTAAAACATAAAATACGTACCAAAAACGAAGACCCTATTTACGTAAAACCATACCGACAGGCCCCGACTCAAGCAGAAGAAATAAATCGTCAAGTAGAAAAAATGTTTAATGACAATATTGTTAAAGAATCTCATTCTCCGTGGAATGCTCCGGTACATTTAGTTCCGAAGAAAATTGACGCAACTGGACAGCAAAAATTTCGAATGGTTATTGACTACAGACGACTTAACGACATTACTATTGACGACAAATATCCCCTACCGAATATAAATGACTTATTTGACAAACTAGGTAAAAGCGTTTACTTTAGTACTATTGACTTAGCTAGCGGATACCACCAAATTGAAGTGGAAGAACAAGACAGACAGAAGACCGCTTTTAGTACACAGAACGGACACTTTGAGTTTTTGAGAATGCCGTTCGGTTTAAAGACAGCGCCCGCCACTTTTCAGCGCACTATGGACAATGTCCTCCGAGGACTACAAGGACTACACTGTATGGTGTATCTCGATGACGTCATCATCTACTCATCGAGCCTCGAAGAACATATCCAAAAACTACGCCTAGTTTTTGACAGACTTAGACAGACAAATCTTAAGGTACAACTTGACAAATCTGAATTTTTACGCAAGGAAGTTTTGTACCTTGGCCACACGATTACGAAAGACGGACTGAGACCTAATAATGACAAAATTAAAGCCGTGATTAATTTCCCAATTCCAAAGACTACGACTGAAATCAAAAGTTTCCTCGGACTCGTTGGTTATTACCGACGCTTCATACCTGACTTTTCTAAAGTGACTCAACCACTGACAGCCTGTTTAAAGAAACGAAACAAAATTATTATTGACCAAAAATATATAGACGCATTTAATAGATGCAAGGAACTTCTGACTCATGCACCACTACTACAATACCCTGACTATGACAAACCATTTATTTTGACGACTGACGCTTCAAACGTAGCTCTAGGAGCAGTCCTTTCCCAAGGACAAGTTGGTAGTGACAAACCAGTAGCTTACGCTAGCCGTACCTTGAGCGATACAGAAACTCGGTACAGCACAATAGAACGAGAGTTACTCGCTATCATCTGGGCTACAAAACACTTCCGCCCATACTTATATGGAAGAAAATTCTTTATATATACTGACCATCGGCCATTAGCCTGGTTAGACTCCTTAAAAGATCCAAATAGTAAGCTTACGCGCTGGAGACTGCGACTTCAAGACTTCGACTACACAATAATATATAAAAACGGTAAACAAAATACTAACGCCGACGCCTTGAGCAGAATTAAGGTAAATGCCTTAAATTCGGATGATGAAGGAAACTCAATGGCTGTAAATCACAATAGAAAAGAACGGAAACTAAAGCGAGAAATGGACAAAGTAGTACAGGATATCATGAAATTATCTGGAAATAAACCTGAAAGAAAAGATTCATCAACCATTACCATTTCAGACACAAGCGGAACTATAAGCATATCAGATTCATCAGAAACTACTGAACTGTTTCCTATGCTCCCTATAGAACAACCAGTAATACTATCAGCATCTGAGAGTAGTAAGTCACAGACTATTCATTCAGCAGCAGATTTAGAATCAACCGGAATACCAATCCTGCAAGAAGCTATTGATACCAAGCCTAATCAAATTTTAGTGTTCTCATGGTTAAAAAATGAATTACACGTTAAAGACATCTCCCACGGAAAACACAAAATTTTAGAAGTTTTCTTACCAACAAATAACCCGGAACTAGTAAAAACATTCCTCAAAGAGTACATAAGACCCAAAATTAAATATTTCATATACTTTGAAGAACACGAACATCGCCGACAATTTAGCAACATAGTTATCGCCCTATTTAAAAAAGACATGATCAACCTACACGAATGCACAGAACGAGTAGTGTATGTACAAGATGAAAACGAACAGAAAGCGATAGTTTTAAAATACCATGAAGGAAAGACATGTCACCGCGGTATCAAAGAATCGCTAGTCAGACTGCGTAGAAGCTATTGTTGGGATAAAATGGAAGAAACAGTAGCAGCAATAATCAACGCCTGTGAAGCATGTAGGAAAATGAAATATGACAGGAAACCTATTAAACCTGTTTTGCAATTAACACAGACACAGGATGCACCGTTTCAAGAAGTATTTATTGATTTGTTTTCTATTGAAGGCAAATACTACTTGACCCTTATCGATGCATTCAGTAAGTTAGGACAGGCCATCGAAATACCTAACAAATCAACACCGGAAGTTGTGAGAGCCTTAATGAAATACTTTTCATTTTACGGAATTCCAAAAAAAATATGTTCTGACCCCGGCATGGAATTCAACAACGAATTAATGAAAGAATTCCTTAGCCTTCACAAAATCGAACGTCACATAGGTACAGTAAATAACCCAAATTCTATGGGACTCATTGAACGATTCCATTCCACCATTATCGAGATATATAGACTAGGAAAAAATGAACACAAATGCACAGATGCCGCATCTATTATGATGTACTCAGTTATGGCATACAATCATACCATACACACAGCAACAGGCCTTTCACCATTTGAAGTTGTTTTTGGGCATACAGATACAGACAACCCTTTTGGAATAGAGTTTGAGAAAGCATTTACACAGCAACTAGTAAAAGATCACGCAAATCGCACTAAATTTTTATACAAATATATGGCAAAAAGATTAGTCGAAGGCAAAGAAAAAGTTAAGGAAAAACGAGGTGGAGAGATCGACATTAAAGTTAAACAAGGAGATACAGTTTACGTGAAAGATATAAATAAAAGAAAGAGTAAGGATAAACCTAGATATAAGAAAGCAAAAGTAGTAGGTAAAATTGATCGGAATGTTGCCCCCATTAAGGTAGAAACAGAAAAAGGCAATACAAAGACCCCAATTAAAAATATAAAACGCCCTCCACAGGTGGTGCGTCCTGACGCTAGCGACACCAGCAGTTGCTCTTCATCTGCAATCACTTAAAGGAAACCCAGGACTCCTGCCAGTAAAACAAGGCCAAGCATACATGCAAATAGATAATTGGACAATTATAAAAACCATAAATTTGGATAATGTTTATGGAGACTTAAATTTTGTAATTTCACAATTTGCCGAATTCGAGAAATTAATTGCCAACAATAAAACGTTTCCTCATGAATTTATTGGAATGTTAATGCATGCAGGGCATTTGCGCGATATAACTGTAGATAAATACCGACAATTAATTCCCCAACGTTATAAACGTGGTATTCTCAACCCATTAGGCTCTATTATAAAAATTGTAACAGGAAATCTAGACAATGATGACGCACTTAAATATGACAAATTAACTACAGAGATTTTTCACGATCAAGTAATCATATCAAAGAAAATTACCGTTATCTCCAAAATGCTGGATAGCTTTGTTAATATTACTGAACTGATTCATCAAAATTCGCTTACCATGGACACTCGCCTCAAACAAGTCGAAAAGTCCCTCAAAGAAACAGTTAATAAGGAGAACAATGTAGCCGTGTCTGCCTACATTCTAGGATCGTATAGCCTATTCATTAGTAACTTCCGTACCGATAATTATACTTATAACTATATAAAAATGTACACTTTACCTATTTTCCTTGAACCTGAAAACCAAACCCTGGCCATTTTTCCTAAATACCCTTACCTATTGGCGAAAGAGATGAAGTACTTACCGATCATACAGCTGTGCCGCTTTATCGTCGCCGGAGACCATCACCTCTGTAACGATGACAACAGAGCCCTGTACAGCGGGCCAACCTGCGAGCAACAACTTCTCAAATACGACAACAATCTCACCTGCTGCAAGCAGTATCCTGTTTACGTTGAAAACGTAAAACTACAGAAAATTGACGATGAAAATTGGATACTTTTTACGAAAATTTCAAACAATGCTGACAAAGCGATGTGGTGACGAAATGTTTAAATATCCGATATTCGGAACATACGTCATTACGTTAGACGAACTTTGTGACGTCGAGATCTACGATCTTAAGATTCGACACCACCACGTACACTGAGGTGGATATCGTGACGCCACTACCTGTGGTCACCCTGCCGCCGCTCCATACGAACGCGAGCATATCCAGTGCACGCGCACTTAACATGCACGAGATCAGTCTGGTCGACGTGAAATATTTGGCGTTTGCGTTAAAAAATAGTGAAGTGTTCGACAGTGTGCTAAAAGAGAAAAAGACTCTAGCATCAGTGTTTTAGTTTACGCCGCGTAAAGCTTCGTATTGTTAAGCTATCATTAGTTTTTGCGTATGTATCAAATCTTAAAATATTTCCCTTTTTACGAAATTATCGGAAAGGTCCTCAAATCGCACATTCCGATAATTTCTCACTTAGGGAGGGAGGAGTTATGTATCCCCTCGCCCTTCTGCTCTGATGTAGAGACGGCTTACTCAGCAGTACTTGCACTTCTGTGGAAAGCTGACTAAGGTGTCTCTTATCGGACCACCGAGTAGTATGTAAGTTAATGTTAAGAATATAATCCTTTGTGTAATTCATTAGTATTAGAGCCTTCAAATCGGCTACACGTAGTTTAATTAGTCCTAGAGCCTCCATATCGGCTAAACGTATTTTAAGTTAAATATTAAAGCCTCAGTATCGGCTATAAGTATTTTAATTTAGTTTTTAAAAAGAAAGTTTCGTGCTCCCTAAATTTAACTAGCTATCTTGAGATTTAACAACAAAAACAGTTAACTATACATATTTGAGAGTCATAAAATCGACATATTTCATGCTAGCTATCTCTGTTAGCTACCACAACCGAAAATTTTATATAGGACATAGATGGGCGTCTCATCAAAATCCAGTTACTTACGGAAAATTACCTTGATAGTAATCAAGTGCCAAACATGGGCTAGGGATCCTGGACTATAATGAATTTAATCGAATATAATTGTTAGCAAGTCTCATTATGTAATGTGAGTTACCTGTATCTTTATTATTTTAGTGTTTGTTTTTTTATTTATTTTATATTGTGGTGTTGGGTTTATTTTGCTGTAACTGTAATATTACTTGGTTCAATTAGATACAATCTGTTTAGAAACGATTTGATTTGAATCATTAGTTAAATCAATAAGTAACATATTGATTTCAATTGAATTCATGAATAAGTTAAAACAGAGGCTTTATTTTAGAAAATTTTACTAATGATTGGATCGAAGTAATATTGCCTTGTGCCACTGTTTTCGCCCTGTTGATTTGCCCATTATAGTTTTTCACGTAGTTTATCCTTTTCTGGCCTTCTGTAGCATAAACCTTTCTATTTTGTTTGTAACAATGTTTGGAGGTTATTTATTGAGAAAATTTGAGATAGAGATACCAGTTGGATATAATAAACTACATGCATGATTTGTTTTGCATGTCTAATTTGAGGTTAAGGAGGTGTGGATAAAAACTGTGTCACAATATTTGAAAAAGTATATTAAGAAAAAAAATCCTATTATAAACGAAACTATAACACTGTTTAAATATGTGTTTTAAAAAATAATGAAATAATATACTTTTCTATATACTTTACAAGAAGATAAAGCACATGAATATTCTACATACTCCAATTTCCTTAAACAAAGGAGAAGTATCTTCAAAAAACACAATCTCTCCTGTTAACTTTCTCCTTAGCGCGTAGCTGTCTTATCGCTAAAATAAATTCCTTTACTTGCCGAAATCCACATTGTTAACGCGTCGAATCTAAGCGAACAATACCGAAATGTGGAACACTGACAATTTACTCTACAGTCTCAAATGTTTATCTGAAGCACCCGAACACTATTACATAACACATACTCTATTTTTATCCCTATCAAGCAAGCCCCTCTAATAAGCAAAGCAACACTTTTATATTCTAAAGTAACTCGCATAATAGTTATAGCCGTGAAACACAGACACAGAATATTTGAGTATGTTTATACACTCAAAGGTTACAATACTCGTAAAATTCCTTCACACACATACACTCCATATTTCCCTCATAAAACAAAGAGTTAAAAAAAAAGGTTCAGCATACCTTGTAGAGATCGCTTTTAGTCGTAATCAACATCATTTGTCTATTTTACACGTTATATCTTAATATCAAAAAATATAAAACTAAGATAAAGCGTAAAGCTAAACGTAAAAAATATAAATGTGTAATCGGTTTCTGTGTATGTACAAGAGTCAATCATATCAATCACACACCAATTTCTTATCACAAAATACAACAGACGTAATCCAGACTAGGCAGACTCCATCTAGGGCTACAGTATCGCTGATTTCCGTGCGAACTTTCAGTCAAAGACCTAGCTGTGCAGGATAAAAAAAATCAACTTAAGTGTACAAACTTAACCACACTATTCGGCCATCCTAAACCGACGGGCAAATCTCCAGTGCTAAACAGGCGGCAACGTCACGCCATCGATGGTCTCTCTGCAGCTGACTTCGTGCATCACAACTATACCATGATGGAGAGCTTCCTTAAAGACCTCCACCAACAGTTCCCGGATATCACCAGCCTCACCAGTATAGGACAGTCTGTGGAAGGAAGGGAACTGTACGTGTTGGAAGTCACCAAAGATCCCGGGCGACATATACCTGGTAAGTTCTTTAAAGTTTTAATAAGTCATACATCGTTTAGTATCGTCATCCTTAATGATACTAAGTGAATATATACCACTAAGTGAATTAAAATTAGGTACATTTTTTTCATACCCAATATACCCTTGTGTAAATAAATATACACTCAATCTCAATGTCTGACAATGTTAATAAACAGAGTTCCATGTGAGAACTAGGAACATTTTCTAGCTAAATTAGTAATTACTTATCACTCAACTGAAGCAAGCATTTGCTATTTATTTATATTTTAAGCTATTTATTGAATGTTTGGACGAAACGCTTTTGCTTATAGATCAATTATGATGATCATTTTTGTATCGGGTCAGGTCTGGTTAATAAAAATAAACATTTATAATGTTCGCAGGCAAACCCGAGTTTAAGTACGTAGCAAACATGCACGGCAACGAAGTTGTTGGCAGAGAGTTGCTCCTGCTGCTAGCTAAATACTTATGCAAAGAGTATTATAAGGTAATCTACGTTAAAAGTTAATAGTTATTTTTTATACAAAAGTGCAAAGTTGCTTTTTAACCATGTGCTCACTTTTGATGACCGAGCAAGCGAACGATTTTAAAATTATAATTCTGAGCGTTAGCGAGGGAATTAAAAGAGCACAAGGTGAAAAATCTTTGCACTCGAGTTCAACACGTAACTTTTCATCCCACCTCAGCGTGGAAATGACTACATACGAAAAATTAAAAAATTGAATCACTCATTTTAGTTTTTTCACTTATTTTTAACATAAGGTTTCAAAAATATGACGTGAAAAGAAAATGATAGAAGTAAATAGGTTGAATGAGGTTTTTAATTTACAAACTTAGTCCACACGATATTCTAAATTTTAATTTACTTTATCCTTTAGCGAATAAAAACGGCTTTTGCACTCAGATATCGAATAGCAAAAATACTCTTTCCGAGATGGTGGGATGAAAAATCTATTTTCAATCGACTACGAAAGAGGAGGAACTTCTCAATTCGTCCTAATTTTTTTAAATATATTTTTTACGTATGTTCCTTGCTATCTCATCGACTCGTAGATTGTCTTTGAAGTTTCTTGTTCGAAGAAGGCTTAACAGGGGATCCAATGGAAATTTTATCAAATTTGATCCAGTAGGTTGGATTATAAATCAACATAACTGAAATATTGGTCTGTCAGATTGAAGTAGGGTTTTTACTCTTCTAATGTATTTTACTTGTCAATACTGATACTCGATTTTTAAGCGAGGTTTCTAGCTAATATAAACAAGACCCACATTATCAGTTATCTGTAGCGCCCTGCTATATTTGATATTGCCACATATGTATAAGGATGTCAGTTTTACAATGTTCACGTATCTATTAGGTTTATGGTGGTATTTAAGTTTATCTGGTGGTGGGTTTTGAGCATTTGGATTATCTGTAGATCTTAAATGGTATATAAGGTAATCTTTCTGCTATATTTTTTGTTGTTTTTGTAGTTAGTCATTTTGTTTTGGTACTAAGTTTTATTTCATCCAGGGCAATGAAAACATTCGTAGACTGGTAGACTCCACAAGGATCCATCTGATGCCCAGCATGAACCCTGACGGGTACGAGAGGAGTAAAGAAGGTACGATGCTATTAAACTAGTAAATATACATTCACGTAATAGCACTTTAAATATATTTTTTCTGTAAAATTTTATAGCTAGCGGAACGGACGAAATTAAATAAGCTTTTAAAAAAATTCAATCTCTCGTCTCCTAGATCTAAGCCCCACCAATTTTCAGCCAAATGAGTTTAGCCGTTCTTGAGTTTTAAGTAGTGTATCTAACACGACTTTCATTTATTCATGCGTTTCATAAATTGCATTTGATTGAAACTCGCTGGATGTAATGCGACAATTCGGCTTCATATGTATACCTGCCTAAAATGTATACATTTCACTAGCGACTTGCAGTTTATGAAAAAAATTACATACTGCATATACTCGGATATATAATCTTTAGTAGGAGAGTAAAGTTTCAATGTATTAAAATCAGCAAACCCTAAAGAAACATGATACATTATTATGTCTGTCAGTTTAAATTCACCCAGGTAAAGCTTTATTTTATAAATTGAATTTGATTTAATAACGTCCAGCCAGCCTTGTAACTAACTGAAAAAGTAAGTATATCGTTTTTTTTTTATTATTTTTAGGTGACGTAAGCAGTTTGCATGGCAGACCCAACGCTCATGATAGGGATTTGAACCGAAACTTCCCCGATCAATATGGCCCAACAAAGGTATTTTTTGTTAACAATTTAATTTAATGTATACCAGTCATCAGGTTACCATAGGGCAGGCTTTGCCTAGTTTAGGACCTGAAGATCTTTGTGTGGATGTTGTCCCATATTATTATTAATTTAGATTTGTATTAATACTTTAATTTTCGTAACTACTTCTCAATTAGACTATTACTAAGACTGAATGGACAGAATGGTCGAGACCACTCGTATCGTTAGTTATGATAAGTTCAAGAATGCGCTAAATTAGTACCAATTCAAACAAAAAATAATATGTGCGTTTTTGTAAAAATTCGCCGTAAATTAATTTAACGAGTCTTTTCAAAACTTGGAATGGTCATTTTCTAATATATTTTTTTAAATTTTCAATGCGAGGAGGTTTTTTGCTTTGGTGACCTTTCGGAATAAGACACTCCTAACCTATGACTTTATGTAATAAACTATATGCTTTTGCTATTACCTCAGGATAACCTGGTCCAAGAGCCGGAGACTGTAGCCGTGATGAACTGGTCCCTGTCGATACCGTTCGTGCTGTCAGCCAACTTGCACGGCGGCGCCCTAGTGGCCAACTACCCTTACGATGGCAACCCCGACATGGAGGCGGCAGAGAACCCCAGCCCCGATAACGACGTGTTCGTTCACCTTGCTCATGTTTACTCTGATGTAAGTCCTATTAGCAGATTTTGTCGACAACCGTCAAACAGTTTTGTATGGAACAGCTGTTTTTTTCTGAAATTCATAGTTGGTCCCACAGTAAAAGTTGTTCCTTAGGATGAGTATAGTGACCCCCTTTCGGCTTAGTACACCCCTAACCGATAACCCTGTATATATGGGCCACTTGTGGCATTTCATTCAAAATTATATTTTTTATATATATTTGTGCTTAAGGGAGACCCATCTAGAGCTTCCTTAGAAATATTACAATCTAGCCTAAGGCTAATAAGTAATTTAAATTTAACTTAAAATTCTACACATTAATGTCTCTAAGAATTAGTCCATCGACACTTTTCTTATTGTTTTGTTAACGGGCAGTTTCATGTGTTCTTTAGTCAAATCTATATTAGTGATAGTTCCTCTATGATCTATATATAACATGAGTTTAGTTAAATAATTTGGTATAGGAAACCTAGATTTTGCGCTTTCCTTTTTTTTCTCGCTGCGTCTAAAACATAGACATAATTACTACAGAGTCATGCATAAATTGTGAGAGGGACAGAAAATGCATACTTATGTTATTATTCTATGGCATCGATTTTTAACTTTTATAGATTATAGAGCTGTACCTCACCATATTCTACAAAAACTTTTGCCATATCTTAACATTTTTAGGACTATGGACTATTAGGATTTGTTTTTTCAAGGAAAATGTTGTGTGTTTTTTAGGAGTATATTTTATTTATTTTATGTTATAATATTTCAATAATTATGGATATTATTTTCAGGCTCATTTACAAATGCACTTGGGCCAACCATGCAAAAACTTCCCCAAGGAGAAGTTTCCGGAAGGGATAACAAATGGTGCTAAATGGTAAATGTCATAATAGAGGTAACTCGTAGCGCGTAAGTATTCGTATAAAATTTCCGAACCGTTGGTTATATATCTTTTGTTATGTATTTGTTTTTTTTTATTCTACGTAACTAGGCATATGACCACAAGTTCGAACGACCACAGAAGTCGGCAATATTGTAGCCCTAGATGGAGCATGCCTAGTCTGGAATACACTGGCTCTCAAGGAAGGCTGCCGGAACACACCGTTAAGTGCTTGGCGATAGATTTAATAACTAGAGGAACAAAGTTATAGTCATTCATTAAAAAATAAATGACCAAGGTAGTGGAGTGGGGCCCTCAATTTTGATATTGTATCATCTAGAGCTTCGTTGTCACCGTTTTCCGAGGACGTGCGGCCTGTGGTCGCATAACTTTAGAGGTGAATGAAGTGAAACAAGTGACAGCAATCAAAGTCAAGACTTTCGCGATATCACCACTGGTAGTCATTTGTCCACCTTGTCGTCTAGCCTTTGTCTTGAATAATAAACAAGTGGAGCCCGCCCGATAAAAACCCTACTGCTATATCGTTAAACCTGTCTTTAATCCTCAATTTTATTTATGTATCCAGAGTCACTCAAACGTTTAAGACGAATCTTTTGACAACACTCACATAAAAATAAGACATGCCGTTTAGGCGTGCCAAAGAAATAAACATACATTCATATAGTATTAAGTATTAATTTCTAAGAACACAATATTTGTACATAAAATAAGGAAAGAAAAAAAAGAACAAACTAATTATGTTATATCTTAGCCTCAGATACTCGTACCTGAGCTAGGCCGGAGCCTGTGATACTCGTATAGATATCTGCGCTTCCTCGACATTGGTCTATAGTTTAATGTATCCTATTACAGTAACATTAAACAGCATTACTTTACAATGTCCGAATATTTATCTTAACAATATTTGAATATCATATCACATGTAGCAGCAGAGCAATCAACAGCAATTATAAAGTGTATCAGAGAAATCACAAAAAACATAAGTAATTACATATATTACAGTTGCGGTATATTATATTGTAGTAAGTAAAACATATCATGTTATTAAATATATACATATATACACTCGAAAAACATAACCCTTCTTTTGATTGGCCGGTTGGCGCAGTTGGTAGCAACCCTGCCTTCTGCGTCGCTGGTCCCGGGTTGGATCCCCGGACAGGATAAACATTTGTGTGCATGAACATGTCTGTTCGACCTGTGTTTATTATATATGTATAAATATGTATATCATTCATCAGGTTACCATAGCACAGGCTTTGTCTAGTTTGGGACCTGAAGTCCCTTGTGTGGATGTTGTCCCATATTGTTATTTTTCGTAGTCGGGTAAAACGCGCCACAAATATAAATGTGATGTCCCCAGGTACGTGCTGTCCGGCGGCATGCAGGACTGGAACTACCTGCACACCAGCGACATGGAGCTGACGTTAGAACTCGGCTGCTACAAGTTCCCTCACCGCGACCAACTGCCGCGCTACTGGAATGATAACAAGCAGGCATTGCTCGACTATATACAACAAGTATGTACGAGTGTTCATATTTATTTATTGAGAAAAAAAATACACATCATAAGTGTGGGGGGGGGGGAGGGATTGGTAAACAGTACTGCTCCGTCGATTCGCCTTCGAGTTCTATATAAATCAAACACGCGTTAGTTTTCTAAATAAAATATATATATTTGAAAGTTTTCTCTCATTATCGCAGGTACATATGGGAGTGCACGGTTTCGTGCACAGCCACATCGGACACGGTCTAGCCAACACTACTATATCCGTGTCGGGGATACACCACGCGGTGCGCACCGCGCGAGACGGCGACTACTGGCGCCTCCTTCTACCGGGGACTTATAACATCACTGCTACCATACCGGGGTAACTATATTTTTTGCTAACCTATGTTATGACACTGCTGGGTAATGGTCTCCTCAAATTTTTTCCAGTTTTCCTCCTATCACAAGCCAGAGGCCCAATTGACAACATTTTATTTTTGAAAAGTGATAGAAATTGTAAAACCATTTTGAGATAGTGTAATGAAACGTTCATACTAAAAATACCAGATTTTTAAATCCACTTTCTTCCGAGAAATTTACAAAAAACTGATGAAAAAAATTTCCATCAGCTGCCGTTTGCATTAGGTGCTAATAGGAGCATATCCTTTTAACTCCGTTCATGATAATGATCACATAAATGCGAAAGTTTGCATGTGTTGTGCTGTACAGATTTGGATGAAATTTAGCACTAAGATAGCTTATACCTTAGATTAACTCATAGGCTATTTATTATCCTGGAAAAATAAAGTGTTCCTGTGGGATGATCAAATATCTACCCCGGGTTAAACTGCGGGTCTCAGCTAGTTTAGATATAGTTATGGAATAAATAAACTGAAGTCACTCAGGCTCACAAAATATTGACACCTGAAATTGTTTGTACATCCTAATGTTTATTTAATGTTTCTCAGGTATGAGAGTATAACAGAGCAAGTGACAGTTCCCGAGAACGGATCTGTCAGTGTCAACTTCACTCTAATGGCCGACGATCCGCAGCACTGGTCTTCTGCCTATGACTTCAGGTTTGTACTAAACTGGAAATATTTTTCTTGACCACGTGACCGTGAGCTTCGTAACTGGTTTAAAATATGTTCTTGAAGAATTTGCCATATTTTTAGTCTGTAACAGTGAGGAAAACCGTTAAAATACGGCATAGATTTGGATAGTATAAAATATTTATAAAAGTTGAACTACGTGACTTGTAACTAGGTATAAGTAAATGTTATCACAAATTAACGCGGCTCGCACTCAACGAACTGAAATAAAAATAAAGAAGCTAAAATGTCAATGTATCGCTTTTACCAGTAACCAATCGATACGTTGGGCTTGGGCAGATAAGTTCATTTAATAATTTATGAATAACTATTTAAAGAGTAGAGAAACAGTAAAGTAATTTTTATTATATTTCAGGGTTCTAGACAACATAATGAACACCCGCTACCACAGTTCGCTAGAGATATACGCAGCACTCGCTGAGATCGAGAACAGACACGGAGACATCAGCGAGTTCAGAGCGGGCGAGTCTACAACTACAGCCGGCTTCAAACAACTCAAGATGACCGACCAGGTGACTGACCCTAACATGTACAGCCATATTAAAACAGCTATGGACCGCCAACTTGTACATACAATAACATATAGCTCTTTTCTACCTTTCAATGTTGTCCGGTTCCAGTTTTTTTACATAGCTAACACATTATTTACTAAGTTTTACCGTTATTTTTTTCTGTCTTTTATATCACTTTAAAGTTACAAGATTCCTAAACAGTCAATATTTTTGCGCTGATACGATGCCTATTAAAAGTCTTTATTATGCAGAATTCTATCACTTTAATCAAAATAATAAAACGTATAGGTCTAAAATGTATCACAGTGAAGAGATTACAAAAAATTACGTTGCAATTTACGGAATGAAAAGAGGTAGGCCCCGGAACGAAAATTGTATCAGAAACACGAAAACAGTGAAGGGTCGGTGATCCTCTTAATAAACGCATCTTAACTTTAATCGCCTTTTGTCTTGTTTTGCCGCGTGACGTTCTCCATTGGAGAGAAGAAGACAAACGATGCTCTAAATTAAAACGCGCTTATTAATAAGGCAGATAATGTACACATGTATGTAGGTACATTGTACACAGGCAGGTTAAGAGGGGGCAGGCCTTGACTTTAGTTGACAGTACTTTTCCCGTCTAGGAGGGAGTTACCAGTTATCCAGATGAGATATTCTTCATTATGAAAAAACTGTGATTGATCTTATTGCCAAACTGTATGCAGTATATACACTAAGATACACTAAAATGACGGCCGCTGTAGTAAAGCAGCTGATTACCTGTTATCTTTTACGCCATGTTGGTTCCGTTCTATATATCTTCTTTCCGTTATATGTGTCTTTACGATTCTACTCTAAACCCTCTGATGTATAAAAGTTGAATTTTTAACCAGGCATTGTGATAGAATAATGCAATATATATTGACGAGTGAGGCAAGTGCCTTAATATAAACAAAATTAATAACTACAATAACAAAAGAATATATAGAAGAAAGATTTTAATTTACTTATAGACCATTTAAGATCTGCAAATAATCCAAATGCTCCAACCCATAGCCAGAGGGCAGAATATTGACTATTCGAATTGGAACATAACATTTTTTTTAATAACTACTCCACTACCTACAATCTTCTGAAAAGAATTCACAGATTCGTATGAAAAAAAACGCAACGGCGGCGACACAACATAATAATGTAAATTATTTTTTCCAGGTTGGCGCATCTGAAGAGACCAAATTCCACATCGCAATAATCAGCAGCTTTTCAGCTTCCCAACCGCTCGGACAAGAAATGCTCTTAAATTTCGCCCGCCATATATCGACGGCTTACTCCATCGGCGAACCGATCCACAAACGTTTACTGCAAAACTCTGTACTACATTTCATACCTAACCTAGACCCTTTGTATGAAAAAATACTTAAGCAATACAACGGAGAAGATAAATGCGATATACAACCTTTGGAAGAGGAATTCGGCAGCAGTTTATATTCTTTTCTCACCAAAAAAGATCTTAATCCGATGTCGAATTATACAAGGGAGAAAGATTTTGTTAAGATGTTGAAGACAGAGAAGTACGATCTGGTTTTGGAGCTCGCGAGCGGGACGGAAGATGTGTCGTATCCGGAGTTGTCGAAGAGTCTGTATGAGAAGTTCGCGCAGACTTATCAGGTATTTAAATTTTGCAAGACTAGATTAGTTGTGAAATGATTTTACCCAAGTGAGGACAGCTGTAGACCGCCAACTTGTCATCGTTGTCTTTTCTACCTTTAATGTTGTCCAATTCCAGTGGTTTTTTTCACATAGCTAACACATTATTTACTAGGCTTTAACGTCTTTTACATCACTTTAAAGGTATAAGCTGCCTAAGAAGTAATATTTACGCGCTGATACGATGCCTATTAAAAGCCTTTATTAAGCAGAAATCAATAACTTTTTTGAAAACAATAAAACGTTTAGTCCTAATATACATCAAAGTGAAGCGATTGACCCCAATAACAAAAACATACGTTACAATTTTGGGGGTGAAAGTGGTAGGCCCCGGAACGAAAATTGTATCAGGTCGGCGATATTCTTAAACTCTCTATCACTTAAATCTATTATATAATATAATCTATCTATTAATTATCTCTATTAAGATGGTTTATAATTATACAGTGTGATAGATAAAATGAATGTTGTAAATTATCGTTATGAAAAATAATTAGACTAAACCCGCACTGTGAAATTGTGACATTAAATACTCCGTATCAATATATTTTAACGACCTTTTTTATCTATGTTCCTCGATTCTTCAGAGATCGATTTGAAACATAATTATTTAATAGTAAATTAAAGGGCACATACGTTCTACTTGGTCCCATATAAAGTTCAGTAGTTATTGAATTGTCCTCAATATGTATTTAATTTTGTCTTAGACTACAATGATAGCGTTGGATTTTGCAACGTAGCTTTTGCCAAATTGAAATCGTTATCCATATTTTTTTAACTTGTTCTAATAGATTTTCTCATTCCCAGGACCATAGAACCCCCAGCGATAACTACCCCTGCAGAAAATCCGCTGACACAGTCCACGGTGATCTCATAGACCTACTGAATGAACGATTCAACACGCCCGTTGTGTCTGTGGGGCTCAGTTGCTGCAAGATGCCCGTAGAAACTGAAATAGCGACCGTCTGGAGAAATAATCTAAGAGGCATCATGAAATTCGTGGAACAAGCTAATACTGGTAAGAACACCTTTTATATCGTGTAAGCTGTCATCAAATGATTCATTCATTTCATTCGCGAATGATGCAAAGAGATCGAGTTGTTGAATACAACGGTGTTTTCAACTTGATTACTATGCGATGCAAATGAACGATTCGCATTAATTATTCGTTCGTGAATGCTGGCAATAATTTAGTGAGGTCATAGACCTGAAGAATGAACGATTTAACTTTTTTATGGTGTTTGTGGGACTCCGTTGCTGTAAAATGCCCGTAGAGATTAAATTAGCGACCGTTTGGAGAAATAATCACAAGCACATTGTGAAGTTCGTCTAACAGGCTAACACTCGTAAGATACCATCTGGTTTTGCCGAGTGATGTTTGTGATCAAAGACTTTATTTTATGGGTACTTCGTTCATTCAAGGACAGATAGATAACCTCCTTGTTTAATTATTTTCCTAAGTTATGTATATATTATTTATGTAAGACTTACACTAACTTTAACTTATAAACAGTAAGTAGTTGGACCTTTTTAGAGACGATTGTCATGGCTGACGGATTAGTTATTGCTTTTTTGAAGATTCATATCTGTATGTAACAACTTTGCATAAGCGTACCTCAAGTACGGTTTCAGACATCTTTAAATATAGCTCAAAGATATATAACGTCAATTTAAGGTCATAGAATCGGTTACTTGACAATATTTTATTGAGATAGATAGGCAATTGACTTCTAAGAAAGAAGAATTTACCTAACATTAACATTGATATGTTCGTTATTGAATGTAATATTTTTGTTGGTTTGTGCGTTCCTTAGTGCCTAAGCACGGAAATTTTTGGTAAGTTAGTTTGGTAATTCATTACTATTGCTAGCTAGATATAGCATTTATCTTAGCGGATTGATTATATAGTCTTTTTCTTCCCCAACGGTAAAGAGGCGTGACGTAAAAAAAAGTAAAATAGCCTATGACATTGTCTTTCCCATGTATCTCTATACAAAAAAATCAAGACTCAGACTTTGGAGAAACTTATTTCCATCAGTCATCATCTCAGGCCCTTAACATCTTAATTTGTTTAAGCGTCATGGATCACTGTTGCATTTTCGTTGGTTTCTGAACAATTCGATTTGGGGTCAGAAACTATAATGTTCACAAGCCAGAGATAGAAGAGTTGAAAGTACTAAATTGTTTAGTCTGATGTACCTGTGCAAACGTTTCCTCGCCAGCGCCTCCGACCAAGCATCATGATGAATTGTTAGACCATCTGCTGTGACTTACCTTACTTTTATTCTTTCTTTTTTATAAGGGACAACATCCACACAAGGTCTCCAGGTTCCAAACTTACTAACTAAGCAGACATATATACAAAATAAACACCCAGGTCACGCAGACATGTTCATACTCACAAATGTTTTAATGTCCGGGGATCGAAGCAGGGCGCAGCGGATCAGAAGGCAGAGTAGCTACCAACTGCTCCATCCGGCCAATCCAAAATATTATGTACTACGTACGTAGTTCCTAGGTAATTGGAGTAGGTTTTAAAATTCATATTTTTCCTTTACCAGGAGTAGTAGGCTACGTGAAAAACGAAGATGGTTTGCCGATACGTGAAGCGATAGTGGCCATCACAGGTGTGGAGCGACAGTACCGAGTCACCAAGAACGCCGCGCATTTCCATCTGATGTTACCACCCGCCGAGTACAAGGTCATCGTGCGAGCCCATAAGTACGAAGATCAGGTAAGATACACACATTTTTATGAGTTTATGAGCTTATAAAAGAAGACAAACAGACTACTTAACAAATTTAACTAAATACAGATCACTTTTACATTTTTGAATGTTCTGTATGCCGTGTATACCGCAAGTAAGCACTACTAGACCCATGTGCCAGCCATCGCTCTTCAAGCATATTAGAGGGAAAAGAGCAACCCGACACACGACGTCGCCGCAAGAAGCTTCTAAGTGAACATGAGTGCTTCGGGTATACACGCTATTACGGACATATACTTACAACTTTTAAGCGAATACACATCTAAAACGCAAAATAATACTAGTTCTGCTCGAAATCTAAGAGCCTCCACCGCTGCCTTGTTTCGATCTTTTACGGCCGTATTAAAGTTATTTTCCGCAATAGCCTTTGGTAATGCTGCCATTTCCCACCGCACAAACCGGCCAATTGCGTCATTATCAACAACTCTACGAATGACCTTGACTGCGCAGTAAATTTTTTTAGATCTCTGGCGGATTTTTATTTTGGGTGCAGGCAGGAGACTCGTGGAGATGCGACTGCGTTCAACCAGAAGTGCGCTTGCACGTAAATTATTAATCACAATCGCTTTTATTGAAATACTCAATTTACATTTTATATTATTTTATTATAATTATATTTCAAACTGTTTTAAATGAGAGGAGAAGTTGTCAATTCGACTTTAGTTTGTTATAGTGTGTTGACCAATTGTTCAGAAATACCTAGTTCTTGTAAAACCTTTTTTTTTGTTAAGGTCCATTTGGATACCTTTTGTACCCTGAATGAATGTGATTTTTTCTTTCTTAAAGCATCACTTGCTTGATACACAAGATACATAAAGGTTAAAGGTGCTATTGCTTTAAGCGATAAGACCACCATAATGTAGCACATGTTTTAAAGCTTTTATTTGTTATACTTACTTATTGTTAAGCTAGAAGGTCATGTTTAACCGTTCTCTCCCAGATACTAAACTGGTTAGTGGTAGACGGCGTGCTGAAGAGCAAAGACGTGATAATGCGTAGACAAAACACCGACACCATCCGCGGCGGAGAGTACCAGGACATCAGAGTCGATGAGGATCCCAACACTATCTATATTACTGGTATGTATCATCACCACATCGCGTCGAAGCGATATTAGATAACCGTATACGTATTGCCATTTAGCAATAAATATAGAGACAACGGCAGATCCGGGGGGGGGGGGGTCATGATCCCCATGACCCCCTTAAGCATTTAGTAGTTGGCTTTTTTGCTTCTATCCATTTGTTTAAGATTAATCAAAACAAATTTATCGTTAAACTTCTTTAATATCATTAGCATTTGTTTAAAGTGCATTTGACTCTCCCAGGTCTAACCGTGGATCGAAGCAGCAACCCGCTATCTAAAACCGTGATATCTGTAAGACCGCTGCACGCCAAAATACCAATATTCCACAACACGAGCGACGAGAGCGGACGATTCGCCGTCTCGCTCCCACTTGAGTACAAAGGCAGAGAGATGGTGATCACCGCTGACGTCGACGGCTATATAGCGCAAGAGAGGCATGTCGTGGTAAGTTTATCCCCACACATATTAAAGTTTTATGTTTTTAACTTTTGTTTTTTTTTAATATAGGAGCACTAGCTGCGCCCCGCGGTAGATCAACGTACGCAGGTACACTTCTGTTTTCCGTGATATAGCAATAGACTATGTGTTAATTCAAGGTACGAGTATAAGCTATCTTCGTGCCAAATTTCATCTAAATCCGTTAAGCCGTTTGAGCGTGAAGGAGGAACAAATAAACACACACACACACACATTAAACTTTCGCCTTTATAATATTAGTGTGAATATTATTTTAGATCCACTAGCTTCGAACTAGTGCGCACTGTGCTTCGGTAGCCGGTGGCTGCTCCCATAACTAAATTATCCTGAGTTGAGTTAAATAACAATATTGATTCTTAATATAAAATATAAAGTACGAAGAAGTAGAGAAAAGCTTATGTAATTTAGACTAGATACAATAAGGCAAATGTGTGAAATAATTTGGTGTACGTATTTGTGTTATAAATGCGAAAATGTGTTTGTTGGTTTGTTTGTCCTTATACTGAGCTACCGAGTGACGTATCGACTTTATTTTTACACAGTAATAGTTAGAAGTCCTGTGAGTGCCTCTATTCGGCCAGGCCAAACTTACTAAAGAACTCTAAAATTTCCCGTTTATGCAGTTTCCTGTGTTTGTTTTCTATTTTGTATCCTAAGTTGATTATATTTACTATCCAACCCGGGACCCCGCAGCAAGCATGCAAATTCACGTCAAAATAACTAATAATCACGTAGGCAACAGTGTTTTTATTTGAATCAGCTTATATTTGTAATTTTTTATTGTGTACAGCTGAATAGCAAAGACAGCCGCACTCCCAACCTGCTGTTTAAGCTAGAAAGCGACGACTACGTACTCGGCATGCCACGTCTCGTGTTCGTAATGCTTTCTGGTAAGTTTTGCAATGTTCGTTTGATTGATTTTTAATGTTCTTTATTAATCATAATAACGCAGTTGCATATAGCACTCAGCGTATTAACTAAGTGACAATTTGGACATACCTTAGGTTGTTTTTAGGCTAAGAACGCCTTATAAAAACTTACAAATAACATAATGTTTAGACAAATTTGTAGTTCTTCTTAAGTCTTATTAAGCTGATAACAAACATGAACATGGTTATAAACACCTTAACATGGTTATAAAAACATTTAACTACCTGCATTTCTGAGCATATTTTGCTCTGTAAAGAAGGTGTCTATTTTTGTAAGCTAGAAAATGAATTGTTTATATTTTCTTTTAGCGAATGCAAATCAAAGCCTTGTGTTATATATTATATATATATATATATATATATATATATATTATGTATTTACAATGATCGAGTATTATGTGCAACGAGTGCCACTTTCTGTAGTACTTTTCTTAGCCATTGAGGTAGATTTGAAATTTATTTTTTACCTGGTCACTAATTTTTACGAGAATATGTTACCCACTAGAGGAGAACAGCCTTGATTCTGTCCAATCAAAGTTCTTAAACAAGTTATTAAATAACACAGGTCTAATAATACTACACTGCAGTGCCTGTCCGAAGGTCTGTACAGTCCCATCTATAGACCTTGGATCTCTGTGCACAGGAGTCGAAACAGAAAAAGAAAATGAATCTGCAGATTAACTGCATTTTGACGCATTTTATTTTTCTATTTTAACTGTGACTTTTTTAATCGTTACACTGATTTTTTTATTTTATATTTATTGTACAAGTACTGTACACATAGTAACTATATTGTAGTTGTAATGTATATACGAGTTACGTTACCTGAAATAACGAAATTTATTATTTTGTATTATATATAAAACATTAAATGTCATAAATAACTTGAAGCTAGAGTGCCGCCAGCAGCGGGGTAGGACCCAAGCTACCGGTGGTAGGGACTACAGAGAGAGGAACCTCCTGGCAATACGAGCTGTATCTAGGATCACCGACCCTTCACTGTTTTCTTGTTTCTCATACAATTTTTGTTCCGAGACCTGCCTATTTTTACCCCCTAAATTGTAGCGTAATTTTGTGTTATTGGTATCAAACGCTTCACTATAATGTATTTTGTATTTGTTTAGGCCTACACGTCTTATTATTTTGAAAAAAGATATTGAATTCTGCATAATAGGCATCGTATCAGCGCAAAAATATGACTGCTTAGGAAGCTTGTAAGCTTTATAGTGATATAAAAGACAGACGAAAAGAAAACGGTAAAGCCTAGTAAATAATGTGTTAGCTATGTAGAAAAAAAACCCACTGGAATCGGATAATATTAAAAGTTAGAAATTAGGTATATCTTATTGTATGACAAGTTAGCGGTCTAT
Organism: Ligdia adustata; assembly: GCA_947049295.1. Classification (NCBI taxonomy): domain Eukaryota; kingdom Metazoa; phylum Arthropoda; class Insecta; order Lepidoptera; family Geometridae; genus Ligdia; species Ligdia adustata. The sequence goes on from OX346234.1 coordinate 10,024,746, forward strand.
AGCTGTCTTAAGAGACTCTTAGCTGTCAGACCGTTTGTCGAAACGACTATCGGAACAATGGTCGTCGAATCAACATCCCACATGTCGATAACTTTGTGAGCTTATTATAATTAATTCCCAGGTGTGGTGGGAGTGGCGCTGGTAGTGTCGGGCGCGTGGTGCTTCAGCTGCCGGCGGCGCGCGCGCGACTCGCGGCGGGAGTACCTCTTCACTCAGATACCCTCCGACGACAAGCGGCCGCTCACAGAGGACTCTACTTACGGTAACCACACTTAGACTATCTATTAGTTAACCCGTCTCAACTTTAAGCATCTTTTGTCTCGTTTCATCGGATGAAGATCGTTTCGGGTGAATACAAGACAGTGTACAAAATTAATTTTGAATCTAAATATTCCCGTCTTATTTACGTTAAAAGAAGTTTCGTGTTTTTGATGTGTCAATGTTAACATTTCTGACGGATGGTACAATTGATAGACCTATGTGACCATTGGAGTCAACCTAGGATAAAAAAAATCTCCAGAGATGCCATAATTCCATTATAATTTACAGAAATTTCGTTGGACGGAGACAACTGATGCAGGTTTTGTACACAGTATTAACCACATCTTTAGGCATTTTTCGGTAGACGTACACCGTCTTGGCCGAAAATGAAACAAGTCTTTTAGGTAACTGGTTGATTATTTTATTCAAGGACGAATAGGACAAATAGAACGGACTAAATGGAATAAACATATTTTAGAGTAGAATACAAAAAGTTAATTCTACCTCTGTCAATGCTAGGGTATTTTGATGGTCGTGCGTTAACCCGCGACGACTCATTCAGAGGTTTGAGCCGTTTGAGCATTTCTACTGCTTGTTGCTTCTCGAAACCCAACCGTCCAATGTAGCTAGAAGATTGGGTGACAGAAACAAAAAATAAATATTAATTTTATTTATTCCAGAAATAGTACGCAAACCGTACTACGACGAAGATGACATTCCAACGGAAACAAGCGATTCAGAAGACGAGGTATTGCTTGTTCGGAGCGGAGAACGCGAGTGGAAGACTATAGACCAGGAGTAGACCGGAACAAAACTGGAGTTGCATAGAGAAGAACGGTGCAAATTGTAGTAGAACGAGCATAAACCGGACTAGGACGGGAGTAAATAATAGTAGAGTGAGAGCAAACTGGAATATAGTGCTGTAGAACTAAAGTATAGCATGGTATAGCGTATTCCGCATAAAAGTCGTGTCTGAAATGGGTCATCATACAAAAAATTACTAACTAATTTAACATACCAAATTAGCCAACTTCAAAATATCGAAAATTCATTTGTTTTTTAAATTTTGCCGAGATATGGTTTTTTCGATTTTGAGACTGGTATTATTGTAAAAGTATGTACATATATGTACATTGTCCTCTTAATGAAATCGTCTTTCATGTAAACTACTAACACTCCACACCGTAATATAATTACAGGTAAATGCAAAGTGAAAACGTTGAAAAGCTGATAGAATGACTTTTACTTCAAACTAGTTTTTTATATAAATTGCCCATAAGATGTTGGTCTCAATTCAGCAGCCAAACTTAAGACTGCCTTAATTTTCTAAGCAATAATTGATATTAACGAAAAAACGAACGAATATATCACGATGAGCAGGATTCGAACCTGCGTTCTTCCGAGCTTTCATTAAAGTATATTAATCACAATGCGGGTGAAATTTGCAAAATAAATTTTTATGTTATAACGTCCATGATGTTAGGAGAAGATAATCTTATGATGCAAAAATGAGTCGTATTGACACATTTTAGTAACATATGTCTGGTAAAATAGGTCACGTCATGTAAAAACAGCTCTGCATGCCGTAATGATTAAAGCTGCTAAATATATATATATATATATATAACGTGTAACACAGAGGCGTGACAATACTTAAAGGTGTTAATCCATCAAAGTGAACCCATTATAGAACAAAACATTTGCAAAATTCGAGAAAAATTATTGCCTTTTCCATACAACTTGATCGATCACGTGACCAATTTTCGTATGGAGAAGCTAATATTTTTTTCTTGGATTTCGCAAAATTTTCATCTACACTGAGTTCACCTTGATTGGTAGCACCCTTGAGTATTGTCACACCTTGTTGTTACAGGTTGTATATATAAATGAACCCATATTTCTTCTGTTCACTGTATGACTTGATAACCGCTTTACCGATTGTGGTCGGAATTCCGAGCCGACATCTTTCATCGATTGCTAGGCGCTACGAGGTTCGCTGGTCAGATTAGCTTATCATACGACCTAAAGACTTCCCATCGCTCTGCCAACTGAGCTATCTTTTAGATAATTCTAAAATCTTTGAAACTTTCTATTAGTTAATTATGAGCGTAGAAAAAGCGTCATCTGTGAATAGTAGTTATTTGCAACTATAGTTTATTTTTTGGTCACCTTCACTAAAAGTTCTAAAACTGTAACACCTCTTTTCGTATCCGTTAAAGTATAGCTATTTTTTTCATATTTTTTTAGGTGACGTGATCTTCATTTTTCATTCTTACTTGTCTCAATAAAAAAAAATATTGAAACTTATTTAAGACGTAGTTTAATTATGTTTTTTGTAGTAGGTGAGGTGAAGATCTCTTCCGTTACGAATCGACAGTATTAGACAAATTGTGTATTTATTTATTAATATTTATTGTATTTACAATCGGTGTACTACATTCCGTTTAAATTCCACCTTTATTTAAAGTATTTATACGATATTTTGTCGGAAAATGTGTTTTCCGTCCGATGTAGGGGTACGAGTGATACAAATATCAATTCTTTTTTCAATGTATATTTTATTTAAATTCTGTATTTTAACTAATTATTAAAAATATATTTGGAATAAGGGTGTTCTTCGGAACGATGGACTATTATTTTATGGGGTCATGCCACTGATATATTCATGCTAAGTATAATACTCTGGGGCCAACCTAATCTTGTAAAACATCAGCTGTTCCCTGCATTGTGTGACTGTTTATTTAAAGAAAAGTTCATTGTTTCGTGTCGCCATAGAATTTATAGCAGAGCAAATAATTTGTCACGTATTTGATATAGTTAAATTAATAAAGACTTTAATTATTTTTATATCCCATTCCTCATATAATTCCGTGTCATTTTAATTTATCTGGAAAAATCACATAAGAGTTTTAGTTTTTATAGTGTTTAAAAACGGCCCAAATGAACCCAATAACGACCATCGTTCACCCGAACACAGTTTATATTTATATTTCTAATTCAATAAACTATAGTTTTAAATATTCCATATGTGCACAAAAAAAAACTGTATTATATTTGACATTCCCTTTTTTATGATTACAGGGTATATGATAATAAAAGGTGCCTTAATTTCTTTATATTTTGAAATATTTTACAAAAACTATCCAATAAGTAAAGATTATTAGTAACGAATATTTTTATATACATGTCTTTTACAGATATTTACAATCACTATATTTAATAACTACCTTTAATACGAATTTAATAAACTGTTAGTGAATCTCTTGTAGAAATATCACTTTGTTGATTATAATCAATCAATTTTGTAATTGTGAAAATAATAACGGCAGTGCTGTCGCTATTATTAATGAAAGTGTATTTTTAGTTTTGTGATAGAGTCGTAATGGTATTTTAACGTTATTGTTAATTAATAAATTATATTTCATGACAATATTGTTTTCTTTTGTTAACCTACTTTGATAAAGGCTTAAGTTGTATTTCGGTCCAGGCATATACGATCTTATTAATGAACGCGTCTTTTGTCCTGCACTGGCGTGGAACTATCTTTATCGGATAAAACATGACAAAAGATGGGCACGGACGGACGGAAAGTTGAGACGCGTTAACAATTACGCGCGTTAGAGAATAAAAGACCTTAATTATGCATGTTATAATTAAATTCATCATAATCCTGTCGTTATCCCCCTACGTGGGGTGCTTGCCATCCTCGTCCATTTTACATCAGCCCTTTGTTCTATTCTTCATATTCACACAACTCAATTGTAGCTCAATATTTTTAAAACTTAGATTACAAAATCAGGTCCGTCCTAATTCCACAGTAGAAACTATTTGTAGGTAAGTAGGTATATAAAAAATATATTTAAAAAAATATTATTTATTTAACTCATTGTTATCACAAATAATTGTGCTGCTTAAATCATTACATACAATACAAGGAACACTTCATATATTTATACAGCTATTTATAACATTGTACATACTAGCTAGATAATACAGTATCAACTAAACGCCCCACTGCTGGGCAAGGATCTCCTCTATGGAGAGACCACTATTAGAACATGCCAAAGAATCGCTACTGATGTTTTCCGCAGAGTAAAAATACATACAAAACTGTTTTTATACAAGCATTACACATTTGTTTTCCTGATTCCTAATTTATTTGACTACACTTCGGGTTTTCTTTAGGGTTATCCCCCTTCCCTGTGTACTAAGCCGAAAGGGGGTCACTATACACACCCTAATGAATAAAGATATAACTACCCCCTTTCGGCTCAGTACACCCCTAATCAATAAACCTGAATAGTAAATTGGCGGTACGACTCTTAGAACCTCGTGTGCGTTATACTTGTGATCGATCTAGGATCCTATCTTAAAACCGCTGGTATACATTCTCATTCGAAAACCATTCACTGGTGAATTTCACTTTGAATGGTACTATTATCGCGTAATTTTTGACCCATTCCAAAGCTGGGTTACCAATTTCTATAGAAATATTTAATTTTACTTAGAAATAGTTCACCGTCAATACAATCTACAATGACGTCGAACTAAACACGTCGAAAGGAACGTGAATGAAATAAAAAGCCGCCAAATCTTCTATCGATATAATTCAAATGCGTGTGTTGAGACCACTCGTAATGCTGGCGTTATAAGTAATATGAATTTAAAAGAAATCTATTATTACATATTATTTAACTGTGCCATCACTAGTAATAGCAACGAATTCATACGAGCGATTAAAAAATAGAGCCCCTGCTTTAAAAGACTAAGAAGTACGCAGGCAAACCTCGTCTGCACAGACCTTAGTAAAGTTTACGCAGGACCATTCAATAAATCAGTAACTTCAATACAAACCCATGCTTATTCTAACAAGGCAAATAGGTACTTACAATTAACTTAAACATATGTATAGCACATATAGACATGAACACATGTAAACGAATTGTTATTCGTATTTGTGATAATATTAGCATATTTTGGAACATTCCTTCATTCTCACTAAAGACCTTCAGGACTAGAACCTGCGGTCACCACATTCATCTATGTCTACACTATAACGACACAATCATACTACGCACGTATAATAACAGTTTATTTCTAATTGTCACCTCCATTTGTCGCCTTGAGGGGACAAACAGAAAATAAATATCCTGTCGGTCTCCTTACGACTGAAAATCGGACACTCCAACATCCTAAGGTTGCCTGGAAGAGATCGCTTTTAGCGATAAGGCCGCCACTTGTGACACTAGATCTAAGAATTTTTCCTGTATATTTGATGTTTGTGTGTCTGCAATAAAGAGTTTATTCATTCATTCATTCACTAAAGAAATATTTTTTTCCCATATGTCGTCTTGCTTTTTTTAAAAGGGGGGCAAACAGAAATTAATTCATGTTTTCGTTCCCCTGCAAACTACACAATTTTTACAACAGTTTTTAATATTTCGTTTGATTTGATAAATATAAAGAGAGGTAGTAGATATACAAAGACATACATTTGGATCCCAATACAACTTAATTATTCACAATAAATTGTTCTCAACTGATAACACAAGGAAAACAGTCTTATTAAGTATTTTTTCATGATATAAAATTATAAATAATAAGTCATAAAAAAGCCAGCTAATTAATTGAATGCAGCCTTTTTTAGATAAATACGGACAATCATCACAATATTAAAAGTAATTTAAAATAATAGTAAAAAATAATATTATTATGCTCTATATTCTATAAAAATCAACAATAAAACAAAATGAGACAATGGCTTAGTTTTAGTCTCAAAGTTTACATTAAATAGTATATACTGAGAAGGCACAACCGGGTTTATTTGGGTATCAAAAATGTAACCCTAAAGGCATCTCACTTGTGACACTGGATGAAAGGTTTTTCCTATATATTTGATGTTTGTGTGTCTGCAATAAAGAGTTCATTAATTCATCTCTCCCGACCCAGTCTTCATACATGATAGTGCAAGTAATATAACGAAGACCGAATTCATAGCTATCCTGTCATGATCGGCGGCCAGATCGACAACTCTAGATTTTAATTCTTTTACTGTGTGTCTTTTGTTGTTGCTGTTGTTCTATGTTAATTTTGTAACATTTTATATTCTTAATAAGATCTATTACAGTCTTACCACAAAATATATTTGTAAACATAGTTTGTATATTTGCTAAGGAATGTCAAAAACTTAAACACCCTCCGAAATATACTAGCTAGGCAACGAATGTCACAATTGGCTGTTAGACATTGGTTAAAGTTATGTCGTTATATAAACTTAAAAACGGTGGTTCTATCTCCTAAACAAGTGATAGCCACGGATTTGAATCCGCTCATAAGGCAATTTCCATAACACTTTTGAACTCTTTGTAGTTATTGACTCCAATTTGTGCAGGCCAAACTTACTAAACTAACCTAAATTGGCAGTTCTAAAATTGTCTTCCCTTCTTAGGGAATATTAGGTATAATTTTAGGACCTTTCAGTTTAGTCGGTGTGACTGGCCGAATTGAGTTCAATATTTCATAATTTAAACAGTTCTATTAAAGTTTCGGCAAATAATTATAGATGTTTTTTCAACTATAGTACATAAGTACTATGTAGTGATAAATCCTACTATAAAACAAGTCATTTTTACAAAGCGTTCTACGAAAACGATTACGACCTTATGTTACAATTTGTGCAAAAATGCAGTTCTGTAAATGCATCAAAAGTAGGAAGAATAAGGCACTTACAGTATAATTTTATACGTTTAAACTAAAATAGGTATATATTTTAAATTGAAATAATAGAGTCTGTTTATTATGGCAACGCGCACAACGAAAACGCTATCAACTTAGGCATCTTTCTTTCGTAAAAACAATTGGTAATATTTGATAAAGAGACGGCACATTTTTTCGTACAATTCACATTAACATGGAATGCTAATGTGAATTGTAATAGGGTTATAATAACCAAACCGGTAATTTTACTCACGAATTCGTTTTATTTTTACTAAGAAAATAATTCAACTCGTGATAAATAAAACTAGCTGTTTCATACATTTCATTCGTAACGTTTTTTCATAAACTTTAAAAACGATTTATACAATTCGTTCCTTCCACTACATGTTTGTATTGTGATAAAACGTAGTGTCATAGTATATTCGCCATTTAACCAGCATGTAATTTTTTTTAAATATGTTTTGTATAGCTTTTCTTAGGAAACAAATTCTTTGAGCGTACAAGATGGCGCAAAATTATTTAAATATTTAAAACACAATAGTAAATAACTTAATAATACTAGCTGATTATAATTAAATACAATTGAAACTAGATAAAACTAAGTTATAAAATTAACGTTCTCCTTACTTGGACAAAACACTGCGCAATAGGCAGTAGGTATTTAATAGACGCAAATACATCTAAAGTATAAAATCATCTCTTATTCAGACCTGAATACTTTTTCCTTTGTATATTTTTTTTTGTGTAGGCAAAGTAATACATTAAAATCAAAATCAAAACTTGCAGATGTGGTCAACATCTGTAACAGTTAAAAACCACATTGGTAGACCACGAAAAGAATTAAATACCCGAGATAATTACACACAGTTACTTCCGAGGTCCTTAGGGGAGGTGGGTAAAAAAATGAACACGTGTTACACCCATGTGAACAATGTAGGTGGAGTACGGGTAGGTCCCGCATTTTTCATAATCAGAATCACTAACAGTTCACAACTTCAGGTTCACCACACTAACAGTTCATAACTTCAGGTTCACCACACGGTACCTCAACGCTTTTCACTGAAATGGTTCGTCCAGAACACATTGGCCAGGATGCCGGCTATCATCAGAGAGAAGTATATGAGCACAGCCGCCCACCAGAGCCGCTTCTCCCATTTGCGCTTCTCTAGGTTACGAAGTACGCCGATACCTACAAGCAGACCTGGAAATAAAATTGACATTTCATTAATTACTCGTATCATTATTCAGTTTGAAAAAGTCCATCTAATTACATTTTCATTTTATTTAGAAAACTAACTCGTGTTTGATTCATATTGTTCAAGAAGACGGGTTTCCACGCGTACCAGATCTTTGGAAAGGTCCAACTATAGTCACATTCACATTCGGTGAACTTCATCAGGGACGAAATGAAATGAAATGAGTCTTTCGTGTTTTCAACGATGACACGTCTCGCATTACGAAGCCCGTTTTCTTAAACAATATGTTTTTCATTTACAAAGATTTATTCTAATTTCTTCCAAAAAAAATAATATCACAAAACGTCCGACATAAAGAGCGCCTAATTCTCTATCCCTTGATCATAGTAAAACATAGTGAAGCGAAGATTGCTGTTTGAACGTAATTGCCTACGATGGCATCTTACCATTATAAATAATATTTTTTGACAGATCGGTAGGCTGCTAAAATTAGTTTTTAACACCCTTCCTCGTAAAAGGCTTCTTATTGTATCGATTTTAGTCACCTAATGCATCTCATTACGCACATTCGCCTTTTCACTTTACCATTATTGCACAGGTAGGGTGAAGGCACCAGTGACGGACAAGGACGTAAATAACACTTTTTCGTTTTTATTAAAAATAAGGTCTACGATATTTTTTTCTGAAAAGGCAACACAGATCCAAAGACAATTTACATTCGTTTGATACTACTGATTCACATCACATGATTCTACCATTTTGTATCAAGATGGCGCCAAATTAAATATCGTGCCGTCGCGCCGTCACAAAAAATCAGATTATCTTACGGAAATCGCTAAAACAGTAAATTTCTATTTTTAGTCACAGTTCACTTATTATAATACGTAATTGTTTATGGGTTGATTTTCTGAAAAGTTATTGATATTTAAAAGATATTTTAAATATATTATTTTTTTCTTTGTTTTATGTTCATTACTGGTTTGAACAAAATAACTTTGTCCAGTAATGGACAGTTGTCCATTGTTATTTTTTTTTATTGACTTTTGTCGGTCTTCATTGGAATTGGTGCACAATTTTACGATGATTAATTACTTATACTTTTAATGAAAATAAAAAATCTAGTTTCAGTAAAGATCAATGTGTCGATCATTGGGTAAAACTGTCCTCAACTAGTCCCCACATGTTTTGTTCTAGATGGCATAGTTACGTGTAATAATAAATTAGTCAAATGTTCCTGCTTTCTAAAAGACAAAACTGAATTAGGGCATAAGTAGCTAGTTTACTTTTTTTTCATTATTAAATACGTTTGCAAATGTGCCCCTTACTGGATGTCTTTTATTGGGTAAGTGTCAATAGCTGGGTGTCTATTATTGGTAATTGATCGATTACTGGATTTTTGCTGTCCATCACTGGAGTATTCGAGTATTTTTGTTTTTCGTTTGACAATTATTTCCCATATAGTCTTACCCAGGGTTTATGTCAGTTTTATATTAACTTTGTATATTGTCTTGAGATTTCACTAATAATTGCGTGTTTATGAGAAGTCTTAAAAAATATAGGCAATATTGTCACACACTGCCCTTAAAGTGTCCATTATTGGTGCCATCACCCTATAGCTTTTTTTTTTTTTTTTTTTTGATTTTTAATGAATGAGTTTCAACTACAACTTGCATGAATGAGTTTTTAAGCCGCTAAAAATAGTTGTAAAATTTTAAGAAATGTTGCAATAATGAAGAAAAATAATTTGTGATTTTTTTATATACTACATTAACACATTTTATCTTATTAGGTTTACACAAAAAGTAAAAAATATAAAAACATAGGATTGATTTATTCTTAAGGCTGGTAACAGAACTCTTTCAATCGCGCCTTCTTTGATATGCGCGCGCCAGTGACAAATATAAAAATAAAATAATAATGCGCGCGGTAAATTAATATCCTCCGTTTTTTTTCCTGCGTTCAACGAAAATATGGCGTCTCTATCTGTGTATTTATTGCAAAACTAGTGATTCAGCAAGCATTAATGTCTTGTTTATGTGCACGAGTGTGGGCAAGCGATATAAAGATGGAATAATGTGGTTTTCGTGTCGCAGGAAATCTCCACAGAAACCCTGGTAAAGTCTCCGCCGCTTTACGAGGGTGCATGATGTGACTTTAACTTGACCACAATAAGTCATTATTACCTGATATTTGACTTAACTTGATTGATAATTAACTTGAAAATTGAAAATTTTATTAATAATATTTTTTTACTCGCAAGTGTGTTGCAAAACGTCGTATGAAATTCTTGTGAATTGATCATTACAGCCTCGGCTTCGTAATCGCACTCGCCTTCAGTTCGTGCGATGATACCGCCTCATGATCAACTTTGCACAATTGTATCATAATGTACTATAAACACTCACTCTGACGTACGAGTGTTATAGAATAGGTCCGAGTGAGTATTTAAATTTATTTTAGTCGAGACAAACACAATGACGTAATGCAATTACAATTCGACATAATCAATATAGCACAATTTGAGCTCTGAAAGAAAGGGTAACTTACTCAACCTAAAGCTTTGCATTTTTTAACTCAACTGACTTTATCCCATCTCATCGGTCAACTATTTTATTAATTTTGGCCACAGCCATACAGCGTTGTAATGTCGCCAGTGCTATGGGCACCTTTACTCCGGGACTGAGTCAAAACGGTTAATTAAGTTGATAGGCCTATTTTTAAGTTATACTTTCGATTCAAAGAATATTAAAAGTTTAATTATTTTAACTCATATTTTTATATACATTTATATTCGAATCATTTGTTTCTATGAAAACCACGCGCTGGGTCTTTATCGTGGCTATCACAACGCGATACAACTAATGCGCGGCATTTCACGTCACTTTATTGCAGGGGAATGCGATTCAACGTTACACAGGGTACAAAGGTAGGCGTGAGTTATACCACGCTAAGCTAGCCACGGGCTCTGATTTTAATACAACGTATAACAGAAAGGTGTGACAATACTTAAGCGTGCCAGTCTACCCATCAAAGTGAACACGTTCTATAACAACATTTTGCAAAAATCGAGAAAAAAATATTGCGATCTCCATACAACTTGACCAATCACGTAACCAATTTTTGTATGGAGAACATTCTATTTTTTTCTTGAATTTTGCAATATTTTCTACTACAATGGGTTCACCTTAATTGTTAGATTGATATCCTTAAGTATTTTCACACCTTTCTTTTACACATTGTATAGTAAAGGATAATTACCTGCAACGGCACCCGCTAGATGCGCGACGTAACCAATGTTCTGCTCGAGGTGCAGCCAGTACCGATCGTGCACGGCTGTGCCAATGTCCACGGCTGCGAGGAGAAGGAATACTATCAGCTGGATGATGGCGAACTCCATTTCTGACCAGTTCTGGAATCAAAAAGACAACGATGGTAGGAGGTAGCAAAGATTTCCGACAGACAATCTAACAAGTACGGAAAAAAGGTGAAACCCGGCTTTAATTTGGCAGGTGAACCGGGAGGAGGATCATAAAGGATTTCGTTTTTCCTCGAGTTCCTTGAGATTTCATCATCAGATTCCGACTTGACAACCTCACAACCTAATGGGACCACCTCCGGAGTAAGCATATTTTTTCGAACTAAGAACAATTTCTTTAATCGGGTCATAACTGGCGAAAATATTGATTAACATACAGAACAATAAAAAATATATACAGACGAACATAAAACTCTTTTGGAAGTCAGATAACAAAACCCAAATACAGTTTAAAAAAATAACGACATTGTAAGCGCGACAATAAGATCAAAGCCAATTATCAATTCTAGCACTGTCAACGGCCATGAACACATAATGAAACCAAGTGACATGGTATATATACTTTTCAGAACTTAATAAGTTAGTCACCTACTCGTAATAATACTCGGTCTGGAGCTAATGCAAACGGGAGTTGAGTTATATTGTTTAAGAAGACGTGTTTTCACGCGTACCTGATTGTTGGAAAGGTCCAACAATAGTTTCGTTCACATTCGGTGAACTTCATCAGGGATGAAATGAGTCGTTCGTGTCTTCAACGATGACACGTCTCGCACAGGTACAACAATCAAGTTCGCGTTAAAACCCGTCTTCTTAAACAATATGAATCAAACACGCGTTAGTTTTCTAAAATGAGTTGAGTTAATTTACCTACATCATTCGCGTGTTTTAACGTAAAAGAAGAGGCAAAGATACATTAGATACACAAGATCTTAACTTGACGTATTAGTTGAGTGGCAAGTTTGTAAGTTTTCAGTTCGTGGTGTGAAAACGGCGTATGAGCTCCAATATCGCTAAAACAAGAAACCCACCATTATAATAGTGGCTATGTGCGCCGCGATAAGTGCATACACTCCTCCCGAAGCTCCCGCTAGGTACACCTTGGGGTCAGTGAGTGAGGTCGCCAGCGAGCCAGCAGCGACCCCCGCCAGGTACACGAGGGTCACTCGCCACCAGCGGTGCACCATCTCCAGCGGCACACCGAGGAACAGTTGAACTAGAAGGTTCACTAGAAGATGGACGAAGCTGTAATTAAAGAAATACCTGCTTTAATTTCGAAGAAATGGTGCTACAAAAAGGCATTTCAGACGTAGTATAGCCGTAAGTCCTTTTATAAGCCTTTAACTGAAGACAAGTGATGTATTAGTGGCGAAAGCCACAGAAATTCAGTAACGGAAAGTACCCGAAAGGGTAGCGAGGAAAGTTTGTTAATCAAAACTTGTTTTTAATTGTTTTAATGCTGCATCAAACATTGTGAGTGGTTCACAGAAAACATCAATCTACTGACTGAATTACCATCCGGTCATCAGACCAAATTCTTACTAGTTTTTTAAGTTGTCTGGTTAATTTAGTGTAAAAGATTAGTTCGGCTAAATCTTCTCATATGCTCGGGATGTAAGGTTATGGTCTAGAGTGATAGATTATTTGATACTGTTGAAAACTGCCCCATCAATACCGGCGACTAACATAAAGAAGCTACATCAAAAACTCAACTAACCCGACGTGAACCAGCATATACGTGAGGAACCGCCAGGCTTCCTGTCGTTTGTGCGGGTCGTAGATGAAGATCTTCGCAATAGGTCCGTTGGCTTGCGTGAATCCGTGCGCGGCATCGTAGCAGAAGAGCACGATCTCCACCAGAGAGATGAGGATCATGCAGACAGCCGGAGGCCAGCAACTGTATTCTTCTTCGTATGTGCCATCTGTGTACGTGAAGATGCTTTTGCTTCGGGCGCTTGGTGTCGCTGTTTGGTTTTGGTTCAACACAAGTGGGATTCGGGATGGTAGGATTTGGTAGTTTTTTAATTTGCAGATATTTATTTAAATTAATTTATTTGGCAGTGGTCAGTAATACGATGTTTTTGTATTGATTATGATATTTTCATGTCATATATTTTTGCAGTTATTAACATGCAAGAATTTTTTAGAACCGTGACATGATTGCATTTTATTTTTTCATGTTTTAAGATTATTATATAAGGAATAAAGATAATGTAAAATTAACATATTAAAATTGGCATTGTTTCAAAAAATGGAATGAGATTTAGATTTTTATTTCCGTCCAAGGTGAAATATTTTAAACAACGTTTGCGATTTTATAATAATATTTACATTATGTGTTAATATTTAGAATAGCCGTTACCCACGCCATTGGCATTTTGTTGGCAAAGTAATGTAAGAGATAAGCAAAAAATTGTTACAAAAATATAATATGTGATTCGATAAAAAGAGTTCAAAAATTTTCTCATCGCAAATAAAAAATAGCACAAAACATTTAAAAATAGAATGTTGCAATGCAACCGAACAATGATTTGAAAATAGAACACGCGCCGACCGAATGACAGATGTAGTTAAGAGTGCGCGAGCGCAGGCCGAACGGCGCCGTTTAGCCAATTAAGAGGACGATGAAAAGGGCAAATTGGAGGAGGTAATTTTACCGGATCAAACCAATATACATTTTACAAACCACAGTAGTATTTTTTTAGTTAATATATTAGAAAAAAGTATTTCATTTGTTAAATTATTCAATTCAATCATTTTTTAAATCAAATTGTTGACGCAAAAATAGTTCAGTATTTTTAGGGGTAGGTATACAAATGGAGGGGGTGTAAACAAAACACAAACGGTAGGATAAAAAGAGAAAGAGAAAATATGGTTAGTTTCATGCTTACTGTACAGTATATATATTACCAACACCAGTATTAAAATTTATAGGCAAATGTTAGCACAAAGTTTGAGCCATGACAGAAATGTAGAGTTAGTTACTTTATACATGTTGAGTTAGAAAATACCCAAGTATAGCTTATGAAATATACAGGGTTATCTGCTAGGGGTGTACTTAGCCGAAAGAGGGTCACTGTACCCATTCTAGGAACAACTTTCACTATGGAACCAACTCTGAATCGAAGAAAAAATAATCAGCTGTTTTTATACATTTTGTCGACGATCGATCAACTTTTTGTATGGAACAGCAGATTTTTTTTTTCTCGTATTCAGAATTGGACCCATAGAGTGAATGAATGAAAGTCGTTCCTTAGGATGAGTACAGTGACCACCTTTCGGCTTAAAACACCCCTAGCCGATAACCCTGTATACAATACAAAACGTATGAAAAGCAAGACAATCACCCCGCTTTGGACAAACCAAGAAATAGTTTTACTAATACTCAAAGGGTACAAGACGTTACTATTTTATCGCTCTCGTACCCTTTAGGGTGCAAAGTCTGGGTACTACAGAAACTACTCTCTACCAGACAAACTGACTAATGTTACAGTTATGAATCTGATGTGTCTCTTTCACTATCGCGGATGAGGAAAGGTTGGTATTTTTTTTTTCACAAATTAATGTTTAATTATTATACCTAGTGTTCCCGGACAAGGGGTTGGTACTTGTAAGTATAAAAAAGCTATTTAGGAAAGCAGTTTCCTAAATGGCTTTTTAGGCCCAGTTTTCTTTACGGACGTAAAGGTCTACACCACATGCATAAAAGTATAATATTAGTGTACCTAATAGAATATACCAAATTATAATTCCTCATAGCTAACTAACAAACTAAAGAAACTCTAATAAAGACATTAAAATAACTTATTTAATACACGGAAAAATAAAGGATTCATCTTAATTTCGAAACCACGATCTTCTCATGACTATAACATCACATCAAGGAAAAACTTTATCTAAACCTGTAATTGGCCTTTATTATAAATACTTTATACTAAGTATATATATATATATGCTTCTATTCTAGACACGCACCGGGTCAACCCGTGCCCGTGATCTTTTTAAAACCTTGACACTATTTAATTCAACTATCTTTAGTTTCAAAGGAGTGGCTCGCTCTAATGTTGGGAGTTTAGAAGTTATCTGAAAGCTCTTGACAAGGCCTTAGATTGATTACCTAGGACTGACAAACAGTGACCTACAATTTTTTTTTATAAAATTCAGTAACGCGTGTTTATTTCATTTTGTTTAACAAAACGGATTTTCACGCATACCTTCTTGATTGTTGGAAAGATCCAACTATAGGAAAAAAAGTGTATTACAAATTAACGTGTCAGCTATTATCGCTCAGTTGTAAATACCACTCCACGGTCACTTATTCACTCGTTGACTATTACTTATCATCGGTGGTCAATTATAGAGGTACCTACAAAGGAAACTGCTACCTACACTACAAATTATCCACTAAATTTATCAATATAACCTAATTTAAGGAATGACAAAGTGTTAATGTTACGTAGGTACCCAATATTATTAAAGGTCTGATTCATCCAGTAACATAATAAGCGGTAAGAGCTAATAAATGTTCGCAAACTAATTTTGGAGTGAAGTTTGTATCAACATTATCGAAAAAAAAATTATACTCGTATGGGCAGTAATCGTATTTTCTTTGTTTTCAATGATTTCTACGTAGAACTCAAGGCGCAAAATAAAAATTAAATTAATTCATGAATTAACTACAAAATAAATAACAAGAACATTCATAATAATATGAAAATCATGCACCGTAAATATTATAACAAAATTATACATATATGTACAGACAGAATTGTGTGGATGTAATGATTTTTTAAACTTACATTACATACAAGGCCGAATAACATACAATGCGTCTTTTTTGTACGAATTGCGGAAGCGATAGTGTTTGTTTGGTTTGGTCAAATATTTTAAAAGATCTGAGCTTAGCAGAAAATTAACGCAGTCCTAACTGAAAGTTACATAAATATGTATCAACATAACAGAATGTGTTTAGTCCGTCTTTTTTATAGCTCAAGCTTGCGCTTGGTAAAGCGACTATATGCGGTCTAAGATGTGGCATTTTAGCGTACGACTAAAAGGAATCGATTCACTCGCGACTTGAAAAGATCCAGAATACAGTTATCGGGAATTAAAGAACTCTGAAGCCAAATTCACAACCTATAATTCCTTATTTACTATGACAAGACCATTTATTTTTGCCTAGGATATAATACAGACTGAAAAATCCGTCTGCGTCTACTCTAGCCTTTCTAGACCAACGCTTCATATTTTTTGTCCCCAAAAATTTTGTCAAGCTTTGTGTTCCTTCAAGGATAGTTAGCGTGTATGATATGATAATATATAGATAATTTTATCAACATATAATTAGTGTCAACCCGCATACGTATCGCTTTTTAGCGATAAGGCCGCCACTTGTAGCACTATATTTTGTAAGAGTTGTTCTCTTGTATTTTTGTCTGTAATAAAGAATTCATCTATCTATCTATACGTACCAATGTGGGCACGGGTCTCCCCAAAAGTATGTGTAGGCTGTCGTCAACACAATTGTCATTTTGAAATTTTGGGTTTAGATTTTTTGTTGTATTCCTCCACTAGCAGTTTTTCTCACGATGTTTTCCTTCACAGATTAAGCAATAGATCATATTTCTAATATGCTGAACCGAAGGTCTACCAACTAGGCTAATCCTACGTTTTTACTAAAGCGATATTGAAAGTTACACGAAATACTTACATTTTAAAAAGTGAAAACCAATTTAGTTCTCAGGCAAAAGTTACATTACAAAACATAATGACAGTAATGTTTGTTAAAAAAATATTTATTCAATTTAGTTCAGATATCCACCTCCACCTTTTTGAAGTCGGTTAAAAATTACAATTTTACATAAACCGAGTTCTATCACACAACGTGTATTGTTTATTCTGCGCACAAAAGAACAATTTGCTGTATATAAGAAAATTGACAACAAATACATACCAAAATACTCAATGACCTGTTTAAAGCACCACAAGGCTTTATTCCAAGTCCGATTAAACACTTGAAACTCTGTAATACTATAGTTCTGTTCATTCACCTCTCTATATCTGCACACTATTGATTTTTTCCTAGTCTCTGTCCACATTTTCAGGCCAACACTTAAGGTTCACTACATTTTTCACTTTGCCGATAAAAGTAATTATAACCAAGTGACCTTGAGCTATACGGTGGCCCTTCTCCCATAGGTTTTGCGATAGTATCGAGGTCTATCTATGCCGGTGAGGTCACGGCGCGTGTGGTCACCTCTGCACAATTCTCAATACTATGGCTAAGGCTTAGTTCTGTGGACGGCGTTATGCACGGATGGGCAATGACGTCATCAGACCTCTTAATGCTTTCAATGTTATCAATGCAATCGTAATGTCGAAAGAGCATCCAATTACTCGTTGGGATTAAAAATAATATATAGGGTTGCTAACTTGCGTACTACCCTCAAGGCCGACTTCCATATATCATGAAGGTTGGATCTTGATGTGCCAAAGTCTTCCCTTTATTTTTATGATTTTAAGGGTCCAAATCAAACTCTCCGTAGCTAACAAAATATCGAGTTTTCAGAATAATAGAATTTGGAAAATTGTAGTTTCCCTTCCACTAATTAAACTGACAAAAAAGTGTGTTATTGTATCAACGCAAAGACGACAAGTACATAACATTACATTTAGCTGGAAGTAGCCAATTAGCCAAGTGTCTTACAAAACTAATGACCAGTGGCAATGGCATTTTAATTGTTTTATTATGAATGCCATCTTGAAAGAAAATTATAGCATTTTACTGATAATTGTTTTTATTTATATTCCTATGTGTATGGATATGTAGTAGATAAAGGCAGTTGGAATATTGATTACTGAATCCGAATTTTTTATTCATACATCGGTGCCAACTGGGAATTAATATGCGGACGTTAGGGAGAGACATAAAACCTACATGTACATGGAAATAGAAGATTTTAGATGTCCAGCTGAGCTAGTAATAATAGCATTCATATTCTATCGCCTTCCCAAAAAAGAAAAGGTATTCAATACCGTTGTTTCTTTTTTACCCGACTGCGAAAGGAGGGTTATGTTTTTCGAGTGTATGTATGTATGTATATTTCTATGGCACGCCCTACAGCCTAAACGGCTTGTCGTATTTTTATGTAAGTGGAGTCAATAGATTCGTCTTAGTCGTGAGAGTGACACTGGGTACATCAAAATTAAAAAAAAGGGATTAAGGATGATACACATTTTTATGTTTGATACCTGATTTCTCGGAGACGGCTCGACTGCTTAAATAGAATTTCTCGAGAAGTCTTATTTATCGAAATCGGTCATGAAGATTAGATTTTTAGTAGAAATAAGTGATTAAGTTCCATTGGCGCCTGCCGTAACAGGAGTCGGTAATTTTTTTTAAAGAATTCTGTTAATATCGAATGTCGTTTTGCTAATTTAAATAAGGCATTTTTTTCGTATTTCCTTTTCCCCTATATGTTTAAAAGTAGTTATATGAGTTAGCAATTTAGAAGACTAAAACATTATTAGATAAATCATAAAACTTGAGCTAAACTATAGCACAGTAATAGTTTCTTTCACATCTATTTTTACTTCCACCCGGGCACAACACATATTATTTTGCAAAAAAAGTATTTTATTATTTACTGTAACATAAATACAGAATTTGACTGGAATCTATAGAAACTGATAGCAACTTGGTTAGGTCATGTAGGCATCTGTCTATGTATGTAGTACCTATTTGCTGTATCCCAGTGTACCTAACAATTTGATTGCCGACAAGACTGGATGTCAAACCAGACTAAATTGATTAGAGGAAATTTTAGAGCTCCAGACTATCTCTATCTATGTAGCGTATCTAGAATTCATTGGTCAACTAAAGTTTTGACTGTTTGTAACCAATAGGTACAAGTACTATTGGTTACATGATTGGTTTGTATTGTATAAGTATTTTGATAGAACTGATATGTTGCTCCTTTTTTCTCTTTTTATCGACCTTCTCCTTAAATATCCCTTACGAGCTTACGGGTTGTTTTTAGTTAGGTATATCATTATTATTATTCTAATGTATATTTAAAGGTATCCGAATATTACCACTTACTCACCTACACTTTAATTAAACTCTAGACGTATTCTTCTAGTGTTGGACTATTGTATCTAATTAATCTAGCAAAATCCCTGTGGTAACATTTTTAACAGATATTAACCGAGACAGAGCCGAAAAGAATGTTTTCAAAACGTTGGCACAGAACTTTTAAAATATATAGTGAGAAAAGTTATAGAAATGGAAAGCAATGAAATGCTCGACAGTGGGATAATACATAATAATCAAGCGAGGGGTAGTCGAACGTAGGTTAATTAATAACATATGTCTGGATCTTGATAGTCCCTACGTTTCGTTGTCCATGTACTCGTATATGCCTAACACTGACGATCGTCATACAAGGTAAGTTAATTATGTACAATTGTCATATTTGATCTTTTTTGGACCTGTCAGCTGTTGCATACCGGAACTGACCTATGATAGAGTGTCGATGTAAGATTCTTCATTCGTGAATGCGTCCTCGTGGACCAAACATTATTTAAGAAGGCGGCAGTGGACTATACGTGTAACAGAATTGCTATTCTAAATTGGTTCAAGTAACTAAAAATTCCAAAACCTTAACCGAGTTAACCGTGATAGGTTAAAAGAAAAGAAATAATATTTGAGTTATATTTCTATTATTGCTAAGTCGTATTAACCACAGATATGATATGAAGCACAGTAGTATTTTTTATCATAACTTACTTAGAAGTACCTACGAGTAAATGACTCCTAACCTAATTATGGCTTTTCTATTTTTATTGCTTAAAATGGAACTGGTGTGTAGCGACGAACACCTCCGCATTATTTCAATTCCCAATGTACTTACTTGGTTAACTAAAATACCTATTTTGTTTGTTATCTAACAGTAAGTAGTTCTGATTCGTAATAGCAACATTGTAAGGACCGGCCTAAGGGCATAATTTTGTAAGCGCCAAGTTTTTGATCAAAGTGATTCACTGTATCACACTTGTGCTTCATTCGGTCCCCGTCTTCCGAACGTGCGAGTCGCACGTCAAAGTTCGTTAAAAGCGGGTAACTGCTGAAACAATACATTCTTGTGCTTTCCTGAAGTTCAAAAACCACACCAAAACATAACATAAAGCTTCAGGTATCACATTTCACGCGTAATTATAAGTTTATTACTGTATTTTGTAGTAAATAAAAATAATTTAATATCATTGTTTTTATCATTGTTTGCTAGTTGTCATATTACGGTGACACTAAGGAATGAGATCGATAGTATACACTTCTCTTAAGAACAACAGAGAAAACATTCATCTTGATGCCACGAAAAACGCGGATCGTGTCAACATCAGCACATTAGGGTGGCGATCGTATCCGGTCAAACAGATCAATAGATTGACCGGATAAGATCGATCGACGGATGCGAAATACATGTTGATTGCAAACTAGTTTTTTATCAAATCTTTAAGTAGTGTGTATTTTTACATATAGGGTTACAGTAAATACTCAATTTTTCTTAAGGATTTCAGACATTTGCCAACTCGCGTTGGTAAATCTTAAGATTTACCGACTTATGTTCCACTCACCGCAGCACCCATATGTAAATACTACTTTCGAGAAATTCAACTATTGAGTGACCGCATCGACAGTTGCTTAACTGTAGTAGTAAGATAATATCAAAGAATAGTGGTAGTAGGTAGGCATGTACATAAAAATATATAAATTGAATGTACAATTGTCGTTTTTATTTGTTAAGCTAATTAAATGAAAAAAAAATACTATATTAAATAAGCCAATACTCAAAACCGATCCGGCGAAAAATTTTTTAGGCCGGACCGGTTATGCTATCGCTCTATATCCCTAATAACGTATAAGTTTGAAATCGACAGCTCAGTGAAGTTGACGCGTCAAAGAAATTGCAGCCATTTGAAGTATCACCTGCGATCTCTTTTTTTCTTGCAGTTTCAGCGTTCAATATCTCTCTTTAGTAACGTATTTACTAATTAGACGTATCATATGCTTTCAAAGGAGTATCTAATCATGTTTACTTATTATTTTTGAAGTTACTGCGTTGAATCACCGGTCTATACTTATGGCAATGAATAGCAATGCTATTCTAATCGTTTGAGGACAAAAATAACGCCTGTTGAAGTTTAATAGTAGATTAATTTAGCGGGCTCGAGGCGCTTAGCTGGGCAGGAAAGGTTAGCGGATCTTTTTTTTCACATTACTACAACTTTACTCATGAAAATTCAGCATTAAAAACTAAATTTTAAAAAGTCACTGAACAAGATATTTTTTATTATTACATCAAAGTCTTTAGTTACACGTAAAATTTTATACGGGTAGTTTAACAGTCTCTTGTTTACGTATTCTCTGCTATTTCGTAATCTACACATGTGACTATCGAAACTAAAACTAAACAAATAAATCTTATTCAAATATTTTTAATCTACTTTCTACGCTACGATTTATCAACACACAGACTAAAATATTCGGTTATAATTTTTACCCACGCGTAGAAGTTTTGATTTCCACTTTGTTCCGAGTGGGGCGATTTTCTGCCAATACTAACGGGTGGACACGCGAATTCACGCGCATCCAGCTCGGACGCGTAAAACTTCCTGATATTAGAAAATTCTAGTTTATTATACACATTGCTTCTTTTACCAAAACATTTAGTTCTAACCTTAAATTCTAAGAATGATAACCGAAGTCCCTTGCTTGATATGTTATAAATGAAACGCGATAGCGAGATTATTCGAGACCCAGATGTACCTACAATAATTTAGGTAGATACTTTCTGCTATCAAGAGCTACATATTTAAGTAAAAAAACTAGAATTATATGTATAAATCTACTTCTCAAGCTGCGATATAATATCATACAGTTATAATATTATTTATTTTTACCCACGTGTGCGAGAAGTTTGTGTTTGCCCGTTGTTTCGAGTGTGGCGAGTTTCTTCTAATACCAACGCGTGGACGCGTGAATTCACGCGCAACCAGCTCGATCGCCTGAAACCTCCTACTATTGGAAAACAAGATTTAAAAAGGCGTGTTAAATAAAAAGTGACAACCAACTTCAATTCGACACGCGCCCATAACAAATTTTTCTACCATTTTTAATTTTATTTGCAGAACATATGTACTGTATCTGTAAGTTACCACATTTTTAATTCCATAGGTGTATTAATATGAGCTATTGAGTGAATTTCAGAAAGAGACTTTTTATTTCTACCTATCTAGGTTACTTATAATAATAATCTAATTATATATCCCATGTATTTTTACTACTTAATTATTAATTATGTTCCATATTCCGTTACCTCTAGTTATTATTTTATTTTGATATAAATTTTCCTGTTCAAATAATAGTTTAAAATAGTAATTAAGCACTACTAAAAGGCAAATTGTTTGAAACAGGATGTTTTTAACGAAATCTACAATTAAAATCTTAAAAAAACGTAATATTTATGAAGTATTAATAACTTTATCAAGTAACGCAAAATTAATACTGACAGTATAAACTAATAATATGGTAATATGGAGTATTTGCGGATACGAATATTTGAATAACCATATTGTAAAAACTGTTACCAGGTTTCTTATCTACAGATTGTATAAATTGTATCGGATATGATATCGCCTTGCCAAGGGCGTGTTTGTTCGAAATGTGTTCGATATGTGTATACAGGGTGACTGGCTACTGTAGACTCTCAATTTTCATAGAAGGAAAGTACTCCATTTTCGTTTACAATAATTAGTAAAAACAGATGCTTATAAAAATATTTATGTAAAATATCACAATAATTGCTATTATTAATAATATCAATCCTTCCGGGAGCATAGAAACTATTTCATTAATTAGTGATCAACAAAGATTCTCGCTCGCAGGCGAAAGTCTCGCTTATGTTGATGTCCATACTCATCCTTGACGCTGTACAAACTTCAGTATAGGTTTTATTTGAAACTAGATGCGCCCTGCGGTGTTACCCGCGGATAAGAGTCTTTGAGGTCCTCAATTCAGCCACGTCGCAATATCCGTTCCTAGTTGACGTTTATTACTTATAATATAGTTTTCGAGACTTTGTCTTTGATAAGTAAGTGGGTGTTCCTTTGGTTATATATACAATACAAAGTTATATTTATTGATATATGCCATATGTTTTCTTTGAATATGTGGCCTTGGAATGTCCTTATAACTGCGACTCACCCTGTATACACTATATTTATAATTTATCTGACATAGTTCAAGCATACATTACTGCTATCTACTTACTCCCTTTCTTATCAGATTTAGTTTACGATTTCACATTAGTCAATACATCTAATATTTCGCAAGATATATAGGTCTAAGCTAAAATTACATACATTGCGTCTGTTTGTAACTTGCCAAAACAATTGAGTTACTTTTAGCTTTCTATTTTGTTATACTTCTAGCAGATCCTAATTTTTATAAATTTAGGCAATGATGTCATAAATTTCATTAGACAGGACACCTCGTTAGTAACTTATCTATCACCATACTAATAAACGCGTCTAGATTTCAATGAATTTTGCATGATTTTGTGACAAAGAGCGTCACGCTACATAACAAGTCAGTCAATTGGGTTGACTTTTGAATAAAAGACTATTACATCAAATAACTAATAACATTTTTTTTTCTAAATATTATTCTACTGGAGGAGAAACCTTACCGATTTCATAAACATTCAAGTTAGCTAAAATTCATAAGCTGTTTGCATTTAACTTAGTCATTCCAAATGCGTCACGCGGTTACCAGATTTAACCCACAATAAGATATACTAGTAGATATATCTATGTCGCAAAAGGAAATTCCTTAGATTTTCCTCAATATGTTTTATTTAGGTATCATTTCAGCTCCAAGGCTGGCTACGACAATCACCTTATGTGACATCATTGTACGCCAAGCACGTTTTACGAGATAAAAGAAACTGAAGAGTTCATTATTATGAACAGAATAATTTAACCGATCTTATTTTTTTGTAACATATCCTTGATTTAAAATATTCTGGACCTATTATATACTTTATACACAAACCAAATGCAAACTGCGAAATTTAAAGTAGTCTTTAAATATGACCATTTTATAAGACTTAGTTGAGAAATGACCTAGGCAGCATAGCTATAGCACTCGCAAAAATATTATACAGTATTCTAATTAGTCTCCGAGCCTAGTTCCCAAATTATATTTTGAACTTTACAGTTTTACTTAAGTCTACCTTAATAATAATATATTGGCGTGGTGGTTGTCTAAATTTTACAGCTTATGCCTATTTATTTAAGGTTCAAAATTTAGTACAATAGTAGGTCATACACTGCGCATGGATGAGTTGAATGATGGCGAGAGACCCAATTTACAAAATATGACTACGTACTATGAAAGAGAATGATTATAAGCCAATGAAACACATAGGCGACATTGAATATGAACACATAATGTTAAAAAAAAAACAAATACCGCTATCAACCGCAGACACGGGCTGGAAACCTGTCCATCTTCCTAGAAAAATTAGTGGTTATGTGTTACAATACAAAAACTTGAAATTATATATTCAATAGTAACAAATAAGAAATAAAGTATTGTTATAATAATGCAATAACACTAGTTAAAATATTAATAATACTAATAAGATTACTTTAAAATACAATAATAGCGTATGTACACGATTATTTTATGACGATCCTCTATCCACTTTTACCATAAATTAAATTACAAACAGATCAGAATTAATTATAAAGATTTTCTAAATTCCTGCACCGGTTTAGATGGACATTATTTGAGATATTTTTCTATATTTCAACCAATAACTGGTTTATAATAAAACGTGTTAGCATGCCAAACAACTAATTGTACAAGCAAATAATATTTACATTCTAGTGCAACTCGCAAACATTATAAAAGCTAATGCATGCTAAATGTATTTGCGATATAACTATGCATTATTCTCACATTATATGACCATGTTGTTAGACGTGCATATCGTTTTCTAATGGCTACAAATCTACAACTGTATTTACGCAAAGTATGAAGTAATGCCCAATTTCATCTCAGCGGTTCGTTTAAATGGTCCATATGACACATTTCGCTATAGTCGTATCGTTAAGTGGTTTTTATTATTATACAGTAGATGGTATTTAGACCAACATTAAATCCAGCAAAATACTAAAGAATTTAGGTTTAAGGTAAAAAAATTATATTGAAAACTCTATTTATTTTCATTCAAAAAACAACAATACATTCATTCCGCTGAGATGCGTATTCGTACTCATTATGGACATCAACTCTACAGTTAAACGAGTGGACTTCCTAATTGTGCTTCTCTATATAATTCTATCAACGTAGTAAACAATCAATAAGACCAGGACTATAATAATATTATCAAAACTATAACCTAAATATTTCTGATTAAACCATCACATACCTGTAGTGTCAACTGGCTTTCTCTGAGGTATGATCGAGTGTACATATCTCGCCATGAAATGCCCGAAGACCGCCTTCAAGTCGGGATGATGCATCATCTCAATGAACTCCTTGAAGTCTAGGTACCCCGAATTGTCTCTGTCTGCGAGGGTCATGATTTTTTCTACCACGTTGTCAGGCAAGTCTTTATCGTATTCGCGGGATTCGATGATTGCTTTGAGCTCCACGTATGATATTCGACCATCATTGTCCCGATCGTACTGGAAAAGAAGAAACATGTATTTAAAAAGAGGCTTAAATTGGGTAGCTTACGTTACAAAACAGAATATGACGATGAGTTTGATTGAATATCTGTCATTAACTCTGGGTATGTTGTGCTTGTGTTTGTAACTCCCGTGCAACATTTACAAACACAAGTTTGTAAATTTTGCACGGTACCCCCGAAGCAGGAAAAATCCTAGTGGGGAGCCATAAGTGTGAATAATACTATTTTTTTATAAATTAATATAATTGTAGTGGTGATGTGTGTTAATGGGATCGTTTTTCGTGTGAGAGGTACAGGTTTGATTCCACGTAAATACGTAAAAGGAACCTGTGCTTTCTAAAGCTTGTCTGGCTAGCTACCACCCTCAAGTTGAACAATCTAGACATGCACCTAACGGTGTGTTCCGGCAGATTTCTTTGAGATACAGTGTATTTCAGACTAGGGATGCTCTATCTAGGGCCACAGTGTCGCTGATTTTTGTAGTAGTGCGAGCTGGCGTTCTACATGCCTAGCTGTTTACAATATAAAAAAATACAGATAATCGTGATACACTTAAAATTATAAATCAAGTGAAACCGCGAGTCTTGTTCGCAGTGATTCGCAGGACAAGATTCGAAGTCCAAATTAAAGAAAACCAGTCTTGCTTAATAAGAGGTTTTGCCCACCAGACTGTATTTTCCAACAATAATAATAACGGCACTGTAAATAAATACTTTTGGAAATACCACGGATAGCACCATAATAATTATCTTATTTTATTATCTTATAAATTAATGCGTATCTGTTACCATAACCGTCTTTGTCTAGGGGGAAAATCCTAAAATCAACCATAAAAAGACCTATATTTATGTTTAGTCAAAAAAAAATGTAAAAATATTTTTTAAGCAATCAAACCAACATTTAACAATAGTCTCTTAATAATTTATATCGTTTGTGTCATCACACAATAAATGCAGATTTTTACTACTTACAATAATATGGATAAAAAATTAGATTTGTACAAGAATTAATTTGAAAATAGTGAAACCTTCAATTACAAAAATCATTCGGTTGTTTAGATTTATTAACTACTGAATCGATTACGAAAAATTTATAAAGGATATACTAGATAGTTTACCTACTCTTGCAAACAAATAAAAATATTATTAATTCAGTCCAGGCGAAGGTCACAAGCTAGTAAACTCGTAAATGATTTTAAATGAAACCTGGACAGTTCCCTATGCATTGCCAGTACCTAGACGTAATTCTATTCATACTTGGTTTCGTACGAGGAAAAATGTATGATCGTAATTGGTTACGAACATTACGTTCCGTACGCGGCAAATGCTATTACCAACATATATCTTATTTGCCATAAATAGAGTAATTATTTTTATCATAGCAATAAACAACACATTCTAGATATCGCAGCACACGCCTACTCTCTTATCTAAAGGAACATATTAGATCACACATACGTACGATTAATGATTAGTAGGTGAGCATTGGGCAAACACTGACAAATGTTTGAACAAGTGGTTAGCTAATGCTCGTGGTAGCTGTGAAAACACATGCTTTGCTACTCGTATTTTGGCCTAAATTTGGCAAATAACATGCGAATGATTACTCAAATGTCATTAATTATTATGATGCGATGATTACAAATTAATTGTAAATACATAAGTTATGTTACGAATATGTACGGCTGTAAAAGTTTGCATGCTTAATTTACAACTTCTTTACGAGACCAAGAGTTCTTTACGTGTCCTTTAAGAGACATTTGGATTGGCATTGACAGGCTCTAGGAGTTGCGACGTGACAGCCACAGATGGCCCGTCGCAGAAGCACCTTGGGCATCTAGACACGAGGTCGTCAGAAACCTGCAAGTTGGTATGGTCCTCGAGCGTTGCGGTGCGTCATGTGACTGATGTTTCGGGCCGAGTTCGAAGGATGGGTTCAACTAGGTTAAATTCACTTAATTCATCTGTTTTTCCAACGAATTGAACTAATTCAACTAATTGAGTGTGATTTGTTGAACTATATATTCAATTGAACAAATTCCACTGTTTGTTTGTTCTTTTAAGAAACAGTTGAATAAAGTGGATATAGCAGTCCGGCAACGTACAGCCGACGGCAACCGGTTTTTTTTAATAGGTAAAGAGTAATGGAGCTTGACCGCAACTAGCCTGATGGAAAGTGACACAGCGGACTAGGATGTAGCACTAGATCTTGCACGTGCCTAGAAGAAAGCAATTCACTCGCGACTTAAGAGTATCATCGACCCTTCACTGTTTTCGTGTTTCTGATAGAATTTTCGTTCCGGGCGTACCTCTTTTCACCCCCTAAATTATATCGTAATATTTGTTATTGATGTCAATCGCTTCACCATGATGTATATTAGGCCTACACGTTTTATTGAATTGAAAAAAGTTTTTGAATTCTGCATAATAAAGGCTTTTAAAAGGCATCGTATCAGTGCAAAAACATGCTATGCTATATCTTATTGTATGGACAAGTTGGCGGTCTATGGCTTCTAAAAAAGATCGGGATTATAGCTGTAGCTGTAGGGAAATAGATAATTCTGCATCGATTTCTACAACCTGGTAATTGCACAATAAAAATGCACGCAGACGTGCTAGAGCGTAGTCGTGTCTCGCCATTTTGCGTCCTAGGAGTGACACCGTGAAGTTTTATTTGGTAAAAGCCCCACATGACCGCAAAATAACTTACTAAGGCAAAATAGATGGGTAAGTATAAGGGCAATATAAACGTGTTAGCCCCATTTTCCAACAATAGTCATAAACTGATTGTCTCGGATATCAAAGATAACAGTGAAGGCATGCTTTTAGCTTATTTAATCAGGTACTCCACAGCTTTGCCTGAGAGCTGTTCGCACAACTACTATAGGTTAAAATCCATAGTCGAATCTCGCTTTGACATTGTACCAATTTGCCAACCAATTTACAGACGTGTCGTACACGGCGAATTTTATAAATAGACCAAATCGGACCGTGACGAAATTGCTACGTAGCTCTACACATGTATCAAGTGTTGTTAATGCAAACAGACGGCCGTGCTAATTATTTCGGTAAACAACATTATATCGGTGTATTTGGTCACCTTGGTGGTGCACCTTGCATGGTAGTAGGGCATTTCCTAACGCCCGCTTGGCTAGCTATCACTTAAGCTTAAGTTGATAAATCTCTCGCCGAGCACCTAACGGTGAGTTCCGGCAGCCTTCCTTGAGCGCCAGTGTATTTCAGACTGGCATGCTCCATCTAAGGCCACAGTCTCGTCTTCCGTAGTCGTGCGAGCTTGTGGTCAAATGACTAGCTGTCGTAAAAAAAATCTATCAGTTTTGAGAGTATTGGAAAAAGATAAAACGAGCTTGCCTGTAAGAACCGGTAGAATGGGCTGTGTAAATCAGAGGCACACTCAAGTGCACATTGGTGCCATACATAGGGGGAAGTTCCCAAATAATCTGTTTGCCTTTATACAAAATATTACATTAAATTAATTAAATATTAAAGGTACTTAAATAAATTCTATATTGTGACGAAACATTATGTTTACAAATTTTAATTAGTGTTCAGCCTATGTCCACCCCTCCCCCCGGATCCACTGGGCACACTTCCCGAAATCTCTCCGATAAGCGTTTCGGTTGATTTTATCATAATCGCGATACCTATCAAACCTGAATAGAATGGAGCATTTTGGGAAAGGGATATTTTGAACCTGAACGTTAATGTGATATTTCGTAATAGGTATACTCGCATATGCATTTAGATAAACATATCGATGAACAAGGTTGCAATTAATATTGTTGCTATCAATAATACAGACTTTAATACCAACTAAAGATTAGATTATGGTAACATAGTGTAAATTTCTATATAAACTATGTAGTTTTCTGGCTTGATAGCCAACCAATGCAAAACTTAAAAAATCACAGCTCAATTAATTGATCGACATACGGGAACTTAAAGATAAGTGTTCAAATTAGGAACATTTTCAGTTCTTTGCTGGCCATCATAAATGAGAATCTACCTGAAATACGGAATATACTGATATCACCATTCTAGCATGAATATATTGACTTCTATACCCAAACAAATCATTTACATCTTCTCATTTTTTACTTATTATCTCCTTTATGACAGCACACTTATTACGCTGACATCCCGATATTTTAAAATTACCCAAATTTGACACTTCTTTAAGCATTTCTAAGCAAGCCGCTTGAAGACTTCTGACATAACAAATGGCAACAAGAGAGGCCAATACAATTTAATTATTATCCAAGCGAGCTACTCTGACTTAACTAAATACTAAATATTACTTCTTCTGAAACTTAACAAAGAACAAGGTCTCAACTGATTATCAACTTCCAATACGGCAAGTGCCGATAAAACTTTTACAGTTACATATTTTGATTTAAAAATCTAACCTCTAGAATTCTCTAGAACCTCTATTTAAGAAGTATAATTTCAAACAAAAAAAGAATTTTTCCAATCCTCAGTCGTCTCCAAGAAATCAGGTAGGTAATAAATATTTAAAAATAATTATTTTGGAAATCGGTAAAAAGAAGACTACTTGTTAATATTCATTTCTATAACAAAAAATATGATACTTTTAAATTTGCATAGCTATTCTATTCTAGGTAGTACTTTAATATACTCGTACAATGATGCATCTTCAAAAATATTCCTGGACAATTTCATGGCATTGTCAAGACATTGAGTCATTGGTACCAATGAAAAACACATCAAGACAACTAATGGATCATTTACAATCAGTGACAAAATCATATAGCTAGCGAGAAACTCATGACTCATGATCACTTCAGGATGTGACATTGCTGTAAACTAGCCTAGCCGTGGTATGTTTTTACTCTGTAACATGTTTCAAAATTGAAATTGGTTTGTTTTCGATTACAACTCACCCAATATGAATTGGCGATGAGGCTGCTATGTGGTGGAGATTTTTTTTTAAGCTTTTTGTTCCAAACTTTTCAACTGCCTCAGATATAATAAGATTTTGTGTGATTGTGAGTGCCTCGGATTGGTTTTTTTTTAAATTTTATTTTAAAACGTGTATCTTTATTTGTCAAATAACTTATAAAACACGTATGAAGATAGACACGGTCCACTCATAAACAACAAATATCTTTAAACTTAATCAAACTTTTTGAGCTTTTGATTTGATTGTCTAAAAATTCTAAAAGTCCTGCCTGACTGACAGACTTACTGATATTTGTTGGGCATCAACGCAGAACCTGGAGACATGAAATTTGCAGAATGTATTCATTATAGGGAGTGGGAGTGTACTATGATAGAATATGATACAATATAATGTAAATTCACAGATGTGCAGTGCAATTTTTCCCTGCAGTTAGAACTATAAAACACTACCATTTTTTATGGGCATCACTGTTAGGGTAAAAAAATTGCCCATCATATTTGGTAATGCTAGAGGTCTACTTTTTCTTTTCAGGTAGGTATAGACTACAGTTTTTAGCCTACAACTTTTTTTAATTATTAACATAACTTATTTATAAATATAAAAAGTTATATATAAATTACTTGAAATTACTTGCATGAAACTATTTGTAGGTATCTATTTCTATTGTATGAACTGCCAGATTGTCAAGCTCATT
Source organism: Ligdia adustata (assembly GCA_947049295.1). Lineage (NCBI taxonomy): Eukaryota > Metazoa > Arthropoda > Insecta > Lepidoptera > Geometridae > Ligdia > Ligdia adustata. The sequence goes on from OX346234.1 coordinate 10,056,630, forward strand.
GCCAGCTTTTCTGTTTCTTGAAAGCTAAAATCGGGGTCTTTTCCAATCACGAGGTCATCTATTTTTTCTAGACAATAATTGTGCCTGGAGAGGCTTAGCTTAGTTGCAGTCAAATGCAAGAGTATCTTCCAGAAAAAAATCATTCCTAAATAAAAAATTTAAACCAAAACCCATATTTATAATTTATGTACAGCAAGCAGCACTTGAATCAGTGCCAAGACCTGTTTAGAGTATGTTGTCTTAAATGAGAATAAAGATATGATCAGCCATTTAATCTAAGTGGGTAATGAATAGTTTGATGAATGAGTACTAAAAGTCACATTTTCTCTATGGAATTTATTAACATACATTTTGATACAAGTAATATTAGAGGTATGATAGGTTCATTAAATGAACAAATATTGCGTAACTACCTATACATGTTAACAGTAAAACATTTCTTTTTAAAAAGAATTATAGTAGACAGACTTGTTCAACCTTGCATTTTCCGAGAAAGTCTTTACTATTTTCTTAATATTCTTCTACTATTATCTGATTATTTTTCGGATTTTACTAGAAAAATTGGGAATCAAAGAAAGCAGCATAATGTATTTATTGTGTTCATGTATAAGTGACTGTAACTCTAGGACTCTTTATAGTGCTTTTAATACATAATCTGCGAAAGCGAAGAAAAGTGATGAAAAAATAATATGTATTTCCAAGTTTCATAAAAGTTCCAACTTTTGTGTATTATTCGTTAAGAAAGCACTTACCTTATTAAATATACCTCGCCAGTATGAATCAGAGCCAACCTGTCTCATCGGTATCGACACAATCGTCTCGTTCTGCTGCTCCGACGGCATTTTTTAAATTAATACGTACACAACAGATTTTCACGTAGAATTAGCACCACGGTTTAGAAAGTCGAAGCGCTTACTCGTAAATCATATTTTTTAATCACTAACGACACAAGATATTATTATACGATAGCAAATGAGAGAAAATAACGATGTTAAGTTATATTATACGATAACCGTATTTATATAGCGACATAAATACGACAAACTACACCAAAATCCCGTTACAAACTGGTAAAAGAAGCAATTTCAGCGGCCATGGTAAATAAAGAATTATCAAAGTTGTCAAAATCAAATTGACATTGACATTAATTGTCTCTTGTGAATTCGTACGGTAAATACATATTTACTAGTTTTTTTCCCGCGTTTACCGAAAAAATAGTGTCGTAAATTACATTATTTTTCGCATCTGAACCAAGTTGATATTACTATCAATGTGTCATATCAGTAAAAAAGACGGCATTAAAAAAGTAGTTGTGTAAGTTTTTTTTTTAATTTTGAGTTCTTCTAGCTTTTACTGCCGAAGTCAGAGATGTTAATGGTTACTTTTAAACCATTACTACCTAAGTAAGTTCAAAAAGTTGCTACTCTGAGTCACCTTATGATTTGTTAGAAGGTCTAATCTAAAGTAACTAATTAGTTTTTTTTTTTAATTCTTTATTAGTGATGGTTTAAGTAATCATTAACATCATCTTAGTGTAATAAAGGGAGGCACTGAGGAAGACGAGGCTGTTTTATACCTAATTGTATGTACCTAATAGTAGGGGAAGCCTAAGAGGAGATTTTGTGATCTACTTGTGCGTGTCAGATTAAAATATGAGAGATTCCTTACATCTTGTAGAGTATATCTCCCAAATATAAGCTCTCACTCAATACATAGTCGAGCTAATAGCAGATCGCCAAAATATAAAAAAAAAACTTGTTTGGGTGGAGTACTTAAATGCGTTAGATTAAGATAAGGAAGGTTAATTACTGGCTAAACAGTATGTATGTCAATAATTAAATGATTTCAGTGGAACGTTAGGGAGTGGGAGACCATGAAAATTGTTCGAATAACATATAGGTACCTATTTGTTATTAGAGACACGATGGAGCATAGAAAATATTAATCTGACACGCTCAAACATATCCATGTTTTGGTCCTCTTGAAATAAATATACATATCCTTCTAGATGCTTCCTCCACAGCTAAAATTAGGACTCCGGGCTCTCCCCTATTATATTTGCGAAAATGTAACATCAGCTGATTTTACCTATATGCGAAATAATTTGGCCAAGCTAAACCCAACCTTCGCTAAAATTCTTAATTAATAAAATGCGTACTACGCATGAAGGTTATTGCTATTTCTTCTCCGAGTTTAAGACCACCCCAAGAACTTTGAACAGGCCTTTTATTATTACCAGGATATCTTTGATTTTTTATCTTTAATAAACAAAGGCGAATTTATAGGTATTAACTCGTAGCAGGAATTTCAGCTAACTAACCTAGTTATCGAAGATTTCATGTCATTCATACGGGAATTATAAATTCCCACCTGTCCTAGTGGTCACCCCACAGGAGCAGGTGGGAATAAAATTTTCCCATCAGTCCCAGTGGGCCCGACGGGAATAAATAAGAGGAGGCTGACTCCTAAGGTACGTATGAGTAGATACTTAGTTAATTTATGATAATTAGGTTGCGCATGGTAGCACCGGCCGGCGCAGGCGCCGCTGATTGCCACCTTGACTTCCATTGACACGCAAACCTTAGCCAGTCATCGGCCGCCGGGTTTCCCTTACTGTCGTATGTTGTGTGGGCTGCTTAAAATAAACACGCCAGTGTCGATCTGATATTTCACGTTACAACACGCAGTGTTAATTCAATGAAGCTTATAACTATTTGTGATCTAATATTTTGGCGCGAGTAGTAATAGGTATACTCGTATGTGATTTCACTCAGTGTGTAATATTTTTGAATGTTTTGAAAATGCCGGCTGAACAAAACGGGACGATTACGGCAACGACGGCGACGTCGAGTTGGACAAAGATTAGGCAACACATTTCGGATTTGTATTGGCGCGAACTTTTTGATGAGGTAATAAATACTTAACTGTGTTTTTTTATAATCCATTAATATTCTCTTCTTCTATTGTTGAGATTTTAAGCTTGTCTGATTCGTTTTAACTACTAAATTGGGCTAAGATGGAGTTTGATCCCAGACTCATATTAGGTACTTGAATATCACTAGGCTATGCATATCGGTATTAAGTACCTAGGTAGGTATAGTAAAAAAATCTAAGACTTTTTAAATTTATTAAAAGAAAACAAGGATATAAATACATAAACGATATGCACCACTGCATTAAAGTGACACAACTCAAATGACATGATAAAATAGAATTTTATTATATTTTATTTAGTTCTACTTATCTATCAGTAAGAAAGGGAATGGGATTCAATAGACATTCCTTTAACAATATATACCTAATGTAATTGGACACAAGGACACGCACCCGATGACCCAATATTCGGTCCCAATAAATCGTATGTTCTACCTAGTATATAGAGTACCTCTACATACAGTAGAGACATCATGCGTATCTTTGTGACTCATTTCAAAGGGATTCACTGGAACTCCAGGTCATTGCCCTTACCTATCTTCAAAACCTATATACCTAGTCATCCAATGCACGATTTGATACTATAAAACATTAATTAGCATTGCCATTGAACGTGGCATTGCAGCTAGCACTCTTAGAACTTTCTCTTCTACTGGGGTTTTGTTACTCGTATTAGGTTAGTTTTTATAACTGTAAATGTTTTTCCTTTGCTTTTGTGTTTTAATAAACTACTTATAACAACAAAGTAGAAACTTAAATAGATATTTTAGACAAACATGTTATTGACTGCGCTAAACAGCCCACTTACGACAGTGTTAGACAGAAAATACTTTTTAAATAGATGATTGAACTATTGATTCATGATCGATCATGATGATAGCGTGATCAGGAGAAATAGGGGTTCATTTAAGGGGTTTTTAGCTAGCAAAAACATCCAGGCCTAAATATTAAAAATTAGCATTCGAAAATCTGCCCATAGAACGCGGGACCACCGACCGGCTGCGGCTATCGAAGACTAGGCCATGACGGTCTTCAAAAACTATATATGTATTACCATCATCTCTATATTATTTTACAGTATGATCACGACAAGGACGGACGCATTTCATATTTCGAATTCAAAACTCTCTTATTGGAATGCCCAGATGCCAAGTCGTACAAAACACCACAAGATATATTCACACTTGCCGACAAAGATGACTCCGGAACTTTAGACTTTGGAGAGTTTAAAGTGATGATGCAAAACCCGGAATTAAAAACTTTATTTGGGCATTTTACAACAAGACATTATGTGGACTCAGTGGCACCATCGAGGAATCCCCGTAAGTGATTTTAATTAGTTTTTAGAACAATGATAGAAGTTAGCATAGTAACTATTTATTAAGGATTATTATAACCAGTGAATGCAATAGGCAACTTGTCGTTCGGTATGGCTTTCTAAGGGGGAGGCATATGTTCAGCAGTTGAAGTCTTCTGGGTGATGATGATGATTATACTACATTTTACCTATATAAAATCAGTCAACTGATACACTTTTACATTTATGATATGATTTGTATCTTTCTAGGAAGACGGACAGGTTTTGAACCGGTTTCAACACGAGACAGAGGTATTTGGATATTTACTAACATTTTCCTTATATTCAGCGCTGTCTAGTTTGCAAAACAATAGAAGATTATTTTATTCACACCACCACAGTATGAAACAAGCATAAATCATAATATTTACGTAGTTATAACATTTGAGTTGTTTTACATATCTATGACTCCCAAGTGGTCAGTGGGTAATCCAACCACATAAGTAAGTGTTTTTTCTCAATAAAAGCTTGTTATAAGTTCTGGTAGTGTGTCATCGGACAAAGACTTTGCAAAAACCCTCGCTCAAAGTTAAAAGGTGATAAATAATTCACATTCTCCAAAACGTAGCCTTACTTTTCGAAGGACAGGTGCCCACGTAGACTTGTGGTTGGGCGTGTCGGGAGGCGCAAGATTGGGCAATGATTAAAGAAATCAAGAAGGATATTCCATATTAGCCTACATAACAACTGGTTTATCTAATTTAATGTTCTACCTTACTCACACTCATTCAATCTTAACTGTTAAGATACATACAGTTATTATAAATATCGCCCACGCCTGCTCTTTAGTAAACAGTAAATACGAATTTAACTATGCAATTTTTATGCTGAAAAATTGTGTTTTTTTAAGTAGATGGGTACGTGAATAATAAAGGAAACCAGATTGTTACATTTCCTTTAATTGATAAAATTATATTAGCTTCACGTTTGCTTGGGATGCCTAAGATACGGGCATTGCTTTCAGTGGGGTCTACAATATTTATCTGTAATTATGGACGTGGAAGCACATTTTTTAGTTAACTTATGCTAAAGCTTTTTTAGATATTTTACGACCTTGTGTTCCTACTGCGCCATCATTTTTTGTTTATAAACAATTTATTCAAGGTTCCAAACCAGACTTATCCAGTATATGCATACTATTTTACGCAGAAATTTTGAATAGTTTTTATTTAATTTAATGAAATCATCTTATCATGGAACCACATTAAAAAATGCCAAATCAGAAAGAGACATTTTGAGGCGAGACTAAACTTTTGAATAGTTCAGAACTGGCATGCTGAATAGTGTTAGGTATTTTATTACCCTAATGCGCAATAGGGCGTAGAGTAAAATAAGATTACAATTACCTATTTAGTTTTAGATTATCTAGGATCGCGTGTGTGTTTGTTTTCCTTGTTGTACTTAGTAGAAAACGAATTAGCGTCGTTAACAGATTACCATTAATAATAGCAAGAAATAGATATTAGAAAAATTACACTGCAAACTTACTTTATTAACTTATAACTAACCGATCGTTGGTTCTCGACACCTCCATAGATTTTTTTCGCAGTGAAGATTTAGGCAGTCAGAAAGTTCTTGTAGTCCAAATACCATTACAAAATTTAATTTGAGCACTTCATTTTCGAATAACTAACGAATAAATACACTAATACCGTTTCACACTTACAGATACATACTAGGGTTTCCCGTGTGTCAGTGTTGGTAAGCAACATTTGCAAACGCCCAAAGTCAAACCTACCATTCAAACTCATCGTTCGGTCATAAATATGCTTGGAATCAAACCCGCGAGCGCTGGCTCTTGAAGCCAGTATGCTAACCACTGGGCTACGGCGGTCATCTACTATTATTACTTACATTATATTATCATTGCTTAGTAACTAACTGCAGTTTTTCCACTGTAGAAATTCATGAGGCTCTATTGTTTGGTGCGTAATATTAAAAAGACGCATTCTATTCCATGTAGATGCGGAATCAGGCCCTCCCCCGGGTTGGAATGTCCCGCCTCTACATATCTACACAGACAGCACTGGAAGATACGAGAAGAAATTCTCCAGCACATGCTGGCCGCCTGCCCTCTTCATGATCAGTATTTCTATTCTGGAGATCGTTCTATGTTTCTACGATTCTGCTGAAAGCTGGCTTATTTACGAACCGCAGAAGAGGGAGCAAGTCTGGCGGTTTTTCACTTATATGCTGGTTCATCGGGAGTAAGTTCCTATTACGATGGTTTTAAAAAAATAAGAAAAACGTTGTACTGAAGAACTTAGTGAGTGAGAACTTATAGAATATATGGGTATAATCAGAGTTAATATCTCGAAACAGTGCTGACTTTCAGGACAAAATAACATGCAAATTAGGGTTCGAGAAATAAAATCTGAATCATGTCCTGGCATTGGCGGATTAAAGGTCCAGAGCGCCCTAGGCAATCACTTTACCGTCGCCCCTGTACCGGCCATAAATGGCCATCATAATACTATAAATTTTAACTAGGTGTTTTTGCAATTTCGATGACTTTGTATAATCAAACCCTAGACTTTAGTAGACCAATACCATTGTACTTACGCTAAAGCGTGAATGAAATATGACGTTATAACTATGAAGAAATCAAGACGACAGAACGAACATCGAAATTCATGATTCCTCTCTGCTCTGGGAAATAGGCCTTAATGTATATGTGTGACAGATGATGGTGTGTTATGAATATATCACTAGAGAACGTCCCGCGATTTCTCCCGCGTAGATCCCGTTACCGTGGGAATAGCGTAGCTTTCAACAGGTCAAAGAATTTTTGAAATCGGTATTTGAGTTTATTCGTTATAAACAAGCAATCGAATAGTGGTAGAGCACAGCTGCACTGCAGCTCATAACTGGCCGGCTCGATCGGGGAAGTACCACATCCTTGCAGAAGACTGGTGTGAAACACGAAGCAACTATGCAACAAACGCGCAATATTGCATAATACGAGTATATCGATGCTTGTGCAATATAAACTATTATAGATCAGCATATATTTTTTTTAAGGTCGATAGGCTTGCGCTTGACCGCAACTCACCTGATGTAGAGTAACGATGCGGTCTAGGATGTAGCGCGTTTGCCTAGAAGAAACCGATTCACTCGCGATTTGAAGAGACCGAGATTATAGCTATCGGGAAATAGAGAACTTGGCAGCGCATTCCACAACCTGGCAGTTCCCACAATAAATTTAGACGCGAAGCATTTTGTGCGAGTCCGTGGAACCTTTACCATAAACCGGTGGCGCCTTACTGTATCTCTACTTGTCCGATTGTAGAATGGAGATGGGGGAATTAATTCATTGAATTCCAAGCAACACTCCCCGAAATGTATCCGTTAAAAGACCGATTTAGTTCTTAATCGTCGATATGTTATTTTCTTTATTTATTTAAACATTATGAGCTCGCGCGCCCCTTGTAACAAGCCGCTAGGCACGTGCCTAGTTTGCCTTACGGATAATCCGCCTATGTGGATATCCTGGATTTCCAATGGTGTTCGTTCACGATTAAAGCATTCTTAAAATACTGCTTTATTCGCTACTATAAATAGGGGCAGTACCCATGAACCTATACCTATAACATTAATCGAAATCTTTTAAAACCAAGATCTATTCAATATAATATACACGTGTGCCAATTTCCAAAACCGATGCGCCCATAACTCAAAATTGCCTAATTCATTTCAGGTTATTGCATTTATTTTCAAACGTCCTGCTGCAGCTAATATTTGGCATCGCTCTGGAGATGCGGCAAGGATCGCGGAGGGTGATTATGGTGTACCTAGCAGGAGTGAGTGCTGGTTCCCTCGCCATGTCAGTGTTGTACCCAGCCTGGCGAGTATTGGGCGCAAGTGCAGGAGTCTATGCGGTCTTCACAGCGCATTTCGCCATACTTGTGCTGGTACGTATTATTTTAGATGCCGATCATATTATTTTCACTTGAACTCCTGGGTGGGGACTCCTACTTGGGAGTCCATGATATACATATATCTATTACTCCCAGATGCCTTCGCTTCAGTAGATATTTATTTTATAGTACCACACTGTAGGCCTAAAGCACAAACAAATACAATTTATAGCAAACCGCTTAGATTCTTGTTTAAACTTGTCTGTCGCCCTAGCAAAGCGACGCGGCAGGTGCGAGAGGCCCGTAGTCGCCCCCCTCCCGGTACCGATTCTCGGCGCTCACGTGGCGAGTCGGCCGATGACCAGCGAATTCTACACGCGCGTCACTATTATTAATGGTCGGTCGGTCGACAACCAGCCTACAACAGATGGATTAATCACATAAAATGTGTCGCGGGTCAGGACCGAGGCAGATGGTTTAAAATGAGAGAGGCCTATCTATACCTACTCAACGATATAGAAGAGATGATGATATTTTCGCGCATGTATTTTAGGATGCAACAATACTCTAAGTCCAGATATACGAGTAGCTGAAACCAGCGTGGAAGACATTGTATACTAGGTATGCCACTGAAAAAATTATGCTATGTATTACGTTAATAATACATCATATAATGAAGAACTTTGACCTGGGATGACCTAATAGTTATATGTGTGTGTGAGAACAATAGTATTGTTTGTGTTTAGCATACCCTAACTCTTAAATAAGAGATATTTCTTGATAAGAAACTTATTTATTTTTTCTCAGAATTGGTCTGACATGAAGCGACCTTGGAAGCAGTTGATCACGTTATTATTGCTGGTTGCTCTGGACTGGGGATATTTCTTCTGCAAACGCTACTGGCACCCTGATCTGAATGTCAGCAACCAGTACGTCACCCATGTAGCTGGTGCTGTAGCAGGTAATTATCGTCTCATATTTTATATCCGATCCCAAAACACTAACATTTATGACCTAGACCGATTTCGAAGTTTATATTTTGTTTGTAATAACTTTCTAGTTAGTCCAACATAATTTTTCATCGAGAATCACCGCATTGATTTCCGTTTTTATTTTTATTTATTTTTTAAGTATTCTATTTTATATTAACTGATGACGTTGCGTTTTCTAGGCTAATTTGAAAATTGGAGTTCTCACCTCAAAGATTTTTCAAATAATTTTTACACTGTTTTAAGAGCAAAGTCAAAAAGTCAAAAGTCAAACCATTTATTGGCCTTATAACTGCGTTGGTTACACTAGGCAAGTCAATACGTACAATAATGAATTATAATATTAGGTCATTACATATGAAATTGGCGTTTTGTAAAGGGAGGAACATAAAGTCTTTTTTTTTATAATAATATATTTATTTAATCAAAGTATGTACCATTCCTATCTATGCACTTTTGCCATCTCATAGGTAGTTCATTGATCCCTTTACTAAAAAACTGCTTCAACAATAGCTTTCAATTCTTCATTAGCAACTTTAGTCTCCGGCCGTCTACGGGGCTTGTTCTGCAGGTCGAAATTTCCAGAACGAAAACGTTGGAACTAAAAACGCACTGTGTTTTCTTTTGCGACACCGCCGCCATACACATTATTAATCCTTCGAGCCGTTTCTGCAGCACTGGTACCACGGTGGAACCCGTACTCGTAAACAACGCGATATTTCAAGTTTTCCATTTTGTAAACTGCGTGACGCAAAGAAAAAACCAAACGAGGACAAAACAAATGAATTACGGTTTTCGAAATACAAATGTATGAATAAATAGCTGTATAAATATGAAATTAGAATCCCTAACCAAAGAAGAGATATTTTCAAACAAAGTGGCCAGTACGACAAAACGCCAATTTCATATGTAAAGACCTAATATTATGACGAAACAAGAGTTAAAATTTAAAGAAAAATTAGAAAAAATATAAAATAAATTTGCGTCTAGATAATAATGTTAAATTTAATATTGATGTCAGGTTACTATATACATAATACTTAGGTATCAGTCCGGTAACATAACAAGTCAAGTATTGTTTAATGTCAATATCCATTTTTAATTAATTTGAGAATGAATATTCAGTCAGATCAGTTTGTTAGAATTCTTTTACTTAGCAAAAAACAGTGGATTCAGATTTTTTTTAATTTACTCCTAAAATCATTGCGAGGTAATTTATTAAACATATCTTATCCATATGCCTTGTTTCTTTACTTTGGCTAATCGAACTTTTGGTTTTATTTCTATTTCTAGTTTCTCGTTGTGCTTATCCTTTATTCCTACATGTGTGTCATCGGCAAATAAACTAATATAAGTCCAATCAGGCATGGCATGGACATGGTCATTAATATATATAAGGAAAATAACAGGTCCTAATACTGATCCTTGTGGTACCCCTATATCTATAGTAGCAACTTTAGAATTTACTCCATGTAAAGAAACAATCTGACTACGAATACACAAGTACGTATGCATCATGTTCAGTTCAGAATCATAAAAACCATAGTCGTGTAGTTTTATTAATAATATTTCATGCCTTAAACCATCAAACGCTTTAGATAGATCACAGTATATGCTAGCGCACTTTTGTGATCTATCCAAGGCATCCAAAACATAGTTAAAAACTTTCCTAATTGCCAGAGCTTGTAGAAAAAAAAATGTAAGATTTGGCGTCATCGATTGGTGTATCTTTGAAACTAGGTGACAAACTAAGTACCTAAGCGAAATGATATCATTTTAAATTGTAGATTTTAAAGTTTCATAAACATTATGGATTCGATCAGAAATGCCTCTTAATGGTTCAAAATATTAATGCCGAACCAAAAGAGGTTTTGTAGTAGGTACTAGATACTATTGCCACAAGTGGCCAGATATTTTCTTATGTTTTTATAAGAATTGTTACCGAAATTAATAGTAACATACAATTTCCTTTTATCTAGTAGCTTCAATTATGAAAACGATAACTGACAGTTCATTATCCTGCTTACAGGTTTTTTAGTGGGAATCGGCGTGTTTCGCAACCTAGAGGTCCATAAATGGGAGAGGAGGCTGTGGTGGGCGACGGTCACTTTATACGCTGCCCTTATTCTAGTAGCAGTCCTTATTAACATCTTTTGGAAGGAGCATTACTCCAGTTATCCGACACGTCCATGAATATAATACAAATGGATATTGGTAACATAATAATTGATAAGGCGGGAGACAGTCGCTCTGGAATGTTTACAGTGCAAATATTGCGGGCATCGCCTTTAAACGTGGCAACACAGCTAGTGTGATGGGTGCTTTTGCGTCAAGAGCAGTCAGGGGCAGAATGTTGACTATTAGCTACGAGTTACATATTACACATTAGATGTTAGACATTAACCGTCTTACCACAAAAGATCGATCGAAACATCACATGCCTATTGAGCAGATGTATTGATTAAAAAGAAAAAGAAAAAAAGAAATAACACATTTATTTTGTACACACAGGACACTACTTCTACAACTAATTACTTAAAAGTAGACAAACATTTAAAATAATAAAGTAGGTCGAGTTGCAGTGTCCCGTGCGTCAAAAAATGTCAGCATGATTCATATCTCTATACGTACAAATCCGCGGCTATCATAGATTATTTAGAGAAAAACACCCTGTTTAAGTTTAGGTACTTACCACAAAACCATGTCATACCAGTGTGTCAATGTCTTTTTTGAAGGGTGTTTAAATTTTCGATAATCCTTAGCCCTAAGTTTAATAGTTTTAACTATGTTTAAAAATATTTTTATGTGGTAGGACCATATGTATTAAATTAAACACATATTGTACCTACCTAATGAATTTTAATATTGTATATTATTATAGTACCTATACAGGGTTATTGGTTAGGGGTGTACTAAGCCGAAAGGGGGTCACTTTACTAATCCTAAGGAACAAATTTCACTATGGGACCAACTCTAAATTAGAGATATTAAAAATTTGCCGTTCCATACATTATGTCGACGACCGAACAACTTTTAGTATGGAACAGCTGATATTATTTCTCGTATTTAGATTTGGTCCTGTAGTGAAAGTGGTTTATGAGTATGTGTATAGTGACCCGCTTTCGGCTTAGTACACCCCTAGCCGATAACCCTGTATATAGTAAAAACAATAAGTTATGTACCTACGTATTGGTTAAAGTATAAGTGCAGATAAGTTATAAATATCTTGAGAGAGAAAGAAGGAACATGAATTTTGCCTTGAAGAAACTTGAAGCCATACTCTTTAAAGACATTCCTCAGTTGTCAACTAGGAACAACTTTAGTTTAGATTAGTACAGGCATTGATTATTTATATGCTAACGATCAAGGGTACAGGTTAGGACAGGTTTCCTTCGCACTCGATCGCGTTGGCGTAAACTTAATTGACATTTAGCAATAGGTACCTACTCCCCCGATACCTCCCCCGCAGCGCCTCTGCTATGTTTGCTGAAAACCACACCGATGGCTTTCATGCCATCATCAGAAATAAGGTAGCGTCTCTGGTTAGAAGGATTCGAGAGAGTGACAATAGTATTCTAAAAGTCATTGTTTACGACTCGCATGCTTTAGTATTCAGGCATCTAGTGCGAACCATGATTTCGCAAAATATGTTTGCGAAAGACATGACACATTAAGTAAAATACTGTTTCTTTTATAATTACTAACCTTACTTCTATTTTACTGTAAGTTTTTATTATTTATGTAAGTTAATAACGAAATATTGATCTTTTTATTGTCCACAAAAAAATATTTTCTTATTTATTAATTGACACTAGATGGCGCTGTTTTGATTCCATACAAAACTGACTTTACGCTAATACGATCGAGAACGTAAGGAAACTCGCAGGTACTAGGCTGTACTAAAGACTCAAACATTTGCAATGGGAATAGGAAACGTTGCGAATATGGTAGTTGTTCTTAGTTAACAACTGAAGAATAACTTTAAAGCGTTTCGTCAGTAAGAAAACTCCACTAAGCACTTTGACTCTTTGAGTTTAACGGTAGCCTTTTTCCATTCGCTACATACAGTAGGAATGTTGTATCTATAAACTGTATCGACAACTAATCTATGGATTAATTAAGATTGAATTCTGTTTGGCTCTATGTATATTAGGACAAAATATTTGTATCTGTAATTTATAGCTTTAACCTGTTACTTATAGTTTCTTATTTGTAAATAAGTAAATATATACCTACTACAATTTTATGAAATTCTGATTTAGTTATATTATATTTTTATTATATAAACAGAAAAATAAGCAAGTAATTATAATATAATAATTACTTTTATTAAGAGGCGCCTATTATTGTCTAATTTAATATCAGCTCCGTCCGTCTGCTACATAATATCTTCTCTATCTCTCATTAAAACTGCAGTCTATCAAAAAATAACTGATAGGTATGAAAACTTAAACAGCATGTAAACGTGACGGGAGTATTATTCAATATTGCTCCCGTCGTCGTCATAGTAGTCGAAAAACTAATTCTTCTGAAACTAATTTCGACGCCGATAAATAGAAAAAAAAAACATTGGCAGTCATCCGTCATTTGTAACCTTGGTCTTATGAAGTCACTGTCAAGTAGGTTACCATAACAACAAAAATGTAAATAAACAATTTAACACATGAAGAAAAAGTTTTTTGGTGTAAATCAATCGTATTTATACTTGAATAAGAAATATAAAATGAATGATTTTGTTCGATGTAATAAACTTTCAGGAATTTATTGGATGCAAGGACATGTAGATAAGTTAAGCATAAGGTAAGTACGACATTACCAAGTTAAACATACATACATACATTCAGTTAATTGTCAATAAAGCAGTCGAGTTTTACCTATACTTTGCTATAGACGTATAATACATATAAAATAAGAATAATGGTTTTTCTTTAATTTGCATGTTTTTTTGTATATGCTAGCTTCTGATTCTGATTAAACGTTCATAATTATAACCTAAACAAATTATTTTTATCAAAACAGAATCAAGTTAAAACTTCCCGATGAAATCATATCATTGCCAAAGTTTGAAGACTACACCAACGAAACCACCAGTGTAAACATGGAACAAAACATTGAAGAATTCACATTCAAATGGCAAGAGAAATCTTTTTCAGAATCTGAAATACAACGTTACAAAGATGTTCACAATTGTCTCACAGAAAACGAGCTAGGATACCATGAAAGAATAAAAAGCGGCGAAAATACTTTTAGAAAGCTGTTTACATATATTCATGATGACTATTACATGCCTTTGCCACGAGAGAAGAGGATAAATGAGAAGAGTGTGAGTTTGTTAACCTCTTGTTTGGAACGATTGGGTGTTGGTGATGTGGTTGGCAGAATTGGCGACGCCATTGGCGAGAAATCTGCTTCAGAGAGGCATTTGTTCAAAAGTCAGGAGGATGTCCAGGAAGAAGACGAGTTGTGGACTGCTATGCATGTGGTGTTTGACAACTCTGATTATAATGAGTGAGTTGACTGAGTAATTCAATTTTTCAATGGCAATTATCAAACAAAAGAAATGTGAGCTCTTATTAAATAGACTTTCAAAATTACAGAGTAGTCTCCGAAGTGTAGAAGGTAGAAAACTATTCACTGCAGTACCAGGTCACTGTGCCTCTACACTTACGGCAGCCTCGCAAAGTCTGTCAAGGCGAAAGAAAGACTTATTTAATTTGGACTTCATCATCATCATAGTCAGCTCAGTTAACCCACTTCAGAGTATAAGCCTTCTCCCTCTTATGTCAATTACCATGTCTTGATTCAAGCCAATCTTGTCCAAATTTTTCTTTATGATATTGTAATTTTCATATATATTGATAGACCACTTTAACCGATAAGGTCCTCATTACAAATCTCGTGTATGAAAGAAATTGCAATACTCAAGATGTGTTGTATTTGACATTCACCGCGCCATACCTTTATTGTTATTAAGGATCTGTACGTATGTTTTGTCCATGTTTTGGCAATAAATTATTTGAGTAATGAGTACCTAATAGTAATTGTAAAGCTAGTTTTAAAGTAGAAAGTCATCTTATTATTCTTTTCCAGTTCAACAGTCATACTTAAGCAAGAAGCGAACCTTGTGTCTCTCCACCACAACATAAGTCATAACTACATCATCCTAACTCCGGATAGAAACAAACTGGATAAAAACCCTTATATGCTGGAGACCAGTTCCGGAGACTTGCTCGGACATCAATATGAGGTGGAAGTACACTTTGGAGAGGAAGGTGGAAGCGAGGAATTGCATACATTGGTAATCCTTCATATATGTATTTACTCGACTGCGAAAAGAGGAGGGTTATGTTTTTCGATTGTATGTTTGTATATATATATATATACATATATATATATGTATGTATGTAAACACTCTAGAGCCTAAACGGCTTGTCGTATTTTGATGTGAGTGGTGTCTATAGATTGGTCTTAGACGTAAGAGTGAAACTGGGTACATCAAAATAAAAAATAAAAATTTGGGAAAATACACAGGTTTAACGACTTAGCCGTCGGGTTTTTTCGAACTCGCTTCAAACCACTCGTTGATCATTAAAGAGGTCTAACTATAGTTTCGTTCATATATGGTGAGCTTTCATCAAGGTAATTAACGTCATGTCTTGCACTGCAGTTTACACACAAAATGACAAAATACGCTTACAATATTTAAACCGAACTGCTCTTTAGACCGCGACGCAACACTGAATGGTAAAAATCGGCCAAGTGCGAGTCGGACTCGCATACCATTATAGTTATTAAAATCAAGCAAATAACAGCAAAAATCACGTGTCTTGTATGGGAGCCCCCCTGAAATGTTATTTAAAGTGAGCATACAACTTATTATTCTGTGAATAATTCAAGTGTCTACGTGCTGCCGTTAATAATTTCAAGCAAAAGTTTTTTCCTCAAACACCCAGTCGTTTTTTGCGTCGGGGGTTAAAAACAAATACAGATATAACTATTAAGGTATAATTTGTTGCTTTCCATTTTTAGGATTCCGTACCTAATATGTAAAACACTTATTACTTATTTATCAGACAAAGTCTTTACTTTTCAGTTATCGAAGCTATACAGGAAATGGGAGAAGAAACACAAGCATCTGATAAACTTCGTGATGCCGCCTCTAGGACAGACTCATTACTACATCACTATAGATTTGATATCGGCCAGAGGTTTCAATACTGCCAACTTGTATATTGCATATGATATCAAGGTATGTACCGTTTAGACCCTTAAATGACTTTAACATGACTTTTTCACCGACTTTCCATAAAAGAAAGAAGGACTAGATTCGACAGGACAGTATATATTTTGTTTCTTACCAAACTTCTGGGCCGATATGAAAACAACATTTTTGGTTAAATTTTTAAATAATAAATGTAAAATTTTTGGTCTGATAAACATACTTAGAAATACATGTATGTATGTGTAGGTATGGATCACGAGTGGTCCCATTTCAATTTTATTGAAATTGGTCCTGAAATTTGATTTTTGGATCGAAATGACTTAAAAAGTTCTATGAGTGCCTGCCATAATGGAAGTTAATAATAATAATATGGGACAATACCCACACAAAGGTCTTTAAGTCCCAGACTAGGCAAAGCCTGTGCTATGGTAACCTGATGACTGATAAACATACTTAGAAATACATGTATATATAATAAACGCCCAGACACAGGTCAAACAGACATGTTCATGCACACAAATGTTTGACCTGTCTGGGGATCGAACCCGGGAGCAGCGGCGCAGAAGGCAGGGTTGCTACCAACTGCGCCAACCGGCCAGTCATCAGACCGTCGCTAATCACTTATTTACCGACTTACAAATAAGGAAGAGGTATTCAGCTCGACGGGTATTTTTTTTTCCCTGAAAATTACCTGTTGAATTTAAGTTTTGTATGGGTCCATTTTTTTTGATTTCTAGCGTTTCTTTTAATCGATGTACTCATCCTAACGAACAACCTTCACTATGGAATAAACCATGAAATTCAAGAAAAAATATGCGATCCATAGAAAAGATAATCGGCCTTCGAAAAATGTAAAAAATGCAGTTTCTTGATTTTTTTTAGTTTTGTACTGATTGTGTGTGATGATTCTTCTTAGGCTCAGAACCTCGAACAGATATTTGAATGCATTACAAATGGAAAGAGTGCAGATCCAGTAACCTAAAAATGCGTTAAATACCGAAAATTGGGCGTTATGTACATTCGATATTTGTGCACCCACGA
Organism: Ligdia adustata; assembly: GCA_947049295.1. NCBI lineage: Eukaryota > Metazoa > Arthropoda > Insecta > Lepidoptera > Geometridae > Ligdia > Ligdia adustata. Next base: position 10,074,030 of record OX346234.1, read on the forward strand.
AAAAGTGATTTTCTGCTACTAAATATAACTCTTATTGCAGTTATCGGAAGGTGTACATTGCAATGAACCCCTGCACGGTAGAACACACGAGTCCGAAGCTATCGACGTGGATGATGTTACAGTTTTTCATTTCGGTCATCTACTGGAGTTGTGTTTGGAAAGAAATTCTAATAAAGGTGAGGTATATGAGTATTTCACTTATTTACCGACTTAAAAGAAGAGAAGGTTCTTGATTCGTCTGATGCATGTCCTTCGATTACTCGGACACACTGCAGAGTAATTCAGGTAGCGTTTCCGACCGGAATCGCAAACTTTGCTACTCGAATTACGCAAAGCTCGTTGAGATCCTAAATTATGTGATTGAAAATCAATTGTATATTTATACAAAGTTCATCGCATTTACGTTTGAGATTTTGTAATAAGCTCTGAGTAATTCTTGTTGAAAAGTTTTCGAATCTGGTCGGAAAGGCTACCTGAATCAGGATACAGACTGATTTGGAAACAAGTTCATAGTCATCGGACAGAAGACGTCCACTGCTGAACATAGGAATCCTCCTGAAAAAGCCATTCCGAACGACAAGCTGCCAATTGCATCCACTAGTTATTTGTGACCTTCGCTGCGTCTTCCGTTTCGTGATCGCCACTCAAGAATTTTTCTTCTTCATTGGTTATCGGTTCTTCGAGCGATGTGACCAGTCCATTGCCACTTCAGCTTGCAAATCCTACGAGCTATGTCGGTCGGTCCTACCACGAATATCTTCATTGCGGAGTCTATCGCTCAAACACACTCCGAGCATAGCTTTCCCCATTGCTCGCTGAGTGACTTTGAGCTTATCTAACAGGTCAACAGTTAGATATCATGTCTCAGTGCCATAGGCAACACACATTGGCCCCCTTGGTGACCCTGGTTTTCAGGCACTTTTGTTTTATTCTACAGTATAATTTTTAACATTTCAGAGGCTCCACCCGTTACGATTTACTTGGAGGCTATATCAACAGACTTCTGGCACCGGCATCGAACCGAAGGTTACTCCTTCCACCAGCTACCGCTCACTCCTGGAGTTGGCGATCAGGAATTGCGCTGTGTCAGGCCTGACGAGGCAGGGGCTGAGGAGAGAAAGTTCTTCCTTGGAGGATGTCATTTGATTAAAGATCTGGAGGTTCTATCCAGGCCAGAACTTCAGGTATGTAATTGTTTCTCTGATGGGATGAGAAATGGCGGATGAGTAGGACACCCATACAAAGAACTTAATTTCTTTGCTTGATATTATTAATGACTAGCTGACCCGACGAACTTCGTACCGCCTAACAATTATTTATGTCTCTCACCTTTTTAACCTTCTCTAGAGTACGACAAACATTTCAAGACCAAAATCAACTAAATCGGCCTAGCCGTTTTTGCGAGACAAACGAACAGCAATAGATTTTTATATGTAATATAACATTTAGAAACTTGAACTAATGTTGTGTAGATAATCGTACGGAACCCTTCGTGCGTGAGTCCGAATCGCACTTATAGTAATTGGCTAATTATTTTATTGACCTAACGAATGTTGTTTGTATATTTTTTTTGCAAGAAAATGTTCAAGCAAAAGGTTAGGTTATTTTTTAAATTGTCAATTTTGTCCCTCGTAGGTGGATCAACATCATTTTATCCACTGTTCATACTAATCTTACAGGTACGAGTATGACTATCGTTCATTCTTATCTAACCATCTTTTATGTTTACAGAACGGCGACTACAGCTTCACAGAATCTGGTACCATTGCAGTCCGCTCCTCCGTGATCTCCCAGTCGTGTCTGCCCTCAGCTCCAGGGTCGGAAGGTTACCCTGAGACCAGTACAGCATCAGCACTGCTGATGGGAGCTGAAGCCGCGCTTAGGAAGTATAAGAAAGCAAGGGCTAGACTGGCGCAAGCTACTACCACTGTTTAATGGTGGAGTATATTTTAATTGGAATTACGCTGACTTTCGTGGTCGTGCGAACTGGTGGTCAAATGCCTAGCTCTCTTGGATAAATAAAAAAAAATGCTGCCGATTCATAAGGTTTTAGTATGTTAATTGGTTTAACTACAGTGACAGTTCTGAAAGCTGAAAAATGACAATTAGTGTAATCACACTTTCGTAGGATCAGTTTTAGGTCCAAATTCACTCATCTCCTTATATTATCTTCTTGTATATAAAAATCCGAATTAAAATGCGGTCCGTAGCGGAATTGAGAACCTCCATTGCAGTCGGTGTTCCAAACCTCTTTGACTTAACGAGATCAGAATTGGTCTCAATATCTCGTTTACGTTTTTGTACCTATGTACTTAAGGTGTGTGTTTTGATAGGACTGACGTACTTACTATTCTCGTCCTAATTTTATATGTAGTAATAAGTATAAGGATTAACAATAAAATTCCGTCCATATTAAAGTTTTGTTTATTTTGAAACGTTGGTATATTTGAGGTAGTAAAACTTAAAAACTAAAAGACGACACAAAAAAATATATAAAGTGAACCTACGAATACTTACTACTCGTAGTATATTCACTGTTCATCATAACAAACATAAGAAATTGTATTATAGTTTTTTTTCTAGCATTAATTTGTTGACAGACTTTTATTTGTTCTTTGGAATTCTTTTTTCAAGTGTAGTTCAATGACAGGAATTAATTAAAGGTGTACCATGGCCTACTTATAGACATTTTCAATTTGCACATTACTTATAATGAAGCGTCCACCGGCAATAAAAATGCCCTAGTGGTCCACCCAGGTGAACTGAGCAGGTGGACCACGACCGACGCCTTATAGTTTAATACTATTACAAACAAATAAACATTTATTGTCCTAAGTGTAGCTCCTGCTCCTTTGAAGCCTAGTGATAAATACTTTTTGCTAATTTGCGTTGTTTGATACATTTTGTTTCACAATACATTCAGGTTTTCACACGGACCTCGTGCGATACGTTTCAACGTAGGAGCCACTAACGCCTAATTATAAACACCCTAAAGAAGTTTACCGAATGAATTCTACGAACTGTGTTTATTTAACGTACCCATTGGCTTTATTGACCACACAGTTACGTCACTAAAGCGCGACTCAGTAAACTAATAATTTGGTATTTGTCATTTTATTTATTTAGTATTAGGTCCTTACATATGAAATTGGCGTTTTGTCGTACTGGCCACTTTGATCTCAAATATCTCTTCTTTGGTTAGGGATTCCAATTTCAAATTTATACAGCTAAGTATTTATTCATACATTTGTATTTCGAAAACCGTAATTCATTTGTTTTGTCCTTGTTTGGTTTTTTCTTTGCGTCACGCAGTTTACAAAATGGAAAACTTGAAATATCCGAAAGATCTGATTTAAAATCCCTTCATTATTGTGCCGGTTGAGTAACGTAACGCAGCAGTTGACGCGCGTTTGTCGGTTTGCTGCACTCAATTCACCTTTCCAATTTGCTTCAAGTTGATTAAAACAGTTTTATCACTAACACCGCAGCCTGCAGCTAACTCGGACGTGGTTTGCGATGGATCTGCTTCAACAATAGCTTTCAATTCTTCATTAGCAACTTTAGTCTCCGGCCGTCCACGGGGCTTGTTCTGCAGGTCGAAATTTCCAGAACGAAAACGTTGGAACTAAAAACGCACTGTGTTTTCTTTTGCGTTACCGCCGCCATACACATCATTAATCCTTCGAGCCGTTTCTGCAGCACTGGTACCACGGTGGAACTCGTACTCGTAAATAACGCGATATTTCAAGTTTTCCATTTTGTAAACTGTGTGGCAAAAAAAAAACCAAACGAGGACAAAACAAATGAATTACGGTTTTCGAAATACAAATGTATGAATAAATAGCTGTATAAATTTGAAATTGGAATCCCTAACCAAAGAAGAGATATTTGAGATCGAAGTGGCCAGTACGATAAAACGCCAATTTCATATGTAAGGACCCAATATTAATGTAGGAACTAGATTGAGGCTGTCATATAAAATCATAATCATAGTTCCATTTTACTCCACGACGGTTCCCTTTCCGCATATACTCTACATAATAGACTTTCGATTGATTTGGAGGTATTTATTATAGGTGCTATGTATTGACTAAAGCGTTTACAGCCTCTGTTGACTATTACATACTAAACAACAATAAAAACTTAAATCGGGAAGAACTCTATGAAATATACAAGTTAAATAGGCTATGGAATATGGATTCCTTGTATAACACAAGGTTATTTTTCTGAGGGTGAGATGTCTATGAAATGTTGCGGCTCACACTTCCCCGCCCCATTCTAAGGTCCTCGCGCATCTGAGCAGTGATGGCGGCCATCTTCCTCGCTCGCTTGAGTCGCCTCTCTCTTCCCTGCGCCAACGCCGCTATGCGTTCTTCCGTGAGGGCAGCGTGCGCCGCGTGGTGCGCCCGACGTGTCGCTTCCATGGCGGAGACTTCGTGACGTAGGAGTGCAGACTCCCAGCTGCTCAGCGCGTTTGATATGGCTAAACGCTGTTGAAACAAACATTTAAAATGTTATACGCTGTCTCATCTTGAGCTACATCCTAGATTTTTATGATTACATTTGCCGCTAACGGTAGGAAAGCATCCAACAAATAATTATCCAAAGTGAATAAGAAGTTACGAAGTCATTTTGCGTAAAAAGATCTTTATAATTGTCGTGATTTGAAAGAACATCGTGCAATTTTCGACAAATAGTAAAATCTCGTTGATTGGTCTTGCGTTGTCAAGAATTTTATATGTACCTAGGTACTTACTTAATTAAAAATGAATAAAATAACTGGATAAAAATTTGAAGGCCTTGATATGAATTTTGAATGCATGTGCATGTTAAGTTTAGGCATGCGCTTGAAGCTTAACAAAAACTGCAAGAGTTTTTTATCAAATTACCTTAAACTTGATCAAAGCTGCTGTAATGGGTCAGATTACACTATACCTTAGCGGATTGCTTGAGCCTCGCCGTGCGTTTCTTTCCCGCGTCTAACGCCTTCTTCTGCGTCTGCGCAACCTCTAGATGCTTCTTCCACTGTTCAGCCTCTATCTGCCGGTAGCGCCGGTCGGCTGCCAGGACCATACGCGCTTCTTCTTCCAGGGCCTTGTCTATCAGATCTGATGTCTGGATACATAAATATTGATAGTTACAGTCTGCAGAATGTTTAGAAAACAAAAAAGGGGCTTGATAAGTACACTTTCATGGACTTGACAACGCAACTCTATCAGCGGAGATATTCCACCTGCTGACACCGACGGAAGACCAGCGCTAGTTCTTTACAGCCAGCATTATGTAGAGTTGGAGCCGGTTTGTGTCAGGAAACTTAAGTAGGTATTAGTTATGGTTAGTCTAAATTGTACAAAAAGCATAAGTTTTAAGGATACGAGTGTAGCACGCCCGCTACCTCTGCTTCTCATTTATCAGAGCTCGCCCGTGAATTATATATAACCGTTCATTTGGCGTTAACGGAATTGATCAATGTGGGTATAATTTGTATATCGTCGGGAAAATACTTGACTACCACATAAGGTCTCGTCTTCAAAAACGGTTAATCTAAAAGCTTTTTAAAATCCACAACTCTCAATTTGTGCAGCGTGGTGGACCATGGCCTGTGTAAAACTCTCAAGACTCAGAACTGCTTCCATACCTTCTTATCCTCCTTAGAAGCCAGCAGCTCTTGACTCCGCCGGTCCTTGTGCCGGATGCAGTCGATCAGCTGGCCTCTCTTCATCATCTCGTCGGTGATCATCTGCAGCCGTTTGTACTCCTGCCTCGAGCGATCTTCCTCGCGTTTCTGGTGCAGATACTGCTTGTATTGGTTGTTGGTTTCTGTTTCCACCTGTGGAATGGAAAATCAATCGAACATGCAAACGCTTTTCTATGAATGTAGTAAAAAATATGAACATCATACCTTAAGTTCCTTATATACTTGATATACATAATGATTGACACTTGCTTCAGTTGCTTGTATTGGTATTTTTAGTAAAACAGTCTTTAGTTAGTTGTTTAAAGTCAAATAGTTATTCTAAAGTCCAAAAACTGAGCTAAAATCTCTTGTTTAATGTGCTTAATGAAAATAATAGTTCATAATAATAATACACTACTCATAGCAAGTAATGGATTTAAAGACAACTCAAGTTTCATCCGTTTTAGTTAAACATCTGCATGCCTACCTCTAGAACTACTCTAGAACGACTTCATCAATCAGTCAGAACTGGTATGTTCCAGACAAATATAATAATCGATTCGAATAAAGGAGCCAAGTCTTACGATATCTCTCTCAATTTTCTCCTGCTCCCATAGCCTCCGGAACTGATCCGCCAACTTCTCTCTTTCCACATCTTCCTCTTTCTTCCTGGCGATGGCAGCGAGGAGTCTCCATTCTCTGTCAGGGATGGAGTCAAGGACGCTCTCGTTTTCATAGTCCAACGTGCCAATGAGATGGGATAAGGAGTTTGGAACTGGAAGCAAGGTTTTATAATCGTAAAATAGTTTATATTTGAACGAGCGAGCGACACGTCGCTACTTTGGGTCTGGCTTTCTCTTTCGTGTGTCAGTTTGAATGTATGGAGGTTGTAGTTTCTAACCAATTTTGACAAAACTTGGTATACAATGATGTATGATTTTAAAATTGTCAGGAATTGTGTTTTCCCTAAATATAAGAAGAAGTCTGCTACGACACGATTTACTGGCGGATTTAAATAGTGTTTGGCAGAAACATACGGAACACGAACTTAAATAAGAGTTCATTATATGGAGAAACTCGGTCAAGAGGCTGTCTTTTAAAATCGCACAATTATTATGGCCGCATCGTGACCGACTCGTAGTCACAACAGACAAAATACGTCATGCCGTTTTGTCTATCAAGACAGTCTATAAAGTACTATTTACTTAATCAGCACATTATTATATAGAAGTGTTTAGGTTAGTTTTGTCAAATGTAGTTAAACGTTATATTTCTAGATCTCTTAATTAATCTTCTGTGTAAAAGCGTGTAGTACATAATGGGTGTACGATCTACCTAGGCACATTTTGTACGTTTTTCGGTACTTTTATTGCCGTTGCTTATATTTTTCGTTTAGGCGTATAGGTACGCCTAAAAATATAAGAAACGGCAATGATCTAAAAACACTATAGCTATTCTCTGCTATAGCCAGATAATATAAAATAACACTACTTATAGCTTAATTATAGTTAGCATTGACGTTAAAACGTAGATATGTGCCCTTTTAACTGTTAGGACTAAAAATATATGAGGGATTATCCAATTCATTTGGGCAAGTTTTAGGGAAATTGTTGGGGAGTTGTGAAATGAGTACCGACCTAAGTACTATTTCCCTTACCATTATGCAGAAGTTTTCGAACCGGAGACTGCCTGCCTGGCGACGCATTCCCTGATCTTCTCGGCGTGTCTGTTATTATCTTATAACAAAACACCATTATGACACTGCCTTACAAGTACCAAAGTATTTTTTAATAACGACTTCTTATCACCGGTTAAATTTAATTGAATAGAATTTAATGACAGGATAAAAATAAACTTTGGCAGAACATTAATAATAGCAGGAAGATATAAGCACTTTTTGAATAGAACTCGGATAAATAAGAGTAGGTACTGATCTAAATAAAAAAGTCACGTCAAGTCCCGATCTTCCATTAAAATGGTGTTGAATACACTTAAAAAGGGCACCCCACTAAACTCATTTGCAGTAATTTGAACCAGCACATTGAGGTAGGTACTTGTCGATCTTATGAAGTACGAATATTTTTAAACAGTACTCTAAATTTTGGTAACAATATTGTTAAGCTGTGCTGTTGTGGCTGTTCTGTCGCGGCTTATCGATTAAACTTTCGAGTCAAGGTTGGAAGCTCCTGGCACAGAAGAAATAATAGCTACTAGTATAAGATTGATATTATGATATTAAAATATCTTTATTGATGACTAGCTGACCCGGCGAAATTCTTGCCTTACATTTATTTATGTTTCTCACCTTTAAAACCTTCCCTGAGTAAGACAAACATTTCAGGACCAAAATCAACTAAATCGGCCCAGCCGTTCTCGAGTTTTTGCGAGTCCAACTAACAGCAATTGATTTTTATGTATAGGATTACAAATACAAATAACCAAGCGCTTAGAAAACTAAGTTAAATTACGACAATATATTAACGTCTTACGAACGTCTCATTAAACTTTATACTAGTAGGTATGAGTTAACGAACTGTGTACGTTACCCCCTCTTCATAAATAAAATACATGCATAGTTGTAGGTAGGATGATATGAGTTTATTGATACAATATTTAGGACGAATCATTCCCTCAGCTTTTTAGGTCACTAGTCACTAGTCAAAACATTATGCTTTTTATCCACGAGAGTAAGTAGAGCAGTAGGAAGCTGGCAGGTGATTGTCACAGGTCAGATCTACATATCTGGACACTGGACATTCTCAGCCTGAACGGGTGTATATACTAAAAAATGCGACAATCTTTTTCAAGTGACAAGTGAGAAAGATAAAGAAAAACTGGTACCTACTCCTACTAGAAATACTGATTAGAAGTTTTTATTTAGCATAAAATATACGTATTATTCCATGCGCCTAGGGATTTTACCTACACACAATCTCACAGTAAATATAACGCGACAAACACATAATTATTTACAAAAAAACAGCCTTGTGTACAACAAACTTGTGTAGCCACCAATAAAATGTTATTGTGACTACCAAGAAAGAAACTTTGGCACCCATATTTAGTCGTACTAGGTATTTACTTGTTGCAAATAAAGTTGAAAATATAATCTTTTACGTAAAAAAAATAAGATAAGTTTTAGATTTTATTAGTAAATACTTACGCAATCTCTTAGTTCAGTTCCTTATACGCTTGATTATTTATATTGCGTTAACATAATAAATAATCAAGGCTTATATTTAAAAAACTATTTTCAAATACTAGATAATTTAAATCAAACTAGGTACTTACGGAAACCATTTGGTAAGTACTTAAACAAGTAGCTTTTTTAATCCAGAAATAAGCACACCTATGAGCCAAATTAACCACCTACTAAGTATTATGACCTTCTTACCTTGAATATGGTAAACCTCCAAGTAAGCTATGGTCTAGGAAGTACTATGCATGTAAAACTTTAATTTTGTCATGCTAAGTAGAACCGGCTACTTTACCAAATCTCTGTATATATACGTAGGTATAGACACTTCATTATTTTTAAAGTGAACATTTTCCCCCTTAATCTTAAATGTCCTGGATTACGTCCAATACGTAATACATGCATAATAAGTAAGCGTTAATATTTTGTTAGCTAAACAGTTAAGTTCTTCAAATAAGAGAGGTCTGTTATCAACGCTTATCAACGTATAGATATGCGATATCGGCCAGTCTAATTCACACCTTGGCGCGGTGATGACGCAAGCCATGGACGGGAACAAAAGACCAATCAGAAGGCCAGACGTCTTGAAGAAACTCAATACAGAGAGTCTACTGATGATTGAACGTGGTCTTCTCGGAGACTTGCCAAATAAACTCAAGCCACAGCCGTTTATACCCAGAGCTCGGCTGAACGATACGAGTTTAGAAGTTGCAAAGCCAACAGGTTTCCTGTCGTCATGTCTACCGCTCCCAGACTCTCCGGTACACACACCGTCTTCAGATGACGAAGGAGTATCGCCTCTGAAGAAATCCTTCAGTTTCCGCGACAAATTTTCTAAAATATCTCTATTTGGCAAAGACAAGGACAAACTCAAATGGAAGACTATAGAAGAAAACGACAATTCCACGAAAGGAACGGCAGATCTGAAGAGGCAGAGTAAAGCGGAGTACGACTACAAAAACCATAAACGCTTTTGGCTGTTTAGAAATAAAGAGCAGGAGAAGTTAAAGGGACACTCGCCAGTTTACCAGCGAAGTAAGAGCTTCGAATTCCTGCCCAGAGCTATAGAAGAAGAGTCTACAGTGTTTGGGAGTGACTCTATGGGAGATGCGTGGACTTCCAACGAGAGTTTAGAATACGTATCTAACGTGTACTATGACAATGAAGACGGCATTGTTCTGAAAAGTATAAGAGAATTCCCTTCAGAATCCTCAGGAGCTGAGTCCAGTATTTCAACCACAACATCAGCATCCAGCGCTAGCCCGGAGAGCATCTTCAAAAGGGGATCAGTTCAAGATCTTATTGACGAGTTTAATAAAACAGTGGACATGTTCAGCGAGACGTATTTGAGTGATTGTGAGCCTTACACCAAGACAGAGAATGAGATGACGTTACAGGAGAAACGGAAGAGTAGTTCTTTCAGTACTCTACCATCTCCGAAAGTGTTGCAAGTGAAAAAAGTGGGTGAGATTAGTGAAGAGTTTAAGAAAGAGTTGTCTAGGGCAGTGAGTGCAAGACCCATGCCTGATCTGGCGATGCGTCAGCCCAGGCGTGGCTCCGTGACGGACTGGTTCGTCCTGGAGGTAGACCCTGTGGCTGGGTCGCCTCCTGTGAGGTCCAGCATTATTGATCAGAATAAGTACAGGAGAGGACAGAAGAAACCGATGAACCGAGTACGGAGAATAAGCTCAACAAAATACGTGAGTAGGCTATTTATTATGAAGTTAGATCTGTCTCTTTTATGTTAAGAATATAGAACTTTATACACATGAAACATTTTGCGCATAATAATATCGTCATAATCATAATGCATACCTATATACATCACACCTACATATGTATTATTTGTTCAGATTTAGAATTTACATTTCTTATCACAGAAAAAGTGGAAGGTCGAAACAAATATCATATTTTATGCATTATCCACTAAATAGGAATTTAAAAAAAAAATGCATTTTTATAATAATAAATTCCTACTTTACTTAATATCTCAGGCTAACTTAATACGCGACGTAGATGGTGGAATATTTTAAAAACTTAAATCTGTGTATGAAAATGCCCTTAACGTTTTACGTGTTCAATATAGGTTTCAATATTTGCGTTTCTTTTCAATGACTTTTTAAATTTATAGTTGAAGCGAAACTTTATTCTTATCTTTATTTTTAGGTGCTTTATCAAATAATGCATGTGTTGCTCTAATTGTGTCTCAGTATTTGTGTTTAATTACAAACAAAACATTTTATTTGGTAATGATAATTCATATTTAATTAGCGGTGTTGCCACAAAATGTTTTCACAACAAGTTACCTACTTATTGTTTGAATGCCAAGAGTCAATCTGACTAGTGTTTTTTTTTATCTAGCATAGTAATAGAATCTTAAAAACGAAAGATCATCTACATCTTTCGTTTTGAAGATTTTATTTTTTGTCTAGACTACTTTCAGTTCATTTAGTTGTTTTTATTAGTTTTTTATAGCTTGCGCTTGACCGCAACTCGCCTGATGTAAAGCGATAATGCGGCCTAGGACGTGGCGTGCTTGCCCAGAAGAAACCGATTCGATTCCTTTTTCCAAAACTTCTCTACATACAATGATGTATTGGGATCTTTTTGATAACTTTGATATAGGATATCTATTGAATATAATTAGAAGCAAATTTTTGTCGTTCTTTCTCTGCTCAGCCTGTATCTAGTCATGTAAATAGGTATATTCCTTGCTTACTGAGGCCAACGAAGATATTACTGCAAAAATTCAATTCGAACTTATTTGCTGAGGAAAAGAAGGACTATCAGACCAACAAATACACATTTGAGTTTATACCTAAAATGTGTGAAGATAAAGTCCATTTTAAATCTTTAATAAATAAGATAAGACAACTCTACTAAAAAGCAGTTTAACAATAAATAATTATAACTAATAAAAGCTTACAAATACATATCTACTAGGTTTTATAAAAAAATATATATGTACCTAGATATTATGTACAATCAATACATAACTTTAAGAAAAGGAAGCAAGCCTATAACTAATCTTTTGAATTAATAACTATGTCATCTTACTAGGATATTACTCCTCTCATAATCATGGTATACAATTAACAGCCTAGCAATACTTATAGGTATGCTACAAGTATCTACGTAGGTATGAATATGTAACAAAAGAGCAAACAAAGTAAGACGAAGTGAGGCTTAGTATTATCTACGAGATCGTTCGTGTATCGGTCACTACGCAGGCTTTTGAGCCAACTCCTAGGTTCAGAATTTAATATCTAATGATTAGACAGAAATCCAAACGGTTTTAAGACGAAAAATAATGACGTACAACAAATATACAAATAAACAGCACCAAGGAGAAAGGGGTTTTGAATATACGAGTAATGTGAAAAAAAATCATTATAAAACGGCAAACAAAGGAACAGACAAATGAGGCGTTTCCCATCAAATGTAACAAGTTGTGAATATAAGAAAGAAAGCCCTTTAAGTATACCAAATTCAGATAATTAATACTAGTCTAATTAAATCGGTTGGTGTGGTGGTGGTGTTGGTGGAGTAAGGTGTGAGAACTTTTATCTTTGGCTGATCGCAGATAAATCTGCGATAACATGATCAAATAGGAAGGTTAGTTTACCAACTTCTATAACGGCAGGCACCGCAATGTTTACAATTATATCGAATTAAAAATCAAATCCTTGGACCAATTCTGATAAAACTTAAATTAGACCACTTTCTAACTAAATCATTTTTTCAAATCAAGTGTAATAAATATTTCAAAAAATCTTCAGTCGCATTGAGTATCTCCTCTTTTTTGGATGTCGGTAGAAAATGGGCAGTTACGTTGTAGAAAGACGAAATAATGTCTTAGTGATAAGTTATCACCACAACTGATAATACGAAGTGCCCAGTGGTATGACTGTTTGATAAGACTGTACCTTATTTAATTTAATTTAATAGAAGTTTTGTTTCAATGATAACCCAAAACATAATTATTGAATCAGGCCAATTTGTAAAAAGAACTCACGTCGGCATGCATTACAAAGATGCGAAGAAAACTGAAGATTTGAGTAAGTCAGTAAGTAGGATATGGGGAATTACCGTCCAATCTGTTGGGTTCCTAGTTTCTATAAAGTGCTTAGAGTATAGAGGTTTGGACCTAATATCATAACTAAGCTAGCCCGCAGCACGGATCGGAGAACCGTTCATTACACTGGTTTTACAGTTCTACGCGATCACTTACCACTTCAAAGCCCTTTTCTAGCGAATAATGAGATTTTTGCTGAAAACTCGCGATATAATAACCTTATGTTGCAGCAAGACGTTACTCTGATGATTCAAAACGAGTGCGTTCTTTGCCGAGGTATAAAATTTGACACTGGCTTAGTGAATACCGTTCCACGTAAATTGTACGCTGAAAATAACGCGGCCGTGTTGTGCTGATGTGTTCAGAGTGAATAAGAGCCGAGGCTTTTCGCGCGTACTTGATTTGGTTGGTCCATGGTTCATAGTTTCAGTTCCCATTGCGAGTGTCCCATCATCTACTCGTTGGTCTTATGCATACCTGTTTGTAAAGTTGTTCAATATTATTAAATAAATGTTCGTCTTAGTATTTGTTATTTACTTTACCTACTAATTATATTGCTAACGCGACCATGACGGGCCAAAACACGTCAATTAGACATTTGTGATAAACAATGACTAAGTTACGCTTATGATATCGGCCGCCTTGTGACACTAATAGGAGCCTAGGGCTACGTCATTCGTCATAACAGTACCTAACGGATAGACTAAAACCACACATTTAGACAGAGTGAGATGTGGTCTCATAGATATATTGGAAAAACATAGACCGCATTTTGTCTATCAAAGACTTAAGAAAGGACCATTTTTCCATTGATGGACAAATTTATATGCTCAATGCTGCGGCTGTGTTATGTTAGGCCAATAGTAGGTCAAGAGCTTGTAGAGATAGATAGCATGAATCACTGATTAAGGTATATAGGAAACATAAACACTACTATACTCATTTTAAGTAATAAATAACATGTAGGAGGAGAATACCTTGATCGCAAATTGGAAGGATTGATAGCACTTGATAGCAAGCCTTCAAAGCAATGATACGTAAACGATATCTGGCAGAGAGTCTAAGATTGTGCAGGTCGATTGTAATCTAACACGTGTTTGGTGCCAGACCTATCAGCTCTCTCTAAGTATAAACAATCCAATTTCTATTCGCATTTTTATAGAAAATACGTTATAATTATTTTGTCCCTTGCTCTTAAATTTTACTATTTTTGATTACGTCACAGAGCTTTTGGTCTTTTGTCGTTTCGGACTGTGGTGCGAATCACCCAAGTAGGCCCTGTTTTTGAATGCGAATAGCCTAACTTTTCTTTTAGAAGTCGACTCAGAACCCAGAGCGAAAATTTGCAATTATAAATCATAAGATGAGTAGAAAAGTTTCAATTACAAAAATTTTATTGTCACAAAATCAGAGAGTGAGGCTGTGTTATCGAGCTATTTTTTCCTATGATTTTGTTATGTATTATTCAGTAGTTACTCACATTCTGTATATTTAATTCATGGGCATCTCACAGGAAAGAAAAAATTAGTTAGTTAAATGCTTTTTATAATTGCACAGAACTCGATCATTCGCCCACTAGCTATAACGCCTTCTATAATATTGTTCCACTGGGTCACTGGCCTTATTAACCACAGTGATTTAGAGCCATATCACAACCTACTCAGTTCAAAGATCAAACCGTTTGGCATTTCGACGAACGATCTACCAAAGACCAAAATGTCGGCATGTCGGACTGTAAACCACACCTAAATTATCCAGTTCCCCTTGCCATTGTTTTGTTTGTATCTAGATCCCGAGTAAAGAAGTTTATGCAATCTCGTAAAGTTTAATCTACGCGGTAAATGTTGAATGTCCGCCATTTTGCAATGTTTAAGCATGGTGTAACGTCCTGGAGGTAATTAAAATTAACCATAGGTTATTGTAGTCGTATTAAATTATGCTATAAGTAACTTCAAACCATTAAAGAAGGAAGAATATTAGCGTTTTTGGATATATCTAAATTCGTAAAAGGGATCCGTATGATTAATAACCAAAATGTATGTAAGAGTCAAGCGTGTCAAAGAACACATTAGTAAAAGGTCGATGACTAGAGGATTCCGGCGGCTGAGACCGTATTAAATGGAACCAAGTTCCCAGATACCGGATTTATTATTATTATAATATTATTTATATTTCAGGTTAGAAAAACGCCTACAGGTCAGGTTTAGAGGTTGCGATGGTGACTTTACCGCATCTTGCCTGATGTAAAGCGACAATGAGGCCCATGACGTAGCGCACTATCAGCCATGCTATCCACAACTTAGCCGTTAGCACTCTAAAAGTAGACAAAGTGTTTTGTTCGAGTCCGTGAAAACTTTACCATGTACCATGTGGCGTCTTACAGTACTACGTACGTACGTCTTGTGAATTTCTGATTTGTTTAGTCCGATTGGGAATATGGATGATGTTGGCGAGATCTATGAAATATGCTGATTCTACTATGTTTAGTGTAAGACTCCGAGACATTATCTTCGCTCTGACAGCAATCAGTGGTATCCATTAGATCCTACGTCCAGCCCTACACATCCCAGTGAAAGGCGACAGTCGTTCCGCGCTGAATGTCGCGCGCATCGGACCGCATGCACGCAGCGTGCGGTTTCGCTTTTACACTGCACCGGGCTTTGTTACCGGGGTCGCATGCGTGACGTGTTTGATGCTGATGGGCATTTAGGCTGCTGTTGTTACCTTTATAGTACCTACACAAGTGTCACACTTCGTTTGGAAGAGGTCTTTGATCTGACTTTGTAATGTAGTGCTTTTCAAAAGATTTTGTTTGAGGCAATTGCACGTGCAATTCTCAACAATTACGTATTACAGCTACACAGTGGTTGAAACTGTATGCAATTACGCACATTTGTTTAATACGTATCTATATAAATAAATATCTTTGTAAACCAAATTTCCATAGAGTCATGCACTATCTATGTCAATGCGATGGATAGATCCAATGGCACAGAAATGCTTGTATAAAACGAGAAAGAAGAAAGGTATAATGGAGAAGACAGAAGGTGAGAATTCCAAAACGGGTGTTTAAAATGAGAACAGAATGATCTTTATTAATAAATTCGATAAATTTAAAGTAATGCATAAATAAATGCTGATACTTTATTACATAAGAGGAATACGCTCTTCTCATACGCCCAAACTCAGCGTATGGAATTCCACGTCATAGGCCTTCAAGCGACTGATAATTTTTGACACTTGGGGTAGCTGCTCCACTTACACCAAAGAAGAAAATCTTATAGTAAAGAAATGGTCCTTGGAGCCGGATACAGGGCAATCTGTTCATGAAAAATTTACATTAGTATATTGTATAATCATAATGACTGATTTTTACTTCCCAATACATACTCATAGGAAAAAAATCGATACACAGTTCCATAATAATCTGTTACATTGCACGACATAGTTAGCACGTGTGGGTAATTAGTAGAAACGCGACAATTTGTGTAACGGTGTCCACTAACCATTGCAAACATGTCAACTGTGACAATACTGCAGTAGTAGCAACTGTAGACTCGTAATTTCTAATTGGCCCATGGCTTTGATTAGTAGAACATTCACAATCAACGAATAAAAAAAATATGTGCAGAACTTAAATGGCTTTTTAGATATATACTATTATAAACCAAACTTTAAGAATCGAACTTTAAGAATGCGTAAATCAATCTTGTAGCCAGTCAATTTAATAAATAATACCTACGTCTTTACATTTTTTAAACGTGGGTAAATACCGAACAATGCCAACGCTCCATTTACGTTACCGTTTTAAAAAATCGCAACTGTCATTTTGACAAGTTGGTGGTGCGTTCGAAAATACTAATAAAACATTGAATGGGCGGACTGAATGGGTAACGAAATGAACCAAACATGGTAATAAATTACTCCGTGCCGTATTCATTATTAAAATCGTTTACTTGTGTTCCATTCGTACCTAATTCTAAACCATGCCGAGCGTGAAGGTGAAAGTATTATCAAGCAACAAGATTCAAAGGATTGTTAATGTTTCTAAAAATAGTGCATTTTTTTTAAATTAAGTTTTTGAACTTTGTTGATTATTTCATGACTTTTTGAAGAAACTTTCGGTGCGACAGCGCCATCTTTCTGACTTTTGCCAATACAAAAGATATTTTTGTTAACGTTATCGCCTAACGAAGCTTGTATGTAGTTAGACACAGTATTATAAGACTTATTTGACCTTTGCGATTTACGTTTAGATGTCTTTGCCCAATATTGAGTATCCGTGAGTATTAATTCTCAACGGCCCCTAGGAACGACGCTACATATACAGTCCCCCAAACTTATCTGACCCGGTGAAAAAAAAGGAACTAGAGACGCCTTAATGAAAAATAACACTAAATTCAAGGAGTTTAACGACTAAAGTCGATACAGCGCCGCTTCTGCCGGATCAGATAAGTTTGTAGGACAATAACTGCAACTTAACGACCAAAATACCCTCCCTTACCTAACATAACGCTTAGTACTCAGATTAAGCCACAAGCAAGCTACAAGTACAAATACTGCAACTAATATAACAATACAAATCTGCATAACACGCCTCGTATAGCCATAGCCATAGCCATCGGCAGACCGTGTTTCACACGAGAGCATTGTGATCGGAACCGAGTCACTTTCACATCGCAATGTTTCACTCTGCTCTGCTCCCTCATTCTGGAACATTCGATGGCGTTTCTTTTCGGAACTGCATATCCAGGCGAGTTTTTGCAGTTTGTTGGGAGCAATCGGCGTTTGTTTATGTTTATCTGGCGTTAATTACAGTACCGATTGTCCTATAGTCCTATAGAGATATAACTATAGTCACTAAACTTCTTACACAATTCCTTGAAACGAAATTCTACGTTCAATAATCCAGGAATTCGAATTAGTGAGCTTTACGCGAAGGGCATAATAAAAATGAAGGCTGCTACTCGTATTTGCGACTTCAATTTGGTAGGCTATAACTTTTTTCACTTATTTTGATTTAAGAAAAAACTACTGGCCTGATTTTGTTTATTTTATTATGGTATCACCTTGAAAGTATGCACTTTCAAACAATTTTTGTAATTCGCTCCAGGTGTCGTCGTCGTTGTGTCGTTACATCGGGTAACATACAAAAAAAGATTCCGACGAATTAGGAATTTCTCCATTTTTGAATACGGTTGAAAAGAGTTGCACAGAACGTGTATCTAATCCCTAAACTATTAGCAGGTAAAATTTTAAACAAAAATCTTGCAAAGAGAAGAGTGAACATTTTTCACCAAAATCTCGAATCGGAGCGGAACCGCCACTGATGCCTTAAGAATTGGTCCATTCTGTGTGTTACGATTGCGTCAGAATCACGTAACGATTGTTTTACAGTTTTTGCACCGGGTTTTACTTGGAACATATTATTTTTATTGTTTTATGTTATGATGTATCGTGTGATATTTTTTTGCTCTACAATATCGGTATTGCATTATATCGGACTTTAGTAAGTCCTATTATTTTTTTCTGTATTATAGGTAAGTCTTAGATCTCTCTCATGACACTAGCTTATAAATGTCAATCAACAATTGCATATCGACATTCAGTCTGTTCACCTTACAACGCTACCGTGGAGTGGATGTAACGTTAAACTGTAGGCAAATACAGAGACAAATTCTAAAACATATAGTAGTACAAGTGGTGACCTTAAAAAGCAGGGTGCAACCTTAGGAAGGAGACAATTTTGAAAAGTAAAATTAAACAGGACACGGTGAATAGGAGGGGAGAGGAGATATAATAATAAAACGCTGTAGGGCCGGACTGTTACATTACTGTTACATTACATACATTATAGATTGGAGCAGGCCTAGTATATGTATATTCCGACAAATACTCTACTATATTGTCACTAGAGTAGTTATCGGTAGGAATATTTATAGCAAGATACTCTTTTATTATTGTGCAAATTGCCAGATTGAGAATTCGTTACCGTTCCCAATAAATTATAACCTGAGTATTTTTAATACACGAAACATAATTCTACATAAGGCGAGTTGCAGTCAAATGCAAGCCTACCTACAAAAAAGGTTTTATTTTCATACTCGCTGCTGCTGGTAAGACGAGTGAACTAGGTATATTTAACAGTGATCAGCTTGTGGTTCGCAATGACGTTCTAAGGATGAGGCCTATGCTCAGCAGTGGCCGTCTTGAGACTGAGGAAGCCGATTATCAGTATAAAGTTTGAGACGACTGTAACCCTTACTTCACACTATGTGTAAGTGGGAAGTGCATTGTTCCTAGTTGAAGCGTGAAGTAGTTTGATGATAGTCGTGCACTCTATAATGTGTATCGACACGTGTGTCCGGGATATGGGAGCGCACGTGCGCCGAGGTGAGGGTGTGCTCATGAGCGGAGCGACTAGCGATGTGATCGGGCGACGCGATGACAACAGGGCGACGCGATAGCAATCTTTTATTAGAGAAGTCCCGCAGTTTTACCAGCAGTAGATATTTGATCACTTATTGGGAACTCTTCAATATTCCGAAATTTAAAAATAGCCCATCCAGGGTCTATGTAATCCTGGTACCAAGTTTCATCCAAATGCGTTCAGCTGTTTGAGCGTGAAAGAGGAACAAATACACACACATACATACAAACTTTCGCATTTATAATATTAGTGTGATAACCTAGTAGTTTAGCGAATATTTGATCTTTCGAGCACAAATATTTTGAGACTTATTCCTGAACTTTTTTTCATAAACAGAATTTTGAGTTTCTCATACCTATGCTGAATATTATTGAAAAAGGCCAGTCCATGGCACTATAGCAAACTTCTACGTATTTGGGCGGAAATACGCCCCCAATTAAAATCCTTCACGACTAAAGATTTTCTAAATGCAAGTAAAACCTGTTTAACAACATTCATCAGCATTTATTGAAAACAATGAATCATACATAAGTTGTTATATCACGCGAGGATCGTAAAGCTTTTGACCACTCTTTTACTCATATTGTTAATAGGTAGGTGATTCGCCATCGCTTATTTATCATAGTCTCTACCATTTTTCGTATGAAGGTAGGCAATTTGTAATGAACTACCGTTCGCGCGTGACATGACTTTAAATTAGGGTCTTCATTTTAAACGCGGTTTTGTCCTCACACTTCGAGATGACATACGTATGTGGTAGCTATTTGTACATATTAAGATGGGTAAGTTTTCAATTTAGTTTTCAAGCAAAATAATTCTAGCCTAAAGAAGTGATAACCAATTTTCAGACTTTTGAATACGGAGGGCCTTTACAACATTCATAGTTGTTTTGACTTAAAAAACCAAACTGTTTGAGCAACTTGATAAAAACTTATACCTATGCATCTATAGGAACTTAGGTAATACCAAAAATCGATTTTTCCAAAACGGTACAAGTCCAGATATCTCTAAAAAATAGTGTAGCACACATAATAACCAATGAATTGAGAACCTCCTCTTTTGATGTTGATTGAAATAAAATCCACTATTGCAACAACATAGAATCTTCCCATAATAATTCTTTTAAAAAAAGTGATTTACGACTTCTTTCATTACGACAGGCGCCAATAGGATTTTTTCAAAAAAGTGACTTAGTCTTTCATTACGACAGGCGCCAATAGGATTTTTTCAAAAAAGTAACTTAGTCTTTCATTACGACAGGTGCCAATAGGATTTTTTCAAAAACAGTGACTTAATCTTTCATTACGACAGGCGCCAATAGGAATTTTTCAAAAACAGTGACTTAGTCTTTCATTACGACAGGCGCCAATAGGAATTTTTCAAAAACAGTGACTTAGTCTTTCATTACGACAGGCGCCAATAGGAAATTTTCAGTTATTTTTTCAGTACACACAAACGAAAGAAATGAAGTTTTGAATTTTATTTGTTTATTTTTAAAAGTAGCCTATTTGTTAGGTTATTGGTGGCAACGCCGCGGGTTACTACATTTAACGAATCCGTCACTCGATAGAAACCATAGCCAATCAGTAGAGGCTTGTGAGGTTTCTATTAGTTAAAGGTGAAGGTCGGAATTACCCGGGGCTTCGATTATTACTTTGATAACTACGTTGGTAGTTTTGCACGTATTTTTTGCTGAAATTACAGTTATCTATATTACAGGGATAAAATCTAAAAAGAACAAATATGCGGTTATTATTATCATCAACTTTGTAGAAAACGTTTTTCATTTTAGAAATGACCTCATAACAGTTTTAATGTAGATAATACCTATCTGACTTATTAGTATGTACGTTAAGTGAAATCTATATACTCTTATATAGACATTATTTAGATTCAATATATTATTATCGCAAAAAGCGTCATAAGTTTTGCTAACAACATTTTTGTAATTTTATACTTAAAAAACCAGTCGAATTGAGTACCTCCTCTTATTTGGAAGTAAAGAAAATGTTACTTGTATTTTTTTTAAAGTAGCTTAATACGATAAAACTATTTAGAAAAAATGATGAGGGGTCATATTGCTCATTAATTTCATACTTTATAAATTTTTCAATCCCAATTGCCATTGTCTTGAATTTTCGTGCATTTCAAAAATGTAACTACCTACTTCTAAACGTCACCTACTTTTGACCTGGCTACAAAAGTCCACCGGCAAAAAGAAGCTTATTGATTGTTTTTCTTATTAACAAAGTTGTAACGGTAAAATTTCAAAAAGCAGGCAGACACTCTAAAGAAAATTTAAAATTTGGGACGCTCACAGCGGTATCCCGTTTTTCGGACAGCTAAAAACCACGGAGCAAAAACTAAGTTGTTTTGTTAGGTACCGTCACCTCTCGACAAATAATACCTAAAGCTATCATAAATACCTAACTATAGTACTCTCTCATCAACCTAGGCCGATGAACGATTGGACATAGATTCGGTAACATGCACTTTAAAAATTTGCTAGACAGAGTTATTTAAAGATAAATTGCAAAATATATAAGTAAAATAATTATTTTTTTATTGTCACCACGAAAAGAATAAATAATGACAAAAAGACGGTTTTTTCGGCAAAAAGTGATCTCGTCCAGACATACTTTCTAAGCTAGGTACCTAAGCCAAGCGTCATGACATGAAGCTAAAGCGTTCTTGAAGCCTCACAAAAGACTTTTTTCATTTTCGGCCAGGGCAGTGTACGTCTACTACAAAAAAATGCCTAAAGATGTGGTTAATATCGTGTACTAATGAAACCTGCATCAGTTGCTTGTGTACAAAAATATCTAAATTCTGTGTTCTTTTTTAATTTGAACGGAATTATGGCATCCCTGGCAGATTTTTGTATCTTAGGCTGACTTCAATGGTCACATTGGTGAATTGTGTATTACATTGTTGTTTTCTGTTAAAAAATATAATTTATTCTATTCTAAATTTTTCAAAAATATTATGATTCCATATAAATTTTGTACACTGCAATAAGTTACGTTATTTTGAATTTGGTTGATAGATTAATAATCCTAAAAGTATTTATGATATCATGTACACTGTACACTGTCCTGGCCGGAGCCCCATACATTTCTGAAACATCTCTTTGTTTATTTGTCTGTCAGGTACCACGTATCAGAAGCTATTTCAGCCGATAGGACAGGCAGTAACCAATACCAAACCCATATTCCTGGTTCTAAGATTATTTTTTTACGTGGAATATGCTGCATGCATACCGCTCCGCCACGAGGAGACAGAGCTGTGGGACTCTTACCCACTAAAACTCGGGTCAATCCATACTATATGATACATATTTGTTTGAGTCATTAATATAGTCACAACCCACCCGAATCCGTATAAAGGTTGCCGTTAATTTGGAACAAATATGGCAACACGACTCCAAACAGCGTCTGACCCGAACGTAGAGAAAGCTCACATAGATCAACACGAGTGATGACGAGATCCGAGCTTTTAATACTAGCTATTTATTTGCTAAGAGCTTTGAAGCTGATATATGTAAAATGGCAAAACTTTCTGTGTCACGTCGCCGGGTATTTATTGATTGCTTTTAGCTGTACTCGAACTAGGATGTAAAGGTTGTATGAATAACGATTTGGTGTACACATAAGTCGTTATGGATGTTGCTAATGGCTATAAAAGGATGTTAACATATTGAGGATGGCTGCTGTTTGTCTCTCAATAAATGCGAAATGTCCTTGCAGCCACAACACTTATGTCTTTTTTTAAAGACGCACTTATTGATATTTTCTAACTCTTAACATCTAGAATACAAACCTAGCTACGAAAAATAATTGCCAGACTCAAAGCATACAATACCAAATAAATTATTCCTTAATAAAAAAAAAACATAATAAATACAGTTACATATAAAAGAAATAATATAGACACCTCGCTCGAGACGATACCGGATAATACGAGTGTAAAATTAGACGATTCAGATACTGTACAGTGTCCTTCCGTGGTCACAGATTAACTTCCAGTTTGAAATTTAATATAAAAGAATATCTACATAACTTAAAATGTCTTAAATGTAAATAGAATTAATAATAATAATAGGCTTCTTTTGACTTACGTTGGCTGTCATTTTTAAAATAGGTTAGATCGAAATGGTGCCTCTGAAAAATGACTACAGACCAACAAAGTCACATTCTTATAATAAATTGGTATTAGAGAAAGAGATGGCACATCGTAACATGATCGAAATAATACGAAGCCGCTAAACTGCAAAAACATTATTTTACCTCGTGTGGTTTTTTGTAGTCCCGCCAGTAAGTACCGTACCCTGACCATGATGACAGGTAACATGATTCTCTCCATTGCTTGCATCCGGCGCATTGTGTTGATTTTCAATACAAATTTACAAAAACATATCTATTCGCTTATTGATCTTTATATTTGAGGAATAGAGATCAAATTCGCGTGGAGATAGACATGGTTTTTCGAGGTCGATTTTCGAAGCAAACATCCGATTGTTCAAATATATAGGATCCTATAATCTACGTGTACTACTTTAGAACTACCAGTAGCTCTTGTCATGAGTTTTATTACAAGGGCTTAAAGTTCAATTTGGGTGGTTTTTATTGTAGTTTTGGAACCGGAAATTGAAAATTACGGATGAACGGAAACGTGGAATGTCTCGTCTCTGTATTTATGGGGCTTTGTGTGCACAATAATGTAGCCATGATGAGGAAAATATGAATCGATATCTTCTAGGCAGACGTGCTCCATATCAGGCCGCTTCATCGCTTTAATCAGGAGAACGCCTTTGAAACGCAATCCTAATTATTATTAATAAATATATACAAAGTGAAACAGAAAGGTGTGATAATACTTAAGGATGTCAGTCTACCCATCAAAGAGAACCCATTGCAGAACAAAATCTTGCAAAATTCGTTAAAAATATATTAAGTTCCCCATACAAAAATAGGTTACCTACGTGATTTACAATGGGTTTACTTTGATGGGTAGACTAACACCCTTAAGTATTGTCACACCTTTCTGTTACACGTTTTGTATATCTAGGTTAAAGACAGGGTTGTACTGAGCCGAGAGAGTGACATTTATACTCATCGTTATACAAACAATTTTCACTATGGGATCAATCATGATTCGGGAAAAAACACGGCTGTTCCTTGGAAAAAGATTATCGTTCGTCGACCAAATGTGTAAAACAACTTTTATTCGAATTTTGAGTAGTTTCTATATCGATATTAATTCATTACGATTGAGTATAGTGACCCTCTGTCGACTTAGTAACCCCTAACCTACAAACCTGTAATAGATGTTTTATTCAGACTAGGAAAAAACATTTATTATTAGGTTCGTTCGTTCGACTTTATTCTGTTTTGTAACGTAACTTCTGCCGAATTGAAGTCGATTTTCAGTGTTTTAAAGAATTACTTGTTTTCTCCACAATTTGGGTACTAATCTTTATTTTTCTAGACCGTAATAAAGAATACTTGTATAATAAACATTGGTAAGTAAGAAGCTAGGTAAGCTATCTTCCTTATAATTAAACGTGATGTAAGATCAGGTATTCCGTGCTCTACCATTGCTCTACCATCCATCTACCTTTCTAATATGGAATACTAGCTTTTATCTGCGACTTTGCTCGCATTTCATTTGTTTTCTTGAAAAAAGAAGGAGCCTATGGCACTCTCCTGACATCTTGTGCTAAAAATAGTATGTTGCAAGTACGACTATCGATCCATCGCTCAGTTGTTGAGAAGAAGCCTACTGAGTTACTCAAGCCCACTTCTTTCTTTACTTTATGGTCCAATCAAAGAAAGAAGTAGACTTGAGTACCGTTTCCTCATGGCTTATAATTTTTCATGAAGTATCTTGGGAATAGATTGTGTATTCTGGAAATCAGCTGAAGCAATGCAGTCGCCAAACAAACGTACTTATAGAGACGGTTCAAATACTAGCTCTACACAATGCCTCACGTGACTTGGATTATAGATTGCCATATGCATTACTAAATAACGAGTTTACATCATATTACTGTCATATGATACATATAAGTATTATGTGAATACATACATCGCAGTTCCTTATAATGAATGATTGTAAACTATCCTAGTTTTAGGTAAACAATACTGAAATGACTAACTAGAACAACAATAAAAAAAAATTATCCTACACAGCTAGGCCGCAAGTTCGCACGATCACAGAAGACAGCAATACTGTGGCCCTAGATGGAGCATGCCTAGTCTGGAATACACTGGCTCTCAACCTAACATATTGCAGAAAGATTACCTGTAGACCAATCAAGATCTACAGATAATCCAAATGCTTCATCCCACAACCAGAAGGCAGCGTGCTTAGAGCTAGCCACATTACCACGCTAAATGGCAACGTTCGGGCTAGATAAAAACCAATATCTATTCTGGTCTCGCGTACAATAGAAATAAAAAAAGAAAATTACTATCTAGGTAAGCTTTATCAAAAAATCGGTCAGTTGTCAGTTTTTGACCGACTGCCCTAAAGGATAAGCAATAATCGAGTGTTGTTTGCATATCTGTGGCAAATTTCTGTTATTTGAACTGTCTCAGAATCAAAATTACATTGTAATTCTGAGACAATTCTAATAACAGACTTGGCCATCTGTATATATGTCTAAATGATCGTTAGACTAAAAAACTTAAACTACAGCCATTGGATTATTGATAGTCTTTGTCTACAGACGATCGAAGTATTTACCTACTAGTTGCATCCCACGGTTTTAAACTTTAAAATATACTGCTGTAATTGTTAATAAAGTGCAGTTGTTTATTTCTTGTTTAAACATTTCAATATTGCAGATAATTGAATTCTTCATACAAAATTTGACTTCTACAAAAGTCATTAGGTACAGCATTTAATGTAAGAAATCAAACAACCAGCTTTTATTACGAAATGCAATCACTATTATTCGTTATGCGCATCGATATAAAACTTTATGATCCGAAGCAAGTTCAAATTGAATATCCATTTAGCAAATGTTTCCATTTGTAACCTTGGACTCTTTATTCATTGGACCATAGTTTATCCTCTCCATCTTTAATATGATACGAAGACGAGTAGTAAAAATCAAATAAGTGCGA
The DNA here is from genome assembly GCA_947049295.1 of Ligdia adustata. NCBI lineage: Eukaryota > Metazoa > Arthropoda > Insecta > Lepidoptera > Geometridae > Ligdia > Ligdia adustata. The sequence goes on from OX346234.1 coordinate 10,100,538, forward strand.
GTCAGACTAAGAGTTCCATATACAAGTATCTGTACAACGTTAGTTCTTATTTCTAACAGTCGCTAGTCGTCGTTAATCGCGCAAAAACGGCAAACGTCACATTTCTTGTACGGGATGGGAGCTCCCGTTATGTATTAGTAATATTTATTTGTAAAGTGAATTTGTAATGTGAATAGTTCAAGTTATAGTATCTATCTGTTGTTGTTATGAATAGGGAGTGAATAATGCAAAAAAATCACGTTTGTTGCATGGGATCCCCTTAAATATTTATTTTATTCTACTTTGTTGTTGTTATAACGGCAATGGAAATACATCATCTGTGAAAATGTGAACTGTCTAGCTATCACGGTTCATGAGATACAGCCTGGTGACAGAAGGACGGAAGGACCGGCAGTGAAGTCTTAGGGTCACGTTTTTACCCTTTGGGTACAGAACCCTAAAAAGTAATGCAACTTGCACAAATATTGAAGTTTACGTTTTTTCAAACTAAAACCGCCCGAATATAGGATACTGATTATTACTTACTATTTCTCAGGCAAAGTAAGCAAGCAATTATAAGCAATTATAATAATTACGAATAAAAAACTCAATAAACTCAATGCACAATAACTGAGATTCGTTCAGAAACAAAACAAGTTTTGTCTAACAAATACACTAAGCATGATAACTGAATCATGCGAAGAAAAGCGAAAGTAATATTGTATGTGTATTACGTCTAATAACTTTTCTTGATGGACTGTGGACATGAGGAAGGAAAATCTCGTAATAGAGCAAAATCTGTGGCAAAAAACAGTTGATACCTCCCACACAAGTAGTTTTACATTATCAGTAAAGGTCAATTTAGACTAGCTAGAAATAAGATTTGATAGAATGTTCGAATTAAAAAATCAGAGCAGAATAAATTCTCTTATTTTTAAAAGTAATCTCATAAATCGTACTTTAATATACATTGACCACACAATAAAATTTTTCATGTCCTGGGGCCTAATTTTTGAAACTTTCAAATTAATTTATTACTCGCTAATGATGCCATTACGAACGAAATGCAAAATGTCGCATACTTATCGTTAGTAAGAGACGTCCATTCATATTTTGTTTCGAAAATAAGGCCCCAGGTGTCGCCGAGAAATCAGGGCACATCAAAAAGTGAGAAAAAGGTTCCGACAACCCCCTCCTTTTTTTGAAGTCGGTTAAAAAGGTATTGACATCGACCTTCAATCAGTTTCATTTGAAAACGATAAACGAGTATTTCGGGAAGTTGTTTTACTAAAGCTAAAGCATGAAAAATGCTAATTTCAGTAATCAAGCATTTTAACGATTTCCATGTTGAAAAACCAAGGAACCGAATCAAGGAAATTTTATTTTATTTTGTGAAGCTGTCAGCCTTTCTTACCTCAGAGCAATAACCAGAAATTTCATAAAGCCAAGATATTTATTTTACTAGAAATACATTCGCTATTGCAAGAATAATATAAAGAGTAGGTAATAATATAACTAAATATTGTGAAAAATAAACCGACTCTCATTAAACCACATCTTGTATTTTATTATCTGTGCGAAACACCGACGGAATTTATTGTAGAGCAATTAAATACGCTTGCCCAATAAACTAACTGTACTAATGCAGTCGTTAGTAATTAATGAGTTACAAATTACGCACATAAAAATAGATAAAAGTGGTAAATACATACGAAACGTGGCGTTGTTGGTGTGTTTTAAACATTGAGTAATAGATACGTAGGTCGTTTCTATGCATAGGTATTTCTCATTGTTGAGTTTTTGTAATTTTATACGTGTTTGTGATTATTAGACAACGAAATTAACTAATTGTATGCATTTATCGACTTAGCTGTAGGCTCAGATAATTATGTTTTCTATACAGACACATTTGATGATTGAAGTTTAGATTATTATGGAATATACTATTTTTTTTGCGATACCTACTCCCGACTGCACGTTCAGGCAGAGAATGGTCTAGGGTCCAGAAATGTCCAATGTGTTAAACCGTCTTTATATCAACTTTGTAAAGACTGATCACGTCCAGTCACCTAAACCGTCCAGTATCAAATGGTCCCATTCCGGTAATGTCCAGTGGTATCAATCGTCTAGTCTGAAATGGACAAGGGCTTAAAACTGTCTAGTCTAAAATTGTCCAGCCTAACTTATTCAGGACTACACGTCATTAAATTTTTGAAAAACCTGTGAGCATCGCAGAAACAAATAAAAATCACGCAATCAAATAAATATCGCAAAAACAATTAATATTCAACGCGAAGACAAGTAGTTAGGTCGCTCACAACCAAGTCCAAAAAGAAAATTAATTTTGTTCCTTTTTGTTTTTGCAATGATTTTTTGATTCTGCCATACCGATTTGTTTCTGTGATACTCATTACTTTTCTGCGAATTTATTTGTTTTCTGCGGTGCCTACTTGTATTCTGTGATTTTCACTTGTTTCTGCGATTTTCATTTGTTACTGTGACATTCACTTCTTTAAAATAAATATAAAGCCCTGCTGATTTTAATTTTACGTATTAAAATGTTATTTTACAAGGACTGGACAATATTAAACGTTGGACAATGTAGGACTTCAAATTCTTGACAACTTGGGACACTTGACAATTAAAGATATTAGACAACTTTGTTCGTTAGACATTTATGGACAATATTCATAAATAGTCACTAGACTTAATCAGACTTTACAAAGTTGAAATGGGGCTGTTTAACACACAGGACATTCTCTGCCTGAACGCGACTGCATACCCGGGGTATACATTTCGCGCGATATAATTGATTTTTAGTTTAATTTACTAATTTAATTCTTATGTTTAATTACTCGAATAAGTGTTTTTATTTTAGATTCTTCTTGTTTCCAAATTTTTAGTTGAATTTTTGTAAGGTTAATTTAGTTAAGAGTAGTATTTATTATATTACATGAAAGTTCTTAAATAAGTATCAGCTACACTTGAGTGTTAAAGAATTAAAACATCCTTTTGGTTTTAATTAATTTTGTGCAACCATAAGTACCTAATTTAGAAGAACTATACGTCTAGAGGCTTACTTACCCTATTAAAGCTATTTTTAACCGATCGGAAAGCAGGAGGTTATTCTAACTTCTTTGTGTATTTTTCCCGATTTCTTAAAAATGCCTAAACTAATATGAGCAATTTTTTTTTGATCGAAAGGGTACACTTTCCAATTGGTCTCATATAATTTTATCGAAATACATTCAGAGGTTTGGTTTTGAAGTCGTAATAAGTGAAAAAGTTCTATGATATTTTTTTTATAAGGACTAGTTTTAAAGTATTACTTGTTACTTTACTCTTATATACAATCGTAACGACCATAAAGTCGAATTTGATTGTTTAAATGCACTAAACAAGATTCTGTCACGACTTCACAATTATCTCTATACTTCCTTGCCTACTTAATTAAAAACACAAATGGTACGCGCTACTTCCCCTGCCCACCTTATTAAGATTACCATTATGACGTAACAGTGTGATGGTGACGTAACAAGAAGTATTACACGTCACTAATTACAATCAAAGCGTGGGTGAAAGCGCAGGAAACAATGGTCGGTGCCTACGCTAAATAATAGCTAGTATTTGTGCTTGACTCCACTAGCTTCTGTCTTGGGGATTTGTCTGTTTTATGAACTTAGGACGAATTAAGAGTAGTGAGTACAAGATTTTTTTTACTGATTAAGCATTAAACTATTGCACTAAATAAAAATAATAGAACTTTTTCAGTTATTTCCATTTGAATATCAAACTTCTGGATCAATATTGATAAACATTTTATGGGATCACTTTGGAAAACAAAATAGATTTCTTCAAATCGGTCCAGCCGTCTCCGATCCGTCAAATTGAGTAGCTACTCCTAATTTTTTGGGAAGTCGGCAAATTGCGTACTTACTTACTATATACTTTTATTTTGCAAACTGCCAGGACGTGGAATTTTCTGCCGAGTTCTCTATTTTACCATAGTTATAATTTAGGTCTTTTCAAGTCGCGAGTGAATCAGTTATTTTTAATATAGGCTAGTTGCGGTCAAGTGCAAGCCCATTGCATATAAATGAGCTACGAAAATTACAAGACACGAGGATAAGTAATGAACATCCTTAAAAAGCGTGTTTATTACATTTTTTTTCATTAGACTTCCAAAGATTAGCTAATTCAATATTTCTTTACAGACTTTTAGAGTTTCTGTAACACAGATTATACGAAAGCTATGTATGTGAGTATGAGTGTAATTAATGTCTTAAAGCGGTGGTCAAAATTATTATTTTATTTACAATATTTACTCCACGGGTATCATAAGTATCTAGAGCTACTAACTTAAAACAAGCGCAAATAAAAAAATTAACTTATGAGAGTAGTCTATGGAAATTGTAAATTATTTTATTTTAATTAGATTGAATTATGTAATATAAATAAATAAATAAATAAATTAGTTTTTTTTTTTGTTTTTCTGATGAACTGATTCCGATGATTCCACTTCTAACGACTATGCCTTCAAAGTGGTACCATAAAATAAAGCTCTTATCTCGACATAAAAGTTGCTGCTGCTTTCTTTATTTGCAGTATTTACCACAACAACAAAAAAATGTCGAAGACAAGACATCAACGCGCAGTTATAAAAAAATCGTATGTATAAAAATAAATTAAAATAATAAAAAATATGCAAACAGACAAACACATGTCATAGTGGTAGTTGCGTGTTTATATAGTAACAATGAGAGACTATTAAATAACCTGTGATTTTATTGTGACGGACATGTAAGGCACGTTGAATAAGTTACATTATCTATGGTGCGGTTATGAAATTTAATGGCTTCGAAAGTGAAATTATGTTTCTTTAATCCGGAGTTCAATTCTTGAAGTGTTTATGTATAATTATGTCCGTTCGTAGCATGTATATAATTTTTTAACCAACTTCACTTTTTGTGTGTTCCGGCAGCCTTCCTTGAAAGCCAGTGTATTCCAGACTAGGCATGTTCTATGTATATATCTGTGGCTACAGTATCGCTGACTTCCGTGGTCGTGCGAACTTGTGGTCAAATGCCTAGCTGTGCAGGATAAAAAAAAAGAAAAAGGAGAGGATGATTAAAGGAGGAGATTCTGAATTTGTCAATTTTTTTATGCATATGTTTCTCGATGATTTCTTAGCGACGCCTGAATCGTTTTCGATATATAACTCCTTTTTTCTATAGATGGTTATATATATATATTGAAATCGATCCATTGCTTCGGATTATAATTCAAGCTTACTGAATATTTTGCCTGCTAGTAAGAAGTAGGGATTTTCAGTTTTTGCGTTATTTCTTTTGTTATTCTTATCTAACGAGATTATATAATTTTGTGTCCCTTCGTCTTTGGGTATTTAGTAGTGCCAAACTCGACTTTTGGGGCATTTTTTACGTTTATTCTTTAACACCACATAATTATAACGTTTATGTGGTGGTGGTATAAAAATCTTTTTCATCCCACCATCTCGGAAAGAGCATTTTTGCTATTCGATATCTGAGTGCAAAAGCCGTTTTTATCCGCTAGAGGATAAAGTAAACTTGAATTTAGAATATCGTGTGCCTCATTCAACCTATTTACTTCTACCTCTATGGTGCCGAATTCATCATACAACCTTTATTATTTTGTTAAAAACTCTGACTCGGAACCTTTTTGCTGTACTTTTTTTTATTTGTTTTGCGCGCGCCATTATCTTTTCACGTCATATTGTTAAAACCTTATGTTAAAATTAAGTGAAAATACCTAAAATAAGTGATTAATTTTTTTTAATTTTCGTATTTGAGTCATTTCCTCGCTGAGGTGGGATGAAAAGTTACGGATTGCACTCGAGTGCAAAGATTTTTCAACTCGTGCTCTTTTAATTCCCTCGCTAACGCTCAGGATTCTAATCAGGATAAATTTGAGAATCCTTCGCTTGCTCGGTCATCAAAAGTGAGCACGCGGTTAAAAAGCAACTTTGCACTCTTGTATAACAAATAACTATTTTATCATATTGTAAGTTTATATCAAAAGAAAAAGATACGACAACATTTTCCGTGTCGTTAGTGAGAAGTGTACAAAACTTAGAACCGGACTCTACCAACATTACCTACATATTATTTTAAAATATGACACAGGCGCGAGTTTCTATCGCGCACTACGGGTTCCGTATCATCTATACAATTTTGTTTAAGTTTCTACGTGTTGCCTTTAATAATATCGAGCAAAAACGGCAAAAATCACGTTTGTTTTATTGAAAATAAATATTAAGTTTTTTAAAATCTATTTTTAACATTTGTTACTCTAGCGGCAGCATACATATCTCGTCACATCTTCTGTGAAAATTTTACCAGTCTAGCTATCACGGTAAGATATAATAATTTGGTGTCAGCCGAAAGCACGGACCGCGATGTCTCTAAGACATCGTTGTCCTACCCGTAGGGTCCCGTTTGTAACCTTTGGATACGGAATCCTAAAACTGGTAAGATATCAGTTACTTTCGAAATAACAAAGGTGATTTTAAAAAAAATAATTGCAGCTGAATTTATAAATCCGCAGATAAGCTGTGTAATAGCATTTTACGTAAGGTATAGGAAACGCGGAGTCGTCGGAATCGGCGGCGGTGAAGAAAATGGAACGCGAGCTGAGATGCAATTTGTGCCAAAGATTAAGATGTAGAAGAGAACTGATGAAATTTTCAGCTGGTGGACAGTACCTATTGTAGACTGGGGAGCTTTTTGTTAATATAAATCGCTTATATATTGCAATTAAGAATTAATGAGTAACTTTTTGAAAGGAGCTTTAGTACATTGATATGTATTGGTAAAAAGTAGATGTCCCAAACTAAAGCTGCACCTACGTGCTGCCATAAATGGAACAGCAAATTTTTTCCCGTTTTACTAAGTTGTAGGAGGTTCTTCTCTTCTTACTTCTTTTCAATACTTTACTGATTATATTTCACATCTCAAATATAATCAGTAAAGTAAATCATTAATGTCGCAAATATTAAAGAAAAAATATCGATAATAAACTTAAAAGTGTGTTTAATAGAATCCTCCAACATGACAACAGCTATGCGTAATTTAAGTTGCAATTTATTCGAACCCGGTCGGAAATGCTACAAGTAGAGTTTCCGATATAAATATTTATTTCAAAAAAAGCAGACTAATTCAAGAATTAGTTACCTCGCTGCCACATACTCGTATACTCGTAGTTCATATGAATGTGTCAGCAAGTTACTTCTGTGGAAATACCATAGGCTCGTTTAATAATAGTTTATTTTGCTTGTGTGTTTAGCAATAATAAGGGAAGGCAGCTTAATGTCTAAATTTATAGTTAGTTATATTAAATAAGGACAATAATAATACGAATCAAGTTGAGTGTAGATTACCGGCTTTGTGATAATTAAGTATCGTGCTAATAACATTTATACTAATAAGTTATAAAGAACAATGCAACACACAGAATGTAACAAAGTACAAGCGCTTGAAAGGGTTTTTTCTTCTCTAGCAAAGAATGCCAACATAGAAGCTCAAGCATGGAATCATTTTAATTACACTCGAAATATTACAAAACCAACAATTAATTAAAACGATCTTTGCAATCGTGATATTTAGTACAATTAATGGTGAATTAGTTACTGTTGCATATTAAAATTGTAACACTGAAATTGTAATAATCTGATGCGAAAAAGTTGGGTCGATGGCAAACATTCATATTTTAAGCGCAATCTGCGTAAGTACTTGATAAGAAGGTGGATGATTGGAAATAGTTCATAGTCGTAGGCAATAATTAAGTCAAAACATTGTAACTGAAGATAAGTTTATCAATTCAAATATGTTATGATTAATTGAATCAACTACATAATTCTTAAATAATAGCTATTGAAATATTTAAACACCATCCAATCAACCAATTTTATTTCAGTTTTTGTGAACATAATTATGTTCGTCTATGCAAGTAAGTAGATACATAGTTATAGAATTCGTTGCTTTCATTTCGAGGTCATTTTGTTTGTAGTCAATATCATTACAACGCAGAAGTTTATAATTTATCTATTTAATACTAGTTCGTAGATATATAGGTATAATGGTGACTAACGAGAAACTCTGGGGGACTTTGGTACATCAAGATCGTTTCATTTGTTTTTTTTTTCTACAGAACAATTAATTTTTATTATATTTTATTAAAACACAGAAGCAAAGGAAAAAAACTTTCACAGCTATAAAAACTAATTTAATAATAAACCCCCAGTAGAAGGGAAAGTTCCAAAAATGCTGCCTGCATTGCCACTTGTAATGTTGAATGGCAATGCTCATTTTTTGACCAAAATAAAAGCCAGAATTCTGGTCAACAATTAAACAATTGAAAACGATGTTGCGGAAAAAAAAACAAGCAGCCATATCTATAAAAATAAAACCTTACAATATTCAGAAATGAACATTAGCAGTGTAAACAATACTAAATAAATAGGCACATAACAGACCTTAAATCCGTTAATCCATTTCTACGTCGCTTCATCTATGACCGACTCCGCACAGCCGTTTCGTTTTACCTACCAGTCGAGTACCAGCAATGGCTGTGAACGCACGCGTCCGTAACGTCGAAATCAAGTGCATTACGTGAAGTGTTTACAGTGAAAACCGTGCAGTGTGAAAGGGAAGTGTTTTTTTGTGAGCGACCATGGCGAATCTAACGCTACGTTACTTGGATGAGCTGTCTTCAGTCTTGAACAGCAGGAGGCATTTGGCGAACCAGGCGAAAGCATCTTCAGTGGGTGACCTTCTGAATCCCGAAGATGATAGATACCCTCCGGTAGGTCGTGTTTTACAATTTACATTTAAATATATAGGTTTTTCAGTTCTGAAACACTACAATTTGGTTGAGAATGCGAAATTTTCGCTGAAATTTAGACGTTTGCTAACGAACGAAGTCAAATCGAGAAAAAACGTTGACGTTATACTATTGCCATTTTTCGTAAAAAAGTGACAATATATATTTTTTTTCATTTAGACTTACCAAGTTACTTGTAGTAGCAATGAATTTTTATAGTATCCATTATTAAATATTCGACATACTTAGAAATATATTTCACGTTTTGGTCTTCGGGAAGATTGAATGAAGTATGAAATATAAATTTTAAAAAAGTTTTCGGCTCTACCAAAGCCACCGTGAAAGGAAGCTACGCGGAACAAAAAACAGTAGATTGAGGTTGCGACCTTTTTATGCATTCTCTAAGCCTCATTAGTGACAATTGTTTTTTCTTTTTTGGTGAATTCGTTTCGGTATGTTGGCAGCAGGTACATTTAATTTGCTCATTTTGAGGACAGACAAATACTGCAGTTATCTTGTAAAACTCTAATTGCTTTTGTTTTGTTTGTTTGTTTAATGTAGAGCACGTATTACTAAGTACGTATATGTTCCGCTTAGATAAAACCAATAGTTAAGAACAAAGCAACACACAAAAAAAACGTATTTGGTGTAGGCTTCTTTTGCTTATTTTATTCGAATTAATATCCGGTCCCGCCCGAGAACTACTTTTCATGCGTCGCGTCGGTAGCGGTTGGAATAGAGTAAATGCCATTCGCGGTTACACCCCAAATCACTGAATAGTGTTGTTGATCGTTTAAATCTACGCTAGAGGTAGCAGCTATATATAGCCATACTATTATCGATATTACAAAGGACTAAAAAGTTATTAACTTATTAATTATGTTACACACATTCACGTATATCCATTAGAAACTCTTTATTTTATCAATGGCTACCTATATAGTATATCTAATAGATACCTATATTATATATTATACAAGTACTTAGACGTGCAGGTAGTTTGTGGTTAGACTGGAATCCTGGTTTTCCAGCCGAAGCCCTCCTAGTCAGAACGAATATCTTTAAGCGAGGTGGTTCTCCATCAAATCGTTTAACCTCGATCGCCCATTTAGGGGACAAATAGCGAAGCGGCTTTTAAGAAATAGCACTGTAAAAAATGTATACCATTGTATCTTAACAAGTGAAACCGCGGGATTAAAACAGTAAAGCCTATCTATGATCATCTGTAGATAAACACGAATCCAATGACACCTTGCACATCGAAACGGTCTACCAGTTTATGCCGCAGAGGGTTTCAAAGAGTTAGAAATACAAACAAATATAAAAATTTACAAACAAACACTTCAAAACATTACCTTCTTTTGTGAAGTTGGGTAATTGTAGCCTCGAGGCACAAGAAAAACTTAAATCCTACATATATATTATCTATCAAGAATCGCAAAATGCATTCAAACGCATATAGTAAACATTAGCTAGCAACGTAGTAGAAATTAGATCGCTCGATCAGTATCTACTGATATCAAACAATGTTGCAACCGTAAATGTCACGATTTCGTTCTACGCGGAAAGACTGGGATTGCGTCTGATTGATTTACTAATAAATGGTGTAGCAAGAACAGAAACAACTTGTACCAAAGCTGGCCTGGGTAATGATATAATAGTATTGTTGATAAAAGGTCAGTACTTCATTATGCTGAAATTTACAAAGCATTATAATGAAAGATCTTCAGCATTTACAAAACAACACTTAACCATAGCAATAGCTGCTCTTTTTAGGTTCCCACTGCTAGGATTAGGAGTCTTCTCTAACAAAAAGAAAGTATAAACCATAGTCCAAATTGTGGGTTGAGGACTTCACTTATCTTCGAAAGCTATTAACCTTCTTTAACACGATTACTTACGATGTTTCTTTCTCTGTTAATGCAATTGGTAATTTATGAAAAAAATAAGGGGAAAACTCAGAGGTGAGCTAAATAAATTAATAAGAAGCATGATAAAAGACAGATTAAAAAGGGTTAGTGTGACTGACTGACTGACTGGTACCACAGATAATGTTACCTCTGTGGTACCACTCAGTTTCATTCGCTCGTTCCATCCAGACAAGTCGAAGGAACCTGAACGGTTGTATGAAGAAGCACCTCATGTATTAACTACATATTCTGTGCAAGTCACCGCTACTCGATCGGTCGTAGGACTTCATCTTACTCTCTACCACGGGCTCCGCTGAATTACGTATCTTTTTAACAGACTATGAAAAACGGAGGAGGTTTCTATTTTGCTATTTTCATCGGATTCTATTGTGCCATTTCTTGCGCGATGTATTAGTGAATTTGGAAAAAAAATCTTTTGTTTCAAAAGGTCCACGGGGAAACAAATGTTTTAAGTGTTCCCATATAAATTGTATCAAAATCAAAAGATGTGTACCAGATGAGATATATTCTTTTAGCTCTTAGTTTTTTCATTGATCATAGTAACTACAAGTCGTACTTTAAAAACTTAAGTTACTAATAACGTTTTAATAGAATATTAAATAAAACAAAAATTACTTGACCGATTATGACACAATTTACATGGGACTACTACGGTACTTATATAGAATTTTGAACTAAAAAAGTATTTTAATCGATTTATAACATATAATCTATAATCTATAATATAAAAATGAATCACTGAATGTGTTGCTAAGCGAAAATCTCGACAGCACTTTAACCAATTATGATAATTATTTTTTTAGTATGTTCCCTTAAGTACGGTAAGATTAAGTATGGTTGTTACGGAGAGAAAAAATAAAAAAATTGCCCGATTAGGTCTAAAAACAACACTTTTTTGTACTCCCATACAATCGATTCGTAATAATACTTAAAATTCAATTTGTACTTTAAAACCATACCATATGAATTGTCAATATTTATAAGATGGTAACATTATTCTTAAAGAATCAACTGTTAGGCGGTACGAAGTTCGCCGGGTCAACTAATATTTATATAATATACGACAAAAATATCGATGAATATACACCAAAAAATACTTGTTATATTACTAGAGAAACGAAAGTACCTTCTCCTTTTTTGATGTCGGTTTTAGTAACAAAGTGGAGGTTTTTATAAATTTTAATATATTTTATTGTTTGTTGAATGAAAGCAATTTTTTGCCGATTTCCCGAAATATAGAGGTATTTTATTTTCCATGTTTTATGATCAATACCTGATTTTTCAGAGACGGCTGGACAGATTCGAAAAAATATATATATAACACTAGCCGACCCGACAGTAGTTGTCCTGCAAAAACCTAGACCGACTACAGCGTCATCTGCCGGGCTGATTTGTGAATATAAACCATTCAGGGTGGCACCCAAAAACAAACAAAACAAAAATCATTCAAATATTACCGCCTGCCGCAAGAAAATCAGTAATCACTTAAAAAAAGGAATCGCAATAATTACAAAAATAAAAATAAAAATTTAGGTAAAATCATTTTCTATGGTACTTAGAGACCTCGCAATAAACACGCTATGAGACTAGTGGTTACTTCGTGATAAAAAAGCTATGAATAGAGCTGTTATTAAAATAATTCTACATTATTTATTGTAAGTACAGTACTGCTACAGCTATAACTAGTGCTCTACGAGTAGGTACATTGGTAGGTATTGAAGATTTCGCAGTTCAATTCTATTGTTAGATATAATCGTTCTGGTTTCGCAATCGGCTGACTGTGACTGGTGTGGTACTGTGTTCATTTTACTATTTGTGTATGAACAAATATCTATACATATTTAAATAATCTACATATTTATATATTACGTTAATCAATTAATATTATGGAGTAAAATATATAAAAAACATTTAGATAATAAAGTAAGTAGAACTGAATGGCATACCCATCTAAACATTTTTATGAAACTATCGTTTAGTTCATAATATTACATATGAAATTTGCGTTTTGTAAGGGAGGAACATAGTCTTTTTTTATAATAATATATTTATTTAATCAAAGTATGCACCATTGCTATCTATGCACTTTTGCCATCTCACAGGTAGTTCATTGATTCCTTTACTAAAAAAACCATTAGGACGAGAATCAATGAAATCTTTGAAGGCGCTTTGGACTGCCCCATCGGAGTTGATGTTTTTCCCTTGCAAGAAGTTATCCAAATTTCGAAAAAAATGGTAATCTGTTGGAGCCAGGTCCGGGGAGTATGGTGGATGTCTTAGACATTCCTATTGAAGCTCCTCTAATTTGGCAGCCGTCTGTTGTGCAGTGTGTGGTCTAGCGTTGTCCTGAAGCAGCAATGGCCTAGAGCGATTGACCAACCTCGGTTGTTTAGCAGCTAGCTTTTCCATCATGGTTTGCAGTTGCTGACAATAGATATCTGCTGTAATCGTCTGGCCAGATTTAAGAAAGCTGCAGCTAACTCGGACGTGGTTTGCGATGGATCTGCTTCCACAATAGCTTTCAATTCTTCATTAGCAACTTTAGTCTCCGGCCGTCCACGGGGCTTGTTCTGCAGGTCGAAATTTCCAGAACGAAAACGTTGGAACCAAAAACGCACTGTGTTTTCTTTTGCGACACCGCCGCCATACACATCATTAATCCTTCGAGCCGTTTCTGCAGCACTGGTACCACGGTGGAACTCGTACTCGTAAATAAGGCGATATTTCAAGTTTTCCATTTTGTAAACTGCGTGACGCAAAGAAAAAACCAAACGAGGACAAAACAAATGAATTACGTTTTTCGAAATACAAATGTATTAATAAATAGCTGTATAAATTTGAAATTGGAATCCCTGACCAAAAAAGAGATATTTGAGATCAAAGTGGCCAGTACGAGAAAACGCCAATTCATATGTAAGGACCTAATATTAGTATATTATGTATGTGTGAATGTTTTCTACTCTTTCAAGGATTTGCTAAACGGATTTAGATGAAGTTTGGCACCAAGATAGATGGAAACAGGTTTTTTATACATTACTTTTAGGCGCCAAAAATCCTCGTTTTTGTTTTTTTTAATTCCCAGTGTTACTCTCACGACTAAGACGAATCTATTGACACCACTCACATAAAAATACGACAAGCTATTTAGGCCCTAGGGCGTGCCAAAGAAATATACATGCACTCGAAAAAAAACATAAATAAAAACTCTTTCTTTCGCAGTCGAGTAAAACACAGCATTGCATAGCGTTTTGCAGTTTTATATTTTTTGATTCTAACATTTTACTGGCCTAAATTAGCTAATGATCGTCAGTTATATCTTCAAGAGTGTCTTTGTCTTTGTTAATTTTGTAGTTTTTTAACCAGCTCTAGTAACGTGAAAATTGTTCCGACGATTTTTTTTCCATTTATTAATATTGATTTTTCAAGGACAGAATGATTTCTTGTACCTATGTACTTATTAGAACCTAACAGATTCGTCGAAACACATAGGTAAAGTTAATAATATTGTTCTCATTCTTCGCATGAACACAGAACATAAGCGAAGTATTAAATTTTTAATTTCAAAGCTTTGATTTGTTGACACTTATTCTATTAACATTGTTTTAGGTGTAACAAAATTAATTAAAATAAAAGCAAAATAAAAGTCTTGCTGTGCCGCGTGTGGTGCGCAAATCCCATCGTAAGCGTAAAAATTTTGCTCCGCTAATTGCGACCCTATTTTAAAAACTACATACATCATTTAAGTTGACAGACCTTGCTTGTAGGTAGATAACTGACCATAACACTAGTCATATTGTCACTAACTAGTAACAATATAAATCATTACATAACCAAACAATTTGCACCAGGAACCACTTGATCCTTGTAAAATAATTTGATTCCGTTTTAATAATGAAAACACAGGAAACATTACCTGCAATTGCCGCAAAACATGCTAGATTTATAAAATTAGTTATGATAATCGTTGTTTTAAATTGATGTACAGCCTAATCGGATAAACTGCATTTTTACCTAATTTAATTAGGGCGCAAATTTCAGAACGCAAGATATTAATTCTTCTGTGACCTAAGTAAATACAAAAATGGATTAACTTTAAGCGTAATCCTTTCCTTCATCAGTTGGGTGAAAAGTGATAAGATGTGAGGAGCATCACACTCTACGTATATAAGCCATTGTAGAATAACTTCTTAAAGTTTATATAATGATACTATCTTCAAAATTTATAATATCAATTGTTTCTGTTACTACAATGTCAAAAGATAAAACTTTTAACTACTAATTACAAAAATATTTAGATTCTTTTTCGCTCATCATTTTAAGCAAACTACCGTCTCTCCTAGTCTTATTGCATTACAAATCGTACAATTTTCAACTAAATCTTATTTTAGCTTCGACCATACTTACTACGAAGCATTATAAATATACACTACATTCGTACAAGTGATTCTACCATCAATATCTCGTTGTAGATCATAAAATCCAGATATAGTCTCCCCCTGACCTTCCGATTGAATCTCGCTGGGGCGTGACGTCACGGGCCTGGGAGTGACGTCAGCAAGATGGCTGATATAATAACGGATCTAATGGGATTAATACTCGGCATTGCGTAAACATTGTGGATGTGCGGAAATGTGGATGATTTATGAGTACAGCCGGGCGGTATGCAGAAAATTAAATGATAAAAATAAAAACAGATATACCTAGGTACGTACAGATAATTCAAATGATCTATCCCGCTATCAGACCGCGTACCTAGAGCCTAACCATAGCATGTACCGGTATTATCACGCTGAATGGCTATGCTAAACGATGATTTTACCTAACATGCATCTTCCTACTTACCTACCTATATAAGGGTTTTTATTTAGCAACCAACGCGTGTTTGGCGGGTTTTCACGCGTACGCGTAAAAACCTGTCTTCTTAAACTTTATGAGGGTTATTAGAGAGAGCCACTTGAACATTATACACAAAGCCTGGAATGACGTATGGGAAGTAAGAACGAGACAGCTACCTGTCCTGCTATAAACCTTAAATAAAAATTAACTCAAACATTTGTCCTCTTCCCTTCAGGTCGCTGTAAAAGTTCTTAGCTAGGATGCCACTTCAAGTGGCTACAGCCCTAGGCATACTCTGTCTGGGATGCCAAGGTAGTTTGATAGTCCTTCTCTGGGCGACGGCTCAAGCCGAGGATTGTGGGTGCTCCTTGTGCGTGTCGCTCCCATGCAAAAACTCGCGGCCCAGTACACTTGCGCATGCCAATCTTCCGGTCAACCTGCCCATGGTTGTCATGGACCAACAGCTCGGTCCTTTATAAAAAAAGAATAAAAAGTATAACTAATTTGTGATATACTGTTCAGCTGTAAAGAAGCTTCGTCTCCAGTACAATACTGAATACTTACCCCTTATTCTTACGTCAAGCACTGCGACAGGTCATAAGGGCCGGCTTTTAGTACGTACAACCTTACAATCTGGCTGGATAAGGGCACTAGGTATCAGCATTATATTGGACTGTATATTTCATATATATATATTTTACAGATGTAAAGCTTCGTCAACAAAATAGTCTTAGTAAGGAGTTATTTTTATCTAAAGCAATAAAAGGCATTACAACAGAAGGTTCTTTGGGCGCCTGCCGTAATAAAAGTCTGAATTAACTTTTTTTTAAAACGTACTTAGTAGGTGCAAGATGAATGATATAGATTATACCAGAAATATCCATCATGCTTGTTGCGAATGTGCATAACTTGTCTTTCTATCCACATGTGTATAAGTAAGTGTATAATAATGTCTTAGTACACCCACATTGTTTTGATCCCATCAATAATCCCCAACGTACATCTTACTTCTTCATCAATGGCACATCCGCACGATTTACGCAGTACCCTTGAGCGCTGCAATATCAACCTTACTTCAATAGACATAAAGTCCTCCAATCGTGGAAGGAAGTAGGGGAACAACAGGATGACGACAATTGTATCGCCCTTGCTCTGATCATCCTGCTCGGTCTTCGCTAGAGGAAGGTCGATTTGGGCTTTATTCCTGACCCGATAAAGTCCTGATTGGACTGGCTGTGTTTTGATGGTAAAAGTAGAGGCTGGCAGTCTGATTTAGTGCGTCATTGCTTAATTTGATAATCTGATGAAAATGACTGACGACAACTAAAATGGTATGCTTCATAATAACACTTCTAAAATTAGCTTTGACATCCATATTCCGGATCGGTTACTGATTCATACAATAAAATAGGAACAAAAGCATTTGGGAAGTAGCAAAGAGGATCGTTGAACGAACGTCCTTGAACAAAAGTGTTTGAAACATTTATTGTCCCTAAATTGCATCTAAATTTGTGAGTGGCAAAAAGAATTTTATTTTGGTCTTTATCACCGAATCGAAAAGTTTTATGTTAATTCGTAAGGGTTATTTAAGTCTCACTGACGTAATTATGAAAGGTTAGCAACCGCGAACAAAGTCGCGGGTACAGCTATAGCTAGTGTTTTACTATGTCCCTGTTAGCTTTTACTAAAACTGTGCGTGTGTGGATGTGGGATCCTAAAATCGGGTTTGCTAAGCCATCCCGTTTGGTAGGCGACCTTTCTCTCACTGCATAGGCGAATATTTATAATCTGCTATGTACAAGAATCTGCTATTATTAAGTTTGTATTCAGTTGCATTGTGCAACCACATCTCTGCGGCGGCTGTGGTCACACAATACAAACTATTTTCGCACAGTCTTTGTTCAACGTTATATCAACTTTAGATGATTTAGCTTCGTTTCCATTATTGCAAAATGTAGCGGCATCATCGTGTAGGATTTTGCTATTGCAGCACAATTTAGCTATGTTTTTTCGAAGTTTATTATAATGTATTCCGTTCTATCGAGCGAGAGTCAAATTTTGCTCTTAACAATAGCCTGAACAGGCACTTAGACAATCGTGATTTAGTCAATACAAAAAGTTCTGATTATATTTGTATTTTTATTTGTTTTTTATTTTTTCGCAAACGTTCCCCTTGCAAAATCTAGATTATTCGGTGGTTTATTGTTAAAAATATTAAATACACTATTCCAACCTTTCAAATTTATCCATTATTTTATGAACAGAGATTGTGTGTGCCAAAAAAATGGTATATACCATTTTTATCTAATTTCACTAGTAATTGATAAAAAGTCTGAATATTTGATTTTCTTATAATTCGAGTCGCAGTTTGAGACACCAACATATTATTATTTCGAAAGGGTATCTTTCATAATAAAGATCTAGACCATAGTTTCGTTAATATTACAGCACAAAAACCATAACGCTTCCAACATTTTGTTGCAACTTTTGTCTTATGTCATCGCATTAGCAACGTTACCAAATGCCAAAATTAAGAAACATAAATAAGGAAATAATAAAGAGATGCTATAAGTTATCACCTGCCTAGTTTTATAATGGTATATTGCAGGCCTCTATACTTCATGTCCAGTTATGTAAGATAATTCTCCATCTATATGCAAAAAAGTACGAGCTTCATGGTACATTAGATCTATCGTGATGGCTGCTCGTAATAGTGGATGGCTGAAGTTTCTGAGAAAAATAATCTTAAGCTCAGATAAATAATACTATTCTTGGGAAGTTATTATATCGAAATTGGAAGGGCTTAGCTTAGAAGGTTTCCGGGAAAATAGGATAGAACTTCTCACCATTAAAGGTGGAAGATGCGAGTAGATAGAATTTTTCTAAGATATTTTATAATGTATAGAAACGATTCAGTACTTACAGGTGAAGGTTTGCTTATTTATGTATTCTTATGTTTCTAAATATTGGAGTCTCTCAAGGGTCAACGCTGAGCATATTGTGTTTTCATATAGTCGTCATTAGTGTGTTGTGCTAGATGTAAAGTTAGGGTATTTAATCGACTTTAAATGTGTGTTAAGAACTATTTCTATTCATAGTATTTAGTTAAATTCGTTGTAGGCTAACTAATTTATTTATTATATTTAGTCAGCAACGTTCCGAAACGGTGGTGGTAATAAATTAGTAAAGTTACATCATAATCAATGATGATAATATCTTTACTCTTAAAAGACCAAGGAGCAAATTGAAGAATACATTTTGCAACTACACCATTAAACATAATTTAATAAATCATAACTGTATTTGTGGCACTGTATGTAAAATTTATTGTTTTTTTTAAGTGACTGTAATAAAGTGTTTATCTTTCTATCTATAAGTATACAACCCATACAGCGACAACTGCTTTCTGCCGAATACCGGTCTGAACCCAACATAAAGCTAGTTGAAACAGCCATCGTTTACGTCTTATCAATACTGAATACATTAATTTCCGTGGCTCGTCTACCTCTTATCGACGTATAGGTATATTAACCTCCATGAAACATCACAATGAACCGGCAAACGGCACGTAACTGCTGTTCACAGCCAACAAAGGCGTTGTACACTCCGGCGCCGGTTTGCGACATGCAGGTCTTTATTTAACCTGTTAGTGTGTGCTCGCGTTTTTAAATGACGCTTGGGTTTTAGTATCTTTTCGCAACTCTTGGAAGGCTCTTATTCCTCGTTGATAACGATCGGTTTTCGTTTTTAAAGCAAATTCAAGCCAGTTTGGTATAGCATTTCGGTTTATTCTAGGTTTTTTGACATTATTCTGTAAAGACTTATTGTGCATGATAGCTTTAACAATAATAGTCCAGTCAATGGGATATTTGACCCTGACAATAATTCCTCTGTCCCTAAAACTGATACAGTTATATATACTTGCAGTCTGATATAATGTTAATAGATCACGGTTGACGAAGAATCCGATATTTTTTATTATTTTTATATATGTACCTCAACATTAAAATGACTAAAAACTAATAAAACTGTCCTTACAGATAATTTTCTCATTAAGCGTGCTATAAAATAACCACTTGAAATGATGTTGCATCGGCATCTCAAAGGTCAACCAGTAATGATTAGTTATTATGTGTCTAGGGTGAGTTTTCCCAAGACTGATGTCCTGTGACTATTACTCTACTATTAATTGTTCAGTTACTCTATTTAACGCTTTTATATCACTAATAAGCCTTAACTTATCAAGATCACTATCGGCTCTTACTATTCGATCGTGAACGTGCAAGAATCTACTGTCACATTTCCCGGCAGACTTGCATTGCATAATTGCACTGCGATTCCTGCTTTCTAATTGTGGCATGTATATCAGAATATGATTGTTGGAAAGTTTATTAGGCTATTCAAATTGGCAGGACTTTTATCGACAGATATTTTAAATAGTGAATGCTTGAGTTTGACCGATTTTCGTCTGATGTCGAGCGACGATGCGGTCAAAGGTGGTAAGCTTGTGGATTGGTCAGGTTTCTGGGGCCACGCGAAAAAATATCGTCGTTATCGCCAAAGACTTAACATTCCCATTTAAATTGCTTATATTACTACGGGTTTGTTTGATAGCTCAGATAAATTAAATGACTTCTGGCGACTGCTAATTTCCTGTCGATACGAGTATGCATTTGTTTGCATGCAGTTTTTAGTATAGTTTCATATTTGTTTGTAACTCTCCACTTAGATTTCTCCTTAAAGAATATATGATGGTATACAAGTCCGGCCCGAACCAAACATAGACCAAAGAAAAGAGATACTTGTACTTCTTGTTGTATGACATTGAAGATTGCATAGAACAACATATCGAGACCTTAACAAAATATTTACTAAGAGATTTGAGTGCGATTCCCAAATGTGCATAAAGACCTTGCAGAGGCCACCGAAAAGCTTTGTCCTCATTTGACCTCCACCTTGCTGTTATACCGTTAGTCCATCCCACATGCACCCACGGACTGCCTGTAGTTCTGTACGGCAAATAATCAATAGAACAGCTTCTAACAAACTTCAAGCCTCTATCGCCTTGCCTACCTACGAGTATAAACTACTCGTAGTCTCAATTTTGAGCGTATTATAAACCGAGTTTAAGAAAGCAAGATTATGTTTTACATTTCATGTACATTTTCCCCGATTTCTCTGTGACGCCGAAAAAGTTCTTTGTTTTAAAAGGTATAGCTTGCGAAGTGGTCCCATACTACGAATAGATAATAAGTCAGGATATCTAATTCAGAGCATTTTCTACAAAGAAAGTGACCTATTTTTTACTTACAAGAAACTAAATGTGCTAAACAAGGCAGAAGACGCCTTGAGTTTAGACGTGTTCAGTAAGGCAGTTAAAACTTGTTTCTAGTGTTTGCATCGATCAAGCAATGCCTTGATGCCTATTGCTGGTTTTTAAATAAAGAGTTTTTGTTTTTAAATTTATCTTATCTTGTCTTAACATCAAGTTAAATCAAGTGTAAATAATGCGTAATGAGTAGTCTACAGCACCGAGCTAGCAATATAGCAACAGTTATTCTAACAATAAGTGGGAACAAGCTGTTAGGTAAATTATAGGACAGCCCGCGGCCGCAGACGTGCTTCGAATAGCTATCGCTATTGAATTCAAGGGGTTAGTTACTACGTAGCTTTAGTTTGGTTCCCGATCACTTTTCTATACATCAGCATCAATACACCTAAGATTCACAAAATAGAGAATTAGTAAATAAGTGAAGAGTATATAAGATCTATCTATTAATCTTATGAGTCTTATAGCAAAGTTATTGGTTGCGGGATGTTTCTTAGTCCATAAAAAAATATCGGCCGTCGAGATCTCTCGAGAAAATCTTCGGATGAGTTTATATTTTTTCTAAATGGATTTGTCCTATTGTGTTTCTTTCTTGACACCCCTTAACCTTAGGATTTATTGTAACGTTCATTAATTGTTTATTTTTCTAATTCAAAAAAGGAAGAAGTACTCAATATGCCTGTATAACTCATGAACCGACTTTCCAATAAAAGAGGAGGTACTGTCGACCTGATTTTTTTATGTTTGTTACCAGTTGTTACATGACCGATTCTGGATTCTTTTGAAGTGGTCCAATTTAGATTTATCTTAAAATCAATCCAGAGGTTTGATTTTTTGGTCTCAATAACTGAAAAACCTGAATCAACGTCTACCAAATTGAAGCCGAAGTTCTTTTAATTTTTCGGAATCGTTTAATAAGTGATATTGTCATATATGTGCAATACTCAATAGTAATATGAGAAGTGTAGAGCCAGTCCGCTGCAATACACACTTCGAGGTTGCAGCATTCACTATTATGGTCCAATGTGCTTATTACAAACTGAATCTCTCATATTATGATATACTTTTTACATTAATCTAGTGGCTGTCACCCGCGGTATTTAAGTTTTTAACTTTGAATCTCTGCCTGTTGCATATTATGGCAACATTTTATAAAGTTTATTTTTTGTCTCTAAATAATGTTTTTTCTCTCTCTGACGCTGCCACTCGTAGTGATTGTACCAACTCCAATACACGTTCCAGTTTAAATCGTTTTTCCTTTCCTCGCCGTGAATAGAAGATAAAACTACAGTCCACCCTCTACAACTGAACAACCTCCATGTGACCATTTTGGAGCATTACAAAAATCCTTTATAAGTACACAAGTACACCTTCTATTGAATACACCCTTCAAATTTCATGTCTCTTGGTTGAGCGGTATGTGCCTATGCCTTACGTAGACTCCTAGCAAATTAACAGTCACCTGTTCTCTAACAAACGATTATCGTTCGTCGACAAAATTTATGAAACACATGATATTTTTTTTTCTTATTTAGGATCCGTCCCATAGTGAGAGTGTTTCAGTAGGAAGAGCAAACCCCCTTTTTGGCTTAGTACGTCCCTAGACACAATCTTATTTATCTTAGGGTATCTTTTTCAATAACAAGACTTGCAAAAAGATCAAATTGATTCTGATATAAACAATACAAGGATATTGCAAACGAAGTCGCTAGTACGAGTACTTGACATAGTGCATGAGAAACATGGGCTTTATAGGAAACCTGAATAATCAATCTTATTTTTTTAAAGCCGCAAAATTACGTTGTAATACGAGTAAAAATAAAATCGCCGAGGTAACCGGACTTGTAGAACTACTAGTATAGTATTAAAAATGTATAAAGGCCATAGACCTTAACGGTGACAAAACTGCGTGCCCAAATCTACTGAAGCTACTCAAGAAAAACAACTTTTTAGCAGTATTTTTAGAAAAAAGTAAGCATAAACATTATTTTCCAAGTTGGTGCAACCACGGACTGCCACGGATTAACCCGTAGAGTCGGCTGATTCGATTAAACAACACCTGCTTATAAACGTTATGAGCATATAAACGATACTGAGATTTGAAACGAATTTCCCCTATCGTTTCAGTCAGACGACTCTGTGAAATCGTTACGCACAACAAAATATAGTCAAACCTCCTCAGCTCTTGGAGAAAAATAAACACAATAATAACACTTTCTGCTAAAGCCGAAAATTAAATGATAGCATAAAAAAGTTAAATTCACTTTCTAAGAAAGCTAGTTTACGTCAAATATTATGTTCTACTAAATAATTCATTGCAATTCTGAACTCGACACACTGTTTCATCAAAAAACAGCAATTTGATGACGAACTTAACATAATTTCACAATACCAGGTTATTTACATGAGAATGCATGAGTTAATAATTAATTATTCTTGCTATTGCACGGTTTTTATCTCCTATTTTGAACCTAATTTCAAAGTGAATAAGGTGTATAATAAATAGGTAGGTAATTAAAACCTTCATGGCAATTGTTATCAGATTTTACGGATTTCTGTCCGTATGCGCGCTTTCCGAATTTCGAGTTAGACGACCTCACGTGATGGTTCAATGTTTTTGAATGAATTAAAAATAGGAGGAGGTTCCCAGTGCGACTGTATATATTTTATTTTTTTAACTTTATTTAAATTTAAGGGAATTTTTGTTTATATTAATTAGGTCAAAATAGGTCCAGTAGTTGAGTTTGATGTGGATGAATGAAAGAATGAATGATTACTCTGTGAAACTAGGTACAAGTAAAGATCTTAAATAATATGGTAGTTTCGCTAGTATCTACCTCTAAGGGTTTATGTGGTATTCCACTATTTTTTAAATTAGTAAAAAAAACTATACGCGTCTGTCAAAAACACATCCGGGGTAAGTTTTTATTGTTATATATTTGTTTGTTTTTGAGGTAAATTAATTGGGAGTTTTCTTAGCTATGTTGGATGAAAATGCGTTCAAGATGGCCGACGGCACGGGATTTTCAATTCTAATTGTAGTCGATTTCTTTAAAGGTCTTACTCGTTTATTTTTATTGCTGCTACTAGAATATCAAAGAATAAGTAATAAATAGACACTAAACAGGTTTACAGTACAGTTCAATCGTTAACAAGGTTTTACTGTTGTTTCCTACATAATTGACGAGGAAAAACAGCTTTTCCAGTAGCTATATACTTACTGGAAAAACGGTTACATATCGGAACGTCAATCGATAGATGCCAATAAGCATAGCCGTGGTATAATGCCACTAGCTCTCTAGGTACGCTGCTTTCAGCATTTACAGTACGGGTAAATAGGTAACTTCGCAAACACAATCTTATTTTATGGAGTTATGTCTCGACAACGCCTTAACCAACTGTGCGTGTTTTTTTATTGTATAAATATAAAATCTAAATCAGTCAGTTATAATCTGTAAAGTAATATTAAAAAAATAAAAGGTCAATTAAATAATGTTCGTTACAGGAAAGTCTTATTACATTTGAATTAATAATCACTTATAAAAATAAACCTATAAATCTTATATATATATATATATATATATATCTTAATATATATAAATCTCGTGTCACAATGTTTGTCCTCAATGGACTCCTAAACCACTTAACCGATTATAATAAAATTCGCACACCATGTGCAGTTCGATCCAACTTGAGAGATAGGATAGTTTAAATCTCAAATTATAGTCGCAATTTTAATTTATTGCTAATTATTAGTCTGTTATTATTTGACAGTCACAATTATCTGTTAACTCCAAATGATTCTAACAGATGTCGATACCTTTCGACTGGGTTGAGTAAGTAATCAATAGATGGCGCTGCTATGGTAAATCTACGAACGTGTCATATAAGCTACATTTTAACAGCATAATTACCACGTGTTGTTGACGCTATAAAATAGCCACAGCAACGTGTGGCCGGGTCAGCTAGTATATATATATATATAAGAGAGCATTTTGACCAGACTCGTGGCTGAGATACTTCGCTCGCTTAGTCAATCGATTAATAAATCAGAAATTAATTTATTAACTACTGTACCACTAATTAGTCGGCGCAACGACCTTACCGTGTCTTGGCCTGCAATACTAAAAGGCGCCACCCCTCTTTGTCCTTTGCCAGCTCGTGCCAGGTATCAACCCCGAGATTTTGGAGATCTTTCGTCACCTCAGTCTTCCTCTTGCACTTAGGGCGGCCAACGGGGGCTTTTGCATTCGTCATAACACAGAAATTTATTATCTAGCTTCGATTAATTATCTTGAGCAATAGTAAACCGGCTTTCATCACAGAATCTACGTAACTACACCTATCCCAAAAATAGTCAGGTATTTTCAACACAGTAGGTTCCCAAAAGTCAAGGCCAGCTGTAATCTCCCAGCTACCCCTAAAGGTCGAGGGTACAACCTTGGAACACTGCAGCATCCCCCACCTACCCACCCTCTCAAGGGAGTAAGGTGGGGGTGCTAACGGAGTTTCGGCTAGGCTTTTTACTTTTTATATCTCTTTGATAGGTATTTGGTTCCTTACGGTAGTTTTCGCTTTAGGACTTGTTTTTGTTGACTAGTCGTTGAATTTCATGTGAAAAAGATGACTTATCTTATGGTTATTTTGTTGTTTTTTGTGAAAAAGTCGATGTCACAGCTAGAAAGATTTATTGATTTGTTTGCAGACAGTTTTTTATTTATTCTGGGAACAAACATAAAACAAGCAATTAAGAAGCGAACAAAGCACACTGGTTAACTAGTACAGACATTATAATAAAGTAAATAAAAAATTTAATAAGCCTTAATAAGTGATTCTCACTACCGGGCAAGTACTACTAAGTAGTAAGTATTAATAAATTGATTACCAAAAAAACTACAAATAAAAATATAGCAGAAATAATACCTATAGACCATTTATGATCTAAAGATTATCCAAATGCTCCAACCCAGTATGCTAGTCTCATTACACGCTGAATAGCAATGCTTATACGTTGGGCCAAATAAAAACCGTCATTCTGGTCACGCGTTGAATTTATTAAACGCTCCGATAAGTTTTGCAAAATAAGATGAGCTCCCGGTCCCCACGGCCCTGAGTTAGCCTTAATTACTAAAATATTTACGTGCTAGTTATTTTCTTTAGGTACCTATAGGATTTTAAGTATATTATTATCTTCACTAAAATGCTTAATTTTAGTGTCGGCGTCTGGTTCATAGTGTTCTATATATTTCTATCTCTAGTAACTTGTACGCACTCTTCACAGGCCAATTTTTGATATTGTCTTCCCATCGTTTCAACTGTCTACCTCTATTTCTTTTAGCATCTCTTGGGTACCAATCTGTTACGGTTTTTGTCCCTTTAGCCTCTTTTTCTATTATCATGTAGCCTGTTCAATTCCATTTCAATCTTCTCAAAATGATATGCAGATTTTAAAATTTAGTCTTGATTTTTGTTTCCTCAAATCGTAGATGGACCAATAATGTAGTTCAGATATTATTTTAGTCCAAAATTGAGAGATAAGTTTCAAAGAAAGAAACTTTGCCGTGTACCGAAACAAAACTATGTTTATTTGTCATTTTTGCTCGACGTTGCAATAACTCTATTTTTGTGTGGGATTTCAGAGAATGGTCGTCTAAAGACTTACTCAGGGCTTACCCCTTGGTATTTGATGATCAAACTTAAATATTACTTAAACTGGATTACTGGATATAGTTATTGATGTCGTTTCATAAAAAAAGCTGACAAAACATGTAATATTTTGATTCTGTTCTATCGAGATACGAGTACCTACAGGTTTTACGTTTAGAAAATAGGCTTGATCAACACGCCATTGGAAAATTGCCAAAACTGTTGTTAATTCGAGCAACTATATTGTATTTTTATTCCTGTCGTTATGTATAAGTATGTATGTTACCGCCCAAATCTGATTTTGGGATGAACTGACGGCCGCCGTAGTCTAGTGGCTAGCATGCTTGCTTCTAGATCTGACGGTCCTGGGTTCAATTCCCGGTCAGGACAGGTGTTCGAATAATGAGTTTGAACATTTGTCTTTTTTAAACCTACTGTTGACCTTGACGACAAAAGAGTCTACGGATTGTCATAAATTGTCTCATCGCGTTTAGGAAGAACTGATTTGGCGTAGGAGAAACTAGATCATACTGAAATCGGGTTTGGCTGGTAACATATACATACGGAGAACTGATATGATCTAGCAGAAACAAACATCTCATTAATTATATGAATATTATAATATATACAAAAGTCATTAAATTGACACTTATAAAATCTTGAATTTCGGGCATAGTGCCCAAAATGCTAGGTTCCCCGTTTTTTTGTTATTGTGGATGCAGAAACTAGTTCATCGTAAAATCGGGTTTGGGCTGTAACACATATACAACGTGTAACAGAAAGGTGTGACAATACTTAAGGGTGTTATTTTACCCATCAAAGTGAACCATTATAGAACAAAACTTTGCAATTCGAGATTTTTTTAGGATGAGTTCAGTGCACCCCCTTTGGCTTAGTACAACCTTAACTAATGACCCTGTATATATTTAGTAGTCTAATTTCCTGCCACACTTACCCTTGAATACCCCCGGCAACGTTGTTACTATTATATAATCTGTAACAAGGGTGAAGGGTGTGTTATAAATGGACCACCCCGTTCTCTCACGGCTCTATTTTTGGACGAAAATTATGAGTAGAGTCGTTAAGTTTAAAAATATTTGTTTTTGGGAATGATGTTACGTTTTAAAAGATGTTTTGTGAATTCGATTGAATTAAATGGATTTTTGCGTCTACTCAGATAGCGATTATGCAGATTTTTTTTTTCTGCATCTGTATTTATTTAGTTGTATTGTTACCCTTACAAATGTTGATTACTGCTTGGCAATTAGTGATACTCGTATTTAAGCACTATTGAGCTTTTAATTAGATGAAATATTGAATGATTTTTATTCTTGGCGTAATGAGGGTCTTCGTTGGGTCTGTCAAAAGCCCTTAGGCAGCCTAAAGATACTTTGGCTACTTTTCCAGTAAGAGGATAATGTTAGGAAAGGTGAACCTAGGAATAAGTCTTCGTTTCTGGCTGTGTTGTACATGTTTGTAAGAGTTACATGTCATCCCTGATACAGGAGATATCTAAGTGAGACGATGTGAATTTTGAAACGTAATAAATATTCAAATATACGCAATTCTGAACAGTTTTTATAGACTTGACTAATTTAAAGCGACGATGAGGCTCAGGATGTAGCACGCTTGCCTAGAAGAAACCGATCGAAGACAGTTCGACAACATTGCAATCCTTTCTAAAAAGATAGCAATATTGTCAAAGCCGGTCAAGGTGTCGGTAGCTCTCGTTCCCCGTGGTAACCTTTGGTCTTTGCAGTAATTAGAGCGGCTCGAAGTAGACGCAGAATAGCTAACAGTGCTCTAACGGTGGCTCTAAGTTGCTACTATTCTTCGCTACACGATCTGTGTCATCAGACGTACTCAAAATAAACTGTATTATTAACTGAATGTTGCGCTACCACTGAATTACAATATGAGACAAGGTAGTACGGTCCTGTTAACAAAGAGCTTTGAACTCCTTGTAAAATAAACTACTTTATTTTCTTATTGTTGTAAGTGTGTAACATCGTCAGGGCATTTTTATATTATTATTACCATACGACTTGTATATTTCCCAGCGTCAACTTTAAATAACGATTTAAATATACGAATTCAACAAATTCAATTCTTATTATGTGTGATTTGTTTAAGTAAATATTCATTGTACAAATTCAACTAAGTTATAAAAGAAGTGAATAACTTTAAATAAGTATTTCTCACATAAAATTTTTCGATACAGTTTATTTGTCTTTTGTAAATTGCAAAAGAACATAACGTCGATGCAAAGTCATAGCTTTAGTTCAGTCACTTTAGTCAGTTACTCTCATTAATACATATTGTAGGTATAAAATAGAATTGCTAGATTAGTCAGCTATATACGTAGAATATCATCATTGCATGAAATTATCATATGCCGACCTCTCAAATTACCGATTCCCATTGACCGCCTTTTTTTAATGATCATAACTAAGGAACTAGATTTTGCAGCTACTTTTTTGATCTAATTTCTAGATTTGGCTAGTAATAGATGCTGATCTAGATCACTCAGATATTAAGAGGACTAGGCAAAGAGGTTAGCATACTGGTGTTGAGAAGAAGGACGCTCCCGGGTTTTATTCCCGGGGGAGGTGTTCGAACAATGAGATTAATTACTGGTATAATTTTGTTTAACTAACATAAAGTCGGTCAGACCTGTCCGTTACAAATATTCCTGACTTGATTTTAAAGTCTGTAAAGCCTTACTAACTACAGCACTCTTATGGAAAACTCTTCAAAAAGGCGGAGGTTCTCGCAGAGCGCCTGCCGAATTTAATTCGGTTAATTGTCACTTGTATAATTTTTTTTTGTGTAACTATACGAGGTTGCAAGTGTGCCTTATTGGTTAAAAAAGTTTCGTTTCCGTTTCAGTTTCGTTCGGTGAACTTCATCAGCGATTAAATGAGTCGTCTGTGTCCATAACGATGGTACATTTCGCACTCCCGTATAATCATTATACACTACTACAAAATGAATCAAACACGTGTTAAATTTCTAAATAAAATATAATTGTGATTTACCCAACCGCCTCCAAAGCAAGTCGTAAACAAGTAGATGATATACCTAACCCACGTAATACAGGTTCCACCTGCTTGCTCGCAGCCGCATGCCACCGGGATGTGCCGTTACTTGATACTAATACCACAGAATACATTATATAGTACTTGTAAGGTACTAAGTGGGTAGAATCAGCTCATAAGCGTCCTAAAGCCTCAAAGACGTGTAAGCAACACGCTGGCTATATCTAGGTCTTTTCAAGTCGCGACCGAATTGGTAATGTGCTACATCTTACCCCGCATGTATAATACACCCCAAGCGGGCCGTCAGTGCAAGACATATATTATGGACAATTTTGGTTCTTGTATTCGCACACCTCATCAAATAGGGAAACAACTCAAGAATTGAGCTTATTGAGTTTCTTCAACAGAATAAATTAGAAAAGAAAAGTAAGTATATTAGTACGGCAGTAGTATCTGTAGAGCCTCATGCCTTTGCTTATTATTGACGTCTTGAATGCCTTCATACTACGATGTATTCTGTGTCGTTTAGGGTCACTCCGGTGCGCCGCTTTCTAATGTGCGTGTATCTTGATATCTTCGCTGTTTTGTTGTGTTCGGTTCTTTGACATGAATCTGATCAGGTGATTGTGAAGAGCATCGATAATTGTTAATAGTTTTTATTGTATAGAAACAATAAAAAATTACATTAGGGACTTACACGTTAACATTATTTATAACATTGTGAAAATATCATAAAAATATGTACGATATATAGATAGATAGATAGATAGATCAACGCTTTATTGTAGACACATAAAATATAACAATACAAAAATATTAATTTACATGTAGTGTCACAAGCCTTAAAAGCGATCTCTTCCAAGCCTTAGGATGGAAACCTTTGAGAAAAAAAGATGTATAGGACAGGGTGTTCTTACAATAAAGAAAGTAATCTATACTTAAAAACACATACAAATATACACAATTACATTCTATTATTTTAACTAAATATAAATATATACCAATATAATATATAATATTATAATACATACATACATACTAATAAAACTATAGAATCGGATAAAATACATTCATATTACTGTTCAATTGAATATAAGAGAGAGAAAAAGAAAATACGAATAAACTAAATAATTAAATACGAGTATACTTCCAGCAAGCAAAGAAAATGGTAATAAGAAGTAAAAAAAAGAAATATATCAGTTATACCGAAGACAAATAAAATAAATATACTTAATTAGGTAAGTAATCCGTGCTTTCGGCATTCTTACGACCTGTATTCACTACCAGCAGAGATATTTTTAGTGGATTATCTGAAAATATTTTAACAAACTCTAATGTAACACTTAACAGTACTTTAAATTATTATAATGCCACCCAGTCCGTGCCTATTACAGGCCTACTAAGACCCTGAACCTGAACTAGGGTAACTGGCTCTAATAGAGAAAATATAACAAAATAACTTTCAAAATAGCTTTCAAAGATTATATAAAATAAGTTAAGACTTACCCGTAACTTGCACCACATGGTGAAATATTGCTAACACTAATAATTCAAATCAAATATTCTTTATTTACTTATTTAATATGAACGCCTTAGTAGCAATAACATAACACATATTATAAAATCATACAGAATACTATATTAAAATTAAATTAGGAATTACAGCTATGTCATAATTTTATTAGTTTTGAAGTCGTAGGACTCACAGAATAAAATATTGTAGTACAATAGCAATTGCTGCCAGCAAAAAATAGTTTCGTTAGTCTTATCTATTCTGTTGTTGAATGCAATTTATTTATAAGTGAGTAGTAACCTCATTACACTTTAATCTGAGTCGTCGAGCACGCAAACCCACTGACGATAATCTTCGCCGCCTACTCGGCCTGATCGCTGGGAACTGGGTCGCTGATAACACTGCATTTGCATTGCACTGTCCATAATGGTACCGTATTTAAAAATAACGGATAATAAGTTACTATGCATTTTCAGACTTTCCTCTTGTACTGTTTTCTACTCGTTATACAGAGGTTATTAAAATCAATAGTAAATTAAGCGATTGTTGTCTCACGACAACGACTAGATCAGACGCTATATTTTTTTAAGATTGTCTATGTGTTGATATTTTGTGTTTTGTACATGAGATTTATTTAAGATAATTTTATAATTATTTTTAAAACGAGTATTCTTCGAAAAAAAAAGTTGAAATTTTAAGACTTTAACTTGATTATTGAATTGTCAAAAGACTAAAATTTTAAATTAAAAAAAAAAACTTAATTCTAATATTTGCAGAAGTATTTAATGTATACTTTATTTATGGTCTATTCAAAAATTATAAAACCTTAAATTATAACATAAATATTTAGTAATAATTATATAGTTAATGTAAAAATGATTTCTTCATTCAAACAAAAACGTTTGTAACATGGCATACATCGAATTTTGAACAATTGTTTTTCTTTTTTCTAACATTTAACTATTGTAATTTTAATGACATCAATTATTTAACTTTTCATTTTGAAGCTAAATAAAGATTTGAGTATTTGATCACGATGTGTCGCAAAAATGTAACATTTTCAACATTTTTTCAATAGATTTATCCGTGTTTTATCTATGCAATCAAACACCACTTTAATCTTGCTTTAAAACGATTGTCTTTGGCGATAAGACTACTTGTTCTTGCTTCGAAAACTTATGTTACATAATCATTAATTTATTTTTGTTTAAAAAACTTTTCATTGACAGAACATTCAGTCTACGAAATACATAATGATGTAAAATAACTTAAATTGTAACAGTTAAGTAACTTACCGTTAAGAAACGATGGCCTATAGATAGTTAACTAAATGCGTAACCTACTAACAAAAAACTATTTAAATTTCTAAAATAACTCTGACATTTGTAAAAAGTTTAGCAATACCAGATAAAAAATCATCTCAATGTAACAAATGTCAAATTCATTTGCTTACAGAGCAGTTAAAATTAAACTTTGACTGTGAGGTTTTAGGACGAGAATTCGTTTGTGTAAGTTACTGAAAATATATAAGATGAAAATAGATGTACAAGTATATCGATATAGATCGGAATAAACGTGTCAGTTTTAGGTTATTTTTGGATAAGCTTAAACTAAAACTGTACCAAGATATTTGTTTAAGAAATACATATACCTAATTCTTATACATACTCAATTTATTTTTTTGAATTATGTAATCTGGTGGTAGTGGTTCATGTGCAGAATATACTTTTTTAAATATATTGAAGAACTAAGGGATGCTTATATTGTATAACATGCAAATGACATTAAGACCAAAAAAAATCTTAATCGTACCTATTTAAATACTTTGACTAATATTACAAATTATAATTAAAACTGTACGCCATAATTTCTAGAGAAACTAACCACAAACACGCTCTAACTTCAGCCAAGGGCCTGAGGGCCGTTCTATACGGAGTAGGGATTTATTGGTCTGTGGGTGAAATGGAAATATGTAGGGCAGACAGTCTGGCGCCGGACCAAGGCATTTGTGGTAACCGGACACTTGTTACCAGGAATAGTTCGGACGTTTTAATGGACAGGTATTCCGTGTATTTTTGGTATTCTGCGAACTGAGTTTTTTGTGGCTTATAGTAAACATTTAGCTCGACTCAACGGATGGTGTTTTCTTTTCTTATGACAAATGAAAAAGTAGGTTGAATAGTGGTATTGGGTCAAAAATGTTATTTTACGACAGATTGATATGTCTATAAAGAGTGACAACTTTTCATGAAATTTTTACTTTGATTTTCTTTGTTTGCTATTATACTTAAATATAACTTACACACTTAATGTTAATATTTTTCATGCCAATCTAGGGCAGGACATATATGCTCTAAACTACTATAAGGTCTTATACAAGAATTCTATTAATATTAAAAAAAAATCTAGCAAATAAAACTGATTTTGATTTTTGATTTTGAATGTTTACTGACATTTCTAGGAGTTGTTTATTGAGTGTAATAAACAACACTGAATTACCAAGATAACGTCCAGTTCCATTAATATAAAATGGTGACGATCAGAAACGCTAAACAGCTGTACGCATACCAATAACAAACATTTTGCAAGTATTGTTATATTATTATGATAGTCATACATATCACTACGGATACATACGTCCACTTATCACATTGTGTGGGTTATGAAAGTGACCTTGTATCGTCCTTGTTTGAGATAAGGTGCTTGATTGCCTGCCTCATTGAAAAATCATTTACAGGGTTAGGAGGTTATTATACCTACTCATCCTAAGGAACAACTTTCACTATGGGACCAGTTCTGGATTAGAGAAAAAAAATTAAGCTCTTTCATACAGCTTTTTTTTTCTTGAATTGAGAGTTAATCATATAGTGAAAGCAGTTCGCAATGATGAGTATAGTAAGCTCCTTTTGGCTTAGTACACCCCTTACTAACAACCCGTATGTAAGTAATATTGTAGGATACTTTGATAGTACCTACAGGTATTTATTATATTGATTCATTTATAAAGAATAACTTTATTCCAGGGTGAACAGAGGTAAATAATGCTTTGATAAAAATACTCTGTTGCTGACAGGATTTTACCTTTAACAAAATTTTATAACTACTGTGCCGTTGTTATAGCAGTTGTATAGGTATAGTTTAGTTATTATTTTCTGATATTTCAGTTGCATGCATTTACCGGGTAATTAAAAGCTGTTAATCATGATCAGCAAACTTGGTGTTAGTTACATATGCCAAATCGTTTAACACTAAAGTATTGAAGGTTAAACTAAACGTTATAAAATAAGAATTAAATAAGTAAAGTAAAACAAGTATAATTATTTTTTTAAAGTACTTAGATACGAGTTGCTTTAATCTAAAATTGAGCAACGCAACGTCCTATAACTGCGACATAAAAAACATAATAACAAAATATATACAGTGCCCTAGTGTTCTAAATTACATGCTATTTTACTGTTATATATATACCCTTTATACCCCAGTTATTACCTAGGTCATTAAATCACGTTTTGATTTGATTTGATGGCCAGTCCCCAATTTTGCAATTAAAGAATTTTCAACACTTGAATTCATTATGAAGAAACAAATGCGATAAAAATAGTCACGTAATCGAAATTATAAAGACTACAAGGAGCTTGAAGAAGATTCTTTGTATTTTTTTAAATTAAATTTGACGCAGATAGATTTGTTTTCTCTTTTGTCAACTGGTTGAGAAAAATCAGTTGCCAATACGGTCGTAACAAACGTAAATAAGTGTCGTATACAGATTTTTCTGAGATTTAACGTACCTATCCAAAATGGTCGATATACGATCATAATTATCCAAAAATATAAAACTACTTAATAAATATATTAGTTATAATAATGATCACAACAGAGTTACTATAAGTAAGTAGACAGATATACATCCTAGTTTAAACTTATATTAGTAAGTTTGCAAATTATTATCAATTTAAAGAAATGGTTCGTATTAATTTGCATTCATTATTCAACTGGTTTTATAATGTATAACATTGACCAACAGGTTCTAACGTTTACCTTGGCAATGATGTCTTTAGTATCATTGTGACTTGAACAAGTTATATGAGTACTTAACATAATATTTTGATAATAGGCATTTTATTTACGAGTATTACTATACAACTGTCGCCCGCGACATTAACTTAATATAAAGAATTTTCAAAATGTTTACTACCCTTTTTCCTCTTATAAGGTTGAATTTCCAATTAACCGTTCTTAGTACACCGCTACGCCCTATAAGAAATACTCCTTCCAAATGAGTTGTTTCAAAAATGTATGGAGCTCTGGCCAGGACAGTGTACATGATACCAAACATACGTTAGGGACTATTAATCTTTAATATATCAACCAAAGTCAAAATATCGTAACTTATCACAGTGTACAAAATTAATCTCGAATCTAAATATTTCTATGTTATTTACATAAATAAAGGTGATTTTACGTGTTTTTATTGTATCACTTGTGACTTTTGTGATAGGCGGTACAATTTATAGACCAATGTGGCCATTGGGGTCAACATAACTCTTCCAGGGATAACATAATTCCACTACAATTCACTGAATTTAGATATTTCTTTACACAATGTAGGAGGCGACTGACGCATTTTTCATTAATACACAATATAAACTACATCTTTAGGCATTTTTTGGTAGACGTACACCGTCCTAGTCGAAAATGAAACAATTCCTTTCATGTCTCTGGGTTCAGCGGTTTAGGCTCTGCGTTGTTTCCTAGCTAATAACAGTTACTCTTTTATACTTACATATTGATTTACCAAGCAAGTACTATTCTTAAAGCAGTAAATACTACCTGAAAAAATGCAGTTCGATTACCCAAAGTCTAATTACATAATATATAGATACCTACTCAGTATAGTCTAACGTATAGAACAGCGTACCCAATTGATTGATTGCACATTAGGGAGGTTATTAAATTCGTTTAAATGGTAAAATATTTAATATAACATAATATTTTTAAACATCAAATTTTGTAACCACCCATATGTTAATGTAGCGGAAATATGTGGCCATCGACCGCGGTATAAAAAGCTATTATTTTCCGGAATAAAAATATATAACCAGACTCGTTGTAAATTAACTCGGCAAAAAATCAAGTTGATCTATTGCTCTGTTAAAGCAGCGGAGGTACAAAAAATCAATAGATACACTTTCTCATTTATAATACATAAAATTGAGGAAATATGTTGCCTTTGTAAAAAATACTAGCTTTTACCCGCAGCTCCGCCCGAGTTAAGATTGTTTTACCGAAAAATGTAGCCTTACTTTACCGATCTCGAACCATCTCTTTGGAAATCAAGTTGATCCTTCACTCTGTTACCGAGCAGAAGACAAACATACAAACCAACAAACACATTTTCGCATTTCTAGTATGTGTGGAGATGGGAATATGTGCAGGTAAATATAATATTATTATTTATTTAATACTTCCGCGATATGCGCCATGCGCAACCAACTCTGACGTTTACCTCGGAACTAAATACTATTGTTCGATGGGACACATGATGTACACTGGACAGCTGCTGTCTTTGACCGCGCAAGGTTGAAAGGCTCAATAATCGAACGTGAATAAATAAGTTGCTATACGAAGTTGCTCTACGTACGTAAAATTGACTAAAATCATACAAGTTGTTAGTTGGAATTACAATCCTCTTGGCCATGAAAATGACCGTGAAGTTATTAGTGAGAGTGGTTTATACGCGAGAGTGACTAATTGGACGTCTGGTAATGATCAAAGTTGGACGATTCTTAGCGATCTAAACAAAACAAACTTGCTTTGTTCAAGGTCGCACTATACGTAGTGCAGGTAATTAGGGACCCTAACTACCAATTACCAATCAATTAGTGATCGATGTGTTGAATTAAGGTAAACAATAAATACGCTTAAATTTTAACACAAGTAGTAAAAAGTAACAGTGAAATGTTTACTTATACGCATTTCATATTTGAATCCCAATAAATTCGTTAGGTAGGTACATAACGACATTTCGGAAATCGATTTATAAATAATTTAGATTATAATATACCAATTAGTATTACATTATTATTTTGAATCATTATGTTAGCAGTGAATAATATTTATCAATATATTTTAAATAATTATGTACAACCATTATACATATTTTAGTTTATATTTTGATGTCAATGCCATCTAGCGATAGCTACTGCAAGCTAGAAACAGTCAGTGTAAGCGAGAAGTGTGCAACCGTATGGTTCGTTTTTCTGTCTAATTACTTACAAGACGGGAACGTGGTTCGGCTGTTAGCCGCTAGATGGCAGTAACATATAAAGGTGTACACTGAAGGGTAAGAAAGAGTCATTGATCTAATTTATATTGTAAAACAGATCCATAAATTCATACCAAGTGTAGTTCCAGGTGTAGCTTCTAGTTTTCCTGTTTTTTTTTATTGTATTCAGACAAACATTTACTACAACGACCTATTGTCTTTTTTTGTCAAGAAATGTATTAATTGTTCCCTCCTGGTCGCGCAGTGACTGGCCCTAGTGTAGTGTGTATAGTGGCCCTAGTGAATATCTATATACATATATAAAAGAAGGATATTCGCCAATAATCAACGCAGAACCTAAAAATATTACTATTATGTTTTTAAATTTCGAGTAAAACTGTTTCTTCTAGTTTCTTCTACACATCTTAGGCCGCGTCGTTTTAAATCAGGCGAGTTGCGGTCAAACAAAATAACCATAAAAAAACAAGAGACATAAAATTAAGAGGACTGTTTTCGGCTTCTTCAAGGGTTTTTGAAAATTCAACCTCAAAGGGGTTCAAATGGGGGTTCAAAGTTGAAACTTCTTAGAATTCCATTTTACGTCGCAATGCCGACGTGGATATACCAAATACTAGTACATTAGATATCTTCTATTATTGAAAGTAGTGTTTCTGATATAAAATTTCTTGTTTTCAGGTAAGTTGATTTTCCGAGATACCTACTTACGTAGTGATCTAGTGTTCGAGATAGGTAAGTAATTACATATAAATGAGCTATTTTACTTACGTGAGAGACAACTTGAATATGTTTTTTTTTACGTTAAATAATAGCTGTGTGTAGCTATAGGCTGCTGAGTATGGCTTCCAATCAGACCAATTTAAGATTGTATTTTTTGTGAACATGGCAACATTAAATGGAATCAGATACGACTTACAGCTATAGTACATAATTATAACTCACAATGTTGTTAAAGTGCACACCAGAACCAATATGTATGTTGAATTCTCATATTCTTTTAATTTTGAATTGTCTTATTTTTACCGTGTTCTCAAAAAAAGAGGAGTTTCTACTTAATTTGAGTGCTTTGCTTGTTTTACTATCATACCGTATTGTTTTCTTCGAGACGAGTAAACCGATTTATTAATACTAATATAGTTTTCATTGAGAGAGTGTGTCTTCTGAATTGGTTCCATTACTTTTTTATTAAAATTGATTCCTTACTTTGTTTGTTAAATCGATATAACTCCACACATAAAGTTGTAAAATCTGTCGCTATGCCCCTAAGGTTGTGTTCCGGTAGCCTTCCTTGAGAGCCAGTGTATTCCAGACTAGGCATTCTCCATCTATGGCTACAGTATACCTGACTTCCGTGATGTTGCGAACTTGTGGTCAAATGCATGTAGGATAAAAAAAAACTAAAAAAATGTATCGCTAGCATAATCTTCTTTTTAATAGTACTTACTTCTATCTATCTATTATCTATAATTTATTTGAATAAAAAACCTACTTCAAGATCGCTTCCACCGTCCACGACCGCAGCGGCTCGGGCGCGGGCGCGGGCGCGGGCGCGGGCGCGGGCGCGGGTGCGGGTGCGGGTGCGGGTGCGGGCGCGGGCGAGGGCGCGGGCGCGGGCCCGCGGCGGCTGGCGTGTGTTTAAAAAGAGCTTGGCTTAATTGTTCCAATTATTAAAGCAGCCGGTAAATTGGTTCAATTGGTCTCGATGGGTGACGAACTGTATGCTCGTATATATACCTAA
This sequence comes from Ligdia adustata, assembly GCA_947049295.1. Classification (NCBI taxonomy): domain Eukaryota; kingdom Metazoa; phylum Arthropoda; class Insecta; order Lepidoptera; family Geometridae; genus Ligdia; species Ligdia adustata. The sequence goes on from OX346234.1 coordinate 10,139,690, forward strand.
CAATCTACATGTTACATCTGCTGATATATATATAAATTAATCCCTGTATCCCTTGGTCACGCCATCACCCGTGAACGGCTGGACCGATATCACTATTTTTTTTGTTGAGTTTGAGATTGTCATAGGTTAAAAAAATAAAAAATATATATACCTATATAAATGAATCCGTTTGTTTCACTAAAGCTCGGGAACGGCTAGGCCGATATAGCTGATTTTTGTCTTGAAATGATTGTCGTACTCCAGGTTTAAAAGGGGAGAAACATACATAACTATAAAAAATATAGTTATAGGTTGTCCGGGAAAGATCGCTTTTAAGCGGTAAGCCCGAGGTTTGTGCCACAACATTTTACTTCTGTCAGAGAATATATAATTGCTTCTGTGGTGAGCATAAAAGATTTTTGTAGAGCGTCAACACTTACTTTAGACTTTTAAACCGTCTACATAAAAAAGGGGTTTTCTTCGTCTGAAAGGGTATTCGTCTGAAAGGGTATTCGCCTGAATCTTTTTTCATGTTTTTGTTCGTTGTTTACTAAAATCCTCGTCGTTGACAAACATGGGACAAATTGTTTAAAAGGGTTTTTGTTGTTCCTATTTACATATAATAAAAATCGGTTTATTTCTTAAATCAGAATTATTGGTCAGTATGTATTGTTTATTTTAATATTTAATTGTATTAAGTAACCTATATACATAAACGTTCCACTCTTACATCGCGGATCTCCCGAAGAGAAGGGCCAATAAATTATGAACAGCTCGTCGCCTCCGTGATGTACCTACTTACCCTACCGTTTCAAAACAGATAATAATATTATATGAATAATATATAAGTAAATAAAATAAATTGAAGCGCACGTGTGTGAATTGCAACCGATGACCGCATGTGCTGTTCCTCTACCCGCATACTATGTTTTATTTACATTCAACGATAGTGATAACTGCATAGCCGCCCCTTAACGATACCACGCGCCTTAATGACGTCAACTTATATGGATGCGTCACTATAACTGAGTAATTATAGAGCTGTAATTTTTGATAAATGCCACATAGATATAGATATCAAAAAATGTTTAACAATTGAGGAACGTTTTATTTTTAATTGATAAAATCATACAATACTAATACGTTTATACAATAAGTATGAGTGCATAATTAAAAATATATTGTAATAACTGTCGGGCGAGAATGAGCGATCTTCAGACAGCGATAAGGAAAACTGTGGATCAAATTTTGCACCGCGAGTGACTAAGCTTTTTTGGTGACGTAAGAGCAAAACTTTTTAGTTAGGTACCTAATCAGTTCCTAAGTAGTCATGCTTATAAAGACTTCGTGCTCGCCCTGCAGGAAGATCTCAACCTCTAAATACAGGTGCTTTATTTTACCTTGTATGTTTTATACATAGTAACGCCACTAATGTACTTTTATCAAATAAATGATTGATTGAATTGAACGAGCGAGCAGATTCTAATCATATGACACTTATGCAAGTATCATATTATCTAGATCTAAATAAAAAAATTGTATTACGCCCCAGCATGGGCAGTGGATTTAAACGATACAAATAAAATCAGATTTCATTCGGCAGACAACCCTTACTATATCTTGTTCTAAAAAATTTAAAGGATTGGTACTATGCAATAGTTTGTGTTTTTATACCGAAACGGCAGATTCGGTTTAGTCGGAACGGGAATGGACGTGTCTACAGTAATCTTTCATTAAACTCTTTTTTTCCAGCAATGCATTAATTTATCAACTGGATATCCCATCAACATTTTATTGGAACAATTTTAAGATGCGGTCTACAGCTGAATCTATTTTGATGAGCGTAGATTCTGTCCGCCGGATTTTGAATGAAAGTTATTTTAAAATTTTTACGGCGGAAGTAGAAAGGCTATCGTAAAAATTGGATTGAGAATTTGAAGCAACTTTAGTCAGTGATCCGTAGGATTGTTTATTTAAGAAAAAATATTATTTTAATAAACTGGAAAAAGTAATGTGGCAGCAGTGCCGTAACTAGCCTTTTATGCGCCCGGTGCGAGCTTTCAAAACTGCGCCCTTGAAAAATGCTCTAACCAGGCTCTGACAATAAAGTGGACAAATGTGCATAAAAATAAATCTATCTATTTTTTGTTTACGAAGGTATAGGTACTTAGTAGATTTCTTTAAGATAAAAATTGTTTATTCAAAAATATTTGCTCAAATACAGAAATGACACAAAGTACTCGATAGTAAAGACCCAAGGCTAAGGTAAACCGTAATCACAAGAAAAGGACAGCTACCTACTCAAAGATTTACTTTCCGCGCTTTTCTCATTGCGAAGTCCTTGATTACATTGTCATACGACAGGAGCCGTGCTATGTCGCGTTCAATCGACAAAATCGCTAGGCCAGACAATCTTTCTTGGCCCATCGTCGAGCGCAGGTACGTCTTTATTAATTTGAGCTTACTGAATGATCTCTCGCAGGAAGCTACAGTCACTGGCATCGTTAAAAATATCTTTATAGCGACTACTACATTGGGAAACATTTCCTTTAAATCCAGTTCCACTATAGCTTTGAGAAGACCCATACTTGACTGACATTCACATTTATCAAATAATGTAGTCGCTTCAACTTGACTCTTCAAAGTTTCTATTTCGGCCCAAAATTCTGTGGCATTTATATCTGCAGAATATTTGATACTCAAATCAGCTGCATGTTTTTTTAGTTCTTCAACCGAATATGTAGTTATGTGTTTTACGGTCAAAAAACCGAAAGAGTGGTGTATGTCGCGTAGTTTTTCGAATCGCCATTTTAATTCAGAAATTATTGTATCTATTGCTTCATTTATCTGAATTTTGAAACTTTGTTGCTGAGTAATGTAGTAGCCGGCGTCTGAACTTTCACTTAAATCGTGTCTTTTTACTCGCTTTCGTCGCTTTTCAGAAAAATTGTCTTCAATGTCACATTGTTCACAAATTCTTTTTGCCTTTTCGAAAACAATGTCCACAGTGTCGCGAATATTCTGAATCTGGCTTGTTAATCCCTTGATTAATTCAGAGGCTTTGTCGATAGTAATGGTTTTAGACTGTAGAGCTACATTCACTCTGTCAACAGATTCCAAAATTTGACCCCAAATTTGCAGAGTACATATGAATTTATAATTAATTAGGTCCATTATACTTTTAGCTGTAGCGATTGTTTCCGCATTATAATCATTGGTAGTTAGAATTTTTAGCACACACCTGATTTGGAGTATTTGCGTGTTCAAAGCTTTGACGGCCCTAGCTTTAGAGGCCCATCTAGTGTCGGCGTGTTTTTTCAATGAAATATTTAAGTGTTTCATTAAAGTTTCCCATCTGACCGTTGAACTCGAAAAAAACACAAATATTTTCTGGATTAATCCAAAAAATGTGATCATGTCAGGTGTCACACTAGCAGCGTGTACGCCAGATAAATTCAAAGAATGCGCTGCGCACGGCACGTAATCAGCATTTTCATTAATTTGTTTTATTTTGGCTTGGACTCAGTTATATTTACCGGCCATACTACTACCATTGTCGTAGCCTTGGCCACGAAGATCTTGAATATTCAATCCATCAACTTCTAATTTCTCTAAAATCTCTTTCGACAATCCCTCGCCCGATTTTTCATGAGACTGGATGAAATCTATGAATCGTTCTTCGATTGTAACTTTCTGCTCGGATACTTTTACGAATCTCAATATTTGTGACATCTGTTCTTGATGCGATACGTCTGGCGTACAATCAGAAAGTATGGAAAAGTATTTTGCCGCACGAACGTCGTCTAAAATTTGTTTTTTGACCTCAGAGGCAAGAATATCTACAAGCTCGTTTTGAATATAAGGCGTAAAATATGAAATATTTCCTTTATTAAGCGATTCGATGTGCGCTCTAAGTTCAGGATCGAATTTTGAAATCATATCCACGGCACTTAAGAAAACTCCAGATCCTGATTCTCCAATATGCTCATGAGAGCCTCTGAGGGGTAAATTATTTTCCGCGCAAAACAAAATTATGCTAGTACACACTTTTAAAATATGTCTCCACTTATTTGTTTCTTGATCAATAGCCTTTTGTAAGGATGCATCTATTGTGGTCTTACTTTTTATTTGCTGTTCAAGCATTTTCCACTTAATACAATTTTCTCTATGAAATGTAGAGTTTTCGTGCTCAGGAATACGTGGACTTAAATGACGCCAATTATTAAATCCTTTTTGTGCATCAGCCAGTGCCGGCATTATTTGCTTAGTCGAGGAAGAACCGAAAAGTATACATGGGAAACAAAATATTGCATCTCTTTTTTACTGTAAATCAACCAAGGCCTTGGTACCATCTCGCCATTGCTCATCTTTTTTGTAAACCAATGCATATGAAATTTTCGTCCTGCGTCTTCAGTTGAAGAAATATTTTGACTACCTTTTCCTTGATCAGGACCTTTCTCAACAAGGAAACAACGAATGTGGTCAGTTAATGGTAACCATGTAACAGGATCGTTTATATCTTATCAGTTGCAGTTGCTTCTTTAATTTGAATTTCAGAACTTGGACTAGTGGTGATGGGCAAGGTCAAGTCTTGCTGGAATGGGCTGACTGGGCTGTCTTCTTTATATTCTATCTTTAAATTGTTTCCAGATCTAGTTCCAGACATACCAGGGTGGGCCAAAACGTCATTATTGGACACATCTTCCTGACTGTTTTCTGGTTGTGTGACTGTCCACTTTCGTAACGTATTTCCCATTTTTTTTGCTTCCATCTCTCTCACGCGTTTTCTCTTACGAAATTCAGAAACCGGATGGACGTTTTTGAGACATGTTGTTTGTTATAGCATGCGTGCTTAGCTTACGGTAGCCGGCAGGTAATATTTCTGAAAGAAGAATCGCTAATCAGGCCTAGTCTAGTATATACGAGTAGTTCGGAACTCAACACAAGTACCTGTCTATATGTATACTTGTGTGTCGAACCGAACTCGAGCATAAAAATGGTCAACATAAAAATGCCACCTAAAAATACCTACTTAGGAAAGTAATAACACTTAATAATAATATAAAGTAATAACATTTACAAGTCATAAATATTTATTGATATTATCAGCGTATTAAATGTCCTACTGCTGGTCACAGGCCGCTCCTACTTACTCCCACCGACCTTAAAATATTTTCAGTTAATTTCACTATTAACGTAAAAATTTTAACCGAAAAAATATACTTATATACAACTTTCTTTGTAAAACTTTTAAATACAATTTTCTAACTTACCCAAACGAGTTTATCAACGAACAACAAATCAACAATAAACTTATTCACTCTCACACACAATTTTACTTTAAACTAATGAAATTTTATACAAATAATGACCATGGTTGAGAAGCAAGACAATCAATCCGAGTGCCCCCGGCCGGCTATCTGAATGCGTGATTCTCGATGTATCGGGGAATCCCCGAACATTGGGTGGGACGGCGCGGCAGAATGGAACGTTTGTGAATCGTTTAGTTTTGTAAGTCATCCTTTTCACTCTTGTCGAACGATGAATTTTCTATCTATCTCTCGCACGCTAGTGCGTCAGTAACGCCGCACGTAGTTAATGAATAAAATCAAAGATAAAGGGAGGACCAATGAATGTGGCTGACAGCAATGACAGCGTAACGTGAACTATATGTACATCTCCTCAGCTAGATTGACAGATTTGCTTAGAACTTCTAAGTTAGAAGTGGCGCCCTCCAAATGAATATAGACAGAAATTGTCTCATAGTTACGGTATAGGTACTTTTGTTTGTGTATGTAATATTGCGAGCAAGACAAGGTGGATTTATATTTGTCTGATGTGTTGTGACGTGACGCGTCAGAACTGTATCGGTTCCATACATAAGCCATCACAACACAACACGTTACGTTACGCACTAGTGTGAACGTTACCATCCTACTAATATTATAAACGCGAAAGTTTGTATGGATGGATGGATGGATGTTTGTTACTCTTTCACGCAAAAACTACTCAATGGATTTTAATGAAACTTTACACTAATATAGCTTATACATCAGAATAACACATAGGCTACAATTTATAAACATATTGTTCGAAATACTAATCCTGCGCAGACGAAGTCGCGGGCACCAGCTAGTACTAAATGTATTAAAACCGATACCGTTCTGACGCGTCACGTCACGACACATCAGACAAATATAAAACCACCTTCACAATAAGTGTTGTTGTTTCAAGATCGCTTGAAAAATGCCATATAGATATAGATAGTACAGAGGGCGCGTCTACACCATATTCGCAATAAAACAAAATGTACCTACTAACTACCATACATGAAACAAAACTAGATACTGGTCTGGTCATTTCTGCGCCCCTCCAGGGTCTGCGCCCTGTGCCTGGGCACCGCTGGCACCGCCCTAGTTACGGCACTGTGTGGCAGAAATAAATCGTTCTTTTTAAAGACTATTATAGAGTTCCATTACAGCAGTGGCCGATAGAACTTTTGCAGTTATTTTGATTTAAAGTCAAACCTTTTATTAATTAATTTTGGTAACATTTTATTGGGAGGAGTATACACTATTACAAAAAAAATAACATTTTTTTATTCAAATCGGTCAAGCCGTCTTTAAGATATATGGTAACAAAATTTTAAAAAACATACAAACTTTAACATTTTAATTGGGTAGGTACCTCCTCTTTTTTTTAGAAGTAGGAAAAAGCGTGCCATGTCGCCAAGCACCTATCGGTGTGTTGACAGTCTCCCTTGAGAGCCAGTGTATTCCAGACTAGGCATGCTCCATCTGATCCATGAAATGTACATTATGTATGAATGACTGATTGAATGGTTTATTTTTTCCGTCATAGACTTAGTGGATTAATTCACAAAGCAATACATACCTACCGGTCCGTCAACCACACCTATCACACTCTCCAACAGGGCAATACCTATAAAACCGATTCATCAAATGCCTAATTATAATGGAATTTAGTATATATATATATATATATATTAATATTGTGGAAAATCCATTGATAAGCTCTACATTTAAATATAACTTTATTATACCTAAAATAGTACGAGCAAAATATAACAACCTGATTAAAATATAATATAATATTACTCATTTTTTATAGCCCATGTTATTGAGTGATAATAAAGCTTGATAAAGAAAAAAAATCTTGAAATAAGTAGGTCGAGTAGTTTGAGTTTATTCGTTACATACAAAGTGCAAATCTTTCCTCTTTATAGAATTAGTATAAATAAAGTGATTTCAATTAACATCTTAGAGGCTCTCGCTAGATGTTTGGATCATGAATTGATTGAAGGGCTTATAGGACGATTTTAACTTGGTCAATATGGTTCCAATTGGTTAGTATATCTTTATCTATTTGAACAATAATGATTTTTTCTATTACGTCCAGCCATCTCTGAGGAATCGGGGAACAAGGTTCTCCAAAACCTCCCCCTTTTCTGAGATCGCTTAATAATATTTTGATTTTATTTATATAAATGTGTTAGATATAGTTTTGGGCACTGTGACTCTGCAGAGTTTGATCTTTTTTCTATATCGTAAGAGAGTTTCTTCGTAAAATAATGCATCCAAACAACGAAAAACAAAGCCTCATAAAAGTTGCTAATGCGGAACTATGCATTACCGTCATGCTAACAGCATTGCCCTAAAATACGGCATGCATCTTAGCATACATGTGCGAAACATTCTCGTAAAATATTGGCTATGGGAAAATATACTATAATATCTTTAGTTTAAGATTGATGATAAAGAAAGTTCCTCTTATAAACAAGAAATTCTCTTCTCTCGCTGTCTAAAAAGTCTTTTGTATCTACTTATAGAATACATACGCCAGGCATGAAAAATACCACAGAAGGATAGATAGTTAAAATACTTACCTACATTTTTTTAGAAAAGTTTTTCTCAATACATAATTATAATGTCACAGGTGAACTACTAAAACAAAACCCTTTCAAAAATAATCAGAAGGCGATCTGACCCCACCTCTGGAATAAGGTCTGGTCTAGCGGTCTTACCTATTTCGGGTACAATTATTTACAAACGTATGTATTTATTGAAAGACATTTATTCAAGAGACATAAAACACATAATAAGCTTATTAAGTATTACAAAAATAAATGAAAAACTTCCAATATGTACATTATTCACAATAACCCCAATTCGGCCTTGCACACTGACTGAACTAAAATATTCTAAAATTATATCCATATTTTTCTCATATTCTAAAACAAAAAGAGAGGAGACAATTTTACAACTGTCAAATTAGGTTAGTTTAGTTAGTTTGGCGTGACCGGATCGGGGAATACTTAATTAGGTATCTATTGCAACTCTTAAGTAGATAATTACATATTTTTCATGATATAATAGTTTTTGTAAATTTTAACTACTTACCGAAAATATAATAACAACTAAACTGTTATTATATTGTTTGTATGTTTTCAAAGCTCAATAGTCTTATTAATAAATGCGTCTTAACTTTAAACGTATTTTGTCTTGTTTTGACGCGAGACGTTCTCCATCGGTTAACACAATATGAAAGAAGTTTTTAGTTAAGACGCGATTATTATTAAGACCGCAAATGTATATAGAACTTATGTAAATACGATTCAATTAAACCATGAAAACTATTCAAATATTTTACGTTAAGAAATCTACCTACATATAATTTTCCCCCATTATGACACATTGTTTTGAAGTGTTAGAGTCAAAAATGTTACAACTCTATATTTTGCGAAATCAAAATACCAAGTAGCATTTGTTCAGTAGTTGTTGTTATGGTGACCGGTTAACCGAAGGAAATCCCTTTGTACTATCGTCTGAATGAATTATTATTATTAAGGTTCATAAAACTATGTAAGTACCTAAGCATACATAGTTTTTCAAATAAATTCCCATAAGTTCTCCATACAAATTCAAGTACTATAAAGTATTCATTACAATTATTATTATAATATCTAAACTGTAGTTTAAAACTGAATGAATAAAATATATTTATTCTAAGTTAAGTCGTATGTACCTATACTAAATCGTTATAAATGTAAAATTACCAAAACTTAAAAAGCGCCAACGTAAAAGTTGCGCAGTTAAGTAGAAAACCTTTTTTTTTTGTTTTTGACATATGTTAAATAAATTTAATATTAACATCCTCATTTTGTCGGGAAACGAGTACAAATAAACAAAGTTAGTGATAACGTCGAATAACATCTAACTTGCCTTCTGGGAATTATATCAATTAGCAGACTTGAACCAGTAGGTGGTACATTTCTGCAATAATTGCTTGCATGTTTTTACCTCACTTATTTCCTACTTTAGGATTCAGTGGTCATTGATTTGTAGTAGTAAAAAACTACCGGACTGATTTAAAAACTTTTCCGCCGTTAGAAATCTATATTATACTGAGATATATGTATTTAGAACTATACATTTCAGCTAAATAGATTTGCTAATATTTCTTGACGGCTTTATCTAGCTACCTAAATCGCAGTTTATTCTTATATGAATTAAATAACACATACTTACAAGCCCTTGTAAATAAGTTATTCTTATCAGCTATACTATCTAATCATGGAAGCTTTGAAGTTGCAACTATCTACGATATGATTTTTATATTTAGCTTTCCGTTCCGGTAGCCTTTTGCTATGGAATACGAGTCAATCAACCTTATTTATCTTAATGCAATGCACGTTTGCTTCGAGTTCTTATATTGCGCCATGCATCAGTTACTCACTAGAAATAAACGCACAAATATCGGTCACAGACTCGCAGAGACTGTGAGACTGAGGAACGAAATGAGCGCAAGCGCATCGCATTAATTGGCCACTGGACGTTCGGGCAACACTAGCTCTGTGGCCTCGGAGCGCACGCACGCTTCCGCTCCGAACGGGAAAACGTAACAACACGGGAATCGCGCGGGAATTCCTACTTACAAAACAATTCGAAGTTTCATCCGTTCCATTTTTTGTTTACCATTTTTGCTTAGCAATTCTTTGTGGCCAGTGTTTTTCGTAAATTTTTTTAATGGATGAGGTTCTGTGATATAAAAAGAGATCGAGCGAAATGACTGCCGTTATCGCAAAGGTCAGCGATGGGTCCGCTGCGTATAATTAGGAAGCGATAAGCAGACGAGTGCAAATGTCGACGATATCGTTCCCAGCGGGCACTACGTGCGGCAGTGGACACTGTGGAGTTAGCTCAGTAGGAGTAACGTCAGAGTTCGGCCCTTCGCGGAATCCCGCGCGTTGATTCATACACCGGTTATCGGAGAGCGGCACTATGACTTGTGAGGTCGCAAGTTGGATTCCGGACGCGGTCGCGGTGACACTGCGCTCCGAGCCCTCGCAGCCGCTAATCGCGTGGTTGACAACATTACGCGCTTCCATTGAAGAATACGATCCTTTGATCGTTGTCCAACCACCGTTTACGGAGCCTGAAGATCCAGAAACGTCAGAATCACCCGACAGCGCGTTCGATGAGATTTTATCTCAACTTGGCAAGGAAATCTTCAAGCTCGACCAGTATCATCAAATCTTAGTGCCGGACGAAAAAGAAGTTTCACTTAGTATTTTAAATATTTTCGATGAGTGCTTAGACCAAATGGGAGAGAAAACAGAAATGACGGTGCCAGTAAACGGAGAGTGTAGTGGCAGTGAAACGACTCTATCCAACAAATCTTTCGTAACTAGTACTCCTTGTGTTAAAGTGAATAAAATGCGAGAAGAATCCAGTGAACTTGATAAAGAAGTGAGCGAAATAGAAAAAGAAGCGAATGAATTTGAAATTCAAGTGAGCGAACTAAACGGTGACCTAAAACGTACGAGATTAAAAACAACATCATCGTCATCATCTTCGCTTTATGACAACGTAGAAAACCTACAAGACTCGCAAGAATGGAGTAAATTAATTGAATCGGAAAGCGATTCAGAGAGCACGTGTTGGAGCTACAAGGAATGTTCAGATACGGAAAATCATGTAAACAACACGTACGCGGAGGTGTGGGTACAATCGAGCGGCTTTCATAATTCCGACGCGATACTTCGCCGCGTGTTGTCGCAGAACAAGGCGACTGTGTCGCGGCTGTCTTTCGACACCGTGGAAGCGCTGGAAGCTCCGCAGTATCCGATTTACGCTTTACAAGAGGTGGGAGAGGCGGACAGGTGTGGTGAGGTTGAAGACGGCGCGCCAGTCGGCGACATGACGCCCGATAGACCGTGCGACGACGGCTACGAGCCCGTGCGGGACGCGCTCACAGACGAAAACATCTACGAAGAAATAGAATACGGTTACAGTTACACGGACGAAGGTTGCTCCTGCGGCACCAGCGTGGAGGTCGAGACTTGTTCAATCAGTGCCAGTTCGGAAGGAGTGGGACGCGAGAGTCCCTTATACGCAAATCTAAGGGACTTCGACGCGTACGCAGTGAAATCGGATGTGATTTACTGGAAGAATTTACTTTTGGACCCATTTTACTGCGACGATGAAGAGGACGAGGTGAGTTTTTGTTATTATCTTATCTGTGATAAGTAAACGATTTTATTCATGACGTTGAGAAAAAATAAAAGGAAGTTGAAATATAATTGCTTCCAAATTAAGCCATTACTGGACATTCATACAATAAAATTAATTGTCAATTATTGAATTGCATTCCATTATGTTTGAACCGGAGTGTGCTAATGGCTGCATTTTAATGACATCCTCATTAAGGTCCAAACAGGTACGAGGAGGTACATATTTATGAGCGCGTGCGTAAGTCGTGAGTCCTTATGTGTTTATGTCTACGTCTACACATTACACTGCCACATACTTGTCTCATTTATTATAAATAAAATGTATTTTATGAAACAAGCTATGTTGTATAAGAACCTATGAGAAAAATTTAACTAGAAATAACAAATGTAGAGTTGACATATTCATAGTAAGCGTTTCGTTTGCAATTCAGTTAAAATGTTATAACTAAAAGTTTTTATCAGGTAGTTTTATAGGTATACTATAACATAGCTCTTCTGTTATCAAATAGGAAACTAAGATGTATTCTGTCTTGATGCTCGTCGATTGGCTGAATGCGAATCAGATGACTAATATTTATTTACGACTTAACTTATAAGAGTTCCATTCATTTTAGCTTTTAGATCGATTTGACTCGGTAATACTTTAACGTTGTCTATATTTTAATGGCATAAAAGAGGGTACCTTATTCGATATTTAAAATCCGACTACTAATTGATTCAACTATTTCTTGACTTTTCATAGCTATTTATTTGATATTTTGAAACGTGGTTTCTCGCCAACTCTTCTATAGCTCATTGCTATCATAAAGAAGATTATAATTTGTAGGATAAATTAATATTCATGTTATATTTTTTTAAAGAGAACTCTACATATATATAAACCATTGAAACATAATAATATACTGATAATATTTTTTATATAAATCATATAATATTTTATTTAAGTAAGCTTAACTCAAATCATATAATTTCAATATATTAAATATAATATATGATACGCATTGAAAATAATAGTAAACAGGCTATATCTAAACACTTACCTACTCGTGACTATGTAACTCACGAATACCCCAAACAAATCTACTAGCAGTCTGGTTAAGTTAGGTCGTATTATAAGAAAACGTTACTTGTCAGGCCATATCATAAGAAAACAAAACAAGTCAGCAGCCTGCGGCACCGTAAATAAGGATAGATTTATGTAAATAATAGTGCGTCATGTCATTTGATATTTCTTCATAAACTTGTTGTAATATCGCTCAAATTGTGATGAGTAATTTAATTATTCATTAGGCGGGGTACAGATTGTACCTTCATGGTGGTTTCGTGAATCATGATTGATAGTAAAAGTACTACCACTTACTTATTGTTATTCTACGCTATTGTAGTATTACTAATATCCATGAAATTAATAATTTTACTACGTGTAAATAAACTTCAGGAGAATGTTTTTTGACTTACTTATTACATTGATTTTTATACAATATAAAATAAAAAATGTATAGCTTATGACATCACACTTATTTAACACTTTGCAACTTTAAATATGCTTTATTTTTAACATTATTAGTACTGTACTTAAATATTTGTTATAATTATTTCTTGATTCTTCTAGGATTATATACACTGGCAATAATCAATTATTTGTAATAATCTATATATGAATAATGACTTTTTAAATTGAAAAACTGAAATGTTTTCTTGCTCTTCTATTCAAGTTCTAAATTTGTTACGTTAGAGGCAAAGATTTCAATGTAAATATTTGGATCTATTGATGGAAAGATAATAAAATTGGATTGGTAAAGAGCAAACCTTTTATCCAAAAAATCTTCAATACATATTTAACTCTCGACTTTCCAAGACAATGCCTCACTCAAGAATAAAGCAACGCAAACAAAGCCAAATTAAAGTGTAAATGGCGTTAGATAACTGCAGCATTATTAAGTAATTTCTAATTGCCTCTAATTGGTAGCATTCAAGCTTATTTATGCTTCATTTAAGAAAATAACGTGGTTGAATTCGTTATAACTATGTCCAAATAGTGTGAAAAAAATTCACCAACTATGCAGACGTTTTATAATATCTTTATTTACTTGGGCTAGTTTTCGATGTGCTTCTTAATGAACTACAGCATCCTAAAACCTTACTTTCTGATTATTAATAAATTATTTTCTTATTTTAATTATTAATAAAATTACAAACTCGACAAATCATGACAAAATTACGAAATCAATTTTAATAGAATGGAAGAATATAATATTTTGATGATAATTACCAACAACTAATTTTAATGATACTTTAACTTTTATTATTTTACTATTAATTATGTCAAAACGTGGTGTACTAATCAAATAGGCAACGATACGATTTTTTTTCTCACGTCCGTTTAATCCACAGATACCTATTGTTACGAGATTACTCTGATCATTTCAAAACATCGAATAATAACATTATGACTTGGGTTGTGGGTGACGTCACTGGGTTACTTCCAATTGCATTTTTTACAAAATTGCACTTATGTCATTTTGTTATTATATACGTAACTTTGTTTAGGCGCACACATTTTTAGTAAACTTAATATTAGGCGGTTGCTAGATCTGAATTTCTAAATCTGATCTAATTCTTAACATACCTACTGACGATAGCTTCGAAAACTTGAAATCTATTGTTTCTAATACGAAATAAAATAAAACATCGTCGGTATTGTTAACTAAAACAATAAGTGCTTGTTTTAATTCGTATATATAATATGTATTTTGTATTATACATATAGGTGTACCTATATGTATAATACAAAAGTAATAAACTTATGCACTGGTAATAATGTTATTAAAATTAATTATTTTAAGTGACTGCCGACTTTAATTCGGCTAGTGCCCATACTAATTTAATATTTTGATAAAAACCAAAGTACCAAAACGATTTTGATTACATTTATATGGGCCTCATAGAACATAATTATCTATTTTTTTCTCAACTGGTCCAGCCGCCAATGTGTCATTTGGAAACATAAACTACTCAAACTATTGATGGCTCATTAATTTTCTATTGAATCTATTGTATTTGGTGACCTAACTTACAAAGGTACACCTATGAGTTCATTTGAATTATGTTTTGGGATGGGCACGGCGCGCATGACAAGCCATACCGTCTGACATTTAGTGGAAGGCGTATATTGTCTACGCCTAATTTGTTTCATAACTTTGGAGCATAGACAATTGATATACATACACACCCAAAATAATATCCAGAAAAAGTTCTTAGTACTTTCAGCAGTTTTAAGTGTCAAATTAAATTATTGACTGAACGAAACCATGTCTAAATAAACTTGAAAGTAATATTTTCAGACTTGCCGACGCGTATCGTTGGCTACAAATAAATAACACTTACTTTTGAACCTAACAATTATACCTACTCGTATTTTATTACACAGAAAAAAAAATCAAACAAAAACTGCCACAAGTGGCAACTTCTAGCTAAATATTACAAATATGTACACTACGTACTATTTCCTTTATAAATGTTAAATTGGTTTCGCCAAGCCACATTTCTTTTGAATAAAGTATGGTCGATATTCGAACCTGCCAATATTCGAAGAAAAACAGCTAAACTTATAAAAAAAGTTCTGAGAATTTAAGTAAAAGAGCTTTGCGGTTAGCCTCTATTCTCCGTAATGTATAAAAGGCGGAATTAGAAGAATTAGCTGTTTTATGACAATGTAACACATTGGATTAGTGAAGTGACCTACTTGGTTAATTATTTTGACGAAAATAGTTGAACTATTTTAGCTTACTTGGAAACCATTTTGACTTTATTGTTTTATGTGGATATTGCAGATTATTTTAAGCGCTAATATGCTCTCAGGCAGTTTTATGTATACCTACTTCATTCAATAAAAAATATATTTCGTATAGCAGACAGTAAAAATAATTAGTACCTACACTATAAAAAATTAAGCGTGATTACACAAAAAAAATTCATATATCTGCTTGAGAACCTCCTCCGTTTTATCGTCGGTTAAAAAAGATTCTCATACCAGACTACACTCGTCATAGATTAACTTTAGATATTGTCGACAGACACGACAAGCTGTGAAAGCTGCATGATTGTACACTTTTGTACCTAATTGATATTTCATATGTTCACGTAATTTCGATTATACAATTTGAGAAATAATGCTACTGTTATTGTACCTATTAAATATCAAGCTTGAGTTATAGAGATGTACATTTCGTGTTACATCATTTAAATTTACTTCTGGTTTGTAGCATGTGTTCTTTGATGTTCAAAGGTTAGAATAACTACATCGTTATATTTATTGATGAGTAAGTCAATTAAATTATTTAAACTTTAAATCATTTGATATTATGAAATAATCTCAACATTACTTTATTACAAAGTTGTTAACAAGAATAAAGTTTTCACGCCTAACAAAGCCAAAAACCACAACCACTAGAAAAATATAAGCATAGATTTTGTTCCTATAATAATATCGGTGCTAGGCGATCTCACCTTTATCTAAAGGAGGGTTTAGTCTTGTTTATAACCTGCAATTTTGGCTAAATAAATCCTATAATCCCACTAACACTGGTAAAAAATAAGAGAAATAAAAGGATTTCAATACAACGAAATGTAGTTCGCGTGTTAATAATATTTTCTATAGTATTACACTTTTGAACTTACTTAACCGGTAATGTGCAACAATGCTAATAAAATCGCAACACAAATCGCACGGTTGGTCAACTGGCTTACTTTGACATACTCATGCAATGTTCGCTAGCTATCAAACTAATCGAATAATAGTGTAATGTAGTCAGAAAAACCTAATCAAATCACACGTTATCATACACTTGTGTAAACCCCAATGAATCTTTACATTTTCATAAGATTTACGATGTAACAAGAAAACGAAAATAAGATTGAATCAACCACAAACTAAAAATACAGTTAGAAAATATAAAAATACATACTTTTTGATGTATTATTTTAATAGTAGCTGTCTACCACAATTTGCCAGTGAGATAAAAAGGAATATAAAGAAGTTTTGAACTTTGAACTCCCATTTGACAACCTTAGGGGTTCAGTTACCAAAAACACTCTATGCCTTATAATAAATACACCCTCCAAGTTTCATGTCTATAGGTTAAGCGGTAAAGGCTCTACATTGATTACCATCAATTACCAGTCAGTCATTCGAGACTTACTCTTTTATATATATAGATTATATTATAGATCAAAAACCCACAACCGATGCGGCTTTTACATTAAATGCATATGCATAAAATGTAAAGGCTGCTAACACCAACCACATTTATTTTTCTTCTTCATTCTATGGTAGGTACAATTACGTGCGTACACTCATATTTCAAATCTAGTATCGCATCGGTCTCATGAGTAGCATATAAATCCATCGTTGACCAACTTGCCCTGCTTGCAGGCTATATCTTTGGCCATTATCTGAATATCAGCGATATGTTTCAAAAGTGCTCTATTACAAAGAGCGTTTGATCAGGATCGCTAATAATTGCGATATTATTACTGAGTTATGGGGAATGGAAGTCACTGTACTTATCATGACGAAAACTTTCATAATAGAACAACACGGATTTGGAGAAGAAAATCAGCTGTTCTAAAGAAATCCGCGCAAAACACAAATTTCAGTTATAATCGATATGTCAAAATTCTTACCAATCTTACAATTCAATATTTTAGAGTTATATCAGTCATACTTATTATACTTTCGACTTCAATTACCAAATGAGTAAACAGAAGTTACATAATCTTTACTTATCCCTCTCCCGCCAACACTACCATTTATTGCATTTATTCAAGATTAATAAACAATAAAAATCTTATCGACAATCATAAATAAGCTAATAATAGTGCAACCGTAACACATGTCATTACAAATCAAGACAAAGCTCATTACAAGGCTGCTGACCGTCATTAAAAAAATAATTTACATTTCAGATTAGATAGAAAATATTCTGCAACGGTCCACTGGTTTGCTTCTTGTGGTATAAAAAATAAAATCAGCTTTGCACACGCACTGGCGTTAGGTACTTTGTTGTGATTCCGCATGGCATGGCCTATCTGTGCATAATTTTACTTTCTTATTCTTTGTCAGATCGCAGTGTTGCTAGTAAAAAAAATCTTGTGTTTTTTCTCTCTTCCATTATATTGGCTACCATTCTCCAAGTACATGTTTTGTGTTAAAAATGATAATTAATGGTATAGTACTATCGCAATTTTTACATAATTTAACAAGACATACTTTAAAAAGTGATAACCAACTTCCATTCGGCACGCAAAACTTATTACCTAATAGTATCCTCTTAGAGAATTTAAAGTTTTATTGAACAAGAAAACTAGACCGATTTTGATATAAATTATATGGAACGACCTCGAGAGAGACCACTCTGTCGAACTAAAAATTATATGGAACCACCTCGAGAGAGACCACTCTGTCGAACTAAAAATTATATGGAACCACCTCGAGAGAGACCACTCTGTCGAACTAAAAATTATATGGAACGACCTCGAGAGTGATCACTGTCGAACTAAAAATTATATGGAACCACCTAGAGAGAGTCCACTCTGTCGAACTAAAAATTATATGGAACGACCTCGAGAGTGATCACTGTCGAACTAAAAATTATATGGAACCACCTAGAGAGAGTCCACTCTGTCGAACTAAAAATTATATGGAACGACCTCGAGAGTGATCACTGTCGAACTAAAAATTATATGGAACCACCTAGAGAGAGTCCACTCTGTCGAACTAAAAATTATATGGAACGACCTCGAGAGTGATCACTGTCGAACTAAAAATTATATGGAACCACCTAGAGAGAGTCCACTCTGTCGAACTAAAAATTATATGGAACGACCTCGAGAGTGATCACTGTCGAACTAAAAATTATATGGAACCACCTAGAGAGAGTCCACTCTGTCGAACTAAAAATTATATGGAACGACCTCGAGAGTGATCACTGTCGAACTAAAAATTATATGGAACCACCTAGAGAGAGTCCACTCTGTCGAACTAAAAATTATATGGAACGACCTCGAGAGTGATCACTGTCGAACTAAAAATTATATGGAACCACCTAGAGAGAGTCCACTCTGTCGAACTAAAAATTATATGGAACGACCTCGAGAGTGATCACTGTCGAACTAAAAATTATATGGAACCACCTAGAGAGAGTCCACTCTGTCGAACTAAAAATTATATGGAACGACCTCGAGAGTGATCACTGTCGAACTAAAAATTATATGGAACCACCTAGAGAGAGTCCACTCTGTCGAACTAAAAATTATATGGAACGACCTCGAGAGTGATCACTGTCGAACTAAAAATTATATGGAACCACCTAGAGAGAGTCCACTCTGTCGAACTAAAAATTATATGGAACCACCTCGAGAGTGATCACTGTCGAACTAAAAATTATATGGAACCACCTAGAGAGAGTCCACTCTGTCGAACTAAAAATTATATGGAACGACCTCGAGAGTGATCACTGTCGAACTAAAAATTATATGGAACCACCTAGAGAGAGTCCACTCTGTCGAACTAAAAATTATATGGAACGACCTCGAGAGTGATCACTGTCGAACTAAAAATTATATGGAACCACCTAGAGAGAGTCCACTCTGTCGAACTAAAAATTATATGGAACCACCTCGAGAGTGATCACTGTCGAACTAAAAATTATATGGAACCACCTCGAGAGAGTCCACTCTGTCGAACTAAAAATTATATGGAACCACCTCGAGAGAGACCACTCTGTCGAACTAAAAATTATTTTATCAATCGGTGCAAACATCGATTAACATTAAAAAAAAACAAACAGATTAAATAGAACCTCCTCATTTTGAAAGTCTGTTAAAACATACTACACCCTATTGAAACTAGTTAATATTTTCCGATTTTACTTACAATAAAAATCGAGTTGATTTCTATAAATCCAACAGCAGTTTTAAAGACTGATAAAAGTTATCTGTTGTCGTCGGGGTCGTGCACTTGATTATTTTATGCAAAAATAATTTAAACAGTTGCAGCGAGCAGAGGTCAGAGGTGATAAATTGGATAATATTATATGAAGGCTTTTTGCACAAATCTTAAACTCAAAGGTGGAGTATCAAGCCTGGCAAGGGTTGCCATGTTTATATTTGTTTAAACTTCATGTAAAACTCTTTGTAGCAAGGTATAACATATAGGATTTGATTCAAATATCCAACTGGACCGTTTGATAATAATTGTATGAATCTACGTAAAACGGATACTTTTCGAAAAAATAATAATAATCATGTTTTCGCAAAGATAGTGTTATAAAGGTGTTTCCGCAATCTAAATGGTTACTTATATAAGAAACCTACCTTTCTCCAGTCATTGCATCTAAATTAGTGAAATGAAACATTTTAATCTTCAAAGTTCATACACATTTAGCAGTAGCAATTTAGCTGACTACAATGTTCAGTAACTAAACAACTAATTAGCAGTCAGCAGTCGTGAGCCACATCCTGTCCTTGACGAATGACGACACGTTACATGTCACTTCCATCGGAACTTATTCCGCGATCGCACTCTACGTTTTGTTTAGCATTTCACAATTTTTATATTAGCTTAACTAATTGATTGTAAATCAAAAATAATTATTAAATAGATCTATATTTTTTTTTTATTTCTAATGAATAATTTTTGATTCTGTTTGATATATTCTAATATTTCTAATCTTTCCTTAAATTTCTTCAATATAATCTTTCTACTGTTTTAGTTTGACAAACATATTTCATTCATCTATTGAATTATACTATTTATTAAACAAAATTCAATTGAATATCTCAAAAAAATAGTAATACGACTTCTTGGCCTGATAAAAAAAAATATAACGGTACCACAGCTTTCTTAGGCAATAAATTATGTGTTCGGTTAGGACCAAATATATTACTTATAATAGGTACAAGTATGAATAGTCTATGATGGAACAAATCAGGTCAATATTCGTATACAAAACTCTAAACATATCAGGTATATTCACTCATTATCTTATCAGTTGAATAAAAATTCACAAAAATTATCACTTAAAAAAGAATTCCTTTTGTTTCCGCGTCCTCAAAACATTTCAAATGGATAAAATAAACAGACATTAAAAATATTCTTAGAAATCACAAACGTCATGTGGTGTGCAAATGCGTGGAGATGTGACATCTCGACAACAGTTATTTATTGTTTTAGCGGGCTTTAATTTAAACACTGACTCGTAGGTTAAAATTAGAGCTCTAATTTTGTAAGTTTGGTACATGACTATGGCAAAGATATAGGTAAGGAGTGGAATACGCCGAAAATTGGACACCATAAGCAACGCCAACAGGAAAATGCGAGATTTTATTACAAGAGCTTCGCAATTTCCCTGTTCATTCTGTTTCATTCGTTACCCGCGAGACGGCGACTCTTTGTTTCTCGTGATTCCATCTTATTTAGTTATTTGACATTGTATTTAAGTAGATGTAGTGAAAATAAAATATATATTTATTCACAGAAACTGTCATGAAAACATATTTTAAACAGACTTAACTAAGTATAGGTTCATATTGGTACATGGACCTATTCCCATCTTCAAAACAAACAAAAATAAAACGCGTAGTCAGAAAGAAGGCGAAAATCGGTAAAGTTCTCTATTGCAACCACCGAAAACACAAACATACATACATACTTAAAATTCCTATAGATATAGTAAAGTACAGTATATTCCTTTTAATATAATAATTATCAGTTGAAGTTACATCTGGGTCGGGCTGGCCATCTGGTGTAGGACTGGTGATGCCATGCGCATGCCCTGCTAATAATATTACATCTCAATACCTTATCAATAAATATAGAACTATTATACATTGATTTTATTCAAAATGCAAGTAATACTTTTTTTGTAAATATTTTTTTAATCTGTTTATATTATATATATTTTCTATCTTTTTTAATGAACTAAAAAGTGTATAGTTGAGACAGTAGAATAGAGGTTGAAATGCAAGTAATACTTTTAAAACATTATTCATTACAAGCTTTTATCAGGGACAATGAACTAAAGAGTTTAAAGCGCTCTTAAAGACGAATAAATCGAGCCTAAACTCTGTGGGATTGTGTTGTTTTGTCACAGACATGCCGTAGCCACTTTTCAGCATGATCATCAGACCCTAGATAGTGTCTTGGTATTAATTAAGTGCTTCTAAGGCAAATCAAACTCTATAAGAAATGTAAAAAGTACTGCATTCATTTGCAAAATCAGTTCTATCAATAAAATCATTCTGTAAATGGAGCCATAGTTATCTCCGCCTTCTTTTTAAGGATGTAGACCAAACTCTTAAACTCCTGACAGCTAAATAAAGTTCGTTGATAACTCAAAACTAACGGGTATAATTATTATACCTACTAAAATCCCTCAGGAATTCAAAGACCTTTAGCCTTCTAGGAGGAAACTCAAACAAAACAATATGCAAATAACCATCAATGTATTGTGACAACACAAAACACAATTAGCATGTCTCCTTGCTGAGACTTAGTATGCAAACTATAATATAACCTGGAATAAGTGGGAAGCTTATAGCGTTATGGTTGGTGCACTAAGAGGCGAAACCACCGAAAGTGTCAGATGTAGTTTACTATGTTATGGTTTCTATTATACATCTATGGAAGTAATCATTATTGTCTAAAAAAAGGAATGGGCAAAACTCATTCTTGTAAATAGATCAAATATTTTTATCTTTGCAACCCTACTGCATTCGTGGCAACCCTTGCCGGTAATGTAGAGTCGATAAGTTTGAATATAATTCCTTAGTATATTGTGTGTGTATTCGTAAATATCGATAAAGTATTAATGAATGCGCAATATTTACGAATACAAGTGCCAAGTATAAAATTGAGATACAAGCAAGTTTAATACAAGGACTTAAGACAATGTACGCCTACCAAAAATGTCTGAAGATGTGATTAATATTGTGTGACAATGAAAACTGCATCAGTTGCCTACTTCGTTGTGTACAAAAATACCTAAATTCTGTGAATAATAGTGAAAATATGGTATCCCTGTAAGATTTTTGTATCCTAGGTTGACTCAAATGGTGACATTGGTATAAGAATTGTACTACTCCTTAGAAATAACAAAACTGTATACAACCAAAACGCGTAAATTGGTTTTGTGCGTAAATAACGTGAAAAAATTACGATTAATTTAGTACATTGCGATAAGTTGCGTTATTTTGAATTTAGTTGATAGATTAAAGAAAAATAATCCCTAACGTGTTTATCGTGTCATGTACACTGTCGTGGCCGGAGCTCTATACATTTTTGAAACAACACTTTTCTATCTTCTTTAGACATACCTCTGCAATCCTTTATCTTGTGCTGTTCTGTCAAACAATCCTGCTCAATCATTAATCGTGTCCATACTTTACCATAATAAGTCGAGGCGCGGGCGTACTGCCTTATAAGGTCGCTGCTTGCGTAAATCACACGAGGCGTCCGCTTGTCTGTAAAGTTACGTGACTTTCCACAGGAGGTCTTCACATCGTATTGACCGGGCGAGCGAAGTGTCTCTGCTTTGGGTCTGTCAAATTTTTCTTTATGTATATACTGTAGTTAGGTGGCCTGTTATTTGAATTGTCTCAGAATTACAATGAAAATGGCCATTTTGTCATAGAATAGGCCACAGTTAGTGTTAAATAAAACATAACTTTTAAAACAAACTCTGATCATTCTGAGACAATTCAAATAATAGACTTGGCCACCACCACTTGGTCGTATCGAAACTTGGTGTATGGGTTTTACGAAAGTATAAAATTTTTAGTCGACTGGGGTTTTTATTGGAGCTGGTAATATCTCCCTGGGGCAGGTGTTTCCGGAGTAATATCTGTATGCTACAGCGTAATTTACTGGATGTATTCAATTCAATATTATTTGATTCAGACATGCGAAATAACATCAATATAAAAAAAATCGGTTAAGCGGTTGTGTTTTTTTTTTATAAAGTTGCAGAAAATATCGCCGAATCGCGAGGTCAACAGTTCGCATAACTACATACTAGTGTTACAATTATGTATTTAAATTCAAACGAGTTAGTCATTATCATGTAATAAATAAAAGAAAATGAATCCATAACCAGCTAGTCCGGTATTGGCTTTTATGCCTTATCCGGGCTGTTCTACTTTTCTGACCTACGCGGGAAAACTGGAAACTAATTGGAAAGTTCCAATGGATAAATCAAATATTAAATTATCCACCACCCATACTATTTATAGCCAGGGACCATATATAATTGCTTCGCGTCTACTTTTATTGTGCGAACTGTCAGGATGTGGAATTCGCTGCCCGGGTCTCCATTTCCTAATGACTGTACTCGTAATCTCAAGTGATTTAGGTTTTTGTGGCCAAAAGAGCGCTGTGTCGTAAGCCACATCTTGCTTTACATCAGGCGAGGGGTTCCTTTATCCATTGGGATATTGTATATGTGGCGGCGCAGCGCCAGCGACTGGCCTACCTATTGCCTGTATTGTGTATGTAATTACCGTTAAAAACTCTTTGTTTTGATACTACACTCGATGTGTTTTAAAACATATTTTTTTCCGGCAAAAGTTCTTATATTTGATTAATTTTTTTATTTTATGTACCTAGTGTCATTCTCACGGCTCTATGACATCACTCGTATTAAAATACAAAAAGCCGTTTAGGGTCTAGGGCGGGCCAGAGAAATATACATACACTCGAAAAACATAGCCCTCCTTCTTTCGCAGTCCGGTATACTCGTAAAACGACGACGATGCAAAAAATTCAACTATCTAGCTATCACGGCTCAACAGACACGTCCTGGAGACTGGCGGATGGGTAGACTGCGAAGTCTTAGTAATAGGTTCCCATTTTTATATTTTAGGAACGGAGCCCTAAGAACTATATTTTTTTATAGTTGCTGCTACTAAGTTGCCAGTTTCTACAACTAAAGCTGCTCTGAGTTCATATTGCCTGAGTATGTTTGCACTTAAACTACATGTTTGCATTGTATTGCACAAGCGCAGTCGTGCTGGTAGGTAGAGATAAGTAGGTAGGTACATATTTAAGTTCACAGAAGCCGGCCGCTCGCCTTATCGGTACGATGCAATCTTTTACTAGAATTACTCTTTAGTCTGTACTTGTTTGCAAATGTACACAGCATTTAGTCAAGTTATTCAGTTCAACGTTTAGTTAGGTGAGGCAAAATTTAACTATGAGGAATTCTATACAAACGATAGTAAATTAGTGAAAGTACCCATACACGTATTATGTATATAATCTATATATATATAGATTATATACGACTCTCTTTTACACTAGTTAGTTGAAGTTTAGTTACACTATTTATAAATCAAAAACGGCTGAACTGATTGGATGAAAATTTGTGGAGACGTTGCTTAGAACCAGGAGACGGACATAGGATACTTTTTTTTAACTTAATGATATCAAAAATCTGCTTATTTATTGCCTCTGAGGCGGAACAAAGTTCGCCGGGTCAGCTAGTATTGTAATAAATATCTTGTTTTAGCTTATCATTTTATTATTAACGCTTTTAAAATTCACTGTTGACAACTAATGTACATGAGCACCAAAATCAGTTTTTTAAACTCTTTCGGTCTTATTAGAAAAATGCTTCTTAACTTTAAACGTCTTTTGTCTTGTTTTATCCGATGGAGAACGTCACGCGTCAAAACAAGTTATTTATACATAAAATGTATTATCGGGGCGAATTCTTCTTTGTATAAAATCTTAATTTTACCAATTTTTAATTTTCCGAATGCTTAAATTTCCTGACTATAAGTATATGGTACGGATTTGGATGTTTCTGTTTCGATCGTCTGTATTTTTTTATTTTGTATTAATATATTTATGATATGAGATTAATGATATTTATTTATGCTACTTTAAGCGTAATCGTAACATTAAATGTTATAGTACCTAAGTCCACTTTCCCTGCAAATATTATGCTAACAGACTCCCCATTGTCTTGAGTAAACAATGAAGAATCATACGCAGCGGAAAAAATGCGTTTTCCAGTTCTTTATTGCGTAATATGATACGCATATTTATTTGCTTATATTGTTGTTTTAGGTTATCTCAGGCAAAAAACACAAAGGTCTGGATGAAATCGCTTTAGGCTAAAAAGCTGCCACTTAAAAGGTTATATAAAATATATAATATTTAGGGTTTTTAATATAAAGATATAATGTAAGTACCATTTCAACCTTATCTAATATCAAAAAGGAACTCTATTTAGTCGTAATATGTATTGTAAAATATCTCTGCTAATCCTTGTTACAAAAATGACGCGCAATTCAGCTTTTTGTCTTTCTGAAGCCGACCATTTTTGCAATACATTTTCATTTTATTATTAATAGTCGCGTCGTAACATACACCATCTTTTCTCATTTTTTGTTCCAATGGAGAATTCCAGATTTTTTGTTCAAAACATGACAACAGACGATTAAACTTAAGACGCGTTTATTAGTAAGGCTGTAAAACTCTAATTTGATTGAACTTAGAAATACAACTTTCTGGAAACTCACATTTGATTTTGTAGCTTCGAACGAAATGTTTGTTATTCTATCCCACAGCGATTGTTGCTTCATTCTGCATAATGTATGTACGATGTATGATGTATACGCCATCCTTCCTATCCGAACTTAAATAAAAATACCGTAACTTCCTGTATTGTAATACAAACAGAGGAACTACTACGGTAACTCGAAACTGATGCTCTACTTGGGAGATTAATCTGAAAAATAACGATCTTACTAAACTTATATTATACCTTACGTCTTATGTCTTTTTAGCGCTCGAAGTTATGGGGCAGCTGATGATATAAAGAGACAACATATACAAAGTCGAAATGCTTCATTATTATTACGTAAACAACTATGCGTTTTTTAAGAGCATAAAATAATATGCTAGTAATTAAAAATTAAAAATAGCCTAAAAATCCCTAATTTGTTAACAAATTATACCAGACTACATTATAACGAAATATGTAAGTAAACAAACAACTCATACTATTGAAGTCCTTTCCCCTATATTATGGAGTCTTTGAGTCATGATCAAATTAAGATAAGTGAATTAGTGTTTTAGGCGTAGAAAGCATGTATTTCGCATTTATGCATACCTACGCATATAGCATGTTGGGTATATTTATTTAATGTAGTTTTATTTGGTCGTAAATACAAAGTCACCTATCAGAGCAATGTAACCCATATGCATTGTAGTTCAATTTCACACACTCGATGCAAACTCACTCCTACATCTTATCGATCGAGTTGCCGTAGTACCTCCAAAGGTCAACCCAACTAGGTTATTGCTCTCGAGCAATGTAAACAACAGTAGGGCCCGTGAATCATAATAGTAGTACTTGGTAAACCGTTACTCGATGGATACGGAATGGCGTTTGTTTGTGGTGATAATACTTTTTAGGAGTTAGCACCTTCTGGTTAATTAGTCTAACAATACTAGTGGAAAATGTTGGGAATAACTACGGAGCGGTTAGTACCTCAGTAACATAGCCAAGGTAAAGCCAATCGAGTGTCCGTTAATTGACCGAGCGAGCGAGGCGTCTCAACTTCGAGGCTTATTTAACTTCGTCTGCCAGTTTGTATGTAGGTATGTTTGTCCGCAAGAAATTTCGGTTAATTGTTTTTTGTAAATAAGTTATAAAAATATGCACTAACACCTCACAATCTGAGGTGTACCTACTAAGTCATTTAAAAAATGTCAAAATGTGTACACCACTATTTATTTATTTTAAATAAACTTAAGTTTAACGCGTTATATATACTTTTACATACATCTTAAATACGCTGTCCGTAATTCGTATTTTTTATGCCATACAGCTGAAGTAATGACATGTTTTAAAATTACAATTATCCTGCCAAAAATTGTTAACACTCATAGTTCCTACGAATGCTTCCACACCATCGTACAAAGCTAAAACTATTTAAATAAACTATGGATCTAACGATCTTCTATTACTGTTTCATCTGTTCCTGGCTGCTCAATGGTTTTGATCAGCCTGGCAAGAGTTGCCATGTCTTGAATCGATGGTGCACAAATTATATCAGTGTAAGAAAAAGAAAAACCACCTACCAAACAAAAAATTACATCTCTTCAGCCAGACTTGAACCAGCTCCGCTCACTTAGTTTGCTTGTTTTTAATTTTCATTTCGATTTTCTATGTCTTGGTCTTTTATTATTCTTATATTTGTTGTGGTCGTCTACCAATTAAATCATCTGTGAATCATATAATATACCAGTCATCTATATCTTTATCCTTTTTATGACGCCTCGCGATGTCATCATCTTTCGCACTACTCCCTAAGAACGGCTGAGAAGTTACATCATCTGTATATAGTCTTAACTAAACAAAGAACGAATTTATTTAGTTAAACAGTGAAACACAAGTTAATTCTAATTTCCTTAGAGTTTTGTTGTTTTTTTTTCTATTCTAATCTATTTTGATATTCCTCTTCTTTCCTATTTGAAATTGATTTTATAAATCAAAATGCCTAACTGATCAAGTTCTATTGGCGCCTACCGTAATAGAAGTCGTCAGACACTTATTCTTAAAATAATTGTTAATTATAGTTTATTAGGATATTTGAAGCCTTTTATCGTCTTATGACTGAAAAACTAACTAAAATTTGCGGTTAAAAGAAACAATTACAAATGGAAATGAAAAATTATTTTCTAAAACCTGTATAAAATAATTCGTGGACTAGCACCACGAGTTACAAAAAATGCATCACAAAATTCAAAAGAAAAAGTTTCTTTTACAAGAAAAGCAACACTCTGACAAAATTATAAAACGTGCGCGGGAAAACTCGGAACTAAAATTATGTATAGAAAATAGAACATCGCGAAGACAGTGGCGCCATTCTTAATGCGGTATGCAATGGGGAAGTCTGTCAAATCGGAAATCGTAAATTTTTATTTGGGTTTTTAATAGTTCCGTATAAACGGTGGAATGTAACGAATTAGATAAAACGGGAATATAAATAAGTATATCGTATCAAGCGCTAAAAGAATATGCAAACTTATAAAACTTTTTGTAAACCGCACGGTGCGTGTTGAGAGATTTGTAATTATCTCTTTGCATGTGAGCTGCTGACTGTCTCGCAGCTTATTTTTTAATTATACATACTTATACCATACGATAATTACTGGATATAGGCACCAAATTACACTTTACGCTACATAGATCCAGTAAATTAATTAAATACCTAATATTTTCTTAGAATTCTTACGCATCATCATGATCTACCTTCTTTTACGTACCTTACTTTGCTTGAAACTAAGGAAATATTGACGGATATTATCGAATGAGCTTAATGTTAGTTTTTGCAATATTTGTCCAATAACTTACGTTATTTTTATGTTAATAAAAACGTAAAATATACCTAAGTACTAATGTAAAGGCTTTACGTTATTTCTGAGACAAATTTCATAAAAGTCTCTTTAGCTATTTCATGATATTTTTAGATAGCTCGTAAAATACAGGCCCAATGAAAAAAATATGAAAATCACTAACACTAGGTTAATTCTTAAAATTTGTTTTTTATTTTAACGGAACTACCTAAAAATAATTATAATAATACAGTAGAATCTCACTAATCCCGGCACCAGAGTGTGTCAAATTATCGTAATTTACAGATTTCGAGATTGTATAGAATAATTCGTAGTAAATAAATTTAAGGATATCATAAAGGGAATAAATAATACAACGTATTTGCTTTCACGTTCTACACTTTTTTCGTAACATTTTATCTCACAATAAACTTGGCCATAGTTTTGTCGATAACGCTAAGCCAGAGGCAACTACTAGAGAATGAGAAAAAAAACATTTTTTTAAGCTGCATAAATAATATTTAATTGAAAATGACATAATTTTTGTATGATATATTTTAATGGTAACAGTAAGAGCAAATAGTACTGACTTTTATACCAAAATTGATATAATAATAATAATATATCAATAGCCAATTCATATATAACTGTAGGGAAAATAGCTTTTTATTTATTAGTTTTGACGATTATGTAGAACATAATATGGTGCGTGGCTAAGGGAAGGGAAAAGGGAAACGTGAGCGAAGGGTTTTGGCATATTAAAATGCCGGCTCAGTAAGATTGAACAGTAATTTCTTTGCATTACTTAGACTAATATTAAGTATTAAAACTAATATGTATAGCAAGAAATAAATATCTCAGACATTACATGTCGTTTGATTTCAACCATTTAATACTTAGCTGTACGTTAACTTTAACAGTGTGTAGAGTGGTGCCAGTCATAAATCTACTCGCATACAATGTGTACTATCGAGTGAAGCTATTTGAGTACCTGTCCATCTCTACTTCCTTTATTATTCTCGCTTTTACGACTCTGTGCTTACAAAATGGTAGAAGTGTAGGTACCTACTAAATTTTAGTGATGTACCTTTTTGTCCACTTGTAGGTACTACAAACTTTCTAGATGTTCGGTGTTAGCGGATTTTATAGCTGTGTTTATTTTGTGTAACACAGTGTGTGTATTTTGTGCGTTGCACAGTAAAAAAATAAATACAGCAAAATATATATATAATATATAAACAAAACATTGGTAGTACATGGGGCGGCCTTATCGCCTAAAGCGATTTCTTCCAGCCAATCTTTGGATAGTTCGGACTAAGCAAACAGTGTGTGTGTATTTTGTGTGTCGCACAGTTAAAAAATAAATACAGCAAAATATATTATAAACAAAACATTGGTAGTAAATGGGGCGGCCTTATCGCCTAAAGCGATTTCTTCCAGGCAATCTTTGGATAGTTCGGACTAAGCAAACTATGGTGTCGCAATAAAAAAGAAAGAAAAAAAGAGCAAACAATTTCTTTATAACTAAACTTATTTTTGGGCCTATTGAAGTGCTCCGAAAACAGTTCGTTTAAATGCATCTTTTCAGTGATTATACGGTATAGTTCGGTTTTTCGGTGAATGTTTTTTATATTATTTTTCTTTATATTCTTTAATTGATCGAACTTCACGTCTACGAAGTTCGTTTGATCATATATTAAATCTCGAAGATTTTCGTCGCTAAAATTACAAGCTATTTTTTTATCTACAAATTACAATAAATAACACACAATTAAGCAATTCCAAGTCGTTCAATAATATTACCAACTCTTCAAACGAACAGCCGTAACCATTCAACAACTAATTGTGTCTCATTGTCTCAATTTCCTAACACCATTCGTCTCTCTCTACCGCACTAAACCCCCAATAAGTAGAAACGAGATAGATAACAGATCTTTATGAATGAGAAGTCTAAATGTTCACATTGACTTTAAAGGTCGGAAGAGGTGATTCAACCGTTGATAGCAGACGGTAATTTATCGCTCAGTTGATTTAGTTGACATAGTTATTGCTTAGATGCGAGATATTTTTGTAAACAAAGGAAGTGTAGAAACGAGTACGAGACGGAAGGGAATTTAGGCGCCAACTGGTTTTTAATTGCTTAAAATGTCAACGAACACTGATTAGGCTAGCGCTGGAATATTTTTTCGTTTTATCTGTGGAAATTTCTTTACGCAATTAAAAAATAAATTTTCGGTGCGTATGTATGCGTCACATAAGTACTTAATACTAATAAAAAAGAGCAAGTACGCTTAAAAAAGACTTCTTAAAACGTTACAAAAAAAGAATGATCAAACAATGGCCGCCACCACGAAATGGCAATATCGGACTTGTTAATTATTTTAAGTGACGTTGAAACTTAGAATCCCTCAGGAATATGCAAGTAGCCTCATAAGCACATGAACGCTTAAAACATTGTACTCCTGCATTATCGCTTTTAGCGGTAAGGCCGACTTGTGACACTAGATGTAAGATTTTTCCTGTTTATTTCCAGTTTGTGTGTCTGCAATAAAGAATTAATTCATTCATACTTCAATTTTGGCAGTCGCGTATTTTATTTTCATGTCATGATAATACAATCAAAAGTATAAACCCTTCCAAAAAGCCATTAGCTGATTCACGGCAGATATGTTACCGCAAGAAACCGTTTGTTCAATGACGCCACCTGCTAACTTCCCATACCTCGAAGTTTAGGCATATACTCATGTACAACAACAAAAAAAAAATTCCGACATTGCCATATCGTTGTGGCGGCCATCTTCGATTTGAAATTTATCATGGTCTATAGCTCCTCAATACAGATTACATATTTTTTTACATATTATGTACTCCGCTATTGATTTTGATTAAATATGATATGATATAAAGAGTTGTGAGAAAAATTACAATCAGCTATTTTGTTGCAGTTCATCAATGCTAAGATCCGGAAGTGTTCTATTAAATGAAGGTTCGACACCGCTTTAGCAAAAAATTATATGAAACCACACGAAAAAATTATTTCAATAAAAAAAAGTTTTATTTTTAAATCGGTCTCTGAAAAATTCGGTTAAAACAACAACAAACAAACTATAATGAGGAAAAAAAACATTTATAATAATTCATATCCTCCTCATGTTTGAAGTCGGATAAATAACAAAGTGGTTTTTCATGATATTATAAAATATTATTTATGCATTATAATACTAAAAATGTTGACACAGAATTGCTCATCCAGATACTGATTATCTTACTTACGAAACACTTGTGAACATTACTTACGAAAAACACTACTTATCGCGTAATATACATGGTTACTGGTAATCAAATACGAGTAGCATCCTCTGAAGCTTAGCTTCTGATGAGCACAGGCAACAGCTTTTGTTAACGAACTTTTGAAATTTCCCATAGCCATTATAAGTCATGCTTAATAGGATGCTAGTTTTATTTCCTGTTACTACTATAACCAACATGATCACTGAAGTACTAAGTCATGCTTAATAGGATGCTAGTTTTATTTCCTGTTACTACTATAACCAACATGATCACTGAAGTACTATGCACCTCCGATTTGAATCCGAAAAAACTCCATAAGCTGATACAGCGCAAAGTACTAACCATTCAAAAGACCAGCAGCTGATTCACGGCAGGTTAAATCCATTAAAGAGGATGCTACCGCAAGGAACCGGTTGTTCAATGACGCCACCTGCCGCTGCCTTGACCTCCAAGTGGACTTGCACTTACGGTGGAATATATGGCCAATGAATCGCTCGTTCAGAAACTGTCCTGTAGAATCCGTTTATTCCCTCAAACGTCTAAGAATGTTTAAAAAGAATTTGGACGAAGAGAATACACAAAGCCTTACAAAGTTAAAACTTTCGGAAAGTGGGAAAAAATTACAACTAGTTACGCTGCTTTAGTAATGCTACTAGCCTGGTACCTGCCAAAGGGCAGTTCCTTTGGTGGTAAAGAGAGAAAAAAGGATCATTTCAGATTTATTTTTTAGACTTTAGATTTTTTGGTGGTCTATAAGAGTATATGCAACTGCTGTTTTTTGTCGTAATTTATTTATTTTTAGTAAAGTCACTTGCCCGAGTGCTTGACCGGTAGGTATTCGCTTACATTCAAATAAAAAATATATATTAAAAATATTATTAAATAGGTATTAAATCACATGAAAAAAACTTGACAAAGTGATGATGGTGAGCATTTGATTATCATCACAAAATACCAAATATTGCATAACTTAAAGTTAAATGATTCAGCAACTTTGACACAGAATTCAATTCGATCAATACATACGAATGACGCTTACCGGAAATAATGTAACATTATCATCATCTCAACCTTTACCATCCACTGCTGGGCATTGGTCACTTCTTTGTCACGCTATTATTTCCGGCAAGAAATGAACATAACACTTTTCAATATATTGCTTGTATATTTTTTTAACAAAAGACAGTCGCTGAGGTGTAGATTAGTAACGAGACGAAAGGCCCTGGCGTATACGCTGTCCCTAGACAGGTATTATATATTTTCCTTTTATGGGCTTCCAATTATTATGTAAATATACAAGACAACCATAGTTACAAAACGGGAATACTTACAAAAATAACAATTCAGGTCATAATGTTTCCCTCATTTATTTATTTCACGTGGGG
This sequence comes from Ligdia adustata, assembly GCA_947049295.1. Lineage (NCBI taxonomy): Eukaryota > Metazoa > Arthropoda > Insecta > Lepidoptera > Geometridae > Ligdia > Ligdia adustata. The sequence goes on from OX346234.1 coordinate 10,173,285, forward strand.
GAAATCTTCACAAGATATTTCGGATTGTTACCCTCCAAAACCCCCTCGGTGGCCTGCTTCTGTGTGTTTTGGCTCTGGGATCTCCTATGGAACGTGAGCGCCTCCAACACTTTGCGATACCTCCCGTCATTTTCTTCTCTTTACAACAGCGTGAGCCACTGTCACGTTGTTGTTATTCCTGGGCCTAGGTTTCACGAGTGGGTTGCCATGGTCCCAAAACTGACAACCCACAGGCCCGATCCCCCCTATTAGTCGCCTCTTACGACAGACAGGGGGAAACCAAAACAGAATTCTACTACCCCAGTTCCAGGGTTAAATATACTCGTACATAATGTTTCCCTAGCCTTACCTTTAATCATATAATAAAGATAGGGCCGAGGCTACCTTTGCCCCGTTAGAGGGCCCCGATGCACCACACCACCGCCTACTATCATAAAACAAAATGAGCAAGTTCTTTTGTTAAAAATAATTAATTAAAGGTTCAACGATACATCACAGGTGAGATGAAACAAGTGTACCATTTCGAAATAGCGTACGAGTTGTGTAGCGATATCAAATAGGGGCTTGTTTGATATCTACGATATAAACTGTAAAGACGAATAAGAGCCACTAGCTTTTTTATAAGTCAGTTAAATATGCACAAATATAAACGCAGCTGAACTCTCCAGGATGTGCAGCACAATGTGGACTGTTCTCCGACAGATGGCGTTGCAATCTGTAACCGGAGCTGATGCGAGCAAGTGAAAGGAAATCTCTTCATTCCGCTACAATAAATACTTATTTGCGATCATTTCCTTATAAATATTACCTATAATAATATCTACATACATATTATAAATGCAAAATTGTGTTTGTTGGTTTGCTTCTCTTTCTTCTTCTCAGCAAATGAGTTACAAATCGACTTGATTTTTTAATAATAATAATAATATATTGGACAACATCCACACAAAGGTGTTCAGATCCCAAACTAGGCAAAGCTTGTACTATGGTAACCTGATGACTGATATACATACTTAGAAATACATATATTCATACTTATATATATAGTAAACACCTAGACACAGGTTAAACAGATATGCTCATGCACACACATGTTTGACCTGTCCGGGGATCGAACCCGGGACCGGCGGCGCAAAAGGCAGGGTTGCTACCAACTGCGCCAACCGGCCAGTCAACAATTTTTGCACAGAGATAGTTCGATTTTCAGACAGAGCCAAAAGCTTTTTCAAAATTTAATCTAATCAAAATAGGTCGTTTTTATGACACAATTTAAAAAACTAGCTGGCCCAGCAAATTTTGTACCGCCTAACAGTTAATTATTCAAGAGTTACCATCGTATAAATATTGACAAATATTGTCATTAACATTTATGCTAAACTAACGTCACTCAATTGTTTTTTTGTTATGTTCTCGTAATGTGGATATAGAGAGTTGTATCTACCGCCCTGCTATACATTCTGCCATGCTGTAAATTTTTGCTAAAGAGTGTTTTCTGTTGTCAACAGTGGATCACGCCGGAAGAATGTGCAGTATACAGCCGCGAGCAGCGACCTCCGCTTGTCATCCCGCGCATCACGCAGTGCCGGGCGATGCGCGCGCGCAACCATCTGCCCTACCCTGAGGTAAGAACAAAACTATGACTACTTCATTATCATCATCAAACTTTACTTACACTCTGCTGAACTACAACATTCAAAATGTTTGACCCCCCCCCCCCCATTTTTATTATAAAAACGGAAAGACAAATAAAAAACAACGTACTACTATTTTTTTATTTTAATCCAAGTGTAATAATAACGGTTTTAGAGATTTTTGTAAATAAAAGTTGAGCATAATGTTAGTTAATTATCTGTATTTTTGTTGTTTGTTTTGGTATGGTACACAGATGGCAGATACAATAATATTTTTTATTGGTGGCATCTGACGGTCTTAACATAAATACGAGAATTTTCATCATTCTTTTTGTAAGTAACTCGGAAGAAAGTGGATATAAAAATCTGGTATTTTTCGTATGAACTCTTCAATACATTATCTCGAAATGGTTTTAGAATTTTGATCACTTTGAAAAAATTGAATGTTGTCAATTTAAAACAATATTGTCACTACAACAAACAAAACTTTTGTTATAACTACATTGTTATGACTGCAAAAATACTTCACTTAATACTTATTTAACGTTTCTCATTAACTAAACTAGTGGTTCTCCTGTGTCAGGGATGCCATATGCCATGCAACATTGCAACACAACTAACACATGTACCAAGGACCCAGGCTCGATGACAGACTTTTAACTTCTGGCTCGAGCACCTGATTCGGCCGGGCTTTCATCTTTATGTACATTTTCCAAAAATTGTTTTGAGTACATAATGATAGATAAACATGATAAAACGATGCCGGACTTTCAGAAAACAACAATAGTTGATAATGAGAAGTGACGATAAAAGATGTTGTATTAGTGGCGGTGTGGCAAATACAAAAGAAATTCCCGATTGTCACACTGGTGACAACCTGGTGTGACCAAGAGTCCGGCACGGAAATGCATTGATTTAAAACCATTTTTTGACTAAGACTTAACGCTTGCAGTCAATCCTTTCAACCTTGTCGTATTGAGAAATTAGGCTACATACCACAATGGACACGCAATTCTTTGCCAAACTTGCAGCAGCAATAATCATGTAGTAGTAGGCATTAACGAAACCGCACGCATACCAAACCTAATTTATACGTCCGTCGCGATGACACAAGAGCTATTAAATCCGTCGTCTAACAATGATTCAGTGGCCTTTGATCCGGATCCGATGGGAATCTCCGGAAATGGACCCCACCCTACTCACTTATACGAGTTACGAAACTGACCGAGCGAATTTAGCTAACATCTCAAAGTATGAATGAATGAATGAATGAATACAGCTTTATTGCAAGTAAGACAAATCTATACAATGGTAGTAGTAGCCTAAAAAGCAAAAAAAAGAAGCAATATAAAGTCTTAAAAAGCAATTTCTTCCAGGCAACCTTTGGATGGAGAAAACTATTATTGTACAAAACTTGGTGCAAACAAACTAATACTAATAAAAAAGTAACCATACATGAAACTAATTAAAACAAACAAATTAAAATATTTTGAAACTAAAAAAGAAGTCTTAGAGTGTTTGTTAATTTGTGCGAAGACAACGTCAGTAACGTTTCTTGAATCGTAGTAAAACATATCATCAGCTGAATCTTAGGCCGTATTGTCGATTTACATCAGGCGAGTTACGAACAAAAATTTAAGAAAATAAAGTCTCACATCGAATTTTAGTGTACAAACTTACATATTTTTAAATTTGACATTTTAATCCATATTTGTAATAAGCATTTTCTCCATACCTGGCTTAGGCAAAATAAGCAGAACTAATAAAATAAAGATAAGAATTCTATTGAAAACACAAGATTTTCTTCCAATAAACATAATACCTAGAATATTAAAGTAGTTTAGATCAACAGAATTATGTTTCGATATAAAACAGGTATTTAAATTAACTCCAGAGGTTTATTGATATTTGAACAAGAAACCTCAGCTTCTTTCTTCTATAATACAAAACTATAAATCTGTGATTTGGAATATGTAATCTTCACCCTTCTTTGACAAGATTAAACAAAGCCTGTCGCAGACTAATTTGCAAACAGGGGTCCGCAACATGGATGTATGAGTCAACGAAACGCACATCACAGCCGCGCTTGTGTGTTAATGTGCTGCGTTTAATTATTGCATACAATTATGCCGTTCAAGAGGCCAAGATGGCGGCCACGCTATGCGCCATATTTGCAGATGCAGTAGTTTAGCTAATGTTACTTAATGTTAGATAACTTACCAGATCTAGACACTTGCATGACCATATGTAAGTTGTATTCGCTAAAATTTCCGGCAGCACCTCCGTCATAATTTCACTAACTTCTTTAAGCCTTGCTGATCTGTATGATTAGCGAAAGACTGCTAAGAATCAAAAGATGATCGATGTTTTTTTTATAGACCATAGGCTTGTGCTTGACCGCAACTCACCTGATGTAAAGTGACCATGTGGTCTAGGATGTAAAAATGTCAGCATCTAAATTAGCGTACTTACTCGACTTGTCAGCAAGTTTTACTACGACTCACTACTGAATGCTCAATGAAAAGTTATGGAAAAATCGTATCAAATTAAAACGCATTTTGGAATGGCTAAATTATGCGTTACCTCGCCTTGAGCCGTCGTCTAAATAAAGACTACTCGTATCAAACTCCTCTGGCATCCCCTTACGGAGAGTGCTAGTAAATAGAGCCTTAGCTACTTGTAGTGGCCTAGCTTATACTGTTTAGAGTGAATTACCCCAGTCCTCCACGAGTGGGACTATCCTGAAATCATGAGGTCAGGATCGCGAGGACCCGACTCATATGAAGGACGTTTATGGGAGAGGCTTGCATCCGTCGTGCGTGACCTATTTATTATAGACAAAGAAGAACCATCTACAATACTAAATACATTCTGTAAACATAACAATAGTATACCGAATTTTCTTGGCAATTTAGTTCAAAACTTTTTTCCAATATACTCGTAGATGCCTCTAGTTTGTAAGCCCAGACTTTGAAGTATCGACTTTGAAGGCTCTTTTCTAGGTTTAGTTTTAAAAGCGCAGGTTAATATTCCACTAATTTGTCAATACTTAGAGGCATAATGTAAACAACTGTTTTCCTCTATACTGCGTCCACAGCACATCCGGCGAAACGTTAGATCGAATGGAGCCATGCCTGATTACTTGAAGTATTCGATAAAAGAGCCATTGAGCTCGGTACTGGTTGCTTGGATGGGAATTGCTTCGACTCAAATAACTGCGAGCCAAGCAGTCAGCTACCGAATAAAAAAGGTTACAGGAAAATGATCCAAGATTTCCGAGTTTACACGTGTTAACACTTTGGACGGAGCCTTATCAGAAAGGGTGAATATAGGCTGTTAAGACGTGCCTGTTCCAGAGTACCCCTTACTTAGGAGGAATTGGGTTATGCGTATGAAATCTTTATTGACCGAAGTAAGCAAAGACTCTGTATCGAGTCTAACATATTTTTCTTGTCTGTCGGCCTGGAAGTTTCGTACTCGCACACAGGTCGTTCTTTAAAAAAGTCGCAATTTTTATGTGATATGTTCGCAGGACGACTAGTATTTAATTATTATTCGTAGATAAGCTACTAAGTATCATGTATTTCTATGTTTATTTCAAGTAATTAAGCCGCACGTCCGCCAGTGAATGAGCTCAACCCACGCTTTAGTTTTAGAATGAATGGCTGGAGGTTATCCGCATTTGACCTCGTAATTAATCTTCATTGAACCCTGGGAAAGTGGTAGGCGGATGGTGACGTCACTTTAATATTCATCATTGGCGTCGTTAGGTAAATAGAATGTTATTTTAGACTTTTCAGAGCATTGTTTTTATTGGCTACTACTTCGGCAGCATTCGAGTTGAAAGACCATCTTCTTGTTCTTAGCTCTCTAATGACAGACAAATGTGAAAGTGTGGTATGTCGGTCCATTAAAAAAATACTAGTTGAGATCTGTACATTAGCAGTTTAGCTGAAAGCATTTGACAACAAGTTCATGGTTTTATTTGGCTACAGTCTAGTAAATTATAGAATAAATTGAGCGATCTAGAAAATGCTATTCGATGTTTTACTCTATAACTGGTAACTTGTAACACATAAAAAATTCGTTAGGTTCCTACACACCTCAGCACAGTAGAGACCTGAGGGCTTTATCACTTCTCGTTTTCTCAGGCGCTCTTCCTTCATATTTCTTTCTTATAAGAGCTCTAGATGCTTGATAACTTATATACGACCGAAGACTAAGGAGCTGGCCATTTCTTGCCCAAAGAATATGCATAGCATAGCTAGCTATGTAATGAGGGAATGCAGTCAGCGTCCTTGTTATAGTTTCCCACGGACTTACATTTTTTATAAGTAAGCAAATAGAATAAAAAAAATGGGGATAGATGAGAATTGAAACGGTTTTTACGTTATTGCACTCATTGGCAGAAATAGATAAAGTAAAAACAATTAAAGTTTATCTTAGAACAAAATTATGTGACAATCTTATAGTATTACGAAATATTCTTTGATATACGTTCATGAAAATATTGATTACAATGAGTGTTTCAAAAAATATTATTTTTGGGGATAGATGGAACGTTTTAATTATCTCCTGTTCCCATTTCGGGGACAAATGGTACTCTTATTCCCACCTGTCTTCATTAAGGACATAGGTTCGATGACATAGGACAAAGGGGAATATACCATGATAACATTACTCTAATCCCGTGTGTTTTACCAGACATAACCTAAGACCCCGGCGCCACGCGTCACACTATTCACCACAATAAACATTAATCAGTTGCGAGTAATACAACTGATAACAAGCCCACTTCCTAACGAAACTATTGATAAGGGCATAGTGCAGGGAGAGAACTGGTTCGATAAAACTTTGAAAGTCTACTCACGTCTATTATATGAACTAAATATTAACTAGCAAATGACAGTTATTTTACTGTCGACTATGTCATTAATATTAGTTCCATAAACGTACACGCTGTCAGCGCTATAATGGCGACAATCAAATGGATCCATTGTCACATCAACGATCTGCGGATTTATTTATAAATGCTAAGACGCGTTAAACGTCTTTTGTCTTGTTTTGACGCGTGTCTTTCTCCATCGGCAAAACGAGACACAAGACGTTTAAAGTTAAGACGCGTTTATTAATAAGACCGCTGAAGTCCAGCGTACTTGTGCATTACAGGTCAATGGTTTTAATTAACCCAAATGCATGTGATTAGTGGTACAACTATTTCTATAAGGAGTGTAGGTGTAAAATGCCTTCTGAACACAGTTGCACCAACCTTGCTACAGTCGAAGAAAGGAGTTTTTATATAAAAATTAGACAAAAATAATAATAAAAATAGACTAAAAATGCCTAATTAAAAACACATACCCAACTTTCTTCTATACATAGTAACGATGATGAAGCTCGGTGGTAATGTGCAACCTGCAACTTATAAAACTACTTACTCCTATTTTTATGGTAGAATGCAGGTATATACATATTCGTAATGATATATGTACTTGCTGGTTACATTATGTATTATTTATGTAAATATACGTTATCGGTCAGGACAAAGCCAGTTTCCTTTGAGCAAACGAACAAAACTGTAGTGCTGTAATTATTTATTATTTGTTTTTGTTTATCTTGCGGGAAAAATATTTAGTTAATTATTTTTCCTTACTAAATTCCGTCTGCCTTATGTTGCATTGGTTTTAAAGCCATTGTCATGATTCAAGGAGATGTTTTTTAATTAGATAAATAAGTAATAAAGTTTAGTCATGCCTTTTTTTAACGCTTTGTTTTTCAGGACTATGCATGGTCCAAAGGTAGGTATATTTTATTGTTTAAAATTCTTGATTCCACTCTGCATTAATAGTTTATTACAAAATATTGTGGTGCAGTTGGGTAAGGACATACTACCACGTGTTTCTCATACAATTATAGATAACTATAATTTGCTGTATTACTTATGACATAAAACTGAATACTATTATGTATATATACATGTACTCATTTCGGTTTTTAATTTTTTTATTTAGATATAAATCAGGTAGTAAATGGGGCAAGCTGTTTCACGTAGTAGCGTTTTCTTAAGGGCGATTTTTTTGTTAATTGCTTTAACACACAAGATAACTGAATATTATCAGTTTATATGAAAATAATTTTACCTCAACACTAACTAACGAGCACAAATCAATGACAACACTAACCGCAATCGCGCCAAGTATAAAATTACTGCAATATTAAAATGCCTGTAGGTAACATTATATCGACATTGTGTCATCGACACTACCCCAGCACTAGTAAACATTATTACAATGGCCCAGTACTCGCCGTGCGTCACACCAGCTATGTATCGCGGAGTCATAATAATATCCTATATATTTTCCCCTTCGAAAACACAATTAAAATAATACTTAAAATTTAAATCGCAAATAATCATGTGACGAGACAGTTTTCGGTGAAGTTTCAGTGATGGACATGATTATTAGAACTTTAAGTGACAGGACGTGGTAGTTATGAATATGTTTAAGCTGGGGAAGCGGGGGAAAACCATGATCTCCCTGCGAGAGGTAAATAACATAGTTTTAAGTAAATAACTATTGTATTATTGTAGTATACCACTAAGTTCTATGTTAACTCCAAGAGAGGGAGCCACCATTGCCAGTTCTAAACCGACCACATAAATAGATTTGTGCGTTCGTAATAATTGTGATATTTTTCTTATCCAACATCTTCTTGATAATGTAATTCATAAGCGGAACTGTCTTTATATATTAAATAACTTGATAATGATTGATAAATTGATATTAAATAACTTTAATACATATTACGTGTTTATTTACAAGTTTATTTATTACATTATATGATTTAACACTTAGAACTTTTTACAGCCATCGTGGTCACAACTGTGAATGTCTGACAATCACAAAAACCTTATAAAAAATAGTCCTTTATATGTTTTATGCCTACTAGATTAAAACGTACAAATGAACTGCAAATAACGTTACAGATTAACAAATTGAAGGTAAACTTTTTGAAAGTAACCTTGAAACTGATTCTTATAACTTGCAAATTCATAAAACTAGAACAGGCACAATACACAGAGTGGTCAATCAATAAGAAACAAATAAATGTACTCTCTCATAACTTACTCGTACGAACGCATTATAAGTTAAATACTAGCTTTATTTTTCCGACAACATGACGCGACGTACCTGGCATTCTGTTACATATTATCCTTGTTTGTTGGCTCATGTTGCATATTATGCTCGATTTAAGTAGGTTTAAGCTAGGATTATGTGTCAATTATTAATATACATTAATTATTATAACCCACCTAAATCGAGTATAACATGCAAAAATTGATTTAAAATTCTAAAACTTTCAATAATTGGAAGGCCACAGTGCAGTATCGCTGAATTCCGTAGTCGTGCGACTTGGAGGTTGAATGTCTAGCTGTCATTGATAAGAAAGATCTTCTTCGACATTTATAACGATATTGCATGCACTAATTACTGAAATTTGTGATTATGTATAATCTGCAATTGTCATAATTTGCATTTACTTGTTATACAATAGCTAACAGCTGTTTTGTCAGTATAGAGAGAAGCCGTCGGAAGTGGTGTTGATAAAGCGATGTATCCGCAGTTGGTGGCCAATAGAGTGGGCGGGACCCCGACACCGTGGGACACTTCAGAAAAATATCGATCACATTTTACTCATGCACTACTTTTGTTCTCATTTCGCTAAAAGATACGTAAAATCTAATTTGAATAACATAAAATATAAATTGAATTTGACTATTAAAATGTAGAAGTCCGTCCTCAGAAGCCTTCGACCACGTTGGTAATTTTAAGAGATGATTTTTGGTTCGCTATTTTGTTAGCCGCTGTTGTTCTGCATCAACAATTCTAGGTTCTAATCTCCTTATTTCACTGAATCTAACTAAACTACCGTAAAATACTTAAGATCCGCTCTTAATCATTCCAGGAGGCCCCCCTCAAGTCTCCGATGCGTGATTACGGCCGCATGGACTACAGCCCGCTCTCTGCGAGAGTAGACCTGGAGAGGAGCTTCAGCAAAGCCAGCTCCGACAGCCCGCCCTTCGGTAGACTTAACAAGAAACTAAGTAAGTACTGAACCATTTTCCGTCGCTCGACATCAGTCCAATCTTATTTTAGCCGATTGTTTTGTATTTATGTATAAGAGACCTTTGGTGAAGACTTTCCTACTATTGACTATAATATATGATGAACTAGTGTCAGTCACCAGCGGCGATGCCCGCGACATAAAATGGGATATAAATTAAATAAAATAAATTATCGAACATTGAATTCTTATTTGACATTCTTAGGGGTTGAATTTACAAAACTGCTTTCTTAGTACATCCGTGCATCTTATATTAAATACACACTCTAAATTGCATGTCTCTACGTTCAGCGGTTTAGGCTTTACGTTGATTCTTAGCCAATATCAGTCAGTCAGTCATTACTCTTTTGCCTATATGATACATGATACTAGCTCGATGCAGCCTTTCAGTATTAAAATTAAGGAGTTCGTGATAGGTATTGCTATAAACTTTCTTCTATTAAGCTACGTGCTTCTAACACCAATAAAAGTCCTCGCATTACCTTGGCCTTTGCCTTTGAACTACCCTATAATTGATAGTCCATATATTACCTGTATAAACACACCCACTTACCTATCTGTATTACTTTAATTTCCAGGTGGTTCTACAGAGAACATCCTCGGTCCCCGGCGGCCCCAGCACCTGAACCTACCAGCGTCTTCTTCCGGAGACAGCCTGGACATAGAGATACGGGGAGACATGACGAAGATGCGCCATGGGAGAAAGTCGCAGTCGGTTCATGTGGGGCACAAGCATAGTCGGATGCAGAGGTCACCGGTGCCGGCACCGAGAATGATGGTGCCTCCACCCAGACAGCAGCCTGAGGTAGCATTTCTTCGTCCTTTTTTTATATAAGATGAAAAATATTTGAACGCCTGATGTCATACGAAAATGCGGCCTGAACACGCTTGCCTAGGAGAAACCAAATCATTCGCAACTTGAAAAGACCGAACTCAACCGCATCAAAAGCTTGAGTATTACCCTAAATCCCGATTGTAATCATATCCTATCGTTCCAGGCATCGTTCCAAGTGATCCACGAGGGCACAGTGAAGCGCACCAGGTTCATAGAGAACGGCAAGAAGTGCAAGAAGAACTGGCAGGAATGCTACATGATACTAACACCAACAGCGCTCATGTTTTACAAGGATCAGAAGACTTATCATGCTGCTGTGAGTTTAATACTTTCACGATTAAATTCTATTCAAGACTTGCCTGTAACCAGCGCAAGCTCAATAAATATTTCTTTACTTTTTAGCTCAATTTACAACGTGTAACAGAAAGGTGTGACAATACTTAAGGGTGATTGCAGAACATGAAGAACCGAATACTTTCGGGAACGACTTTTTGGTGACATTTATCCATTTTTTTTGGTGATATTTATCCATTGTGGTAACCGTTTAGAATTGTTTGGTAGTAAAATAGGACTTCTTTGGTCGGTGTATAAACACGAGCCGTAATAATCGCCGACAATGCTTGTTTTCACGCATATACTGTAAAGTTCGTTGTTTATATTAACAGAGGCAAGCGAAGCCGACGACGCCTCCGAGCCCGACCGCGCCGCGACTGGAGATGGTGCTGCCGTTGCTCAACGCACGAGCACTGCCCTGCAAGTCAGCACACACGAGACGGTCAGTAGTGACACAGTGCGAGTGCCACGCACATTAACTTAGCAGAGTTGACCTATTTGTTTTAGTTTCATTTCAGCATGTTGCTTTATCTAGATAGCTAAGGGCACGCCATGTAAATCATTTGGCATTGATTTACAATAGAAAAACTAAATAATCAACCCTGACATCGTATTATCTATTTTACCCGACTGCGAAAGAAGGAGGGTTAAGTTTTCAAGCGTATGTATGTATACATGTATATTTCTTTGGCACGCCCTAGAGCCTAAACGACTTGTGTATTTTTATATAAGTGGTGTCAATAGATTCGTCTATGTCGTGAAAGTGACACCGGGTACTTTCATCAAAATTTAAAAAAAATTAAGTATGTTACACAGGTTTAACGATTAAGAAGGCGGGTTTTACCGAACTCGCTTCTAACCACTCGTTTATATTAATAGTCCGTCATATTTTAAAACTTTATTTTACTTATTGGGTTTTGATACAGATTGTATTTTCAACTTGGTATACAAGGCACAGCTACTAAAATCGGTAGGAATTTCTGCTTGGAGTTTGAGGGTTTATTAGCTCCCAAAAACGGAGGAAATTTGCCAAAGGCGCCTTTTACCGTCCGGCCCAAGTTTTTTTTTATCCTACACAGCTTGAAATTTGACCACAAGCTCCCACAACCACGGAATTCAGCGATACTTTAGCCCTAGATGAAGCATGCCTAGTTTGGAAAACACTGGCTCTCAAGGAAGGCCGCCGGAACACACCGTTAGGTGCTTGGCGACAGCAGCCATGTTCAGTGAACAAGAGTAGTAATTTGCACATTATTTTCAGACACAACAAGTCTCTCCTCCTTACTGTGGACTACGACGAGTATTTGATACAGGATGAGACGGAGCGAGGCAGCGAGAGGTGGCTCAATGAGATACAGAGAGTCATATACAACCTGGTGAGTGACTACTCAACTACTGGGTTATTGGCTAGCGGTGTAGCCGAAGAGACGTCACACATAACCTAATTAAGTAACAACTTTTACTATGGGCTAACTCAGAATTCGAAAAAAAACAGCTAACCATACATTTTCCATACAGGTTTCCATAGCACAACAGGCTTTGCCTAGTTTGGGACCTGAAGACCTTTGCGTGGATGTCGTCCCACATTATTATTATTATTATGTAAACGTTTTTATGGAACAGCTGATTCTTTTTTCTCGAATCTCTAGTTGGTCCTTCGGCTTAGTGCACTCTAAGCCTATGAGTTGATAGAGTGGCAGATGGTAACATAATTATAAGAGCGGCCTTTACTAGCAGTGGAATCAAGAAGGATGTGGATGATGATGATGATTGATTAATGCATATGTCGTCACTATATCTACCTCTCTCTATATGTTCTATCTGACAACCTACGAGTAGAAGATCCAGAAAAGTGAGTGAGAAAAACTAATGTTCAAAGTTCGCGCTACGAAGTTGCCAATAGTTTCCGTAATATAGTTTTATACCTTTTCATATTTCATCGATGATTGCGAACTGCTTCGCATATCTTCAAACCATTTTATCACTTATAATATAGCTTTGTATCCTAATTCGTGTCATCATTAATTAATTTAACTTAAAAAGTTTGTTAATTTAAGTTTTATACTTCATAGTAAAAAAATAATTTCATTACAGTCCGTTGTCGCTAATAAATCGGGGACAATACAATATAAAAAATCTGTCTAATTAAGAACCTCCTCCATTTTGACGTCATTTTATAAGGATGTCTGACTTTATTTTGGCATAAAATACACACTGAGGCGAACTGTTGCACTAATTTGCAGTCCTCGCTACATCAATAAGAAACTTCACAGTTCTCTTTACCTTTAAGACCGGGCTAAATTAAGTTAAGGTTAATAATAATATTAGCCTTTCTGCCCACAGTATCCATTGATAATGAACAATATGGATGCCTCCTCCCTGCACCCTCAGAGCAGCAATACAGACCTGGAGTCGCTCGGCAGAACCCCGCCAGCCTCCAGACACAGGACGAAGCAAAAAGGTTTGTTGCACACACTTCCTCTTTGCACTTTACCGCTAAGGCGCTTTGCAGACGGCGGGCCGAGCTTCTTGACCGCGAGGCAAGGCACTGGCGACACGATTTTTTGCCCTTTATGTGCGTTATAGGATTCCCTTTGCACTATCGTCCGCGATGATACTAACCGGTCCGGCCTACCCCATCGTCTGCAAAGCGCTTAACTTTCAGAAAAACTACACTGGAAGCATTGAACTGAATCCAGGAGACCGGTTACTTCGGGACTTAAAGCTGGCAGTACCAAGTGATCGATGCAGCCACCTCAACTGGCTCCAGTCGTCCTCAGACCACGATACCGATAACTCTAAGATGTTTAATGACAAAATTCAGATTTTTACATACAAGAAAAACAACTTTACTAAATCAATTTGGGATCTGCTGAATGCTTTACTCAAGAGAATAAGAAAAGCGGACTTTAGAAGAATGTTTGCAGAAACAGGAGTTACACAAAGAGATTTTGAAGGATGGGGCGAATCTGAAATGCTTCAATTTCCGCGATTCGCTCAGAAAATTATGTTAAAAGATAAAGATGTTCAAATATTACCTAAAACCCTTCTTTTTGAGTACGAGTAATATGCTTCGCTCAGAAAATCACGAATGTAGACATACTTCATCAGAAAATGAATATTTGAACTCAATCAAACAAATAGATAAGAGTAAAAATTAAGTAATGGTGGTAAATTTTGCGGTCAGCGATTTCTTCCGGGCTTCTTCCTTCTTTAGATGAAAAATTCTGACTGTTCAGAAAACTTAGATGAACATTACGAACGAAAAGGAACGGGTTGGCTATATTTTTATATTAGCTGCCAAGAAAACTGTTAGGATCACACGAAGACTAGCTTTGTTGAAAATTACCAATACAAAAACAATACCGAAAGTACATAATTAGAAATGTAAAGAAAACTTGAACAAGTAATATATATTCTCTTTACATTGGAGAAGAAAAACACGTGAAAAACAAAACAAATCGTAAGAAATTCTACGTTGCTTTTGAACTTTAACACTAGATTTTGAAGACTTACTCATACTTTTATTGTGGGTCATCTAGTCTTAGAAGAAGACAAAACCCTTCTTGGTACAAAATCAATGCAAGGTCATACATAGCTAAATTCTTAGAGCTGATAAGATTAAAAATAACTACTTACTGAAGTCCTTTCTTTACATGTGACAAGAAATCGACAATCAGATACAGATAGTTTTGTCTAATAGGATGTGAGCATACATACGCGCGCATTCCTATCATACACATTATATGAAAAAGACACTCACAAAGACAAACTTTTTTATCGATAATGGGCAACCGCAACTCGCTCGATGTAAAGCAACGATGTCTTGCCAAGAAGAAAACGATTTAATTGCGCTTGAAAACAGCCAGATTAGTAGAATTAGTTGTCGAGAGGTTGTGTTAGACAAGCCGCCAGCGAGGTCCACAATCTGCCAATTCACACATTAAAAGTAGATGCAATGCGTTCCGTGCGAATCTGTGGAACATCTATACCATGTGCCATGGGCGTCTCATCGTACCTATACTTGTCCAATGTCGCAAGGCACACTCTCCGAAATGTATATAAATAAAATATATAAACGACCTACGATACAAACCCAATGGACGCACTTTTGACGATGTTCCAGACCTTGGAGTTTAACCTTAGCTAAGACATTGCCTATGAGGCCTTTACTCTCGTAATAAATAAGTCTACAGTAAGAGGTAGGTATATTAGTAGTAGGAGCCTTACCAGTAATTTACATCAAAAGGAATCAAAAGAAACACCACTTCGTTGTTATTACTATATTTATTAATATTTCCTTATTAAGTCACGGTTATTAGCAGTAAACAACTTTTTGCCCGGTAAATAATGACGTTTATTTTTCGAATCGAATGACGAACAAGCTTCTAACTAACTAGAGATTTTCCTGGTACCATTGCCTCTTTTAAACATTGTATAACAATACAAGTTTTAAATCATTTGCACAGCAGAACTGTTCTATTGATCCAGTTCCGTTGACTAATGAAGGACATTAATTTTTTGTTTTAAATTGTGTTTTAGTTGTGTATTTATCAGACAGTGTGTTCATTAGTGCAATTTTTTTTTCATACTTTTATTAGTATCTCAAAGTCGTGTCTTGGACAAAATGTGCGTGTAATATTCCTGTAGGAGTGGCTTATGTTTTATTAGGTTATGCATTCACAGTTTTACATTTGGTGTAAGTTCTAATCACATTAGATGGAGTTTGCTATTAATTATGTACTCTAAAGTGTTTTTTTAAATAATATGTTTTGTTTATCTATTTATCAAATGATATGTGGATGCATACCAAGTGACTATGAGATCATAAGCTCAGGTAGGTTACACACATTGCTAAATATAAAGTACATTCTGC
The DNA here is from genome assembly GCA_947049295.1 of Ligdia adustata. Taxonomy (NCBI): domain Eukaryota; kingdom Metazoa; phylum Arthropoda; class Insecta; order Lepidoptera; family Geometridae; genus Ligdia; species Ligdia adustata. The sequence continues at coordinate 10,189,084 of OX346234.1, forward strand.
TATTTGAAAATGAGTTAAATAGATTAAATTTTACAACAATTACAAAGAGGACGGTCAGCCAGTGTGGCTATTTTGCTATAGGACTTCGGAAGGTACCTCGACCTTTGTCACTTTGGCTTCTAGTCTTTAAATATATACGATATAATTATTTAAGTGACATATTTGGAAACTTGATTCAGTTTTATCGATTGAGTGATAAGATATATTAATAGGTCGACATTAAAAACAAAATCAGTTCTGCGACAAACTGAGTCATCGGGGAATATTCGAAAATCATTATTTATTCATCATCATCCATTATCCACAGTCTTCTTTATATCCCACTGCTGGGTAAAGGCCTCTCTCATGTGATGCTATATGTCTCGGTCCTGTGCCAATCGTGTCCAGGTTGTACACGCGACCTGTCGACCAATGCTCCGTATTATTAATAAGATTTTAATAATTATTTAATTTTAAAACGAATCAGTCACATATTGAGACATTTAATAAGTTTCGTGGATCGTTCTAGGTACTTATTAAATTGTTAACTCGTAAGAATGTAAACAATTTATACTAATGTTCTTATGATACTATATTCAAAATATTAGTATATAATATATATAGGGAACCTTCTAAAGAGATACTCGTGGCCAGCAGTGGCACGCTGTGGGTTGATACGCATTGCAAAGAAATATAAAAATTATATTTCAACGGTATCGGTCATCTAAAAAGTACCTGTAAGCACTGCTTGTTATTGTGAAATTGAGTACTAAATATCCATCGTGCAAGAACCATCATATTAATAATGTCAATAGGAAATAATTATATACTTAATTCTCTTTGTTTCCGATAGTACATATGTATAGGTAAAGTATCTATGTAATTATAAAAAATATCAATAAAGCGATAGATAGACTTTACTCTTATCGCAGATCCGTGATGGTAGAGTCAGAACAAAAATATATTTTGTCATTGAAATACCTGTAACTTACCTGAATTTGTCTGTTTCTAAAAACCCTTAAGTCTCGCTAAATTGCAATATTTATTTTATTTAAGCGTTTTAATAGCTAAAAATTATATCTTAAAAAAAATGGTGTTTGAAACTAAAAGTTCGACAAAATCAAAAAATGGTGTTTGAAACTAAAAGTTCGACAAAATCAGTTCTCAAACCAATTAAGGAACCAGAATCAATTTAATTTAAACAAATAATTGCAAATGACTTTGCAATAATTCTTTCAGCAATAATGTCGTAAAATAGTCGAATCCGTCCGAGAAAACTTCCCAGTGATTCTGAACACCAACTGATCCTTACTTTGCTATTATTGAGGAAAAGTTTTGGTATAAACATATTATTTGCATTAATAATAGCACTTGGTTACACAATAGGCTTTTAAATCTCACGGGATGCTACGCCAATACAATTAAATGTGTCCAAAAATAAGTATTATAAACAATTGTTTTGTTAGCGCTACCCTTATCACTAGATAAAGCCATGATAATACACAATTACTGATCGCATTAACCTTTTAGTGTACTGTGGTGCGTGCTATCGCAAACTAACATACGTACTTTAAACCAGACCTACAAACTAGAATATTACTTTTAGCTCAAGATTATGGTCTACTCGTATTTCCTTCAATCAGACTATATAGTGTTAAAAGTGAAGTGAGAGCTATTCTTTTCGGAATGGAGACAGTCCAAATGATTGAAGTGGCATCATATTATGTGATAATTGGTGAACCTCTAGTGACTGATGCAGTAACGAATAAAAGTTTTAAGGTTGCAAAAAAAGACAAAAAAGTAATGGATAAAAAAAATAAAAGTCCTACTACGAGCAAAAACAATGTTCACGCAAATAACGCAGGAAATGTGGAAGAAGCAAATAAAAATATTGCTGAGACAGAGTTGACTCAGAAAAACATAGAAGGAAGTCTTGGCAAAAGTTCTACAGTAAAGCAAAATGCTACTAACATTAGCAGTTTTACAGACAAACAAAACCACAATAAAAGCTCTACAGAAAAAATACACACAAATAAAAGTCCTGCCGAGAAAGGCAACCACTCCAAGTTCAAGGAAATATTTGGAAGTCATCACCACAAACGTACTAATCTTATTTACGACTACTATAGTGTATTCTATGTAATCTATCTAGTCTAGTATATTATGCATAAACGATAAATTGGTAAATAAATTAAGTAGGTACCTATGATATGTTACTTTTTCCAAGAGACATATTATGCCTTTCACAACTAGAAAGGCATTATAAAAACCACTAGTTATACGACTAGAAGACAACCATCCATCTAATAGGCAAATGAAATCTACTTGTATTCAATTTCCTATATTCTTAACAAAATCAAGATTTTAGCTCGTTCGTTCCATGATTAAATACATTTTGTACTTTATCTACACAGACATTGCTATCATTGCATGGGTAACTTCACAAACGATTTAAATATTTTGCCAATCAACAAGGCGTCACAAAGCACCAGTGCCATATAAAAACAGAAAGCAATTTAAAAAACAATGCACTGTCTGTGTCACTCACATTACCGATGTCTTATAAATTGCGTTGAAGTACCACGGACATCCAAATGCTCATTCAACACAGTTTTCAATTCCCTTTGCGTTTCATTGACCAAAAGTTGAAGGATTAGATAAATAAATGTATCGTGACTATCTCGACTCGATATATTATCGTTTTATCTAGTGAACGTTTTGTGAATCTATCGGCTACATTCATGTTATTGAGTTGTTGTCGGTTTTGATCTGACTGCCATTAATTTGTGAATATTGGAACTGTTGATTCCGCCTATATCTTGATTTAGTTTTACGATTGACGTTCACAAACGATCTTCTGACGTGCATATACATAGTTATCGTGACAAAATTAAGGAGTTGACAAGGTAAATAGCATGAAAGGTTAATAAACCAATATTTTGTGATTGTGATCGTCTCAATTGTTGCTTATTCTATCTTTAATTATCCATTATGTGTTTCTGTATGTGCACATTGAGGTTTAAATAGACATTTAAATGCTTCTAAATTACTGCCTTCGTATTTGAAAGTATAAACTATTTAGTTCTATATCTTTTAGCAGCGATTTAATTTTGTTTCACCTTTCAATGCAATCCGAATGTCTAGCTTATTCAATATACCTTTACTGTTATGTCTATAGAAATTAACATTAATCTTAATTTAACCTAGAAGGATATAAAGTTGTGGTGGTTATTAAAAGGATTTAATAGTAAACTAACTCATACCCACATATATACATTACTTAAAGATTTTAGTGTTTTTACTGATGTATATTTTCTGCTTCTCACCTTATTGAACCTACATCTTTCTAATAATTTAACTTACTCTGGTTTGGGGTCTTTATTACTCTATCTACTCGTACTACAAGCCATTGTCTGACGATCGAAGAAAATTCTTCTTTTACGAATACAATCACATTGCGTGAAACTTTTGGACTAAGAACTAGTTATACTGATTTTTCATTGATAGTTAGACAATTTCTGTTGATTAATTCTATCGCTTTGCTCCTCTCCATCTTTTCATTCTTACTCTGCAATTGTTGATTCCAGCCGGAGGCAGCAGTAACGAGGACTTGAGCGATTCCACGGAGAACTCCATCCAGAAGTCGCATGTCAAGAGGAGACTTCGAGATTTCTTCGCCAGAAGACCAGACAAGGAAGTTCTCATGAGAAAAGGGTACTACAAAGGTTGGAATTTGAACTCTGTTGGTGATAGACACGCTTTGTAGATCAGCTTTACAGTTGCAAAGTAGTATGGAGTTGTAGAATTTGTATAGATAGTTGTATATTTGGAACAACGAGTGTTTTTGTTAACTGTTGTTGTCAACCCTCACAACTTCGATCCATTCAATAAAAAAATCAAACCAGATTAAATCTTAATTTGTACTCGTATGTAAAACCTTGTTTTTAAAATTGAAACTCGTTGTTCTAAAACAAAATAACATTTTAATGCTTTCTGAATAAGAACGAAAGTAGTTTGGTGTGTGTTTGATATTAATTATAAAATAATTACTTTTAGTGTTTGAATACCTATGTATTATGTATTTTGTAATACATTATGTAGTCCAGTGTAGTAAATATGAAGGTAAGTCACAGTGTGTGGGTGTGATTTTTATATTGTAAATATGTAGATATTAATATTTAGTTGATAAATATGGAGGTGTTTTATTTATTTTAACCTTATCACTCCCTAGACTTAGAGGTGGATGGTTGTACAGAGGTAGGTTGTTGACTTATCTTTAAGTTAATTTGGATTTTTGATAGTGTGAGTGTAATAATTACTAACAATTGTACAAAAAATGAAATATATTAATATGGTATGCTAAGCACATGTAGAGTTAACAGTACTTTATAGTAAGGTTGGTTTATTGATTAACTAAGACACTCAGAAGACTGGCTAGTAATTAATGTACTGTTATATTAAATGAAAGTGTAATATAGGGATGCTATCCTTATTATAAGAGAGCTTTCAAATTTTGCATATAAACTTTGGGTGAGCACTGCACTCGTTAGCTTTGGCACAAACATTGTTCCTTTTATCCATGGGTCATATATTAAGCGATGTGATTAATTTGCAAAGAAGTTGGCATTTACTTATTTGGCAGCTATTTCACGCAAACATTATCGTGCAGTTTTGATTGGTAAATAACACGAATTTGAGGGAAGTCAATGTCTAAAATATAGAAATATATTTATCACTATAGAAAGGTTCTCGATGTATTTGGCGTAGGTAATTATGCTAATGATGACATTTTAAAAATACGAGAGCCATTATTCTGATTTCTAGTTTTATGGACCAATTTCTTCATAGCTCTTGATTTCAGAAAACAACTACTTAAATATCAATTTAATTTAGGTAATCCAACTATTTTATAAACGTTTTTCTATGAAATAGCAGAATTATTTGCCTTAGTACACCCATAGCGAATTAGTAAATACCCTGCGTATAAATACATTATTTTTTAGATAATAACGATGTTTCGAACATTGACAGCTTTCGTGGTCACCAGGCAGATTTACCACTCTGTCAAAAAAAACAAACAACATATGGCCACAAAAGCTATAAAGTTTGAAAACCAAATATTACAATTGTAGAGTTCAGATATCTAATAAAACAATTTTAATTTAATTGTGTACTTAGATTATATCGATTTTAGTATTTAAATCAAACTTGAGTACAATTGCTACGAGCACCGTTCAACGCCCAATCAATTCAGTTCAATACCTACTCACTACACAGACTGCCAGTTCCTGTAAAAAAAACTGATTTTGAATTTGTTGTTTTTCTATGATTGTATCGAATGCCAATACACTAGTTACAATTATTTTTATTATTTACGTCTATAAATAATACTAAAAAACACTCACCCATAACAACGTACTTGGTGTACTATTCTTTCGTCCCGTTCCTCAGATGAGCCGGTATTCGGTCGCAACCTCGAAGAGGTTTGCTCCGGCACCAGCCCCTGCGTGCCTGAGTTCGTGGTGGCTTGCATCAGGGAGATTGAAAGTAGCGAGGAGAACATGTGTACTGATGGCCTTTATCGCGCCAGCGGGAACCTCAGTCAAGTGCAGAAGATACGGCTGGAGGTATGAAATGGCTTCATAAAAGCCTTGTTGTTTGTACTTGTTGACTATATTATGTACAGAATTGATTGATTGGCGAGGTCTACCAAGTGCAGGAGATATGCTTATAAGTAAGGGTAAGCTTCTATATCCATTTTTATTGACTATATGTACAGATTGATTGGTCACGTCAGACAGGTGTAGAAAACATAGCTATAGATAAGGGATAGCTTCTACATAATAAACCAACGTCAAAATCGTTAATGTGGTATGACCATTTATGTGATACTACAATTTCATAGATAGTCTATATAAAACCATTTAGCGTGCTGGAAACCTAAGCTGACGTGCTAGCTAGTTAGCGCGGAGCTAAAAATTCTGAGAGAATTTTAGAGAAAAACCTATAGATCGAATCGACAAATGTATACAGATAGTTTATTAGAAATTATTATTCGTAAATTAAGAAGAAGTCCAAGAAGATATTTTATTTACTTCCAGATCGACCAGACAAGTAAAAACCACCTGGAAGTGATCAAAAACAACACTGACATCCACGTACTGACTGGCTCGCTGAAACTCTTCTTCAGAGAACTCAAAGAACCCCTCATACCTTGCAGCATGTTCGAGAGGATTCTAGCAGCTTGCTGTAAGTTGATGCTGAATATTATATACTTTACTATTTACAGCAGAGCGTTAATTATCCGAACATCAGTCACCCGATCTGCTACTTCAAAGAACATCCATATCCCCCAATAAGTTCGAATGAACGATGCTCTACTGTGCTTATATTTGTTTGTACTCCATGTTCTTTGTTTTAACAATTTATTGGATTTTCTGTTGTTTTCTGGGCATTCGGCATGCATAGAAGCTAACATAACTATTTTCTTGAAGAGGTCTTATGAAATATTCATAAATATGTTATACAGATATAACCTAAGTAACTACATACAAAATTTTGATAACAAACAGTACCTACCTAAAATCTGTTCGTATTATGAAATTCTTCTTTCGTATTTTATTAATTTAATATTTCTATGATTTATAATTCCAGCCTTAAAACCAAAAGAAGTAAAGATAAAAGAATTCCGAGACATCATCAATTCACTGCCGCAATGCAACAGAGACACATTGAAGTTTCTGTTGGAGCACCTTCTAAGGTATGCCTTACATTTTTAATCTTATCTTTAGTTAGTAAATTTACCTATACCTTTATCAATAGTTGTAACAGTATTATTTAGTAATTCACATTGGTATAATTTATACTTGCAATTACGTTAACATGTAAATAATTCGGAGTTGCAAGCTTAAATTACGTGAAGTCTTGATTAATTATAGATCATATCTTATAAATGTCAAAAAAAAAAATATTTCATAACTATTTATATACCATAATCATAATTATAATTTTCTGTTTTATCCGTATGAATAATTTTACTACAATAAAATACAGGATGTCTAAATTATCAAGCTTTAATCAACACGAGCTTCAAAGAATTTTTGTCGGCTGCTTCATGACATTTGTATAAGTTTACTTTTATATTCATAGAATATTTTATCTGCTGCAGTTTCATAAGCTCTTTATTATGTGGGACGTACACTCAAAACTAGGTATTTTTTTTTGTAATAGACCATGTAGGTCGTCACTGTAGTGTCTCAAGGTTTCTAGTTTCTATGTGGTTACTAAACAGTTGTTCTCACCAATATTTCTTATGCATAAAACAAACTGTCAATTCTATCATACCTTATTATTTCAGGGTGACTGAATACAGTGAACGTAACCGCATGCACACGGCTAACTTAGCTATAGTCTTCGGGCCCACCCTTCTCTGGGCACCAGCAGATAAAGCCCACAACATCGCTGTCGACTGCATACAACAAAATAACGTCGTTGACATACTCTTAAATGAATTCAAAGACATATTTGTCGATGACAACGGCAAAGGGAAGAAGAAAGCGTGACTCTGATCCAGCTAGAGCTTCCGGAATAAGTTCTAAGGCCAAATATGTTGGCTTACTGGGAACGTTTCGATGCAATATGGACAATTAATGGTAACAAAAAAATCTAGTTCACTCGATCTATGTTTAGCATATTACCAAGTAGAGTTCGAAACGAACACATGTGAATTCTATACGATGTAATTAATATTTAGCCAACGGTAGTATACAGACAGTGACATATGAAGTGTCGGATGTGTTTCTTTTATTTTACGCGTGAGTGTAAGTTACATATTTTTATCAGTTAGTAATATTACGTTCGAGTTACTGTATGTGTATATAGATGACATTATTATTGATAGCAGTTCATGTGAGTTTCATAGGAGAAAATGTTGATCACTGATCTCTGTCGTTTAGGATTTTAAGAGTTGATAGCAACTTTATAATATATTATTACTAGATTATATAATTGTAATATTCAATATTTCAATAAATTTGTCCAAATTACTGTAACATCCACATCAGTGTTGTGATTGTGAAGCAATATCTATTTTACGGAAAGACTGTCAGAGGCTCTAGAATAAATAATATATTTGATGATAATCTAAAAAATATTATATGTAGTGAATTAGAAGAAGAGAACATATATTTGTGTGATGTAGCGTAAAGAGATATGTTTATTAGTACATTTATTTTGGGGCCAACGTTGTATATACCGAGTCCTACAGATTATTAGATTAGGCTTAAAGCCTCATTTGTATTTTGTGCCTTAAGCTTATGTACATATTCATCATAGATGATTTTCTTTCCTTTATGTGAGAATGTATGAATGTTGTTATATCGAATTAAGGCGTGGTCATATTACAAAACTTTGTATCGCTCGCACAGACCGACTTTTTAGAAGATATACAGTGTTAGTTGTTAGAGTTGTACTAAGTCGAAAAGGGGTGACAATACACTGTTCAGCATGGGCTCAACCTTGAATTCGAGAAAATAACCAGCTGTTCCAAATAAAAAGTATATTGATAGTCTACAGGAAATATAAACGGCTGATTTTTTTTTTCGAATTTAGTATTAGTCACATAGTGAAAGTCGTTCAGTAGGAGGATTATTAATAGTGACTCCCTTTCAGCTTAGTACATCCCTAGCCTAGAACCCTGAATATGTCGCTAAATGAAGTGAGAACTAAAACTTTCGGTTACCGTTCAAGAGAGGATCCTTCCTACCATTACAAGTATTCAACGAAAATTTCATTACTTTACATATTATTTCTTATTATTCCACATATTTTATAAATATATACAAACCAGTGTGGAACAAAACATTTGCTTTTCCCTTAAAGTTTTGCTATGTTACTCGATAGAATAATAACCGATTTTATGTAATTTCATATAGTAGGTCCAAAATGTATTACAAAAATGGCGGCTTGCGCAAGCGAGACAGATTTATGTGCGCCGTCCACGTATGAACATTGTTTTATAAATTATTTATGTTATTATGCTTGCAAAATGTGACGGTCTAGTCCTACTAATGTTTATTTGGACTATATTCGCACCTTAATAACCATACAATTCATGTTATCATTTTCTTTACTAAATACTCATGTAAAAGTACCTACATAATAAAATTATTACAAAGATTTGTAAAAGAAAATATAAAGCTAGTAACCAAAGTTTTTTCTATTTTTGGCTGATAGATTACTATTAGTAGAGTTGTAAATTGTCGCGAAGTAATAGCATCGTGACTATGTTAACGCCAATAATGCTTGACGGTACATAAAAATGTAATTGAAATTACATCAATAAAATATTAAAGTATTCTATTTGTATATTTATTTGATTGTCACAGTCTTTAGGGTTACATTCCGTCTCAGATGAAACACTCGTCTATCTCTAAGACTAGAGATCGCATTGACTCACCGCCTGTGCTTGGCTGACTCTACCCATCATTAAATAATTATTTATATATAGGTGTAAAATGAGGGGTCTATGTCTGATAATTGAATCATGTCAGATGTGCAATTTCATACTCGCAGCTCTCCACTAGGATGCTCTGTGTTGGGAATGCCGGACTACCAAAAAACAACCATTCCACATATCTCTGCTGGGAATTGAACCTGGAATCCTCCTGATCTAAAGCGGTGGTGGATCCATGGGCATGCATTTTTACTTACATTAATCAGAGTGTCAGGACATAATTTCGCTGAACTACAAGTACTACTATATTTGTGATCTAAAGTCTAGCCCAGAATTTACGAAATGCGGGAGGCATTTCAAACATCTCAAAATCAAATCTTGGATCCGCCAATGATCTAAAGGCAAGCTGCGCTACGAACATATATATAATAATAAGGGGATAAATGAAAGACGTACTTAATGTTTCCAGTACTGTAATTGGTGTCTTCAATATTTTAGAAATGGACTCAGGAAATGTTCCACTGAAGGCTTTATACATTTTTTCATAATATTTTGCAGTCTTATTTATTTCCCACTGCTTGTTTATGGACAAAGTTTTCGCGTATTATGAACTGAACTACAAAAAGGAATGTTTTATACATTAATTGATATAATTATTAAATGTCGTAAAATTAAACGCAGTTAATAAGAAAATTATATAAATTAATAAAGATGATGAACAAACAAAAGATTAAAACGTATTAAAAATACTGCTAATGTTATAACTTTAAAATGAATCATTACGAAAAAGTAATCTTAAAACATATGTACCTAGTTAGTTTTATTTGAATTAAATTATATTATTACCAAGTCGTACAGTTTAACAACGAACTTAAATACATATACTTAATAAACAATAAAAACACCTTACGTTATGACACCATTAAAAATAAAATGATTAAATGTTCATTATTTTCGTCACACTGATATTTAAAATTACACAAATATTCAACAGTAACTAAATTAAGTCTAATCGTAAACATGCAACTGCATTATTTGAGATAACTCAAATTTATTTACATGTACCTACTTACATGATAAAAATGTTGCCTACACAAAAATAATAATCAAATGAGTACAGTATAAAAAGCTATTTAACTTAATTAAAATTACAAAGCTCTTTGTATTTTTTATTTTTTATATGCATGAGTCAATGACGTGCTAAAAAATAATTATAACTTACTAAAATAATTACCTAAAATATATTATTATTTAACTGTCAAAAACATGCCAAGTTGTAACAATGATTTAATGGCAAATAATTACGAAAACGCGACATACATGCTAATGCAAGAGCTTATTACGAAAATAAGAATTAGTATTATAAACAAATATTATATTTTTTTAGTTTTACTTGAATGTCGCTTAATTAAGTAGGTAGTTTTTTGTTTATAACATTTGTAATTTATAATTATTATGTGTTATTTAATAATAAAAGTTAAATTATAAACAAATGTAATAAAAAGTTATTGCATACAATAGACAAAATTTAAATCCAGTCAGACAAATTGTCAAACTATGGCTTCGTCAACAATCCAGCCTCACCCGCAGATCTTGGTCTAAACGTTACATTATATTTAGGGTACGATTTAAATGCGGACTGTAAAAATATTAAATGCTAACCATAAAATATATGTATGCTTATCAAAATAGATAAAATGCTCACCAAATATTGTTTTACAGTCCGCAGATCCTTTCGTTTAGAATTAACTGGCATAGCAGTAGCAAAGGTTGATTTATTATATCAACCCGTAGTTCATTTCGTCGAAAAACGCAACAGCTTCAAATTTGAGGTTATTTACATGAATCACAAAGTTGGTAAGCATTTATCCATTTTGGTAGATGTTTAAAATTTTCGTGTGCATTTAAACACAAGCCTTATGTTTATAACAAAGAAATAAATGACGTCATTGACCCAATTTATGTGTTATATAAATATATCTACATACACAACAACATGTTGTACAAAAATCGCAATTGTACAAATATATAAAAAGTGCATAAAATGTTCCAAAAATGTGTATGTTCACTTCCAATGATCCGCCGCTAACATTTCTACAATATCTACTCGTATATAGCTAACAACAATTGCAAAACAAATACGAAAATTGCTAATATTATACAATAACGTATGAATTTTATTATCCGTATATATATGTAATTACATATACATAATCATTTATACAATAAATCGGATTACCTCATCATTCTATCTACGTAGGTATAGTTATAAGCTCTCTAGAGTTTTGTATGCATCAGTTATTTGCGACTTTAAGAAATATTGTAACATCAAAAAAAAATACTATTGATTGTAATTTTTAACGTTTAAAGTGTAGGAACTCGCATATAATTAGTTGTATTATTTGTCTTCGAAATAGTTTAAATTAAAAGTTTCAAGTATACCGAGAACTATTAATTACCAATATAAGGTACCATATAACATTTTCATCATTCATTCATCATCAGTAATTTTTTACGAAAAGTAATTTTATTCTACTGGTATTCCCACAAAAATGCACAATTAGTTTTATTCGAAAGGTAAAAAAATATGATAAATGATTTAGATTGACTCGCGTGCGCTCGGGATTTACAACATGTATTAACACAATTATTATTTATAATCTTTTCTACAACTATGCAAATATCTGACGAGTCGAGTATATAATTGGAAGCATAGCCATCACTAGACTACACAATAAATAGTACAAAAACGTTACAATATTTCTTTCAGTGTTGCTAAATACACAACAGTTTTTACAACGGTAATTTATTCTAGCTTGATAAAAGTGTAAAAAGCATAGCGCTTTAAATGAGGGTTGTTTTGAAAATGTGAATGTAATTTACCTACTAACACACGTACCTATTATAGAATAGTTATTTGTTATACGAGAGTGCAAAGTTGCTTTTTAACCGCGTGCTCGCTTTTGATGACCGAGCAAGCGAACGATTCTAAAATTCTATATAGGATTCTGTTTTTTTCAATTTTAGAATCTTTCGCTTGCTCGGTCATCAAAAGTGAGCACGCGGTTAAAAAGCAACTTTGCACTCTTGTATAACAAAAAACTATTCTATAATTATTTGTTATACGAGAGAAAGACATTATTGTGTAATACTGAGCTCATACAAAATCGCACCGAACCGGCTGTCTAGAGTTCCGCGCATATTCAGCATACGTCACTGGAGAAATCTAAGTGCAAAGCAACTAGTGTGAAAGAGCTAGTGTGAAAAAGAGGCAATTATTAATTGTTTAATTTAATAAGTCAAAGTTCGTGACATACTTAACTTAAATCACACTGATGCTATTTTCAATTCTCACCAAACTTTACACATAAAACTGATGCCTTACATTTAATGTTCGTGTAAAAATGTTAATTCCATAATTCTTCACAAGTGTGGAATAATTCAGCCAATTTGTGTGTAAGTCAAGGTGATCTTTTAGTGGGGAACCTTGACTATTCGTTAGCACGCGATGTGGCAATACCATGTCGCATTCGGTGAATGTATTGCCTGTAATATCGTGATTTACCAATTATTGTGGAGTTTTTATTTGGATTTTTTCGTAGACGCAATTTATTATGTCTGGGTACCCGAGACTGACTGATTATCTATAAAGTAAACGAGATGTCGTGCTATTTGTCTACAATCAGACAATTTTGGTTAGACATTCAATAAAAAGCAATGGAAATATTTCAACACAAAATCGAAATAGCACGTCAGTAAGTACCATCAAAAAATATAGAAGTATGATGCTGATTTCAAAAAGAAAATATTGTAATTTTGTCCGATAATATATTTACCAGAAGTACTTAGTGGTTTTAGTCTCTCTAAAGATAAGATTACACTATTTGAATATATAAGAATAAAATTACTTGACTTGTTCATTTAGGTTCACCTACACCCTGAAGTAAATAGTAAAATTGATATCAGGTTGGTGTATTTGCGTTTTTTTCCTTGTATTGATTGAAAACAACTCATTTTGATAAAGTCTTCCAACAAGCATATTCTATTTGATTTAATTGTTATGCTTGGTGTAGTGTGATTTAAATTCGATTATCGATAACATACGCGCTTAGCAGGCCATCATAAAAAAAATCCGCTGTACCTATGGCAACCAGCAATCTAAGTTATCACAGTCTGGCTACGCTGCTATTTTCGTATCATATTAAAAAAATATCTTTTAACGCTGTTATCAAGCTAGAATACTCAAAGGATTGATCGTTCTACTAAACGAGTATAACAACCATATTCACTACGTCTAACTCCACATCCAAGCGGGGTTTCACTAAAACAATCAGTCGTAACTAATTAGGAACATTTTAATACAAAACCAACATAACCTTACATCTAAATAACATTTGGTTACTCTCTCCGTTATAAAAAGCACAATCAGTCTGCACCAATGTTTATTACAAAAAATTTCATAACACTAATTTCTACTGCTGCTATATCTCGTCAGAGTCCGATCTTATGGAGTCGTAATTGGACGTTTTGCTCCTCAGCATTCTTAGAAATGAGCCTACAGCGAAAATAGTTCTTCTATGCCTGTGGAATATACCCTGATACAGTGCCTCCCGCAGCGCCTTCCTGTCGTCGGAGATGGAAGCCTGCGTGCTTAGCGTGATGTCCGAATGAGCCCCTATCGCTTTCTGGTGACGAAGGCTTCCGTGCTTCTTCTCCAATGACTTCTGGTTCGGCAAGCTCATCGTCGACTCTATCGAAGAGTTCTTCGTCTTCCGAAGGTTAAGCATTTTCTTCCCCGAAGACGTCTCTGACGACGAGCGGACCGGCGCCAGTTTCGAACGGTGCAGGGGGTTGTTAGACCCTTCCGTGTGGACCATGATCTCTACCGACTTCTGACTGATCGCGCTTGAGCGCGTCAGAGTGCGCTGTGACGATGTCGGTGGCTCCGCTTTCGGAAGCATCTCCTCTTTCGGCATCGGTGATTCTGATTCTAATGCTATCATGTCGATGGGTCAGTGATTGTCCAGTTTAATCAATCTAGTCGAGGTCATATCATAGGCGGTCGCGCCTCGTCGCTGTCAATGGAGGGCACGGCCAGGTGAATTATGACGTCCGTATTGTTGGGCTGATCGCTCCTGGCGCGCCCGTCGCAACAATTGCTGAAGGTTATCGTCGGTACCTTCGCATCGCCGTCTATTTGGACCGAATTCAAGTTTTGTGCTAGGTGGTCCACGTTGGCGTCGGTTTGGGTATTCTGTCGATCATCGGAGTTCGCGCTCATGCTCGGTGTGCGCCATTCCTCCTCGTTTTCACTCGCTTTCTCTACGTCCGGAGAGGGTCCGAGATCATCGCGGCACGGCGAGTAACTTTCCCCGTTCACACGTAGACCGAACAAGTCCGCTAAGTTGACATTGAAGTACTTGTGCCGCTTGTTGGGTGTCTTGCTTGGCGACTCCGACAACTGGACTTCTTCGGCGATGATACGATCGGTTATAGTCTCTACTTCTTTCTTGAGAGCTTGGTCATCTTCGTAAAATTCGGATAAGTCTTGGAGGTTCTCGAACCAGTTTTTGTTCAAAGCACTATTCGGAGGGTGTTCTTTGTCTGCGGCGTTGGCCTGACGGTATCTGTCGATGAGGGGCTGGAGGGAGTCCTCGTGCTGCCGGAACAGGTAGTGGTAGGCCTGGCTGACGGCAAGCAGGGAGTAGGCAGAGTCCCCGCGCGGCACGACGGACGCGGAGGGGGCGAGAGTGGACGCCACTCCGCGCCACACGTGCCCTTGAGCGCGCTCCCTCACTATTGCATTAGAATTAAGAATCCTTTCAAAGTCGGACACTTGCTCGGCTTCGCTGATCTGCACCAACAGCTTGTTCTCCGTCTCTTTCCCACCGCCGACGGTGTGACACAGCCTCTTGTTGTCGCCGACCTGTTTAGGAGGATTACTTTGCTTAGTCTTATTACTATCGATCCTTCGGTTTTCCGAGCTCGGGGTCGGTTTGGAGGTTGAATGCCTAGGTTTCGGTTTGTCCGCGTACTTCATCGGTATAGACAGGTTTTGGACGGAAACAGCGAACGGGACTTTTTCGACTATTTTTCTGTTAAGTTGTTTGACGACAACGTTGCTCGTTGGGCGCGGTTTCGAGTCCAAAGAATGTTGACGGGGGAAGAATTTTTTGTCCGCAAAGCGGAGTCGATTGGGATCGGCGCTGCGGACGTTCCGGCCATATTTTGAGCGTGGTCTTTCGGAGAGGCTGACGCTTTTCGCGCGAAGTGGGACGGGGTCCGCGCGAGAGTCGTGAGAGGTCCCGGAGAGGGCCGCGGAGTAGGGGCGGCGAGGAGGGCGGCAGTGGTCGGTCATGGATCGGGACGAGCGCGTCCGGCGGTCCGCCTCCTCTGACTGCAAACCATGCACTCTGGCCTCAATCGAACGTGGAAAGAAATTTATCGCTGTGGCGTGCTGGCTGCGATCGATGCTCCACCGAATCACCGCTCGAATAAAGATGCGCATAAAATTTTGGCGAACGTATGCCCTATTACGGTTGAATGACAGTTTTATAATGTTTCGTGATTCTTTTTGCCGTGGGTACATTGCGTTTCGCGTTTGCCATTCCGATTTATGTATTGCTGAGTTCTATGTGGCATGTTCGAGCGAGGCACTGGTTTGCGTGTCGCCTCTGTACTACAAGACTTGGGTACGCATGTGAGGGTTCTATTGTAACCATTTTTTTATTTGTTCACGCATTTCCGTGCCTAGATACAGGGACGTTATATATACATTGTATACGAATGACTAGCAAATTTTTATACTAGTTTACGCAGGTTTACTTACGCACCTATATGCATACCTAGCCTGCCTACATATACCTAATATGATTAATATGCAAAGCGTGACTTGACTTGACATTATATGGAAAAATATGTTGTTTAAGATGCATAATTATAAAGTCCATAGTCAATGACTTCTTAATTGTTCTGTATTAATTTGTACTCAGGTGATGTTTTTCATATGTCACATACAGGGTTAACGGTTAGGGCTGAACTAAGCCAAAAGGATGTCACTACCTGAGGACCAACATCATAGGACCAACACTGAAATAGAGAAAAAAAATACCTAACATTTTGTTGATGGTCACTTGACTTTTTCTATGGAACATCAGATTTTTTCTCGCTGTCAACGAAATAACGTCACGGCTAAAGATGGGGATAAGGCTGATGTCTTAGCGTTGGGTAGGACACACAAATATTATGAGTTTGTATGAGCTGCTCATTTTGAGAAATGAAGTAGGACGATGTACCACCTCATTTGAGGTGGTCCTCAAACGGGAAGTACCTACATACAAATTGAAGTCATATCGTGTTTTTGAGTTATGAGCTAGATGAGGTTATTTCATAAGAAAAGTAGTTTACTGAACTAACATGACGTGGAAGTGTTATGTTATTTGATGGAGTAACATATAATTGTGGAAAATAAAAACTTATATTTAACATAATTATATACTTTAAGCGGTGCAAAATATTCTCAGTTATCTAGGTAAAATTATTTTTACATATTATAATTTAAATATAAATACATATTAGTTTTTTTTCGTCAAGCCTCCTCATTCATAAAACATACCCATTCAGATAAGATATTTTATAAAAATCAAGGCAAACACATAGTTAAAAAAGTTAAAATGCAATGAAGACATGCACTCGCGTTTAAACACGTTTATTATCTATAAATACAATATAGTGATATCAAAGTAGAAAAAAAAGGTTAACAATATTTTAAATAACAATTTATATCAACATTGAAAACAGCGCGAACATTCAAACCACAAATCAACACGAAGTGTCTCCGAAACTTCAAAAATGTCACATATATCGTTTCATTCGCTTTTAGTCTTGTTCAAGCATGAAAAGTGTGAGCAGGACAAAATAGTTCAAAACCACGCTACTACGCAACACGCGCATTCCCTTACTCTTTCTCAGAAGCTACTCTTCTTTGAACGTGAGTGATCAACTACACGAACTACGTCAAAGAGTTAGTAGCGGTACAAAGAGTTTGTAGCGGTACAAAATGTATGTTTGAGGCGATGGGACAATTTATTACTTTGCATGGGACATTTGAGGCGCCTCACAAATGAGTAACACAACTCTAAGTCTTATCTTTGGTCACGGTGCTTGAAATGATATTTTTGCTATCGATTGAAATTGTAGTTTCCATTCCATCATTTTTTTCTATAAAATTTTGGAAAACGTTACCTCATAATGTTGGATATGTCAAAAATCGTAAGACCCGTGTGAGTTTGTTTTATCTTAAAAATAATTTTTAAAACTTTTGCGACATTGTCTAAAAATTCCCAGCAAATGATAATATAAATATATATAGCAAAATATAAGCAGTTAGGTTATTATCATTTGTTTAATTATCATATTATAATCTACTTAAGTTACCGTGAAAACTTGTAAACGTAGGACTGAACTAATACAACATAAGTAAAATTACATACGTGTCCATTTCATCACACGAGTATTTACTAAGCTGCGTACAAAAAAACAGCCGGCTCTTAATATTTTTATAACCGTTTCATATATACTTACTTTCAAAGTATTTATAATATAGAGATCGATAATTGAATGATTTTGTTTTAAACTTCGATATTTTCCGATTCCAGTTATTTGGAAGGTCATTTACCCGAAATGCGTTTTTCAGTAGTGTAAACAACATCTGGCATATTTCAATTTGATGCGCATTTGTTTTGCAAAAGCAGGCGTCCTGTCAATTGCAATAAATTGGGAATAAACAAACAACTCTCAGCGGATTTATTTCAAGTATATACTAGTATATATTTCACATGATTTTTAAGCTACTTTCAAATGTATACGGGGGATTTTAATTCGCATGTATACCTTTATTCGAATAAAGATTCAGATTCGAATTAATGTTATGTTAAACCCTGAGTATATGGAAGATTTACCGACTACCAGTGGCTCTAATATATTTTCTCTTTAGGCCTAGTACTAGTATGTGCATTTATCCCCGGGGAAATGAAAAGTCAAAAATAAATCGCGGCTAAATTGAAATGTCTCTACGACGCTTGTCTAGATATTTACATTAGACCACTGCAAAGGTTTCACACCCCTTCAAACAAAAAAGTATTTTCAAATCGGTCAAGCCTTCTCCGAGAATACAGTTAACGAACATTTACTAAAAAAACTGGTTGGTTGTTACCTTCTTTCTAAAAATCTAAATCGCTCTAAATGTCTTTGAAATATCGGCAAAATACATAAAACAAAAAAAACGACAAATTAAGAAACTCCTTACCTAAGTCTATTATATGGTTTTTCTTACTCCACAACTGCGTACTTGTAAGTGAACATAAGAGCTCTTCTTTACAAACAATGTGCGATGTAAACAACTAAAGCCACTCGTCACGGCTCCTCCTTCCTTTTATTCTATTATTGTCGTTTATACCACCTATCATTACCGGCCTGCGAGGAAATCGATACTTCCACCTTGTATATGATACCAAGGTGTGTAAGCATACTTTTCAGGCGGATACTTAGATACTAATAATAAGTTGAGTGAAAGGTTAACGCCCACACACTCGATTGTACCGTGATACCGACTCGCCTAATGACCTCACTGACATGTCATAAGTATCAACTCGCATCCTCAAAAGGTTGGCTTCTAATAATCAGAAACAACAACTTTTGTTCTACAACGTTTGAAAATCCGCCAGAAAAATACAGAAAATATATTTTTTGGCCACGTGCCAAAAAAATATGTTTTTTTGTTTTTGTATAGAAAAGCAAATATTGTTTTTGCGAATTTTCAAGAGTCGTAGTACAGACCTTCTTGCTTTTGGTGGTCAGAAGTTGCTAGTTGATTCCCAGTCAAAGATACGACAAAGGAGATTCCGCCGAATTGAGAACCTTTTTGAAGTCAATAAAAAAGTGACCGCTACTTTAATACAATGAAATTAATTATATATTAAGCACCGCCCCACTATAGTCTTGCGTTAGGCATGAAAGAGGTAAAAACAAGAGCACGCAAACTTCGTTTCGTTGTGACAGTTCGCCGCTTCAACGCTGTCAAAATGAAAACAAGTTTGCTCTCTTTTGCTTTCACTTCCTTCATGCCTAATTTTAGCCGATAAGGGGGCTGTTGGATGTAATTACTGCATCATCAAGTATTGTAATTGAATGCTAACCGTGACCGGGGAATTTATGTTACGTTTGTAAACTATTTTTGGCTCGCCTTTCTAACTCTTTTATTATTGCTTTACTCACCCTCTTAACAAATAAACGACGTAGGTACGGTACGTAAATAGATTAATTAAGCCCTTTGTTGTGGACGAGCGTTTATCAGTAATCATTTTTGTAAAACAATTTATTTTTGACCAAAAGCGCCAGATATTACCAATATTTAATTTTATCTGTATTTTCACAGCCTTATTAATAAACGCGTCTTAACTTTAATCGTCATTAGATAGAACAAGACAAAAGATTATCTAAGTTAAGACATTAATAATGCAGTCAATGTTTATATTACATATTTTAATAGGAATAAAAAGACTAAGAATATATAATTATTTCCCATAACTAGTTATGGTCTACATAAGATTTTCATACCTATAAAAGTATGTTTTAAAAAAACAGTTTGCCCCTGTCGAGAATAAATAGAATAGAATCTTACAGTGTACGCACCAAATTCAATGTAAGCGAATACAAAGAAAAAAGTCTTAAAGTACAATTTTGTATACCTTCTGCCACGATCAGACTTCAATTTACGTCTCAATACAGACAAATACGTAAGAATTCATTTCTATAATTAGGTTTACCTGTTTATTATCGTTAGGATATATAAATGGATGTTTGGGACGAGCAGAGCGTTTAATATTAATAACATGCAGGGTACCGAATAGCACAATCCCTTTTACTCCAGCCAACATTGTTTTTGATGTGATTTCAGCCAACATACAAAAAAGCGCGTCCCATTTTTTTTCTAGTATAATATATTTATTTTTTTAGATTATTTATGGGATATCGGTTATCGATTATTTTTGCGTTGGGTTCTAATTAGCTCTTAAGAGGTTACATAGATTTATACCGCGTTCAGCTCAGAACGGTGACCCTAGAGTGGGATTCATAACTAAACGTACTACGTTCGCAGGGCAGTTTCAATCACATACGTTTTTTATATATGTTAAAAAGCCCCATCAAAACAAATAAAAATACGTTTGATTTTTATTTATTTTTCAGTCGCGCCAGGGTAGAAAAGATAAATATATCAAAAACAAGTTCTTTTTCATTTACCATTTATCACACTACAGTTTTGAAATATTTTTTTATGGATTAGTTTTACATGAATGAATACTTTGACTTGGAAATTGAGAAGTTGACCTCGTTGTATGACGTCAACAGGCAATTTTATACAAAACAACATACAATAACATCTGTTTCAATGAAAAAAAAAACTAATTGAAAAGTTTATCGAGAGGGGTTCATAGACAAAAGTTTTCTTTCGCACTGACATCACCTGAAACTAAATCCAATAAACGTTATGCTTCTTGTCAAAATAAAATGTATGTGTTCTCTGCTGAGACTATAGCAACGTGTTGTAAGAGACGAAAGAAAGCGCATTTCACGAGGTTTCATCCATTTTATTTTTTATTATTGGAATTACACGAGATTGTTATAAGATAATTTAATATCAGAAGCGAAGGTTTATTATACTCGGGCAGATTTGAATATTCTTTGAGCAAATTGTTATGCACGAATGATGCAGTCAATATTAAATAGACCTAACTTTGGCTACTTCTATCTAAAAAATTTAGGTCTTATAGATAGTTTCACTGATGTAGGTCTCATTGTAACCTTTCCCCTGTCTCACATTTTTACAAATATGCCAATTTATTATTAGAAGATGATTTGAGAAGCTGCTGTTAAGATCAATTGTAAGCATGAAAACTTGCTTGTTGTAGATGTACGAGAGCGTTACAAGATTTCAAGTAACGGCCACCCATCCACATTTTTACCATTCGGTATCTTCAGATGACAATTAGATATGTTAGGGTCTTTGGGCGACCTGATAGTCACTACACCTATAGCTATAAAATCATCATTCTTGTGAGCAACCATAATAAAAAATAGGGTACCTATTAATAACTAAACAGAGCAATCACAATTTAAATATATTATAATATTATGTCACAAGAACTATTCAACTACATACTTATATATAGGTACATAATAAAAAAAAACTATTTTTGTTAAAGTTTATTAATTCAAATGTAACAAACGTTATTTATAGGACAAGAAATATGTCTTTACTCTTTTACTAAGTACTTACTTCTATTCTTATCTGCATAATTTTCATAATGCCGAGAAGTATTACCTAAAATATCAATACTTCACATCTGTATAAACAAGAACACGGATAAAATTCAGCGTTCTAAAATTTGTCTGTCAACCTTGATCAAGATATTTATAATAACTAAATTATTATTCGTGCCACTGCGCATAATTTTGATCCGCGATGACCTTACTACGAGCATACGCACTAGGTACAGTTATGAAATTGAAGAATCAAATAGGGCTGCCAACGGTAGTTTTCCTTGAAAATCAAGGAAACTTCAGGTGTTTGTGAACGTTGCTTTATTTATTCAGACGTCAACGTTATTGAACATACCCGTATGAACGAATAAATAACTTATATTATAATAAACTTACACTTTAAACTTATTTTTAATAATTTAACAGAGTCCCAAGACTGTTATTTGAATTACTTCAGATTTACTATCAGAAAGTAAAAAGTAGGTAATTCTGAAAAAAAACATATAGCACTTGGGTTGGGACCAAGTATGCACGTATATCGGTCTGCTAACCAAAAATTAACAAATGCACCCATAATTTATTTAACTACCTTTTAAATCTTGCGCAGTGCGAATAATAAAAAGAATCAAAACACGGGAAATACGGGCGTAAGAGACACACATCCTAAGAAGGGTTGCCATGCTACATCCGTGTCCCCTGTAATAAAACAAGTGCCAACCCTGTCTAAACGTACAGCGAGCGCAAGATAATAAAACTTTTTACAGTAGCAGTCAGCTTACTCCGACGAATCATATTTTTGTAAGATAAACATGACGCACACTCCGCCTCATGCTTTTAACATTGCGCATTGCCATGAGTTACGATACTGTGTTATCTATTGTTTCTGAACGAATGCGGAAGACAAGGCTAGGGTCGGAGGGATTTGAAAATGTTTTTAGAATTCGTCATAATGTTGTGTAGGTATTCGTTGTGGAAAAGTGTGTGCGTGAATCAGGGAGATATGGCTATGATGTTGATAGGGTTCGATATATATAATTATAGGTTCCGCAATCTTTCGACCTTACGATCACGAAATTAATCGCAACAATGTAAAAAAAACGACAAAAACTTGAACGATAATTAATGTTACATTAAGCGCATGTAAATGGCGCCGTAGCAAACTTCCCAATTTTTGGGAGAATTACCCCTCAATCAAAAATTCACGACGAATAAAAAAACCCTAAACATTCGTAGAACTCATACACCAAGTATCGTCAAGATTTGTTGGAAACTACATCATATACACGAGTACAAACATACAAACATCAAAACTTACAGACGAAAGAAAAAACGCCAGACCCTAAACAGAGACACTTAGCTCGCTGGGCTCGCTCGGTCAATTAATTAAAGCAAGTCAGAATATCACAAATTTCTTTGCAAGTTTAAAAGATAAGCATGTCAGTTGATGACTCTGCTCGAGTCCATCAATATACTAAAGAGTGTTGGACTCCATAAAACAAATATATATGTATGTTATGTCCCCGAACGGGGAATATGGGAACTAAAATTAAAAAAGATTCTTCGGGGTCTTTCTTTAATGTATGTTTCCCGTCTTCTCTGAGATGAATGGACCGGTTTAAAAAAAAAATTTTTATTCCAACGTGTATACTTTCTAATTTCCATATAAATATAATCAAAATCAGTCCAGTACTTTATTTTAAACAATATAACTTTTGATTATCTCTGACTAAACTTATATGACATGTTTTATGTATCGTAAGTTTTGCTTGCCGAATTGAAGTAGATTTTTTTTAAAGTATTACTTTCTTAGTGTTCAATAAAAGTAGAACTGAACCTAAGCATTTATATAAACAAAAAGGTTTCCCAGAACCAATAGACCAGCAATAAGTGGTTAAATATTTGGTCAATCCAGCGAGCTCGAACGATTCACCAATCAAAAGGTCAAACTATTTGACCGTCATCAATTGATACCACTTGCGAAGACTTATCTATAATTTTTATTGCCATATCAAAAAATTGTACATTTAGATTATTTTATCTACCAATTTTTTATGAACAATTGAACCAGTGAACTTAGTTATTATTGACCGAGCTAAACGAAGATATCAGTCTAACTCGGTACAATATTGCGTAATGGTAATTTTTCAGATGATTTTCGTAACTTGAGTATCCTTTGTCATTATACAGTTACGAAACTCTAGAGGCAACTACTATTACAATAACCAAACAAACATTGGAAAACATTACCTACCCTCTATTTGGGCAGTCGAGTAAGAAGGCAGACTGCCATATCACCACCCTGGTTGGTTTCCTACCTACATTTACCTTCGTTAAGCGCTCTAGTTACGAGAACGTTAGGAAACAGTACGAATAGGTGGTATTTTTAGGTTTGTTAACATTAATTAGCTTAGCTCTTGTACTTAGCTAATGGTTTGCTCGATCCAATTTGGCAAAGTAGAGGTCGTTACGTGCTCATGTAAATGAATAAGCAGTAGTAGTTAATACTATCTATATAATTAAAAGAGTAAGTCCTGACTGACTGTAGTGCAAACATATCATTTCGACTTTTGATTTTGATTTTCACTGATATCATCTAGGATTCAACTCAGAACCTGAACCGGTGAACCTAGCTAGAGACATGAAATTTGGAGAGTGTATTTTTTTGACCCGGCGAACTTCGTACCGCCGTTACTATTACTGTTATCTTAGGCTCACCGTTTAAGCCTTCCCTGATATTAAACAAACATTTCCAAACTAAAATCAGCTAAATCGGCCCAGCTGTTCTCAAGTTTTAACAAGACAAACAAACAGCAATAGATTTTTGTATACTGGTATATAGATAGATAGATAAGCTGTGGGTGTGTACTAAGAAAGGATTTATGGGAGTTTAACCCCTAAAAGAGGTCAAACGGGGGTTCAAAGTGTAAAACTTCTTTATATTCATTTATATGTAGCGGGCAACGCCGCGGGTGTTAGCTACTAGTACATATATATGCGTAGCACTTCGTGCTTGTTGTACGAACTTTCGTAGCATTATATTATCAAAATAAAAAATAAAATTAAACTTTAATGTAAACGAGCTTTTTGCCCGACTGCGAAAGAAAAAGGGTTATGATTTCGAGTGTATGTATGTATATTTCTTTGGCACGCCCTAGAGCCTAAACGACTTATCGTATTTTTATGTGAGTGGTGTTAATAGATTCGTCTTAGTCTTGAGAGTGACACAGGTTAAATCAAAATTAAAAAAAAATAACTAGGTTGATACACAGATTTAAAGATTTAGCAGTCGGGTTTTTGAAGTCATTTATAATATAAGTGTACCTAATACTATACATAGATATAGTACGTGTGGACGATGTAAGAATGTTTTATTAGGAAATTACGTGCTCGCGTATAGTACGTATAATACGTGGTATACTACGTATTCTATTTTTTTGCAAATAATTAAATCCTAGCGGAGATTATAGCGGTAATGCCGCTACTTGTGGAATGTATGTATGTAATCTTTTTTGTCGTGACTGCACTAAAGTGTTTATTATATGGTATTTCGATTGGGAGAGTATTTTCTACCCAATGTTACCAGCCTATTTCAAAAATATTTTTGGCAGAGGCATGACTTAAAGAACACTATATTTAATGAAAGTTCCTAATTTGAAAATAAAAACGATAAAAATTTTGTCTTTATTTCAATAATCGTAAGATTATTGTGTAGGTAAGGTCAACAGTTCACATAACTATAGTTTACTTAAGTCCGTGTATCCCAGCTTAGTACCATAGCAGAATTCGCTAGCGCGTATATAATATCTGTGATTAGGTATATCCTTGATATAAAGGTTGTAAGGTTAACTATAAATAAATGCCACCAAATTAAGATACGTAGAGTCAACAACATTGGAGTCTTGTGTTTGTCATTTTAATATTCTGAAGGAAATGGAAAATGAACCTTTACGTAGATTATAGAAAAATAAATAAATGTAAAATAGGAACATTTATAGCAACCTGACGAATGAGTAGGTAACCTACCTACTCCATAGAATTATTTATAAAAAAAAAAAAATTTTGAAAAACGCTTCAAATAAACATCACTATTAAATAAGATTTAATTTAATTAAATCTGAATTTATTATAACGTTGTTTATTATAAAAAAATTATCATTTCTTAAATTGTTTCGCAAATGTTTTTAAATATCAATGGGACGCTAAAAATTCTAAATACGTTCAAACCATCCCTAAACCTTCACCCTAATTTACCCCACCTCATCCCGAGACGAGTGTCTAAATCCGAATGCTCGCAAAACTTATCCGATCGCAGTACCAGGCACCATCACTAATCAATACCGAGCTATCCGTAAACAAAAACATCCATTTAGATACAATGTAGGCATAAACCTACAACCGCATTCAACCTCCTTACACCGACCGCTTTTTTAACCGCGAAAAATTAACCTTTTATTACCCCAAAAGCATCACAATGAGGTACAATATCACATCGACGACCTAGTTACAATTTCAAACAGCGACTCACCTATTTAATTCTGCAAATAAAATAGCAACCACTCGCAAGGCACTGTTTTTTTAACACTTCCACAAACACGATTTTGATTTGTTTTTGATATTTAAAACGTTGGTTTGATCGATAAATGCGCCATTGTGGCTAAAGCGGAGTCGTCTGTCCGTCTGTCCATTCAATACTGCGAGATCCTGACATGCGTACGGCGGTCGAGGGAAGAAACAAGTGACGCGGGAAATCTGACGTTTTGTTTTTTTTAAAGATCAAGTCGTCTCCGTAGCCTGTCTCGACGCGTCTTTTCAGCCAGATTATTTATTAAGATAGCATGGGCAAACGTTTTCAATGACAGCGTTCTTTGTTGTGTTATTTGGTTTTAGAATTTACTTTCGTCGTTAGAACTATTTTTGAATATTCGGAAGGAGAAATAAACACGTTTTAGCGAAGCGAATAAATTATAGTAGGTACTATTTAAATATATATAATAAATTATAATAATATACCTAAATATGTATTGCAAAACCGACATAAAGTTTTCAATCGATTTTATGAAATCAATTGAGGAAAATCACGTCCAGGCTATTCATAATATGGTATTTTAAAGATTTAAACTAGAACGTTTTACATTAAATATTTTTGTTTGCTGTCGATTTAAAGTATTGTATCAAAACTAATTTAATAGATACGAAATAACCAAACAAGACAACAATAAATCGCCTTACATTCCACTTTCACTTTCAAATAATTTTCACAGCCTTACCTAAATATATACTCGTATAAAATATACTTTAAACTTTGACCGTTTAACCGTAGCAACGAAACTCAACATAAACTGCCTACCTGTGGCTCTATAAAAACTGTAGACCTACTTAAGTTAAATTGCCACAGTATTACGTCAGATCTGATAACAATCAAGTTACGTAAGCTTAAATAAGCAATAGAATCTGAAAGCTTAAGTGTCTAAAAGCATGAAAGTGTACAGCAGTGTGTAAAATTGTTTTTTACTTTTACCCTGCTGAATATATTTTTGACCATTTAAAAAAATATAAGAAAAGAGTACAAGAAATTTATTTAAAACTACAAGGAAAGTAAAAAGTTTTTTTTTGAACAAGTTAAAGCGTAGTATTTCCGCTAGCATTGTGAGTACGGCTGCCTCAGGGTGGTGGGCTTTGGATTTTCTGTAGATCTTTAGTGTCTCTAATTTTTGTAAATAAAAAGCACCCCGTATCAAAAACGCACATTCTGTTTATGCAGATAACTAATTATGTCATTTTAATAATCAACTCTTAAAGTAAATGATGTCGAAAAAACTTATCGGTTCGAGATATGTCCTTCTTCTTTTAGCGTGCTAGTTAGTGGTGTTGTCGTTAGGCATTCAACGAGTGCGTAAAATTAGAATAATCGTAAAATCTACAAGTTATCATAAAGTTTTCTACAATACCATCTTTCCCTGTAAATTTACTTTTTCTTATTGTTGACCCCTCAGCTCTATGAGGTGAGCGAGCGTAGAGGTTACAAGCTCTACGGTTCGTAGACTTTCGTAGCAACAACCTAGATAGGGCCCGTAGCAAACTGAATCAATATTTAGGTCAGATTTTAGAGCCTACTAGCATGTCATGATGACTGCATTTACTGTTTTCTGTACCTACTTAACTTTATATGTTTTAGAGCCTACTAAGCTAACATGCATGTTAACTGCATTTTAGGTGTTACTGTGTACTTATATACTGTGTACTCAGAGCACAAAATTAGGCCATTATCTAATGTTTATTATGATGTTTTGATAAAAGATTTGAATAAATCTACATCTAACTAGATACTCGTATGTATGTACAGTTTAATCTACTTCTTACTTGGATCTTTTTCATAGTTTCATATTTTAGTAAGTATGCTTAATTTATGAGGTGGTAACGTACTAAGTATCGCGCATGCCGTAGGCGGAATAGAACCTGTTCTGTGGTACGTTAATGTAAAGTAAAAGTTGAATGTGTGTAGTCACATCTAAAAGCAATACAATAAAAAAACTCTTTTTTGGTAGTTATAGGTATACATAATGGCGAGTGCAACGACCACGTTATGTCCATCTTGATTGCTATATTTATATCTTCATAAACATCGAGTATTTCATAATGTCCGTTGAAAAATGCTAATAATGGCTTCGGCCGTCCGAAGCATACATCCTCCGCGACCCATTATGAGAATTAAATTCTTCGACGCAGGTCAAGACGGGTGGGAATAAACCTTAAGATGTAGTGAAGGGATGTTAGTGTTAAATTGTCACGTGGTAGTTTTCGTTCTTTATTTATAAATCAGACCTGCTTGGTCAAGTTTGATAAAATTTACATGGGACAAGCTGCGATATAGAGTATTTTATAGGTATTGATAATTTTTTTAAACTAAATTTCCCATACATGCATGCATGCATACAAAAAAGAAGATTTCGACGTATAACCTCTATCATTTCTGAAGTCGGTTAAAAAGCCTTCTCGTCAATATATCCGTAAGACTTGACACAATAGAGTGATAGTATGCACAGTTACCCCATCACATCACTATAGTGCGAGGGTGTATTGTCCGAGGTCGATACCCCCGGAATGAGGGCAAGCCTGCGACGTGCCAAAACTTAGGGCTAGGGAGGGAATGTGATGAGCTTAATATTTGCAATAGTTAGAATATACTGATCGAGATCAATCAATTTTAACATGTAGTCAATTAAATTTAATAGACGAAATCGCAGCATTTTGAACCGATGACGATTATTTTACTAGACTGCAAAAAGAGGGGTTATTTTTCGAATGTATATTTGTATATTTATATGAAAGTATGTATGTCTGATTGGCAAAATACGAGGCTGGATAGAGACGTGCGCTATGTATCGAATGCTACTGCTATCCAAATTTGTGTCCTGGGGTAACCATACTTGTTCTCCTTTTTTACGTGGAGAAATGTTGCATGCATACCGCTCCGCCACGGAAGGACAGAGCGGTTATGTGGGTTACCCAGCCACTTCGGCCACAGAAGGTCCTGCGGTCGCACCACGTACACCGTCGAGCCCGCGGAAGGTAGGGGGGCACCTCAATACCGACACTCTCCCGCCCCGCAGCCCCATCCTCCGCTGCGCTGTCTTGTGACATCGCATCCCGGACTCCGCTTCTAAACATCTCTTTCACACAACTCAATCAAGTTTTTTAAATCACCCCCTCCCTGCACTTGTTATTATTTATCTCTTACCAATTTATTATTTTATGGAGTGTGTGTTTGCAATAAAAACTTCTATAGGTAATCTAGCAACACGAGTACATATAATTTAAATATTTGAAGAATCATTCTAGATGTAAGCCTATTCCACCGTTACAGTTTCAAATTGCTCAATCTATTAAATACCACTTAAGATAAGCGAAAAGGTTAGATCCAAATTAATTTGTTTTTGTTTGTTTTCTAGCAGATAGAACAATGTAACGCTAATTACTCAATTAGAAATATCAAGAAGTCTGTGACATTAACAGGCTGGAGAGAATCGTGTTTTTATCCGCCTTTATAAAAAAAGAGGTCGTCGTTTTCTTTTTTTAACCGAGTGAGCGGAGCGAGTGATACGTGCTTTGGTTCTAGCAAATTTTTCTTTCGTCTATCAGTTAGGATTTTTGTAGGTATGTCTACTGCAATATCTTACTGCGTAGGTAGGTACGGGTTGTAGATAGTTATCGATCAATTTTCCAGTTCTTCGAATTTGTTTGCATGATAGCTGTCTCGACTCCCAGATGTAGAAAAACTTATTATGAATTGTGAGAGTAAATGAAGAAAAAAAATTGTTTTGAAGTTTTCATTTACAAAGTTTTTTCACTTATGCACATCATCCCTTGTCCTTACACTTGCATAAAAAATTGAAAAACTTCAATAACTCAAATAATTATTATTTTGTTATAATTCTATTTCCATGAAAGAGTAAGTCCTGACTAACTAATATTCCCTTGGAAACAACGCACAGCCTAAACCGTAGAACCTACAGACATGACATTTAGAGAGTGTACTTATTATAGGGTGTATGCCCGCAGCATAAAATGGGTCAAAATATCCCATTTTATGCTGCGGGCAAAGCCGCGTGAAAGCTTTCTACTAGTTATATTTAAAACCCTAATCCATAGAACATTTTGTAAAACGACATTTTTTTTAATTAACACTAAGATACGTTACAAGAAAAAGATTAATTAGTCAAGAAATACAGAACTAGGTAATTTAAAAAATGATTTTGAACTTGGATTCGAATGCTGCCGAAGCAAGGTTCAAATACACATTTCTTATACTAGTATGCAATACACAATATTGCCGTGGCTCTTTGTCTACAATCGATGATTCGCAAGACATTCATTTGTCCGTCAGCCGTGGGACAGAATGAAACCTGGTTTCCTCCGGACGAATGTAGGTGAAATATTTGTTTTGAAAGCACTACCCGCGCCGGGGTTGATTCACCCCACTTCAGTCCAAAAGGGCTGTTTTGTGCGGAGATTCAGCTATCGATAACTATGCGATTAGTGAATATAGAAAAATTTAACTAAACAGGTTTAGCGAATAGAGGTTTAATAAGCCAAAATGTACTATGTAGGTGTACTATACGCATAATTACGAACAACTTTTTACTAGGGGCCAAACCTGAAATCGAGAAAAAACAATCAGCTGTTCCATACAACTAATTTATTAGTCGTCGACAAAATTTATGAAGCAGCCGGTTTTTTTTCTTGATCTCATATTAAAGGTTGTTTCTAATGACGAGTATAGTGACCTCCTTTCAGCTTAGTACACCCACAACCGATAACCCTGTGTATGTTACGATTATAATAAATAATTATAAAAAAAGGAAAGAATTTCTTTTGCCCACGTAATAACATTAAAATCTAAAGAGTTTTCAAACTTTTTTAACCTCCATTTGACCTCGTTAAGAATTGTATTTCCATAAATAATAACACACTTCAACACGATTTAATGAATACACCCTACTAATTTCATGTCTGTACAGACGACACCTGAGAACCTGGAGGTTCAGTGGAAAAAAATATCAGTCAATCAGTCGGGACTTACTCTTTCTTGTGTATAGAATAATTATATATTTTTTCTTTTATATTATCGAGCATTGAACACAAGAAATTTTTAATACATATTAGAAAACGAGGGCATCGTTTTGGTTCAGATTAAGTTGTTTCACTTTTGGTAGGTAGGTATACACTTTATACTTTTATCGTTTTCATAAATATCTATTGAATATATCTAATTTTATAATTTTCGTTATATCCCAGGGTTAAACAGCCATGGTAAGCTTAAAACAGCGGATCTCAAAATTGTCTCCAAAATTACATCCCGCATACAGCCCCACATCGTTCTCTCGTTAGAACAAATCTAACCTTATCATATTTATCAGTGCATTCCCAGCCAGCTATTTGCTCTAGGTACAATAAAATCTAGACACAAACAGTCGCTTACTAGTCTTATCTAATGCAATCTGCTATAGCAAGAAGCCTAGCTCTTGAGGTCATGACCCGATAGTGGTAAAAATACAGAGTGCTCGATGGGCTATGTATCGGGTTAAGATTAAATAAAGATTCATTAGAAATAACGTACGTTACGGGCAAGTCTTGTTATATTTTAATTAATAATGTCTTAAAAAAAAGATTATCGATGCCACTGGAGACAAAAGAAATAGCTCATTCCATGCCAATGAATTTCAGTGGCAATTGAATGCAGGAGATCAGCCAGAAATCTTGGGACAACACGGACATCAATTTATAACAGACTTTTAATCATTTACTTAATGAATAAAAGGGCTGAAGCGGAAAACATAGACACGCTTAATTTTATTATTCTACGCACAAATAGGATATTTACGATTTCTTGCCTGTTAACGGTCAAACAATGGTGACTTTTGTAGGAGCAAAACTTTATAACAAACTACCTCCTGATTTAAAAATATTACCTCGTTTAATATTAATAAAAAACTGTTAGCACACTCTCTCATTAATGACGTAACACTAGTTGTTATCTCCTTTAATTTCTGTGTTGTTTGTTGCGTACGACCTTTCTCAAATTGTGATAAACTTGGACATTATTATCAACTACTGTAATACTATTTCATATATAAGCCTTACATTTATTAGTATTTAAGTTAAAACGACGACAAACGTCTCTATTATAATATACCTTATAGATGTTCTCAAGTAAGTGATGTAAATCTTGAATGAGAATGAGTCTTTAAACCTAAACCTATTACATATTTTAAAGTTCTTCCGCCTGACTCCCTGTACATTGTAACTATGCACTAATCTGTAGACTTTGACGTAAAATGGATTGAAGACACCTATAGTTAATCCGGCAGTTGTCTATGGGAGTCTAAATAGATTAGCAAACTGACTGTCTAGAACTTAGATTTTAACTAGACTAGAACTAAAACATAACGACTTAGACAGATTTAAATTTATAACAGCTGTAATAAAACAATAGCACGTATTTTTTATACAAATATACGCCATATTGATAAATAAACTATATTTTTTTACAATGAAATTAATTTATGGAGATTTACCTGTTACCTTTTTTTAATTATATTTTTTGGTTTTTCCAGGTCTGATTCCCGGCGGAAGACACCTGGTGTCGTGCGCGTGTTTGTAAATGTTGCAGAAGAAATCCCTTAAAATGCACATGGGGGAAATCAGGGGGTGCTGATACACACGTGAAACGTTGTGACTTTATTTATTACTACAAATTAACCACCTTCACCTTTTTTGAAGTCGGCTAAAACGAAGTGCTTTTGCACAAGCTAATACTAATACAGGGTTATCAGTTAAAGGTGTACTGAGCTGAAGGGGGGACATTATACTCATCCTAAAGACCAATTTAACTACGGAACCAACACCGAATTCGAGAAAAAAACAGATGTTTCATACATTTTGTAAACGACCGATAAAATTATTGTACGGAACAGCTGTTTTTTTCTCGAATTCAAAGTTGTTCTCTATGAGTATAGCAACGCTCTTTCGGCTTAGTACACCCCTTATCGATAAATCTGTATAATACTACAATCCCTACACATTTTTAGGTTGCTATCTATATACATCTATGAATCTATATAAGGGTCACTTGAAACGTAATTTAACTCTCTCGGATTGATTCAAAACTGCGCACTTATCAAGGACCGATGACAATGTGATAATATAAATAGTTTGTCCCAATAAAGCAGTGTGTTTTTTTACATTACCTCAAATTATTTATTCCTCTGCAATAAAAAAATGGATCAAGTCATTTTACACACATCAAGACCTTACTAGACTTTTTTCCTGGGAAAACAAATATAACGCGAGCGAAGCCGCGGTTAAAAGCTAGTGTAACAAATAGTAGAAAGTAAAATACAAATGTCTCGTTTACTTTTACCTAATACTATTATGTAGATATTGCTTACTTGACAATATTACAATATTTGAATAGGGTTACGTTATTTCCATCCTCTGTTGGTATGTTGATGGTAAACAATTCAAATTGCTTATCTTACGTTAGAAATATTTGTTTTATAATATTAAAGTTTATTACTATGTACTCAGTTTACTCATGTTACTGTACAAACAAATTTTCCCGTCCAATATTGTATGTTTTAACGAAATTATACATGCCTAAATGGTGAATGAAAAGGTTGTGGAGGAAACCTTCTTCTTCTTCTTGAAGGTTAGTTAGCCATCAAAGATAAGTGAAATCTCTATACCGCAATTTGATTAGCGGGGTGGATAATGGCCGCTTTTGTGTATAATGTGTTACGTTTGATTCTCAGGATTTGTAATATTATCAACAACCAGAAGACGTCCACTGCTGAACATAGGCCTCTCCCTTAGAACGCCATTCCGAACGACACTCTGCCAATTGCATCCACTGGTTACTATGTCGTCGGTCCACCTAGTGGAAGGCCTACTTACGCTGCGTCTTCCAGTTCATGGTCGCCGCTCAAGAACCTTTCTTCCCCATCGGTTATCGGTTCTGTAATATTATAGCACACTTAAAAAAAAAGAGGCGGCTTTGATTCGTCGGTTTTCTTTATGTATTTTACTTGATTTTTAGGGACGCCTACGCTGTCTATTTTGAAGTCGGTTAAAAAAGGTATAAACGTAACTCTAGCACTATTTTTTTATTAATGTCTTAACGGAAACCTTGACTGCAATTTCAGCGCACGCGCAGTTTATTTCTTGTGTGCCGTAGAGAGCTGTTATTGTTTAATGACTGCACGGGGGATCTAGTAGGACTACCACCATCTTTTCCATAAGGCAGGTTAACACCACGCTGGAGGATAGTTCAAGCGCTAGTTTTTATATCGAGTAAAGAAAAATAACAAACTTATCAT
The DNA here is from genome assembly GCA_947049295.1 of Ligdia adustata. Taxonomy (NCBI): domain Eukaryota; kingdom Metazoa; phylum Arthropoda; class Insecta; order Lepidoptera; family Geometridae; genus Ligdia; species Ligdia adustata. Next base: position 10,223,713 of record OX346234.1, read on the forward strand.
TATTTTTATTACTTACATTTTATGTTTATTCTGTCATAAAAGATATTTTTATACTTGCTGCTATTATGTATTATATATAATTTTTGTAAACACTTAGTAAAAAATCAGCCAATTGGGGGTCGGGCTAGCGCACTAAGGGTTCAATACCAGTATCTTTACGTTTGTGTATGGGAATGATATGCCCCCCTTAAATATTTATTTATTCTGTTTTTAGTACATATATGTTGTTACATAAGCAACAGAATTTCAACTGTCTAGATATTACGATTAATGTTATAGTACAGCCTGGTGACAGGCAGAGGGACGGACAGGAAGTCTTCGTAAGAGTGTACCGTTTTTACTCATTATTTACGAACCCTAAAAAGTGATCGGGCGCCTACCGTTTTCACAGAGCAATATACACTACGTTATTAATTGAAAATCAGGAGCTTGGTTCACCTTTACCTATATTTATATAAGCATTTTTCCTATAGTGTCAGTACCTACTACCTACTAGGAACTTATATTCAGTGCCTTTATAGCTCCATTGTATGGTAAATCAGCCTTAGTACTGATTAGAAAATAACCGGAAACCTAGCGTTTACTGTCTGCGTAGGACACAGATTAGACCTAGTTCTAAATGCAGTGCAGTCTACGACCAATTTAAATTGTTACTTGTGACGAGTAAAGATATCAAATGACGCGATCACTGTGACACAGATTAGTTAAAATATGAAAAAAATATTGGAATTGAAGGAAAACGTCGCATAGTAGTTTCAAAAAAACATTATACTAAAATTTCCAAAAAAATATCCAACGTGGATGGATTCTGATGGATTTATCCCGCTTTTCTAATAGAATTTTGTCCCATGGCACAACTGTGACTACTTTTGTCCCTAAATCTAAACACTAATGTCACGGCATGAATAGAACATTAAATAATATAATAAATATGATAAAGAACACCCAACCAAGACCACCCTGTCTTATCGCTAATATGCGGATCTACCACTGCAAGAATAAAATCTAGTCTCTTGTGAATTTAAATTTGCTTAAGATGTCTAAGTATTATAGACCCGATTGTTATAGAAAGTATTCGTTAAAACTTAGCCCTACCTACTAAGAAACAATGATCAGTAATCTCACGCCAGCAGATAACATTAAAACGAATGATATCAGAAGAGATCATTGAGATGTCTCACACGGCCGCTAGATGCCGCTGGTCGATATTCTATACATTTAACAATAGGCTATTTTGCGATAGAAACTCGCGGCTCAGCGGCCTTGCACTTGCCAATCGTCCGGTCAAGCTGTCCGAGGTCGCCTTCGAACAACAAGCTCAGTCCTTTATAAAAAGGACATGCTTGCTGACTAGTAAATAATGTATTTTAAGTGTTTCATTTTTAAATAAGTATATACACTAGCGCCACGACTTACATAGGCGGCCGATATATATACTAATCAAATGCAAACATAATTTAGAAAATGATTTTTATTTGGCAAGAAAAGTGACACGATTCACAGAAAATTTTAAATGAATAATTAAATTAAATACTAAAATCTAGTTAGTAACTAATAATAAGTTAAATTAACGATTTATATAATATTATAGCAGGTGTATAATATAACTTTGGACAAATTTGTTTTGGGAACAAAATGCTTTGGAATGTAAAAATATTTTGGCTTGAACTATCAACAATATGTAGAGAGCAAATACTAATAAAAACTTATATCTACTTAAATAATAAAACTTGCACAATTTGTACCGCTCTAGGTGGGTTTTGAATACTGTATATAAATAGGTATTTATGTTAATGTGACTTGTTCTTTTTTCTTTCGTTTACTTATTAAAATTTTCAGAAAACTTTGGTGCACATTAAGTATTCCTAAATAACAATGACAGTTCTACATAGGTGGACCAGTAACGTTATAACTTTTAAGCTGTAAAATAAGACTTTCGTTTCTACTGGGTTTATAAATCCGCAGGAACATGCTGGCCCATATATTGTGGTTCAGCTGTTCAAAAAGATCATTAAATAGTGTTATAATAATGTTTTCAGGATGATGATGAGACTCCCTCGATTCTGTAGTTTTTAAGTTTGAAAAACATGTTAATTTTTAATCCAACTGATGGCTCTACTTTGACTTCTGGCACATGATAAGATCAGCTATAGGACCAGTCACTTTTCTCCTTCTATAGAACTGTCGTTGCTACCTTATATAATGTCAAACATACTTAAACTACTTACAAAATATATAGCAACTCTTCAAAGCCTCCACTTTAAAACAAAAATTAATTTTACTTAATTAATCACATATTCTGCTGCAAAAACTTCCTTTCATTGATACAGTTTTCTAATTCATCATGATACTTATCTATCTTAGCATCGAACCCGGGACTTTGCATGCCATAGTCAAAACTGTTCCCTGTTATAACTTTTTCTTGGTTCAACGTTGAGTCAAACCTCACTTTCTTACCCGGAGTACTCTTTCCGGGAGTGTTACTCTTATCTTGTAAAAAATCCAAGTTGTTATCCCTCACTCTTAAGGGTGTAACATTCATGTTTAATTGAGTATTTCGCCTAGTTTTTATTGTCTCATATTGATGCTCTTCGTCTGATAGTTCTTCTATATCCAATTCATCGGAATTGTCGAGGTTTAATGCAGGGTTTTCTATACCAGCCTCTTTTTTAACAACTACTTTCTGTTTTGGCAGTTTCCGAGGCACCTCGTAAGGGTTCAGAGTAATGTTAGCATCAGGTTTTTCATGCTTGAAAGTCTTTTTCAATGTCTTTAACACTTTTTTGGATAATTTGTTACCGGCTTTCAGAAACGAATGTTTCAAATCTTTTTTGGTAGCTGAATCGTTAGAGCTGTTGGCTTGACTCACTTTGTTCAAATTCATGATGTCAACAGCACTGAATTGAGTCACATCACAGCCTAGTATTTTACTTTGTTTGTTGGTGGACATATCTTGTACGTTTTCGTAAATAGGACTCTCGGATCGGTAGTGATCAATATTTTCATACTCATGACTTTCTAACGACTCGTTCATGGTAGATATTGTGCTGTTAGTGTCGCCAGAGAATAATTGTCGAGGCACTATAGCCATATTAGCATTATTAGACGGCTTAGGAACTTCAACAGGTCTAGTAAGGACTTCTTCATGATATTCAATTTCAGGATTAATTTCGAGAAATGGATTAGTAATTGTTGCTACATCATTAGTGTTCAAATTTGGATCTAAAAATGGATTTGTGTTCTTTTTTTCAACTATCCTCTGTGTCTTAGTAATGATTGTTATAGTCTTGATTTCCATTATATTACTTTCATTTAAATCATCGTCTAAATATAAAGACTGATCGGAAGCAACCGGAGAGTCTATAGCAAGTCGATCTATGAAGCTGAGACTCAAATTCGTATTGTTTATAACAATTTGATTGGTTCTGTTTGTTTGTGTGTTAGTAGTGTTGGAAATTTGTGGTGTGGAGGGAGATTTTTGTTCCAACACTGATATGCCTGAATCAATTTCAAAATCATGTGGAATTCTTGATATATCTGAGCAGTGAAATGCAGCTATTGTGTTTTCTGCATTATTAGTTAGTTTCGAATTAGAATCAGTTTCCGAATTCGCATAAATTGGTTCAGAAGCAACTGTGTCTGAGTAATTCAATTTATTTTCTATTGTTGTGTCAAAATTAACTGGGTTTCTGCATCTAGGAGCGAAATATGGTACAACTGCATTCTCTTTGGTAGCATTTGTTGCTACATCATCTACCACGGGATTTACGTTCACATCTCCAATATCATGTTTAACATTACGTTTAACATTTTCAAGCTCTCTCACTAAAAATTCATTGACAGCTGCTTTACTTATACCCAGATCTAAAGCTGAGTTTTCGAATGTGGTCAAATCACAGCTTTTAGTTCGTTTCCTTTTCTTGGTAGGGACCTCCATGGCAGTGTTACACATAGGGTCTTCGTTAACAAGGAGGTCTAATGCAGGGTTCAGGTAAACATTGGGACATGGAACACTGATCTTCCGCTTACTGTTAATAGGTTTCACTTCGAACTGATTGTTGTCTATGCTGTCCATTTTACTGCAATTGAGATAAATGTGATATTAATATAGTTTTGACTAGGTAGCAGTGTAATGCAATTCTTTTAGTCTCGGTAAATGTTCATGTTTAAAAAAAGTGTGTCTAAAATGAAATTAACAAAATAAAAAAAATATCTCTAAATTTATCATGGTCAAGGTGAAGGCAGGTGCGTTCTGCATGATGTAGGATGTTAAACTTATATTTTATTTTCTTGCACCTGCAGCCAAATACGTTAAATAATAAAGAATATACAAACGGCCAATTATCTAATACAGTTATCTATATGAGTGCAGCAATTAAAAACAGGATTTAATTCACAAATCACATTAAAATCAGACAATTAGTTCAGACAAAGAACCGATAACACATACCTCAGTTTCGTTGAGTTTCGACATTGATATGCCCATCAACAGCCACTTTATAGTAACTAATTACTTACAAAAGCTTTATCAATGTAGTTCAAAAAACAACAAAATACTTTTCATTCATAATTTTCCGTTTGAAATATGTAAACAAAAAAGCGGAGGCAGGTGTCCGGCAGACGGCGACGGTTACAACTTTTTTTTATATTTTTGCCTATAGGGCAGACTAAAGCCATGACGGTTACAAATTGTTATAACAGGGGTGCGTTCTATGCCTTCACTCGGTGCAACTATTCGCTCTTCCCGCTTCGACATGCAACAGACGCGTTCGGGGCGTCCGTTAGGTACTATTTAACGATCAAAATACTTCAACTTCAACTTTTTTATTAAGTGGCTTCTGTGGTGGTGCCACAATTTCGCACGATCAAAATAGCTTTGTAGAAAACACTATGACGTTTATCTGTCAGTTGGCAATACATTGCTATAGCCATGAAGGCTATTTTCCCGTGAAGTGTGAGGTTACCTAAGGGCAGGGCAAAAAAACGACGAAACAAATACATCCTGAGGCACGGAACGCATCCCTGCGTTGAATCGTTGACAACTCAGAATCAGGCTGCCAGCGTAGAAAAATAGATTCTACCATACACATATTCCGTTACTTCGTGGATAGATGGCGCTACATGAATTTAAAACTAGAGTAAACCAGAGAAAAAAACTCCTAAAGTTAGATACTAGGTATATAATCATGAATATCCAGTGATTATTGCAATCTCAAAAAGAAAAGAGTTTCCAGTCCTTTACAAAGTCTTTTTCGTCAGCACTCATTCATAGGACGCGAATATTTACCAAGCACAATCAGCAACATGTACTAACCTTTGTAGGATTTCATCCGAATTACCTACGAGTTGTCCTTACATTAATTTCATATTTTACTAGATGGTCTTCACGGTGCTACCCGCGGTTCTCTAATTTTTTATAGCCTATTTCTAAATGATAATGTAGCTTTCTAACGTCGAAAGAATTTTTGAAATCAGTCCAGTAGTTTTTTCGGTACATACAAAAATGTGAATCTTTCCTCTTGCTAATAGTACTATAAATATATGATAATAATATTGATTTTCTGGTTTTCTGTTATATTAGCATTGACTATAAAACCTCTAATTTAGATTCAGAAATTTCAGGACGATTGCTCGAATCCTACTAATTAAATACGCATTGAAACACAAGGTATAAAATAAAAGGCCTAATCTCAGGAATAAAAATATATTATCTAACCTAAATCACAATATTCGGCTCTTTGAACCAGCAAAGTAGTACAAAAAATAAAATAAGAAATGCACGCACAAACAAAAATACCCTCACCACTCTTAAATCCCTAGAATTGTCTATTAAGTACATAAAACTTAATATAACGTAAGTACATATACTATATTTTGTATTTAAAAAAATATTTTTTACACATATTATGGACACAGTTCTAAGTACAAGTAATGAGCAGTCATAACGTAACGTAATGTATAGACTAAGTATAATGTAAAAAAATAACGAAACATACGAGTATGTACGATATAAACTAAGTAACGGATGCAAAATATTACATAATGGAATGTAATACATATTAGACAAAATAAAAAACAAACCATTCTAAAAAAAATTGAGAGCATTATTAAAATATACTATATAGGTAAACAATTACCATCCTCTAAAGGGTCGCTTCTGATAATATTAGGTCCTTACATATGAAATTGGCGTTTTGTCGTACTGGCCACTTTGATCTCAAATATCTTTTCTTTGGTTAGGGATTCCAATTTCAAATTTATACAGCTATTTATTCATACATTTGTGTTTCGAAAACCGTAATTCATTTGTTTTGTTCTCGTTTGGTTTTTTCTTTGCGTCACGCAGTTTACAAAATGGAAAACTTGAAATATCGCGATATTTACGAGTGCGAGTTCCACCGTGGTACCAGTGCTGCAGAAACGGCTCGAAGGATTAATGATGTGTATGGCGGCGGTGACGCAAAAGAAAACACAGTGCGTTTTTGGTTCCAACGTTTTCGTTCTGGAAATTTCGACCTGCAGAACAAGCCCTGTGGACGGCCGGAGACTAAAGTTGCTAATGAAGAATTGAAAGCTATTATGGAAGCAGATCCATCGCAAACCACGTCCGAGTTAGCTGCAGGCTGCGGTGTTAGTGATAAAACTGTTTTAATCCACTTGAAGCAAATTGGAAAGGTGAAAAAGCTTGAAAGGTGGGTACCTCAAGAATTAAGTGCAGCAAACCGACAAACGCGCGTCAACTGCTGCGTTACATTACTCAACCGGCACAATAATGAAGGGATTTTAAATCGGATCTTTCGGATATTTCAAGTTTTCCATTTTATAAACTGCGAGACGCAAAGAAAAAACCAAACGAGGACTAAACAAATGAATTACGGTTTTCAAAATACAAATGTATGAATAAATAGCTGTATAAATTTGAAATTAGAATCCTTAACCAAAGAAGAGATATTTGAGATCAAAGTGTCCAGTACGACAAAACGCCAATTTCATATGTAAGGACCTAATATAAGCAAAAACTTTTGTTTTAGATATTTCGAAAATTCGTAAGAAAAAAATGCTGTTCCGTACAAAAAGATCATCGACGCGCATTCAAATAATAACGAACATCTTTTTTTCTAAACATATTTCAAAAGTCCTAGAACAGAACTTGTTGCATCAGAAGCCACCCTTAAGATGATGCTTATTAATTACCAGTAACTCCGGTGCTACCAATCAAGGTGAACCCTAGAATGAATTATACAAAATTGTAAAAGAAAATATTGCAAAACTCGAGAAAAAAATATTAGGTTCTCCATACATATAGGTCACGTGATCGGTCAAGTTGTATGGAGGACACGACATCTTATTCTCGAATTGTGGAAAAAAAAAATTTCTACGCGGGATTCACTTTGAAGAGTAGACTAATTCCCTTCAGTATTGTCACACCTGTCTGTTACGCGTTGTATACGATACTAAACTAAAAATAAGCCTTCTTTAGAATTTTGTATTTCTTTAGCTAAATATTGAACAAGGTGCTCGATTTAAACTGCTATTTCCTACAATTTGTGTAATTATTTCAAACATTCTGATAGATAATACATACATTTTACATATTATAATCTATTTTATCTACGTAGCGCAACAATAGATTACAATTTGACAAGATATTATTATTACAATAATCCGTATCACAAGACATGTGGGGGATATCTACATTAATTATATATGTAATTAGGTACATACATGATTAGATGTGATTGCGTTTTTACCGGATTAACCGTTGAGAAAGGTTAGGTAAGAATTAATGTAACCATTCGTAACCGGTTACGAGTAACTAATGTAGAGTAAGAAAATATCATTTTAGCCGCAACCGGTTTCGAATAAAATATAGTGTAGCTTTTTCCCGCATTGACCGTTGAGAAAGGTTAGGTAAGAATTAATGTAACCATTCGTAACTGGTTACGAGTAACTAATGTAGAGTAAGAAAATATCATTTTAGTCGCAACCGGTTTCGAATAAATATAATGTAGCTCTCTTCGTAACCGGTTACGATGGCGGATTAACGTGCAATATTTTCGTCGAGTAAAAGCTATGTATAGTATAATTATTTTGTCTACGCCAATTGACTATTTGGTTTTGGTTAAATAATTGATGCAGTATTGACATAATTAATGTATTTTTTACATTTTAGTTTATTTTTATATCAAGTCGCTCGGCTTTCGAATCCATCTAATAATGATATTCATTTTTGTATTATAATATTTAGATATTTTATTAACTTAGTCATATTTGGTGCTTTTTACCCGACTGCGCAAAGCGAAGATAATGTTTTTCAAGTAAGTATTTGTAAGTTTGTATGTAAGTAGGTAACATCTAACTCTTTGTAACCCTCTACAACCTAGCCTAGAAACGTACCCAGAGAGCTAAAATTTTTGCAGTCGGGGTTTTTCGAAATCGTTTCTAACGAATTGCTTTCAATATAATATCTTCTTTAATATTTCGGCTCCACGGCAGGGTTCAATATTTTTCATTCTACAATTGGAGACTTTAAGACGAATAATAACTAAAATAATGTAATTATATTAACTATAATATAGTTATATTATAACGTTTTATATGTTAGTTTTTTTTTCTTGTATTTTTTATGTGTGTCTGCAATAAAGAATTGATCTATCTATATTTACTATAATTTACAATATTTAAAACAGGGATACATGAGCAAAGGCATTTTAATTTTTTTTTATTTACATATAATAAACACGAATTTATAATTTTATTATACTATTTAAGTACTATTTCACTATATGATATAAGTACATATTTAAGCGCTACTATCAAAATTATTTTTTGTCATATATTCTTGCTAAATATATAAAATAGAAGACACTAATCTAGCGTTATATTTACTATATAGCTCATATAATATTCAAAATATTTTGTACTTTTTCTCTAAGATTTATATATATATATATACCTACTGTAGGTACTGAGATATATGATATAATTTAGCAAAAAACATACTTAAAATGGGAGGTGAATTAAATTCACTAGACTCAGTTATAACATAATATACGTAAAAAAATAAACAATAAGTAAGTAGTCAAATTACTGTCTTACCACAAAAAATATTTTTAAACATAGTTAATTTGATTGTGAGACACTAGTTAGACAAGGTTTTGTGGTTAACTAAAACGGGGTGTTTATCTCTAGACAAGTGATAGCCGAGATAAAAAAATAAACAGAACCATCTGTTCAATAGCCTTGTACAAATATTTTGTGGTAAGACGGTTATATCTTCAAAATTTAGTCATGTCATGAGGTTGAGAAACACTTTTTCAGAAAGAGCTAATCTAAATAGTTAGCTCATCTACAGAACACTAACATACAACAGATAATTTTTAAGTCTTGCCAATTTTCTTGTCATAAATGTTGCCACATCAAAAAATACTTTTTCATCCACTGACCTTTACAATGATTGAAAATCGAGTTAAATTTTATGTCCTTAAAAAATAATCTGAATTTTTTGACAGTAATCGTTATAATGAGGTGCGTTCCATGCCTCAGGGTCTAGTTGTTTAGTTGTTTTATACCCTGCCCTGCCTGCCTGTAGGTATGGAATGCGTAATTAGAACACTGACAGCAACTCAACCTTGCACTTCACGGAAAACTAGCATTTATTGCTATAGTCATGTATTGCCAATTGTCAGATAAACGTCAGTGTTTTTTACAGAGCTATTTTAATCGATATATATTTGCTCCTAACGGACACTCCGAACGCGTCAGTTGCATGTCATTTGTTATTTACACTGAGGCCGAGAACGCGAGAAGAGCGAATAGTTGCACCATAATGTAGGCACGGAACGCACCCATGGCGACAACTGTTTTATTTTCTTTTTTCATCGGCCATCACATTCAGTGTATTGTGCCAGGATAACCGTTTTATTTAAGACTATTAGATGTCACCCGTGGCGTATCCAGCCACATAAAATAAATATCAAAGAAGTTTCAAATTTTTAAGGCCCATTTGAGACTCCTAGTGGTTGAATTTCTAAAAATCCTTACTTAGTTCACCCTATAATGAATACACCCTCTCAATTTTATGCCTATTGGTTCAGCAGTTTTGGCTCCGCGTACATTCGTTACAAAAATCATTACTGTTTTATATGTATAGTATTATAATCCTTTCAATTTCCTCACATTATAAAGATCAGTGTAATTACAATGCTCATCGAAACTTACCTAAAACCAATCATAGACAATAATTTTAATCAATGTCAAGATTTTTGAAAGCCCTCTCCATGGCTTTTTCACGTTTCTTATCAGGTAGTGCGGCCAGTCTCTGTTCTTCCTCAGCCTTGTAGTATTCGTTCATAATTTGTATGGTTTGCATACATTTCTTGTGAAGTGTCTGCGTGTCGGGCAAGGTGCCGCCGTAGTCTGGCGGTAGGGCCGAGCGGGGAATCACCGTGCTGTAGAACTTTTCTAAATCATCGTTCTTGTTGTGGAATTTGAGCTGGAATAGAGATAAAAGCTTTTTGTTAACTTAAAACAATGAAATTATTAATATACTTAACGCAAGCTTACCTCTATATAAAAAAAAAACTCTGCAACTAAGAATATGTCTGATATCTGCAACGATTTCAATGATTATATATTATTTTATTACATTTATATTGATAATTACTATAATACAATACATTAATTTGCTTATGATACGGGAAAACTAAATATTACTATAGATCTAGGCTTATAACTTCTAATTTTTTAACTATTAAGATTATTTAAGATGTAGTTTTGCATATTTCTGCCTATATTGGAAACTAGCTTCTTTTAGGAGAAACAGAATTGAATAACACTGTCGCCAACAAATTAGAAGGTTTAGGTATGTACCAAATATTGTAGATATTGTATGGAAACTACGACCTGTACGCGAGTTCTCACATTTAGATATTCTGACACAAACTGATAGACGATAGATAGATATTTTTTTCTGACTTGGAGCAGATATAATAAAAGGTAAATGCAAACATGATGCGGATATCTGCTTGTTGGAGATGAATAAAATAAATATTTTGAACAAACATACGTGAATATTTTATCACAAGCGAGAAGGAAACACAATAAAATGATATTATCTTTTTCTTATATATAAAAATCAATTGCTGTTCGTTTGTCTCGCTAAAACTCGAGAACGGTTGTGTCGATTTTACAGATTTTGGTCCTGAAATGTTTGTCTTACTCCAAGAAAGGTTTAAAAGGTGAGAAACATAAATAATAAATTTTAGGCGGTATGAAGTTTACCGGGTCACCTAGTATGAAATAAAAATAATAACAATTGTACATATTTAATATGCTGTGGTTTTTTTAGTATGATAACTTACATTTATAGCCCGCATACCTACGTATAAACAATGGCTTACAAAACCATACACAACAAAGTCAGCAAACAAACCATTGTCTGACGGCATGAGTTTATTGTCCTATTGTTTCAGTTTTTATAAAAGGTAAGGTGTAATATTAATCTTGAGTAATCATGTGAGCGACCTTAAAATTAATAGATGCAATGGACTAATTTCAGGGAACAATTACGATGTAGGTAAGCGTACATTCGATACAGGACCGGATATACTAGTATGACCCTGTAGCTATATTATATTGATTCTACCGCAAAAATAATGAATCAATTCTGTTGTGTACCGAATCACAACCAAAATATAAATTCGGGAAATTGAGAGCCTTTTCAGTTTGAAGGCGGATTAAAATCAATATTAGTTACTGAATAAAGTACTGGAACTGCACCGATAAAGGCTATGACCAAGCACGTATTCATTTTATTTGCACTAGAACAGTATATAATTATCTATACACTCAAGATAAATAGTTTGAACACATCGAAATAGCTGACTTGGTCACTCGCTGTTCAAATATTGCGAAGGTTTTACCAGCCAGCAGTGGAAATATTAGGTTATATTCACCTTCGGGCCTGCAGGTTTAAGAACTTACCGGTACTGATGAGCTACACCTTCACGTTGAGTACGAGTACGTGGAATATGTTTTTAAAGTAATAGAAGATCATATATACCTACTGAAAGAACTTCGAATGGGTTCAAGAACAATATTCACATATGAGAAAAAACATATACCGAGAGAATAACTGGTACTAGACGAAATACTCTGCGTCTTAGCTCTTACTATGCTAAAGAACATCTTGCCCATGAATAGGCGTATTAGTAATATCACTTTGTTCTGAATAACATGCCGTACCTACTAAAGATCTTGCACGTACTGGTAAAACTTTCAAACCGTGGTAGCGATGATGGTCGAGTGGTTAGTGTGGTCGATCGCCGTGCAAATAAAGAGTAAGAGGTTCGATTCCACGAAACATGCAAAACAGCCTGAGCTACCGGTGATGGAAAACATCGTAAGGAACCATAGCGGTAGGGCGTTTCCTATCGCTCGCCTGGCTAGCTACTACCCCCAAGTTGTAAAATCTGTAGCCAAGCACCTAAAGGTGAGTTACGGCAGCTTTCCTTGAGAGACAACGCATTCCAGGGCTACCAACCTAGGGCTGCAGTATCGCTGACTTCCGTGGTCTAGCAAACTTGTGGTCAAATGCCTAGCTTTATAGGATGAAAAAAAAACCCACAAGAACTTACTAACTCTATCTATAATCTCTTACCATGTCAAAGAACTTCTTGTCCATGAACGGACGGATGAGAATCATCAGTTTGTCGAGCACGGGTTCCGTGTTCAGCACGTGTATCGCCTTCATTCGCACGGGAAGCGCTTCTTGCACGTACTGGAAGAACTTGCGGAGTGATCTGGAAGAAACCGTCCGTGCTCAGTTTTGGTCAGGAGATAATTAAGGTGAACATCTTTTTGGTATAGAGATTAATGAGGCACGTAGGTATAGTTTCTATACAAGCGTATTGATTTAAAATATTAGTAAGTACCTAATATTTTCTTAGCCTGAGACAAAATAATTTCCCTTGTTCTGATTCAAGGTTCTTGATATGCCTATATATGTTAACCTGATTTTTAGTAAAAAGTTTTATGGTATATATAATGATACCACAACAATGTTGTAACATACTAAAATAGGACTTGCCATAATCCAGGTCATATCATTTATCCAATTGTTCCACTAAATATTTATGACATGTGTTACGATACAAAGGTAACGTTATACATGTATGTTAATAAATGCAAAAATATCTGAAGATATTTTATAAAAATAAAATATTGTATGTAAACAAAACCTTGGACTTTACCTGCCGCAAATTACAACAGCCACATTTACCTAGTTATTTTAAACCACAAAAAGTGAGAACGAAATGGAAATAATGAAGATACATTATTAAATATAACGTTACATAAATCTTTATATTTGGATCGGATACTTGTAAAAATGCAGATAATACGAGTAATGTATAAATGTGTGCCTATTTGATGGCTTTCAACGACTTAGACTGTAATGAAATAGACCTACATTCCAGGTTGTTGGATTTATTATTTTTAAAACTTTTCAGCCGGTGACTCGGCCGAACCAACTTTAAGTAATTTATTAATCAATTCGATATTGATCAGCTTTGTCGAGTTAGGATTGTTGGAAATACTGCGTTCCTGAGATTCATTTTATGTCGGGTAAGTATCGTATGCTTCGCGTTTCAGTTTACGCGTATCTTGGAAAACGTAATCTATATTTTATGAACGTGTACGGATAATAATAATTATTTTCGTTTACCGAATAATATATAATAAATCGTTTTTATCACATTAAAGGTGAACGTACAAGTTCAGAGATAACTTTAGTGATACCTCAATATAATAATGTTAACATAATATGTTGGTTTTATTAAGAAACTTACGCTTGCACTAGTGATCTATGTGCACCAGAGTCTTCTTTAAGATAACAATTACCTTCTATAGGATTACAATAGCTAGATAACGATTTTTCCATGGTACGCGTAAATAGGAACGCGCGATCCGTACCTACTTGCAGAATAGTAACAACAAAGTGCGGCAAAATGAAATGCGAAGTCCGTATATAGATACGGACTTCGCATTTCATTTTGCACATTATAATTTTTATGTACTTAACAAGTACGAGAAATTTCATTCTTGATACGAAACCAAAATTAATTACATAACCAAAATTGTATGACCACGTATAATCCTCTACAAAATTGTATTGCCACGTATAATCCTCTACCTATATAAATTACCGTTATCATATATAGGTATGTCACTTACAAGTTTAGATGAAAATAATACATAAAAAATCGGTGTAAGTGATTGCACGCCTTTTACCTTTGCTTGTCCTTTTGAAAGCTAGAAACATATTTTAATTAATATCATCAAAACAATCACAAAATAAATGAGATGTGTGAACTGAACATGACGTATGGAAAAGACGGCAAACATTGTAACAAATAAATAGCTCTTATGAAGCTTTTATTGAATATTGGTTATGGGCGAAATAAAACAAATAGCTAAGGATATTAAATTTACTTTTGGTCGTATTAATCCTTATTAGTTTTTAACTTCGAAGTGATGTGACCGCCATGAGAAACTGACGCGAACAAGAGGGTAGCATTTTTAATGTATTGCCATTTTAAAATATTTAAATTCAACCAACAAGTTGTCGATTGAATACATAGACAAGATTAATAATTGAAAACAAACTAAATTAAATCAAAACCTTTACAGTCCTATACTTAAAACTAAAATAACACACAGACAATATTTCAACAAATCATTTGGTAAACGTAATAAATTTTAAAGCATCAAAATAAATTTAGCCAACGCGACGTCACGTCGAGGTTTTTTATGATCTAAGCGCTACATCTACAGTTCCTGGTAATACATCAAATTAAATATGTTAAAGACGTTATACGTAAATTATTGCCTAAAATTTACTAGTTTATTATAACCTGTTTTTGTCTCTTTGATTTGTTTGGCAATAATTCTGTTATAACTATACTAGATAACTTGTTGCTTCAGTAATACTCAGTTCCCACGGCATTAATTCATTATTTTATATAATATGTACTAGATGCGCCCCGCGGTTTTATTCGCGGTAGATACTTGATCATTCCATGGGAACTATTCAATTTTCCGGAATAAGCAGTAGTCTATGTGTTAATCCAAGGTGTAAGCTATATTCGTGTCAAATTTTATCCAATTCCGTCCGTCAAAGCGTGAAGGAGGATCAAACAAACACACACACAAATACAAAATTTCACCTTTATAATATTAACGTGATAGCACAATATTATTGTTTCTTTTTAAATTACCAAGACAATTACTCTTGACTGATTTTTCCAATTTAAAGTTGTGTTCCTCATACGAGCATGTCTGACGAGTGTTATTGAAATCAGCCGGTAGGTATATGGCACCGTAACAAACTTTTTAGGGTAAATAATCCCTAATTTAAACACCCCCTACGATGGCAATCTAATAACTAGTATGGCTGCAAGTATACCAAGTTTCGTCACGATTTTGGTAACGTAAAGCGAAGGAAAACAATTCTGATACGAAACAGAAACGCTTCGCTAGCTCAAATCAATCAAATCATATCAACAATATACTTAGTCTACAGGGTCATCGGTTAGGGGCGTACTACGCCGAAATGTGGTCTTTATACTCATCCTAATGAACCAGTTTTACTATGGACAAAAAACAGTTGTTCAAAACATACATTTTGTCGACGACCGAAAACTTTTTTCCTGATGAAACAGCTATTTTTTTAGGGCTATCCCATTCTGAAAGTCATTCGAAATGATAGGTATATAGTAACCCGGCTTAGTTCACCCTTAACCAATAACCCTATACTAAATAGCAACCTCTGCGGAGCTAAATAAACATTAAATAGGACTTGTATAATGACTGTGTTCATTTTGATCTCGTCTTGTGTATTGTAAATAATTTTATATATTAAAGTTATATAATAGAGGTATATATATCATACTTACGATAAACTAACTCTCGTGAGATGTCCGAATTTGACTCCGCGCATGTCAAATAGGAAGATATAGCCGGGTTGAGGTCCTCTTTTACTGAGACACGCGTCTGGAAAAAACACAAATTTTTAATAATTTTGACATGCAGTTTCAACCGAATAAATTTGAGTGAATATTCTTAATTTTTTGATAACAGCTCTAAATCCAAAATTAATCCGTATTAGTTCAGGCATTTGCGCGTGAAGGAGTGACAAAGAGGCGTACAAACTTTCGCTTTTAAGTATTAATGTTGAAAAATCTGTCGCCAAGCACCTAACGGTTTTTTTCCGACAGCCATCCTTGAGAGACAGTGTATTTCATACTACATACTCTATGTTAGGCCACTGTGTTTAAGACTTTAGTAGTTAAGCGAGCTAGTGGACTAAAATAAAAGTAAAAGTATATAATGAATATAGTGAGTGAATATATATATATATATATTTAGCTATCTTCGCAATTTTAGTAATAAGGTATACACATATACATAGTGAGTGGCAACCTTGCCTTCTTTTTTTGCTTACAAATACGAGGTTTATTATTATCGTCAATAGTCGTTCAAGTTTTTGACGAGTTCCTTAAACCTAAACCAGTTTTAACGATTGACGTAAAACAACTAATTTTTTAATTGTATAGAAAAATCCGAATATTATTTAACATTTAAAAACAACTAAATATATAGTAGAAGGTCACCGACGACGTTCGAAAATCTCTATTTTAGAGTTCCGTACTAGTGGAAGGAGCCTTTATAGTTCCGCTCTGTCTGCTCGCCATTGGTTTAACTTTTACAATTATGAGCAAATATGTGTAAAACTTTTCACAGTTATGGCCCATTGAGTATACATTTTATTTTTGACACCATAAAATAATAATAGTTGTTATAATACATCATTGCATATTATTCAGTAGGTATTGCGGTATTACGTCAAGTGGAAAGAATTTTCTTTTACCAAAAATGTAAGTACAACATATATACCTGAAAATTTTGTAGCGATGATGGTCGAGTGTTTAGTGGGGTTGATTGTCGTGCAAAGGGTACGAGATTCGAACCCACGAAACATGCAAAAAGAGCCTGAGCTACCGGTGAAGGAAAAACGTCGTGAGGAAACCATAGAATAGCATGGTGGTAGGGCGTTTCCTATCGCTCGCATGCCTAGCTACCACCCTCAAGTTGTAAAATCTGTCGCCAAGCACCTAACGGTGTGTTCCGGCAGCCTTCCTTGAGAGCCAGTGTATTCCAGACTAGGCATGCTTCATTTAGGGCTACAGTATCGCTGACTCCCGTGGTCGTGCGAATTTGTGGTCAAATATTTTTTAGGGACTAATCAAAATAATTTAAAAGTTTACTAAAACAATTCAGATGTCGCAATAAACACGCTCTACTGATTATGTATTTCATGATTCGAAAGTCAGTAAGTAGCAAGGATCTTAAAAGTTCTACGATCCTTCAGTTACTTACTTACTAATTAAAAATTAAGGACAATTCAGTTTGAGCAGAGTATATTATTATTTCAATAGAAAACGACTTAACTATAACTCAAGAAAGTGATAACCCCGTAATTCCCTGACATATTATATTGAACAAAGGCCGACATAAATACTATAGAAGTGCAGTTTACATGGATTACGTCTAGATAGGACAGCACTTGAGTATTCATCTGATAAATCAATAAAATCATACTATTTTTAGAATACGCCTGCAACGTTACGGTGAATCGGCAAAGCAGTTTCTACCAATTTTTCTACTAAATAGCTAGAAACTGTCATGACGCTATTAATTAAAAAAATAACGCAATATTTTTCCGTTGATAATAAATAATTCGACCTTTGTCACAGAAGAAATGCTATTGTGTAAACAAAAAATTACTCTATATGTATATCTAGTATATATGTATATTCTACAAAGCATAATAATTGTAAAATTGTTTTTGTAAAATCAAGTTTAAAAAAATAAATGGTACATTCTGTTACATAAATAAATTGAATTGAACGGAACTAGGTACCTACATCATTATTACCATTTTATTTAATGACAAATCACCTACAGTAGAATTTTAATACTTAATAAAAAAAAATGTAATCGGTATAGTAAACCATTAAAACTATCTCCGACAACAATTCAACCTGAAAAACATGGGCTTCATTCCCGATTGAATAAAACGTTCTCTTTGATTTCCAAGCCAACTGACGGCTCATCTATGATGGCTATCATAATTTTAGAAACGAAGTAACTCATCTTCTTATAAAGAATATTATTTCAAATAGTAATGTAGTGTATTTACTTTAAAATAATTTTATTGCACAAACTCATAAAACATGATAAAATTTTAACTAAAACTATACAATAATATAAACTATTCAAATTATTTATATATTATTTATATTTATATTCATTTGATTTTTTTTATTTATAAATTAGTTCGCTCATTGTCCGACAAGCATATTTTCTCGCGATACTTTCCATCGCCTGCTGTTAAAGCAAGTGGTAATTAATTCTGCTTAATCTAGTACCTAGTACATTATTGTAAGTTCATATTCTTACTCGTACAAGTAGTTATTATTATTCGAATCATAAACACAAACAACGTTTATCATCACATGATTTATATAATTGATCACATATTATTTTTATCTTAATTCATACTGTAGGTAGTTACGAATTAATATCCTTCGATTATTTAGGCGTCTAGATACAGCGACGCGCTTCAATTAAATTTAAATAAACAGGTCAATTAGTACGTAATGTGTTGTGCCAGAAATAAGTAGAAAAAGTATTGATTAAAGGTGAAACGTTCACCTCTATTTATTTAATTGATGTAAAGGTCTTCTTCTTTAAAAAAAAAGCTGACGACCTATCTCTCGGGATAGGTTCGGCGACGGACAGTAGTGGTAGGGTAGGTCGCGAAAGAATGCGAGAGTGTACCCGTGTACCACCGTTATACGGCCACAAGTGACAACGTGAAGTTTTAGTGGGTAAAAGTCCCACATAAACACAATACCTCCAAAAATTTCTCCACGTAAAAAAAAGAAAAAAGGCGTGTTTATCTCTAAACAAGCGATAGTCGCGGATTTGAAGTAAGAAATGAACTGAAACATCAGTGGCTCGAGTTCGTTATTTGAATTGTTTCAGAATTACAATTACATTGCGTCTCAATGGTTGTTTTGACATAAAATAGGCACATTCACAAATAGTAGTCAAAAACGACCGTGCAATCGTAATTCTGACACAATTCCAATATTAGACTTGGGCTCCAGATAAATACTTGCCACAGTCATATCCAAATCTTTTGTGGAAAGGCGGTCATTGTTTATCTTGTCCATTAAATAATCAAAGCCTTAGTACGTGTGTACTGATAATGACGATCCCCAATCGCTCACTGCCCAACCCCGATATAATACATAACTATAATATTAATATGATGTACGCCACATTTATACTTATTAATTACGTAACACTGGTTTCGCATAAACAACCGGTTAGATAATAAGCAATGCAGAGACCTTCAGAGAGAGATCAACAATAACATAATATGATTTATATAAATGGTAACACCAAAATAACAAATGAGTGGTTAGAGGCGACTTCGTTGTATCTGCGATGCTGTTTTTTTTTCTGTGATGTTCATTTGTTTTTGCGATATTCGTTTGTTTCCGCGATATTCATTTGTTCCGCCGATGTTCATTTGTTATCAGGCGATCTAACTAATCAATCTAACCACTGATACGAAAATTTAATCGATCTGACCACAGACACAAAACATTATCCGTGGTCAGATCGGTTAGTTAGACTGATCTGATCACGGATACCTGACCTTCAAAAAAACCCGACTGCAGGAACTTTAGACCGCTGTAGGCTTACGAGTGAAATTGCGGTTTGAAACTAGTATAGCCTATGTATGTCTGACTCTTTGTGACCCTCTACAGCCTAAAACGGTAGACCGATTTTGATATGCTAGTGTGTCATAAGATTTATCTTTATCAGCAGACGGTCATAAGCTTTACTGGGTGCATCCCAATATTTGTCCTGAGAACTATTAAACTAAGAACTAATGTAATCGTACATAAATGAGATTTATAAGTTAATTAAAGTAATTATTAGTTCAAATGTAATAAGACTTACCTGTAACGAACGTTGTTTAAAGGTCAATAAATATTACTCTACTTTCCCGCGGTTTCAGTTTAAGTCTAAAGTTTATGCAGTCGGTTTTTTTGCAGTCGCTTCGTCAAATTGTCCATTCGTTATTATACCTGTGGATCTCTAATTTTTGATAGCCTAACTATTTTTAATATTTACTAATTTACTATTTACTAATTTTTTATAGCCTACTATTGTATTTTTTTTTATTTAGCCGTTTTTTCAATATATAGTTGTTACGCAGTGATAACGTAGATTCAAACGGCAAAAGAATTCTTGAAATAGGTGCAGTTGTTGTTGAGTTATTCGTTTTCTTTCCTCTTTATAATACGTTTTACTATAGATAGATACGAGTATGAACAATTTCGCTAGAAATCAGTCAAGGAGTCATTTTACGTCATCGTCGTCTGTTTTTTTTTTTTTTTACTCCGGACATGACAAAAATCACAAAAAATAAACAACTACCTGTTTTGACGAAGGTCACTTAATTTTTATTTAAAAGGTTTAAGCCATTATAATTATAATAATAGGGAACAAAATCAAGGTGTTTGTAATTTCCTATTTGATTTTTAACCCCCGACGCAAAAACAACGGGGCGTTATAAGTAACGTGTCTGTGTGTGTGCATGCGTGTCTGTGTGTGTGAGTGTGTGTGTGTGTGGCATCGTAGCTGAACCGAACTGATGAACCAATTTTAATCTTGTTTCTTTTGTTTAAAGGTGAATATTAAGCGGGAGTGTTAGTAGCTATGTTTGCTCAACATCGATCGGCTCATGATGGCGTGGCGGATTAAATATTTTTATCACAATTCCCTCAATATGGGTATCAAATCGAAAAGCTTTAATAGTAGAACATTGTACGCTATAAATCAAAGATGTCCGCCATCATTTTAAATCAAAGATGGCCGCCATCACAAAAGGGCAAAGCCGTGGGTGTTTTAATTTTAAATTTTACTTGTTACTGAGTATTTGTTCATCTCCTAATATTTGTGGTCAACAATTAGTCAAAGGTACAAGCAGGCGGCTCGCTAAGTACCTGGAGCCTAATAGCTTGCTAATATTTACATTATTTAGTTGCTTTACGCTTGCAAAAAATATTATTGCATTAATAATCTTGTTTACCTTAAATATGCCTTCACAAGCTACGGACCTATGTACGTCAAAGGATGTATCAAGATCATGCTAGAGAGTTCGCCGCTCGCATAATGGCTCTCTACAATCCGACACAACCAGTCGTGGTGACGCAAACATTATGATTGATTGTACCGGTTTGTGTATGACTGTATCAGGCTGAATATTCTGCCAACTAATGCATTACCGGATCTAACATATTTGCATTTGTAGATAAAAGTTCAAGGGATAGATAATAGGAACGCGACTCTACTGGCTTTTTGTTTGGAGACGTTTATCCTTTGAACCTCGTGTGAAGTGTTATTTATTTAGAAAAGTAACGCGTGGTTTATTCATATTGTTTAAGAAGACGGGCTTTCACGCGTACCTGATTGTTGTAAAGGTCCAACTATAGTTTCGTTCACATTCGGTGAACTTCATCAGGGATGAAATGAGTCTTTTGTGTCTTCAACGATTACGTGTCATCACTCGAAATCTTTAAAATTTTCCATAATTTTCTTCTACAATAGGTTCACCTTGATTGGTAGAATAACTAACACCCTTTAGTATTGTCACACTTTTCTGTTAAACGCTGTATAAATGGCTATGGCCTACACCCCCTTCATAGGGGAGATCCGTGCCCAGCAATGAGATACAATGGGTTTATACGACACGAACACATCTCAAATTTGGCATGTACTTTATAAGAAAGCAGAAGTCAGCTAAGAGCTTATTTTGCGACAGATGAGAAGTACGAAGGACTAAAGAGTTCTTAACCGCGAGTAACGCCGCGTGTCACAGCTAGTTACTGTCATATAACTCTACTGTATTATCTGTTGTAACATTACAATCAAACAACATCAGAAGTGGTTGTTATTGCTAATGGAATTTAACCAAAACAATCCTAAATTTTCCAAATAGAGTCATCTAAATACAAATGGGCATTTTGAGATGTTATCATTAAGGTATATATCATGTATTTTCTGATCATGGTCAGATTTATTTTTTAATAGAATAAATAATGGAACTAAACTCATTAGCGAAACCTTATACTTGGTTATCAGTTAGGGGTATACTAAGTCGAAAGAGGGTCACTTTACTCGTAGTAAGGAACAATTTCACTATAGAATGAACTAGGGTTTTGAGAAAAAAATCAGCCGTTCCATACATTTGGCGATGACTGATAAACTTTTTGGATTTTTTTCATCAGAATCAGAGAATTCAGAATCGGAACTGTTAATGTAAGTTCGTCCCAGAGAGTATAGTGATCTCCTTTCAGCTTAGTACACTTCCGACCGATAACCATGTATATGCTAGAAGAAGAGTCACTCGTGTCAATGAAATATACATAACAGTAAACCCCCATTTGACCCCCTTAGCCATTGAATTTCCAAAAATCCTTTCTTAGTATACCCCCGCACCCTATTTTGAATACAACCTAAAAATTTCATATCTTTAGGTTCAGCGGGTTAGTCTCTACGTTGATTCTTAGCAAATATCAGTCAGGGCGTACTCTTTATACTCGTATACAACGTGTAACAAAAAGGTGTAACAATACTTAAGGGTGTTAGTCTACCCATCAAAGTAAACCCTGCGTAGAACATTTGTGCGTCCTCCATACAACTTGACCGATCACGTGACCAATTTTTGTATAGACAACCTAATATATTTTTTTGTATTTTGAAAAATTTTCTTCTGTTATGAGTTCACTTTGATGTGTAGACTAGCACCCTTAAGCATTGTCACACCTTTCTGTTACACATCGTATATCGATAAAAATATCGGTATTATAACCTTCGGCTTTCTTTCCTTAATACTTTGAGTACATTGACACTTTAATTTAAAACAAACGTTAAAATATTACTGGGTATTTAAATTCAAAAGGCAAGTCACGTTTAATATTCTTTAATTAGCATATTTTTGGAACCGGATTATATTAATATTCCGTTTTAAAGGATTTGTAATGATATTAATGAATATTATTTGATTTAATACGAACTACACGACAAGTTTAATTATTTTTATGGTAAAATTAATAAGAACTCATGGTTCCATCAATTTTATTTGTCTCAAAAATGTCTCGTTAGATACCCGACTGCACAAAGAGAGTAATGGTTTTCAAGTGTATGTTTATAAATGTGTCTGTTCTATTCGTATTAAGTACTAGCAGACCGCCTAACAGTATGTATATTTCTCATCGTTTAAACCTTTAAAACATTTTAAACCAAAATCAGCTAAATCACTCGTTCTCGGAATTTAGCGAGACAAACGAACAGCAATTGATTTTTATATATATGGATAGATTATTACACAGTTAAATTGACCCACGACAAAATAACTCAAACATACATACAATCGATGTAGCTCTCCGATACAAAATACCTATGTACATAGCAGTACTGATTACACAGCCCGCGGCATCAATACGAGTAGAACATTGTTATACCAATTTACTTCCTACATTTTATGGACGACTAGCTGCGCCCTGCGGTGTTACCCGAGTTAATACAGGATAAAAAGTAGCCTAACTGATAATCCAGGTCTAAGCTATGTCCGTACCCTAGAGAGATGATTCAATAATGCATGGAGCCCCAGCCAGGACAGTGTACACAATACCATAAATACGTTTAGAATTATTAATCATTAATCTATCAACCAAATTCGAAATAAAGTAACTTATCGCAGAGTACAAAAGTGTCGATTTGGCCATTTATGACGAATGGAACAATAAATAGAATTACGTAACCATTGCAGTCAACCTAGGATACATAAATTTTTCAGGGATGCCATAATACCACTACAATTCACAGATTAGATATTTTTGTACATAACGAAGTAGGCTACTGATGCAGGTTTCATTAATACACAATATTAACCACATTTTTTGTTAGACGTACACCGTCTTGGCCGAAAATGAAACAAGTCCTTACATCCAAATCGATTGCGCAATTTTTGCATGAAAGAGCAACAAACTTTCATGCATACATACTTTCTTTATAATTCTTCCTCTAACTCTTCTATATAATATTACTAGGAAGGATTCTCCGTACTGGTTAATGTCATTGTACACAACCTGCCAAAGCGGATCCACTCCAAACAGCTGATATTAGCTCATCTGTGATCCTTCAGCCCTTTGACAAAGTAGGATTAACTTTGTACAGGGTTTTATACGAGGACATTATTGATGTAAAAGTCTGAGAACAAAAAGGATAAGCAAAATGTAAAAGTTTGCTTATCCTTTTTGTGTAGTAGTAAATAGTAAAAATTAAGTGTTGACGTGATATTGAACAGACTTCTAAAACGGAGGTTCTTGATTAGTCGGAATATTTTTTTTATATATGATCCCAAATATCTCAGCGGTGCCATGCTGGATACATTTCAAAAATAATCGAAAGGGTATACTTACTTTACAGTTGATCTCATTTTTTTTTTTTTATTCAAAACCATGATTTGATGAGAACTGAAAAATCTACTGCTGGATTAAAGTCTGTTTATAACTTTTTTTACATATCATCTACTATTAGTTAGGTGAGCATTTAAAATGTAATCTGCCACGTAGACATAATATAATCTCTATTCTTTGTTCTACAGTAAGTACAGTAAGTCTCAATAGATACATTCGATTTGACCAGCGAGCACTAACTTTTACGAAATTAGTTTAAGCACACATACGAGTACATATTTAAAGCAAACGACATTACAAATCTACACTAAAACAGTGTTACTGCCATCCTTTCACTTTTTGTTACGAAAATATATTGCAAGTTAAGTGTTTCTCAGTTCAGTTTGGTTATGTTATTGCCGAATTTTAAAGCTAACAGGCAAACGTGAAAATTAAACTTTATTTTTAACAAAACTCATAAAAAGAACTTTACAATATGGCTTTTATAATTTTAGCAAACAAAATTTTAAAATAGGCTTAGAGCAAAACAAGTAAAATTTAAAAAACCCCGTCTCTAAATATAATAAAATATAATTCTTCGAATAGTGGTTGCGGCTATCTTGGACTTATAAATATTATGTTAGTATATTGCACAGTAATATATTATTTGAGCCCTTTCATTTGATATCCATATCGAAGGAGTTATGAAAAAAAATATGTAATCCGCCATTTTTTGGCCGCGGCTAATCCGAACCGATTTTCATCAAACATAGCTAAGAAACTGTCGTAGATGTAAAGCCTTCAGAATTGTGCACATAGTAGGAGTAAAGCATTAAAGGCTAAATAAGTAAAATAGTACATAGTTTGCATGGTGGTAGATCGTTTCCTATTGCTCGCCTGGCTAGCTGTTGTAAAATTTGTCGCCAAGCAGACTAGGCATGCTTCATCTAGGGCTACAGTATCGCTGACTTCCGTGGTCGTGCAAGATTGTGGTCAAAGGCCTAGCTGTGTAGGATAAAAGTCTGTTTGTTGGTTGTGTGTAAGAGATTGCTCTTTAGCAATAATATGCCACCTATGCCTGTTTTTATATCGAATTCCAAAAAAGGAGGAGGTATACAATTCAACTGTTTTATTAATATTTGCAAGATGATTTCGGCTGGATCAATTTGAAAGAATATTTTTCTGTTATTTAAAGTAGGTATACCTACTTCTAGAGTTTTATTTAAATTATACCAAGATCGTTCCAGAGAATTGATTTTTAAATCGCTAATACTTTCAGTTCAGTTATTTAAGTAACTGAACTGAAAGTATTAGCGATTTAAAAATCAATTCTCTGGAACGATCTTGGTAATACTTTCAGTTCAGTTACTTAAATAACTGAACTGAAAGTATTAGCGAAGAAGTTCTATCCAAGCCTGCCGTAAAACACGACGTTAATCTCTTAAAAAAGACTTGCTTCTACAAAGAACTTGTTTACATTTGTTTTTTGATGGTATATCTTTGTGTTGACAATAAAGAATTCTTGTATTGTATTATCACTTATTATGTGGTACAAGCAAGCTTAAAAACTAACTGCCTTATTATTAATGCGTCTTAACTTAGAGCATCTTTTGTCTTGTTCTATCCAATGGAGAACGTCATGCGCCAAAACAAGACAAATGACGATTAAAGTTAAAACGCGTTTAGTAATAAGTCTGTAAATCAGAAAGCTGGTTACGTCAAAGCCGTAAATAAATAAGGACCAACGATCCTCTGGCGGAGGGGTGTGGGTGTTTGAAAAATATATGTTCTCATTTTCAGCGAAATGTCAATCCCAAGAGCAAGGGAGGCACGGTGCCTACTATGAAGCGAAAAAGTCTGCGACAAGGTAACTAACAATGACAATCGAGAGAGGTAGACAGGTAACGTGCTTACTTCAAAGGTGAGAAACATGGGCTTTGATTTTAATACCACACGAAACTTCAAACCTAAATTGTAATAACTGATGACTTGCCTGGTATGTTACATCAGGCAAGTCATCAATAAACAACTTTTCATTTCTATTTCTACGCCTGTGCACTTACATCTAGCATTTACTACATATACAGGGCTATCGGTGTATACCAAGCCGTAGGGTCACTATACTCATCCTAAGAAACAACTTTTTCTATGAGACCATCTTGAATTGGAAAAAAAAATCAGATGTTCCAAACAAAAAGTTGATCGCTCGTCGACAAAATGGTATGATCTCCTCTTTTTGATAGTCGGTAGAAAACACACACTACAACCAGCCACGATTGTTTTATATTGCTCTATGTCACTGTACCGAATTGTATACATACTTGTGTACCTTAATTTGTGACACAAAACTAACAAACTGAAGGTACATAAATACAACAAAGTATACATTATGTGGTTTTTGTCACAAACCGATACCAAATGCAGTCAGCATAAAAATGGTAAGAAACACATTAATGGTATCCAATTGTTTTTTGCAAATTGTCAAGAAAGACATCATTGGAATCCAGTTTGTGGTTTTCCACTACTTGTTTTCGAGACCCAGCAGGGGGTTGGAACAGTTTGGAAGTGATGACGATGACGTCTACCGATTAAACTTGATTCCTTTTTTTATATAAAATAGGTTTGCGTTTGACCGCATCTCGTCTGAAAGAGACGATTAAGCCTAAGATGTAACACGCTTGCCTAGAATAAACCGATTCACTCGCTACTTGAAGAGACCTAGATTATGCTAACAAGTGACAACAAGAAGGCTAACAAAACGCAAGTAAAAAAAGCGAGTTCGAAAAAAACCCGTCTGCTAAATCGTTAAACCTGTGTATCTTTCATTTCATTTTTTTTAAATTTTGATTTATCCTATCTCAATCTCACGACGAAAACGAATCTATTCACACCACTCACATCAAAATACGACAAGCCGTTTAGGCTCTAGGGCGTGCTAAATAAATATACATACATACCCGAGAAACGTAACCCTCCTTCTTTCGCAGTCGGGTAAAAATAGAAAAGCCAGTAACGAGTTCCACAATCTGGCAGTTCTTCAAGTCGTTAATTCGTCTGCTTCATATTTGACTCCATCTTTAATATCCTATACGACAATATTAAAGCATCGCTCGAGGCTTACCAATTTGTACGTAAATTATTTGTTCTCAGAAAGGTATACATTTAGAATGTTATATCTTTTTACTGTTGCTTGTTTGATGTGAAGGCACGTTTATTGATTGACCGAGCGAGCGAAACGTCTATGCTTCGAGAATAAAAAAATAGTCTGTTATGTTCAATAATATAAAATAGGTAATTAAATAATAAGTTCGAGTCGTGTCAATTAAAAAAAATGTCGGCGTGGCCAAGTTTAAGTAGATTCAGTAAGTGATAGGTGTTAAAATGGAAGTGGAGGTCAACAGTTCGCAGAACTACTAGTATTAGTTCTATGCACTTTGGAATTTGATATTTTTAGGTGCTTTTATAGTTTTGAAATGCATTGACTGAGTAGTGGAACGGTATATAGTGGATAACGCTATTAATTTTTATCTGGTATAAAAAGTATATATACCTAAAGGTGATGAATGAATGAGATATGAGTCGATATTTATATAGACATATACTATGGTCCGAGTATTTCGGATCAGTAACTCAAGTTCTCGTAAATTTTTAAAATTCACATATGTAATACATGGTACGTTATTTTGATCGCCATGAAATCCTAAACATAACCCTATTACTATTAACTGGTAGTAACGAGCGTATTATACAATGACTGTCAGTTTTGCAAAGAAATCATTTAATAGTCATGCAGTAAAGTAGGTTTTTTAGCACCGTGAAGAAAACACTGCAATGCAGGCGAATACCTATTGCGGTGATACAAACTGTGACCACTTTGGCTACAACACGTTTTATTACAAACGTGTAGTCACTGGACTTTTGAATTGAGCTCAAAGAATGGCAATGATGTTTATTCATTTGATGGTAAACGCGCTTTAGAAGAATTTTATATGAACCCGAAATTCTATAAATTTTAAATTAACAGCAAAGTTTCTACCGACTAGTAAAAAACGTATACGCATCAACCCATGACGTCGAACTGATGGGCACGTGTCTCCTCTAGTAAAACATAAATATTACAAAAATCTGAAAGCTCTTCAGTATTTTATTCAAATTTGGGATACTTTTTGAAGTTCTGGATATTATATTACATTTTGTGCCTCCACTTCAAAACAAGCTTTAATGATTTAAATTAATTACTAGGCGATAATAATTACCAACATGATTTGAAAATACAAATAAAGAAATGGTGCTTCTGTCCAACAGTCTATGTATATTTTCTTTGTGTAGATTGAGAGGCTCGCACTATTGCTCCATCTTCTAGACCGCCTCAAAAGCGTCTGACCAAACCTACAATATTAATCATAAGACAAAATCGTCTGACCTAACCTACGATTATAATCCTAAGACAAGAGCCTCTCACTTAACCTATGATTGTAAACCTAAGACAAAAGCCTCTCACCTAACCTACGATTGTAATCCTAAGACAAAAATCCGAAGCTTATAGTAGCCGTAAACAGTTACATTATAAAAAGGGTAAACAGTTACATACCTTACCTTACCTTAAAACATAAACTTTACAGCACATAATATAACTACAAAGTTTAATATATGTTAATACTTGTAGTTTGATCTAATTATAATTGCAAAAGTGTGTTTAAATTTAAAAGTGTTGACCTTCCATAACACCTGTTAATTAAAGCGCCAAGAATATTACTGTGTTGCGGATTCCATAAAAAATGCGAAAAATGTTCATACATAAATACTTGCAATGATTGTACTATCAGATCGTGAACCTCCTCCTTTTGTAAAGTATGTTAAAACTCATATCAAAACCAATCTAAAACCTCTGACACCGACCCGTATAACCTTGTTTATGTTGTTAGCTATCAGCACAAAATCAGAGACACAAGTGATGACAGATTGTGATACACATAGTTCAGCAAATTGTACCTATCTTGTACGACCTTGGTAAGTAAGCGGGTATGTTATATCTATGTACCATATAGTACAATTATATACGAGTATACAAGGTTATCGATTAGGTGTACTAGGCCGAAAGAGGTTCAATATACTCATCCCAATTAACGACTTCTGCTTTGGGACCAACATCATCATGCTGATTTAAATTGGGATCGGCTTGTGCCAAATAACATGCTTCCCTACTATTGTATTTTCTAATTTTAATCAATATTGCTTGTTGTTTTTTGTCACAATTAAACCATATTCTAATTATTCTATACTATTCAACGCCCAATTAAAAAAAACAGCTGTTTCGTATATTTTTTATTTAATGTATAATTGTAACCTATTTAAAAAAGGAGGAAGATTTCAATTGCGGTAATGTATGTTCCGCGATGTCACAGAGAAGCCTGGATCGGTTAAACAATACTTTTTTCGTTGTATATTATACTTTCAAAATGGTTTATCAAAATCAGCCCAGTATTTTGGTCTATACGTCAACACAACTGAAAAATGTTAAGTCGGTTTTTCACTTTTTTTTAATTGTTACCTACTTTGGTTGACGAGTGATATACTTTTTCTATAGAAGAACTATTTTTTTTCTCAAATTCAGTGTCGGTTCCATAATAAAAGTTGTTCATAATAGAATATTCATTTATTACCAAACTGTGTTAACTTAGGTGTTCTTATTAAGTTAATTAGTTCCAACAGCAGACCCTTAACGGGAGTGCTTTACTTTACAGTAGTTTTTTTTCAGTAGTTTTTTGTAAATAATTTGGAAGAAAGTGAATATAAAAATCTGGTTATTTTAGTATTAACTCTTCATTGCATTCTCTCGAAATGGTTTTTAAATTTCCATCACTTTCCAAAAATGAAATGTTGTCAATTCTACATTGATATCACTTTGACTAAATATCAAAGGTCTTGTTTGTACTCTTGACCTATTGCATGCTGCTGTTATTTGAGGATTGTCAATGCTGTTGGAGAATCTGTAGTTGTTAACATAAATGACGCTTGGCCTCAAGTTAAACTCCCTTTGCCCTTTAGGTTTGAGTGTAATGAATCTTGTTCTATATACATATATGTGTATATACAACGTGTAACAGAAAGATGTGACAATACTTAACGGTGTTAGTCTACTCATAAAAATTCCAACCACTGTACAAAATTTTGTAAAATTAAAACAAAATATATTATTGCTTTCTCCATACAACTTGGCCGATCACGTGAGCAATTTTAGTGTGGCGAACCTATTTTATTTAAAGTTTGAATTTTTGTTTTGCAGTAGGTGCAATTAACAAGGTAATAATCTATTCATCAAAAAAATATTTTGATGAGTAGACTAACATCTTTTAATATTGTCACACCTTTCCGTTACACGTTGTACATATATATTTACGTTAAATATTCCTATTTATAACAAACAAGGCAAGATTTACCACAAGCTCACCTCATGGTAAGCGCAGATAAGGTAGAAGAAATAGCACAACTATTTAGAAAATTCCTATTCAAGTTATCCTCGTATATATCGTATTTATCGAGAAATACAGACAATGACATTGTGTTCCACTGATTTGCTGATTTAATTAAAAATGAATTCGTCAGCGGCTTCTCTACTTCCTGATAGCTATCAATCTGCGTCTTTTCAAGTCGCAAGTTAATTTCTTTTAGGTAGACGTGCTACATCTTAGGCCGTAACGTCGCTTTACAGCAGGTGATATGCGGATAAACGCCATAACGCCACTGAATGAGAACATCGTGAGGAAACCATATCAAAGTAGAATCGAGATTTCTAAGTACTAAATGGCCAAGCACCTAACGGTGTGAGCCGGCAGCCCTTCTTGAGAGCTAGTGTATTCCAGACATGACATGCTCCATAAACACCCTTAACTTTCGTGCGAGCTGGTCAAATGCTTTGAGTAACAAAACGCAGCCTTTATCTACTTAAAAAAGGGAAAAGCAAAACGCTTGGTATGAATTGGGAGTAGGTACGAGTATACGTACCGCACTCATTATGTCCATTTTAAGATCTGCTGTACTCATATACATAACATACATGTATAATCAGAGTGCACTCACCTAGCGCCATGAACATGAGCTTGACTCCGTACTCGAGACTGTATTTAGAAGGTTCCGTGTCGTGGAGCCTGTGGAACAGGATGTCGTAACCTTCCACCGACTTCTCCGGCAGAAACGAGAACTCTCTGGAAATAACGGAAGCTAAATTAGTATCAAATCTAATTTATATACAACGTGTAACACACAGATGTGACAATACTTAATGTTGTTAGTCTAAACATCAAAGTGAATCCATAGTAAAACCAAAATTAAGCAAAATTCGAGAAAAAATTATTGCGTCCTCCATACAACTTGATCGATCACGTGACCAATTTGTATAGAGAAACTTAATTTTTTTTCTCGAATAAAATTTTCTTCTAATGTGGGTTCACCTTGATTGGGAGAAACACCCTTGAGTATTGTAACACGTTTCTGTAACACGTTGTAAAGGGATATAGGTCTGGGGTGTACTTAATTATATTTATTCAAAACTATTGTCCATAAAACTTGCGTAAAAATCAAACATAGACAAGCCACATATTCATACAAGTTTATAGGGGTATTGGCTAGGGGTGTACTGAGCCGAAAGGGGGTCACTAAACCATCTTACTGAACAATTTTCACTATGGAACCAAATCTAAATTCGAGAAATTAAAATCAGCTGCATCATACATTGTGTCGACGATAGTGTATATAGTGTACAATATTTAAATAGGTATTAGTTATTTTACTTCTTTGTCTCGCCATCAAATTGTAGCCGATTTTTTACCCTAATGCCCAAAAGTAGGGTAAGGTTTTTCGAATATATGTTTGTATATTTGCATCTAAGTATGTACTCGTATGTATGCTTAACTCCTTGTGACCCTGTACCTTAACCGATAGACAGATTTTGATGTGCTTGTGTTATTGGATTCGTCTTTATTTGTAGATAGATAATCTGAAGTTATACTATATTTTTTTCAATACTTCACACTAGTCCACACATGATACGGGAATTTTTTAACTGTATTTATATTTGTTAATATTATTTGTTTATTGCGGTTAATTAATGTTATTTAGTTTATCAATGAGGTTATATAAGTTGCATTAGCGGTTACACTCAGGATTACTTGAAGTCTCTTCTACCACTTGTTCATATCCGTAATCAATATTTCAAATCGAGTACCACATATTTCTGCCAAATATTAAGAGTAAAAGTTTGTTTTCCTCTCGGGGACAATGTGCTGAATGGTTTGAGTTAGGCTCTTTGGGTCTAAAAAGGCATAAGGAGTACATAAGTGAATTCATCTCAAATTTATCTACACGTCTATACATACATTGTCTTAAATTATATGTAAGAACATTCACATATTATTCCGAAGCCCTTGTATTAGTGTAAGGACTTCTAAGAACTAAGTTTAAGCATACTAAGTTTTGGCAAAGTTACACTAACTTAAAACACACAAGTTGGCCCGTTTGCCTCAACTTTAGCACTTATTAGTATAACTTAAGAATGGTTTTCTTTACTTAACATCGTTAATCGTACGCTTGACCTAGTTTAAGTCTAAGGACTAAAACAAATTGGAAGACATAAGCAAATTGGGAGGACAAAAAGGAATAGGCCATAGGCGTTTTGAACAGTAAATAGTTTTTGTCCGTTTCAAACACAGTTTGTGTTGAACTGGTGTCAATGTTGACATTCTCAGAATTAAAGTTTAAATATAAGGTATATTGGGTTAGTGTTTGACTGTAACTCGCCTGATGTAAAGCCACGAAGCGACCTAAGATGTAGCACTTTGTCTTGGAATATATATGTCGGAGAGATGAGAGAGACTCCAATGTTTATTTTGGTAGGTGCTTAAAAATTAGAGTGTAGGGTGAAATTCGCGACATTTATAACATTTAGAGATGGAAATTACCCTTAGCCATTCTCCTATGATGGGAAAACTTGATGTTAGACATCGTGACGCTAAATCCGGATAAATATTAACTAACTAATATATAGATATAAAATATGTACCTATTTAATTATCAATACTTCCCCACACTGAGCTTTTCAAAAGAACTAAATATGTATATCCCGACCGAAGGCCAAAATATCCAGATAGATTATGCACGAATGGTAGGTAACCCTAATGCATGAGTCACTCGTAAAGTCGGTTCAGATGTAAACTCCTAGAATAAATATTAGTTTGTGATCTGCCTTGATTCTATATTATGGCGTTCGACCTAGACCTACTTGGTAAATTGATACTTAACAAACTTGGGAGTTCATTTTTTATGGTTATTGCAAAACTGTTGTAGTTTAAAATATGTTCAAGACTAATATGCCCATATTAGTCTTGAACATATTTAGATAGCTAATTTTGTGGTTAAAATAATAATATTTTTTGCATATAATAAAACTTTAGAGGTCGAATTTCTGTACAATGAAAACAAATGCTAATAACCAAGTCAGGGGGATGTAAGAAGTTAAATAGAATTAATTTAGTTTTTTTTTTATTTTTGTCTCAGGCTAATATCCGAAACGACTGGACCTATTTAAATGAAATGTTGTATGGGGGTAGCTTATGTCCCTAACCAACATATTGGATACTTTTGATCTCGGTAAATTAAAGAGAAGGAAGGTAAAAAACTATGCGGGCGAAGTCGCGGGCATCAGCTAGTAAGAATTATAACCGTTATTACTTACGGTTTGGTTACTGCTTCATTCAGAAAAATTTGCAATATCTTATGACTATGCATAGCTATAATATCAGAGAAGATTTCACATCGCACTAATATTATAAAGGTGAAAGTTTAAATGTTTGTGTGAGTGTGTGTGTATGTTTGTTACTCGCACTTTCTTTTTTTTTTGTATTGCGGATTGAATGAAATTTGGCACGAAGGTAACTCATACCCTGGAATAGCACATAGGCTACTCGATCCCGAAAAATTGCGGTGTTCCCGCGGAGTGATCAAACATTCGCTGGGTCAACAAACATGACAAAAAAATCCGGACCTGAATCAGAGACGCTTTGCTCGCGCAGTTATTGATTAAATCTACAAGTAAAATCGAAAATTTTGAAAAATGTTGTGGCTGTCATCTTGGATTTGTAATGATCATATCCTTTTGCTAGTCGAGCCCTTTCATTTGATACCCATATTTAGGGAGTTGTTGGAAAAAAATTCTACACCATTTTGAGGCGGCGGCGGTTTTAGACCGATTGTCATCAAACATAGCTAAGAATACACCTTACATACAAAAAATCTAAATCGGTCCATCCGTCTGAAGCCTACGATACCACAGACATACCGACAGCCACACACACACAGATAGACGTCACATATAACACCAAATCGTTTTACGTCGGGGGTTAAAAACAGGTCTTAGTTAAGTCTCCTTCGCATCGCTCGGTAAAAATTACAACCTCCTCCTTTTTAATGTAGATTCATCCTCGAAGTAGATTCATAACTGACATAATTAAGGTAACATAGCAAATGGATACGACAATTTACACTGCCATAACAAAATAATATTGTGATACTGGCGTGTGATACACATTGTTTAGTTAAAGTAAAGCAGCTAAAGATCAAAGGTGCAAGGAGACTTTACGTAAGTACCTACGTCATAGCATATGTTAAATTATCAGTTACATTCGAGAATTACCATGTAAATAAAACAACACAAAGAAAATTACCAAAATCGATTCATTATGGTCGGAGTAATGGCGTAACAAATATACAAAAATAATACAGTTGACTGGAAAACCTTATCATTTTTGAAGGCGGTTAAAAATTAATTCGATTTTCCCAAGCAATATATCTGGAGGTAGTTTCTGCTGATTTATTTTTATATGCGGATAAAGCTGCTAATGACCTGAATTACCCCTTACAAAAGCTTTAGTTCACAAGTGATTCAGCATTCATTTATTTCTTTCAATTATTTGTATGTACTTATTGTGACATTAATTCTAATATTTAGCTACTCGTAATTTAATTAAATTTAATGAATATTTTTAGCTATGGAACACAATTGTGCAACAATCTATGTCCTGACTGATTTGCTAGGAATCAACGTAGAGCCTAAACCGCTGAACCAAGAGACGTGAAATTTGGAAGGTTTATTCATTATAGGGACGTGTAAGGGTGTTCTAAAGAATGTATTACGAAATTAAACACTTTAGGGGGGTCAATACAACACCTGACGCAATAGGGGTGGAACTGTTATGCCAGCCACCCAGAGCTGTTCTCCGTTATTTTAAGGAACTAAGGAGCTGGTTGGGTGAGGTTGGCGGGGGGAAATTAACAATATACTCTAAGCGGATGTCGGTGCAGGTCATATCGCTCCTACTCATAATTTGAAATAAGGGAGTCAAATAGGGGTTCAATGTTTGAAATTTATTTGTTATTTATTTTATCCCGCGGGCAACGCCGCGGGTAACAGCTACTCATATTATATACATTGATTAATATAAAAAAATTAGCCCTACATACAAATAGACCGACCGCAAGGTCCTTATATTTGGAGAAAATAATTTTAAAAATTTCGTTTTACAACTTATGTATTTACTTTCACTGATAGAATAACACTCTATCATCACACCTTTCTTTTACATCGTTTTAATACAGTATTTTTAACCTTACCCTTGGACATTTTGTAACAAAATTTAATTATTTAACCAGGCGTAGGGTCCCCAGTACCCAGGGCACGAGACCGAAATGGAATTAACCCGGCGGCCCGCAGATAGGTATAGAACCAATTTCACAAAATGAAAGCAATTTGGCGCGGATTCACGCATGAAGAAAATTCATCAGCACTAAGATTTCATACAAAGACATATTTCATACATTTTTACTGACTTGAAGAACGAAGGGAGTTGTTGATGCGATTATATTTTTTATGTGTCTGTGGCCAGGCGTCTCCAAGAAATTTAGTATTTAACTATTACATAATTCTCATGAGGCCACAATTAAAAAGAGTTGTTTCAATAATGTATGGAGCCTCGGCCAGGACACCTTGGAGACTTGGAGACGCCTGGCCAATCAGACAAAGTATTTTTTGTTACTATTACATACATCATTCTCATGTGGCCAATTTAAAAAGAAATGTTTTAATAATGTATAGAGCCCGGCCAGGACAGTGTACATGATATCATAAATACTTTTGGGATTCTTAATATGTAATCTATCAATCAAATTCGAAATAACATAATTTATCAAAGTGTACAAAATTAATTTCGATTCATTTTGTACACTTTGCCTTTTTGCGTAAATTAGGTAATTACCTTATTTACGCAAAAAGGCGATTTTCGCGTTTTTGTTCTGTCATTTTTCACATTTATCACGGATACAATTGATAGACTAATGTGACTATTGGAGTCAACCTAGGATATAAAAATCTTCCAGAGATGTGAGAATTCCTCTATAATTCATAGAAATCAGATATTTTAGTACACAATGAAGTAAGCAACTGATGCAGGTTTCATTACTAACATTATCTTTAGGTATTTTTGGTAGACGTACACCACCTTGGCCGAAAATGAAACAAGTCCTTTACCAAGAGTAGTCCAGTAGGTAGTTTGTTTTTATATCAAAATAACTGATTAAGTCATGAAAAAATTTGCATAGGAGTTAGTACTTGTAATGAGGAAGGATTTTCAAATAAACGTGTTCTACTAAA
The DNA here is from genome assembly GCA_947049295.1 of Ligdia adustata. Lineage (NCBI taxonomy): Eukaryota > Metazoa > Arthropoda > Insecta > Lepidoptera > Geometridae > Ligdia > Ligdia adustata. The sequence continues at coordinate 10,261,018 of OX346234.1, forward strand.
TACTTGATAAATCAATGTTGACAAAAAATATGACAGAACCATATAAATATCATATAACTACTTAAATATCCATAAAAAATGTTCAATAAAAAACTTCAAGGCTATACTTGTATATTAAATAATCCGACATTAATATTAACCATGATAATAAATAGAGAAAAACTTTTAATTTATTCATGACACCTGCGATTTATAGTGTTGATTTGTGCGACGCCATTAAAACGCAAACAATAATGTATATCCGTTTGAATAATTCAAGATCTTTCAGGTATATTAATTTATAAACTAAAGTAAAAGACTAATTTTGATTAAACTTATATGGAACCAACTGGTAAGGATAACCTTATGAACCGAAAAATAAATTTTGACATTGGTACAGGTGTGTCTGAGAAATCAAAAACATGTCAAAAAGAAAAGATTTAGATGAATTTAGAAAACCCTCGTTTTTGAAGTTGGTTAATTAATATGTTACTCCTAAACATATCAAATTAAACTCATATTTTCGATTAACAATACGGCCTGATTGTTGGAAAGGTCCAACTATAGTTTAGTTCACATTTAGTGAACTTATCAGGGATGTAATAAGTCATTTGTGTCCACAACAATAGCACATCTCTCATAGATCAGGCCAAATGAAAATTTGTATTATTAATCAAAATAAATCAAACATGGGTTAGTTTTCTGAATAATATATTCATAATGTTTAAAAAATTCAGTTTTGAAAAAGACAAGTTTCAATAATGTATGGAGCGTTGGCCAGGACGGTTTACATGATACCATAAATACATTGGGGATTATTTAACATTAATCTATTAACCAAATTCAAATTTAAAATAGCATAACTAATTGCAGAGTACAAAAAAGAAAAAAGTCTCTGCATAACACAGATGAGTAGAACAACAAAAAACCATATGTAACAAAGAGCATTTAACCATTTAGTAAAATAACTTCTTAGCCCAGGTTATTACCCAACTGTGAAAGAAGTTCGTGTGTATGTGTGTATATTTTGATGTCAATAGATTCAGCTTAGTCATGAGAATGACGCTGGGTACATGTAAATAAAAAATAAATAAATTAAGGACAATACACAGGTTTAGATTTAGCAGGTGGGTTTTTTTTAACTCGCTTCAAACCACTCGTCCATCTAGGTTCTCAATGCTAAGCTATTTTATCAAATGTTTAAACTTGAGAAAAAATAAATGCAAGATGTAACTTTTGGTTGTTTTACTTGAGTATAGTATGAGTTACACTACCAAATAATTAAATGTAAGGAATTAAATAATTTCTTGTAAGAAACAGTGAATTAGATTTGGCAAAGCCACACTTCTTCCAAACTATATGTTAATTTGTTACTAAAAAACTGCCTAATTCCTTCATGATTGTGTTGAGTAATTTTTGAAAGTTTGTGTTTAAATGGGTGAAGTTTCACTAGTAGTACCAGGAGGCCGCAGTGTTGCACACAATATAAAATAGAATAAATATAGAATATTTTCAAACATTACACTTCCATTACACTCACCCAGGGGCTGAATTTTTAAAAATATTTGCTTAGTACACCCCAACACCCTATAATGAATACACCCACAAAATTTCATGCATCTAGGTTCAGCAGTATAGGCTCTGTATTGTCTCTGTGTCTTTCGTTTTTAAATAACAGAAATCATTATTAAAAAACCAGTTTAAAAAAAATATATTTAAAAAAAATTAGATTCATATTTTACACAATCAACTAGATAACATATAGGTATTCGCCTCTTTTCAACCCAGATTATGCCAAACTCCTTCCATACTAAGAGGAAAATTATAGAAAAATATTAAAATAAGCTCTATGCCATTTAAAGAAGATTACAATTTGCCGTCGCTAGGTTTTCCTAACCATTCAGGATTTGTTTGATCAATAATTGTCAGCTTTGGACAAGGACTAGCTCTGCAAATATTCAATTATGAGGTAATCGTTCACTTACAGTACTTCCACAGTCTTCTTCATATCCTCGGTCGTAAGAACACGGTTCTCGAAAAACTCCGGCGCGTTCTTTCTGCATGAATAGTACTTTTCTATACAGATCTTAGACTTGTCCAGATCTCCGTAACACGCATTGTAAAATAAAAGTAATTGTTTATCCGATAAATCTTTCGGCACGTATTTAGACTTGTCTAGTTTTTCTGTCCATGAGCGCAATTCATTGATATCGTCTTGAGAAAACTTGTCCATAGAAGCCGTGGCTTCGATGTAGTCGTACTCTAATTCCACTGGCATTTTTATGGTTTACTTAAGGTTTTTCGTAAATATTTACGATTTTTACCTATTGATTTTATCAACAATGAACAAAACACCCAGCCTCAAACACAATATTTTGACAACTGATTGAAAATGTCAAGTGATTATTCGCCGATAATTCTGGTATTGCCATATAACGAAAAATTCTACCATTACAGTACAGTACTAAAGTACAGTAGAACGTTAAATGATTAATACCCGTTTAAAAAAAAACCTGAATTGTATTTTCTAAACATCCGGTATATATTACACATATCTTGATTTTGTCTGCCGATGCCACCTAGATTTTATTTAGAACGAATATGCGATATGGTTGATAATAATCCTAGTAAGAGAAAAATGTTTGATACCTCGACGCCTGATTCAGATTCCTCGTAAGCTTCATTATTGTTCATAAAAGCATTAAATATTTCACATTACTCTAATTGCATGCATTTTCAGGGAAACAAACTTAGTAATCTTTCCAAGACGCAATTGCTGTATTATGTTTTGCAAAGTGTATTGGAGAATTCTGGTGATACTGCTAGCTCCATTACTCTTTTTACCTGTCGCATTTATCGGAAACAACAATGTAAGTAGTCAAACTCACAGGTCAAACTTATGGTTTTTATAAATAATGTTATCTGGAAAAATTCATCTATTTTTATCTGATTTTTTAGGAATAATAAATAACATAATATATAGCTTTTATTTGTTGTAATTTACAGTTTTACCCTGTGTTAGTTGCCTAGTGTAGAACAGTTACACTTGAAATACAGGGCTATTTGCTAGGGGTGGACTAAGCCGAAAGAAGAATACTCATTATTACAAACATTTTTCGATAATGGACTACTTAACTCTAAATTCGAGAAAAAAAACAGCCTTTTCATACCTATATATTTTGTTTACGTTTTGTTTTTACGAATTTAAAGCTGGAGCCATACGGACCAAGTTGTTCGCAATGATGAGTATACAGAGCGGACTCTTTTCGGTTTTTTACACCCCTAAAATGATAATATACAATTAATACATAGTAACTATATTCATTATAGTTACAAACCATTATAATAATTCTGCGAAGCTTGTTGTGACTTGCTTGATGTAAGATGAGTATGATTATGGCATCGATTATAAGGGTGACAGGTAGATCACAGTCACTTATACGTTTAACCCCTAACATCCCACTGCTGAGCTCGGGGGTCTCCTCTATGAAGGGGGGTGTAGGCCATATTCCACCACGATGGCCAAATTGCGGGTTGGAGACTTCAGTTATTTTCGAGAGCTATGAATCTTCTCCGACAAACAGGTTTCCTCACGATGTTTAAGCTTGGGGTAATTAATTATAATATGCACATGAATGAAAAACATACAGGTTCATGGCTGTACCTGGAATTGAACCCGCGACATTTCGTATGAAAGGCAAGGGTTTTACCGACTGGGCTACCTCACTTACTGACTGACACTAACTTACTAGTCGACAACTAAGTCGAAAACTAACAACTAAGTTAAAACGAATAAAAATAATTGCAGTCTTAATTTAAAATCGGTTGAATAGTTTGGTTTATAAATCAAAATAACTTAAACTTATTTGTCAGCAGAATTAAAGCTTGATATAATTATTTTTTTCGGAGTAAAACTTTAATATTTAATTTATAGGAGATAACTCAATGTAGCACATAAATGTATCCAAAAATCACTCACTGAATATCTTCCAAAAATATTGCGAGTGTTTCACCAACCATCCTGCATTACCTTATATATAGTGAATGGTCGTGTTTTAGGCGTATAAATGTTTCTTCGCATTTCTTGTAACTGCTACATATTGGGTAACAGATGCAATGTCTCCTTGTTTGGCGGCTTTGCTTCCCATAGGACTGTCTTCTTTAATGGGACGTAGTGGATTCATAAACGAAGTAAGTACGTATCTTCATCATTAGTATGTTGGCGTCAACTGCTGAGTATAGGTCTCTCTTCACGAGCGGACTCGCTCTTGAGCTATTCTTTTCAGTTGTGGCCCGCTACAGTTCTGATGACGTTGTGATGTAAAATGAATTAATATTAAGACAAGAAATTAAAAGCAGCTTGACTCTATAAATTATTTCCATATATCAACTCATATTGTCCCACAGCTGAGCATGTGTTTTCTCTAAGAAGTGAGTGTACATAAGCCTAAGTAGGAATGGCCATAATCCTCAGAATGTTACTTATTTTCAAAAACACTCTAATTAGCAAACCTCATTGTTAGAAAATTCCTTTTTCATGACTCGTACGTCGGGTTGGCACCACACAAAAAAATTCGCCTTGATGAGTGCAGTGACCAGCTGTTTTGTACATCCTTATCCTGTGAATTAAAGGAAACGTAAAAGTTGCTATCGTGGCACGCTGCCCTCTGGCGGTGGGTTTTAGCATTTGGATTATCTGTAGATCTTGAATGGTCTATAGGTAATCTTTCTGCTATATTTTTTTGTTATTGTAGTAAGTCAATTTGTTTATGTTAATTAAGGAACTTGCCCCATTTTTAGTAGTCGGTATTAATTAAAGGTTATTTCCAGATTTACGTGAGGAATGAACTGCTAGACTGCGTTGGCGTGATGTTGATTATAATTGCTGTAGAACAGAGCCGGCTTCACAGGAGACTAGCTTTGAAAACACTGCTGTGTTTGGGATGTTCACATCACAGGTACATTATCTGCAGTTATATAATAAAACGTGTAGTAAAGAAAACTATCTTCTATCTAGCGGGGGCCGGAATGTTTCCGGTATACACGTTGCACAGAACATTCAAATATGTTATTAAAGTAAAAAAAGTAATTTGTATTTAGTTATCTTAGCTAACTAGATTATTTGTCTTCTTCTTTTATAAGCTCATAAACTCATAATAGAGTAATTAAAGTTTAAAAAAAATTAAGTTTAAAAATGGCACGGACCTTGCAGTCTGTGGAGAATATATTACATACAAATGAAAAAAATAAAATTCTTCAAGCTATGCTATGTTCAACAACATGATAATATTAAACTTTTTCTGTAACTCAGTTTTACTCAGTTTAGCATAATATGTCTTATAATTAAACAATAATTTTTATATGCAGGTTAAGCTTTGTATTTTTCTTCCTGACCATGTTCTTATCAATGTGGATTTCTGGCATAATAGCTTGTGGACTAATGATGCCATTCATTAAAACTATACTCTCTGAACTTGAAAAGGTAAACTTATTGCTATACTTATTTAAATTTACAAAATTCATACTTATATACGCCCTGTACTTATTTATATACAGGTTGATTAATGAGATGGTATATAAATAATATTTAGTGTTTTTTAGTGTATTTAGTGCGAGCGCTTCAAGAGTCAACATCTTCCCGAGGATGCCTTGTGCTAAGGCAAAACACGTGACGAGGAAGTCGTACCTTATTATTTTTCTCATTCTCTAAATAATAAGGTGAGGTGTGGCGGTGGTGAGGAGGAACCACGCCATAAAACAAAAATATTGTTCGTTTTCTCAAGCTGACATCAAGACGAGGCGGAAAAACACTAAATACTTTTATATATCATCTTAATATAAATGGATTTCCGACAAGTAACGCCTGACTCCATCAATCATCACAGGTTGATTACTTTAGAGGATTACAATAATAATATCCCATCCGTAATGTACCACTGGCGTAGAAGATGCGACAGAACAGACAGTGATGTTCGGTTACAAACAAACAAAACTCTTACGTATTTAGCCAGCTTATTTTTTAAACTCTTAGTATAATTAAGGCCTTTTTTGTGAAGAACCTGCAATAGATATTTTATGTTACAGATGGGTATGTTGGAAGTATATCAAAGCATAGGAAAAACAAAACGAAGAGCAACAAGTAACGAAGATAGGTTATTTTTCATTTTCATATAATATTTAAATAATCTAAGGAATATTATTCGAATGGTTTAATATGTTAATTTAATATTTCAGAAGGCCAAGACCTACAGAAGTTACCATTTTTTATTTTCTCGGCGTAGCATATTCTTCTTCAATAGGTATTGCGCAATCATATTTAAAATAACAATAGAATTATTTACATTATACAGTGACCTAAAAGACAACATCAAGCCGAATAATTAGTTTCAATTTATAATTGATTTACTTACCATACCACGATAGTTTGTATGAATAGCAGTATCATACCGTTAGGGCTCTTAATTAATCCGTATAAAATCAGACTGATAGTACTCATTACATATAAGCTATCATCCTCAGATTAGAATAAAAAAGATTATAACTATTTTTCTTTACATCTTTTCCGCTGTCATTTGTGCATTATTTAATCTTGTGACTGTCATAAATAAAAATTTAATGAAATTTATAATACTATTCATATTTTATATATGTTTTACTTGTTTCGTATAGGAAACCTAATAAAAAAAGGAAGACCATACAGTATGTTTTTGTATTTGGATGTTAACCTTTGAGAAAATGCTATGTTATGATAACAAATAACAATAGAATAATGTATGTAGGTAATCATAATATTATTTATATCCTAGTAAATAATTGCATTATTTCTTAGGAGCCGCGACAACTATAACTGGAAGTCAGACTAATCAAATACTAAAAGTTTATTGTGAAACGTAAGTTTTTAAACACATTACTAAATACTCTTGACATGCAATCGTGTAAAATGAATTAAAGTGTTCTTAAATACCCATTTAATATAATAAATTAACTCTTTTTAAGGCTCTTTCCAAGTAGCCCTAAGATTGAATTTCCACAGTTTATGCTTCTCAGTCTCCCAGGAGTTTTAATAACGGAAACAGTTCTATATTTTTGGTTAAACTTCTATTTCATGGGAATTTGTCGGTAAGTGATAATAGAATATTTACATTTCACAATCTATTCTAAAGAAAATTAGGGTGGGAAAAGTAGAATAGTTCGAATAAAACCGTATAGACCCACTGAGTGAATCAGCAAAGTCGACTCTGTGAGTTTGTCTTGTAGTTTCCATCACATTTCATTCTGATCACAAAAGAGAGATTTGGCGTTTTATTATTTATTATTTCACTGAGAAGGATCAGAAATAAAACTATAATTTCATGATTTGCGAGCACGATAGAAACTATAATGCGCTTGTTAAGGCAAAAACATATTAAAAACAATATATTAGTTTAGTACATTTGTAATAATTAAAATGATATGATTAATACAACAAATATAGGAGCTATTGGATAGTTGTAGTAGTCAAATAAATTAGAAAGAATTATGTTCTAGCGCTCACACCGATATCTCATTAGATATTGGCATGACAGAAGAAGAAGGCCAATATATTAAAACTTTGTTACTAGCACAGTACAGGAAAATGGGAAAAATTAGATTTCATGAGATCGTAAGTATAAATTTATACCCATTTATAGTCTCACCGGATGTTATATTGCAATAATTAAATTACTTATATCTTTATAGATCATTGGGTTATTTACGCTATTCACTGCATTGATGCAAGCAACAATGAGCTCAGCGTATATCGATCAGAAAATTCATGCCTGGTTTCACAAGTAAGCCATCAATATTTGAGATGTTTTACTTCAGAATAAATATACAGTTTAATAATAATAATTTAATATTTGCAGTCACTTTATAGTGTCTTCTCCATGCATGCTGTGTGCAATTTTATTATTTATTATACCAAAGAATTTACGTTCGTTGAAGCTTCTCATAGAAAAATCAGGTAATTAACTAAACTAACTAACTAACTTAAAAGTTGGATATAACAGTCACTTTGTACAGTGCTTTATTTTACAGCCCGATATTTCAACACTTTACCACAGATTACAGTAGGTATGTAAAATATATTTAAATAGGTACTGTAATCTGTGACTTTCATCGCCAGTGGCTAAAACCAATAAAATTATGCTAAGTACCCACCTACGCACGATCACTACGTTAAAACTAGTGTTAATAGTAATAATTATATTTGTTTTTAGACGAAAGAAAAGATCCTTTCTTATCTGGCAAGATAAAGGCATGTCTCACTTGGCCACAAGTGAGGCAACATTTTAACTTCAGTGTGCTCTTTACAATCGGTAACGTACAATAAATATTGTCGAAATGTGTTAGAATAATAATTTTTGAAACTAGCTGAGCGAATACTCGAAATCTGTTATAGGTGTTATCGCGACGATGCGGCCTAGGAAGTGGCACGATTGCCTATAAAATTAGACTGACTAGAGAAATAGAACTCGGCAGAGAATTCCACAACTGGCCGTTCGCACAACGAAAAGCGAATGCTTAGTGCGGGTCCCCTTTCTACAATGGTACTAGAGATACTGCAAGACGCATCCGATACCTGTGCCGTCAACGGAATGGGGGAATTGCCTAAATTATGTACCTAATTTCAAAGCACTCATCCCGGAATGTATCCGAAAAAAACTGATCCTTAATATTTTGACTATTTTACAGGTGGAAGCGCAGCCCTATTTGACTCTCTTCGCGATTCCCAAATGACAAATGAATTAGAAAACTACTTGTCTCTATTCGCGGGCTGGCCATCGGCTGCATTGATACTTTTCATCGTCCTATTCTTCAAGTGTCTAACAGAATTTGCACCAGGCTCATGCATAGTTTATAGCATGCTTCCACATGTTGCTAGATTAGTAAGTTGCAAACTAACTTCCAAAATATATGTTTTAAAAGAACAATTATTATTATAAGAAGTGGTTAGAAGATACTTCAAATACCCCGACTGCAAAAACTTAAGATCCCGTAATGTTATGTTAAAAGTGAAAACGCGAGATGATGCCAATATCATCTACTGATAAAAACATATCCAATGACACCTCGCACGTCTGAACTGGTCAATCAGTTTAGGCTGTATTAGACATTATGTACATATTTGCATAATTTTATATACCTTTACATACACTTGTAGCAAAGTATGTGATCCTTTGGGGCTTCCGGTAAAAACATACGTCTTCACGTCTTGGTTGAAAGTGAACAACGATAGCTAGCAACATTTAAAATAAAAATAAAAAATAGAGTAGATAGCGTACTAGTATATTAAATATTTATTTAGGAAGCTCAGGTCCAGGAAAGAAGTTTAGCCACTTTCACCGAAAATGCTATGTCGTCTTCTTTTCATATATATTGCACAACTCGCGTTTCCTTATTACGTCCTCACAGAAAAAATACACATTTGCCCATGACAACCTCTGATTTTTGATGTTCAACATTTGATACTATTTAGTAGCTTAAACTACACACTGGCAATTTGAATGTATGAAGCCCTGCAGAAGTTGCCATATTATCCTCTAACTCTTTTAATGGTAGTTCATTGCTGTCTTAGGGCGTACGCTACGGTATCAATCCTCACTATCTGATGATAGCAGCGACGATTGCCTCCTCCCAGTCGTTCCATCTAGTGACTGGCTCACCAGTGAACGCGATGGTTTCAGCCTACGTTCACATACCACGTTATAAAATGGTACTTAATAACTTGGATTATGTTTGTATCGTAGATAGAGAAAGATGATATCGAAGACATTAGCTATTGGCCATCTCGGTCACAATATAACAAGGAAGGGAGATATGAAGATATACAATAGCCATGGAAATGAAAGAGCAGCTGATTCGTCGAATATACAATTCTTGATCGGTTTTGATTGTTTACGAGTAGCACATGCAAATAGGATGTGATAAATTAACCTTAAGGTTAATTCATTTTTGTATTGTAAATTCCCTAATCTATGAATATTAATGATATAAAGTGTTAGGATCTGACTAAATTTTTAATAGAGAATCGTGTGATATAATATATATATAAATAAAGAAACATTTCTCCCATTGATTAAACTATAGTAGTTATACTAATGCCGCCATTGCATACTATGCGTTGCTATTGTACCTACTGTCCTTTTCGCCGACAGGATCGCTGTTACTCTGTAAACTATATATTGTATATATTTACAAAATTCTGTCACAAACCGGTCCTATCTCTAAAAAAATATGCTAGTTGAAACATCAGCGTTGATTTTCCTCTTGATGATGGGTATCAAATAAATGGGTTTGCCGAGAAGAAACAATTAAATAAAATGACTTCAGTAAAAACTTGTTTTTAAGCATAATCTTTTATCTTCACCAGATGGGAGCAGGGGTAGGTATGTCCCTGGCGTCCGTGGGTGCTTGTTGGTTCACAGCGAGTCCGTGGGCCGCGACAGTGTGGAGCGACCCGCCCGAGCGCCCTGTCTGGTCTACCAATAACCTGCTGCATTTGTAAAAGAACTTGAATACTGGCACAATACGCAGAGTGTAGCGGCCAAATAAGAAAGAAAAACCTCAGATTATCTTTTTTAGCGGCCTGCCTTGGCTTCGCACGAGTAGAATTTTTTTTGTTCTATTATCAATACTGTTTCGCAGCGTATGCGATGAAAGACATTTCACAACAATTTTTTATACTTTGAGTTCGTATTAGTAGGGATTTCTAAGGATCTTTATTTTTTTCTATGTATATAATATGTTGCCTATGTTACACAGTGATGATGTAGCTTTCTAACGGCAAAGTAATTTTTGAAATCGGTCCATCAGTTTTAAGTTTAATCGTTACATTTGTAAACACAAATCTTTACTCTTCGTAACAGTGTAGAATAATAATCTTAGTAGATTATGGTACTTAGAAATTTTTGGATTCAAGTTCCGAAAGAGTGTCTATTAAAGATGCCTGCGATCCGTCCTTTGCAATTATGGCACAAACAGTGGATACAATGGTTTTCATCCACCTTCGATAGACAACAATGAAAATTCTAACACGTTAAAACACGTACATTATTACTTACCTACTTCTAATTTTAAACATAATTCGTTGCGCCTCAAATAAAATGTAATTTAAAATTGTCCGCGGGTACTTACTATTTTATTACCAGTGGGTGCGATCGATTGGCAGCTTGTCGTTCAGAATGGCGCTCTTGGGCCTATGGTTCATGCTGATCACTTATTATTTTGTCTTTCCACTTTCCCGCATTGATCGGGCATAAATGCCCGTGCTAGTCGTGCATGATTATCATTAGTGTAACTTGTATATCCGTACTAATTGAAATAAAATAAATAAATACAGGAATATGATCATTTGCTTCACTTTTAGGTTATACCAGAAGCGTAACGAGCGGAAAGCTTTTTTGTTAAGTACAAAAAACTTTTAGGTTTAAGTCTCTATGTACCATGTAAGAAGATATCGAAGCTGGTTCAAAGAAAACAACTAAGCTATGCACTTGCATTGTATATATTTTTCTAAAACAACTAACAAACACGTTCCTCATCCGCATAGTATTTACAAACTGAGCATTATGGCACCTTTACACGATGCTCCAAACGGTGTGAACACACCATCATTTCTGGGACAAAAATAACCACTCAAAACATTTTTTCGACTCCGATTAAGGCCACAAAATGTATAGTGTACATTACTCTTGTGCGTTATTCTTTGCCCCAAAAATTTAATCTTAAAATAAATATAACTATTCTAACAGAAATCACTGAACTCGTTCATTTTCACATATCATTCAATCACTCGTACGCACATTCATTCGGTCAGGGCTATTGCAGTGTGCGTTAGAACAACGAATCTTAATTTAAATCATCTTTTGTTTCTCTGCAACTTATAGACAAAAACAAAAACAACAGACGATCAAAATAAAGATAAAAAAAACGAATGTTAAATTGCTATAAATTCGCAAATGCAGTAAAATGTTTTTGCTCTTAAAGGAATAACATTTGACATAATATTTTTATACAACAAAACCAATACGACAAATCAAGATTCAATTGACGTATAAAGTTACTTATTCGACTGTCACATTTCTTGGTTTTATTTTAAATACAACTTTAACTAGTTTATAAAAATATTAAGGCACAAACGTCTCTGAGGCATTGAGTAAATTTTATAAAATACTAGCTGACCCGGCGAACCTCGATGTCGATGAAGGATGTCGGCTCGGTCTCGCTAAATTTTCTAAATTTTCTGCACAATTTTCTTATTATTTTTTATTGTAAGCTTCTACGATATGCGAAAAAATTAAAAAAATAATTAATGACATCGGTAAAGCCGTTCTCAAGTTCTAGCGAGACAGGAGACATAGGAATTAATTTTTACATTTACTTATCACTTCTACAATGTATTTGTATTTTGGAATCATACGAACTAAATTAACGGCACCTACAAAATTATGTTATCCATATTATAAACTCAAAAATTATATTTTATTTTTTCTAAATTTAAAAAAATAAATATTTTATCACATCTCATGATCAAAATATAATATTGAACATAATTATATTTATCTTAGGAACTTCTCGCTTTATATGAGAATGTATACATGTACCTATATACACAGTTACCGGTTAGAGTTTTGCTAAAACCAAAGAGGGTCACTTTACTCAACATTATTAAAAATATTTATTAAAAAAATACAGCTATAAATAACTGTACAAAAATATCTGTAGATTTATTTATATGGCCTGTATTACATGGAAAATAGTGGATGTATAATTTATATACTACGTACATTATTAACACGGAAAAATATATCAAAATAGAACTTTAAATTCTGGTTCTTCAGAACTAGCAAATTTATCGTTTTCTTAGTAATCAGAATCCCTTTATTGTAACATTGTACACAAATAATATTTTATTACCGGATTTACTAACAATGACAACCTCTTGGCCGAACACACTAACTGAAACTCCCGCTTGCACTACAATTTATATATTAAATATATTTTTATATTTAAATATTAAGTATATTTTTATAAAAAAACACAGATCCAAAATCCTCCTTTTTCCATCACTAAGATTGTCTTTCAACCCACCACAAAACTGTCAGTAAAGTTTTAATACAAAATATATTTGTCATTAATTGTTGACAATAAATAATTAACACTAATCATTTGAAAAAAAAGCTAACACTTTTTTTTTACTTTTCCTAAAGATTTCAATTTAGTATGACTATTTCATAGCTAGATAATGTCTACGAATGCATAAATAAATGCATTTTTTTTTTCATATATGCATATGATTAATATCAGAAATGCTCTATAGTGGCGAGACACATATGATATATAGAATCTCTCAATTCCACACAACACAAAAACCTACTTTCATTTTACAATACAACCTAATCATTCGAGAAGAAACAAACTCGTAAAAATCACCGATCACAAGTGACAAAGTCCTCTGCACCCAAACATCATTCACTGAACACTTTAAGAACATTACCCCGTTTATTGGCCAAACGATTTTAACTATAAAAAGGAGAATAATTACAGGCGAAAAGACCTTTAGTAATATTAACCATTTCTGTAGCATTGCTTTGTGGTATGGTACAATTGAAGTGGTTTTGTGAAGCGAGGTTCATATAAGATACAGAACAGTTAAGGCTGACAGTTTGATTGAGTATAGAGGTCACAGCAGTGTCAGTGACGTGGTCGATAGGGGTGAAAATTAAACGACCCCACGTGGGGTACGCGAGCCATACGATAAGTGTAGTGATGATTTTCGGACCGATACCGCCGACAGCCTGAAAAAATAGATTTTTTTATTGAAAAATTATTCTACATCAAACAAAAATCACCTTTAATGGAATGAAACTAAAGTTTCTCACACGGTTTTATTTTAAGGTTTAATGTTAAATTTGTCTAAGGATGATGAAATACAAAGGGGCTCTATATTAAGACAGAAGTCTTACACGTGGAAGTAGCGAGACTCTATATGGAGGTAGCGGGACTATATGTGGAGGAAGCGGGGCTATATGTGGAGGTAGCGGGACTATATGTGGAGGAAGCGGGGCTATATGTGGAGATAGCGGGGTTCTATGTAGAAGAAGCGAGGCTAGAAGATAGAGAGACTCTTATGTGTTTGTAGTGCGGATATAAGTGTTTGTAGCGGGACTCTGTGTTTGCAGCGGGACTCTATGTGTTTGTAGCTGGACTATTTGTGTTTGTAGCGGGCCTCTATTTGTCTGTAGCGGGACTCTATGTGTTTGTAGCAGGACTCTATGTAGATAAACAAGTTACGTACCATCTTGGAGGTGGGTATATGAGCGACGCCCGCCACTATGGCGTTGGGCGGAGTGCCGACCGGCATGTGGAAGGCCATGGAGCACGCGAGCGTCGCCGGCACCATCAGGTAGCGCGGGTCGAGTTTGAGGGCGCGGGCCTACAATAATAAACGTTTATTTTTACTATGAAACTGATCAAATAAGATTTAAATGCCTATTTTACAAGGTCTAGAATATCTACACAACCAATAGCCAATGGTAAGCTATCTCAATCTGGTCTAGTCGATGAATTCCTTGACATATATGCATTGTTATGCGCCGCCATCGCGTTATCAGGAAAGCGTAATAACATAAAAGAAAATATTTATGTAGTAGAATATCGTAGTATATATAAAGGAATATAAAGAAGTTTCGAACTTTGAACCCCCATTTAACCCCCTAAAAGTTTAAAGGTTTAAAGTTTAAAAATCCTTTCTTAGTTGAACCCTGCACTCTATAAAAAATACACCCTATAAATTTCATATGCGGTTTAGGCGCCGCGTTGATTGCGACCTGCCAGACAGGTAATCAGGACAATTTTATATATATGTATATATATTTTTACTTTTATTTTATCTGTATGCCGTTCTCGAACCTCCGAAGAACCCATAAAATGGCGTATTAAAATAATCTAGACATGGTTATCGGTAAGTGTACTAAGCAGAAAGGGGGTCACTCTCTGAATTAAAAAAAAATAAATCAGCTGTTTCATACAACTTGTCAACGACCGATCAACTTTTTGTATGGAACAGTTGATTTTTAAGTGTAAAACTGTAAAGTGACCACCTTTCGGCTTACTACACTCTAACCAATAACGCTGTGTATACTTAAAGACATATTTTTTATTTTGTTATATGTCGAGCTCGAACCTCCGCAGAACTAAAAAATAGCATTTTTATTTAGAATATTAACACGTGTTTGATACATCGCGTGCCTGATTGTTGAAACATGCCAACTATAGTTTCGTTCACATTCGTTGAACTTCATCAGGGATGAAATGAGTCGTTCGTGTCCACATTGGACCTTTCCAACAATCATGAACACGTCTTCTTAAACAAAATAATTAAATAGCGTAATACGTTATACAAAATCTATATATATCTATAAAAGAAAGTCGTGTTAGTTACACTATTTATAACTCAAGAACGGCTGAACCGATTTGGCCCAAAATTATTGGGGAGATAGCTTAGAACCAGGAGAAGGACATAGGATACTTTTTAACCGACTTCAAAAAAAAGTAGTTCGCAGTTAGTTTTAGTTTTCTACTAAAACGCGGGTGAAACCGCGGGGCACAGTTAGTAATCTATATACACCACTACTTTTTTTAAATTAACTTAATTTTAACAGCATTATCTATTTCCGATACTGAACACATTTCTGAAGAAAAAAAACTGAAAATATGAGTTAAATTAAAATATCCCGAAAATTAGACTCACCATATTAGCCAGTACTGGCAGTATGAGGTTCGCTATGGCAACATTAGACGTGAACTCAGTGATGAACTGCGTCACGAGCACCACCACTAGGAGCACCCAGATCTCGTCGAGATCTTCACATAAAATAAACATAAATTAAAATACATAAATAATTAGAAAGCTAGCATGTTTTTTGTTTTTTAAATATTGTTTGTTATAAGCTGCTTTTATAATAAAGAGTTGTCTTATCTTACAAAAAAATAAAAATTTGTCGAATCATATTTTCATGAATTCCTTTAAACAAATAGTTACAAGCGACTTCAACTACTAGACAGACCACTGTATCGTAGTTAAATATTTGTTATATTTCGGTGACATTAGTAAAGTCGGCGACACAACTGTTCAATTACAATCTACCCTAATGACCCCGCCATGATTCGGCCAGTCACACTGACTTAACTAAAAGTTCCTAAAACTATATCCTCTTTTTTTCCTCTTTTGATTAACGGCGATTTGTATATTTGCCAGCGTCAAGTTTCCAGTTATTAATCAATAAAGTCAAATATCAAGTAACAAGTCATCGTGGTCAAGTTAAAGTCACATCATGTACCCTCGTAAAGCGGCGGAGACTTTACCAGGGTTTCTATGGAGATTTCCCGCGAACACGAAATTTACGTTATTCCGTCTATATATCGCTTGCCCACACTTGTGCACATAAACAAGACATTAATGTTTAATAATCCACCAATATTACACACTAAAGCGTGCAAAATCACTAAATTTGCAATAAATACACATACAAAGACGCCATTTTTTCAGCCGAACGCGGGAAAACTCCTACATCCTCTTCTCACTTGTGGAAAACTAAAGGGAGGTGACAGTTTTAGAACTGTCAAACTATGTTAGTTTAGTAAGTTTGGCTTGCACGAATCGAGGTCAATATTACTATTTTTATAACTACCCACGTTATGCACCACAACTGCAACAAGTGAAGCCGCGAGATGCAACAAGTATAGTCTATGACCATCGCCAGATAAATACGGATACAATGACACCTCGCAAATCAAAATCGGTCTATCGGCTTAGGCTGCAGAGGATCACAAAAAATTACATACATACACACAAATATGCAAACATACACTCGGAAAACATTAACATCTTATTGGAAAGTCGAGTCAATACTATAACTAAAAATAAAGTAATTGATAAAGTTGAATAGTTAATATTAACCTTTCAGTCCTTTTAGCGAGTCTCCGATCATTTCAGACAGGCGCGTCTCCTTACTGCCCTCCGCTAGAGCGAAGCCTCCACCTGGGGGTGAAAGATCATTGTTTAGGGGTGTGCTAAGCCGAAAGGGAGTCATTGTACTCATCACGACAATAAATATTTTTTACGGTAACCTAAAGGGTACATATAACTTAAAATTATTTATTGTCAATGCAAAATATATCACATCGAAGAATTAAAAAAAAATGCACAAGTCTCGCAGCGCACCTTTTCTGCCGTAAAAAGTTGCGAAATCGAATGTGAACCAAGTTAGTTAATTCAGTATGGGAGTAACTTTCCAACTGCTCTGTCATAAATAATATCCTGCTTATATGCTAACAATATTCTAAAGTATTAACATTTCGTTTAAAAATATAGTGACTGCTGTTTTATGGTACCGCCGTTCCCTCAGATAATAGCAATTCAACAATAATAGCATGCGTAGACAGCAAATTTAATAATTCTTCAACACTGCGTTTCATTCGGTGCCAATACAACACAACAAATCCGGACAATTCAAATTTTCAAATTACACAAACACCGACTCTAGAACGATAATTCTTCATGCAAATGTTCGTAGTATACACAAAAAGTACTTAGAGATTGAAAGCTTAGCAAATGAGCAAGATTGTGATGTGTTATGCATGACAGAGACCTGGGGAAAAGATCATCAGATGCAGGCGATGAATGTCGAGAACTACACACTGGCGACTTACTTTAACAGAATATTTTTTGAACATGGCGGGACCGCGATATATGTTAAAAATGGTTTAGATTTTAAAATTAGAAACGATTTGAATAAAATGTCATTTGAAACAAATTTTGAATTAGCAGCTATAGAGTTAAGGTTGTCAAAAATAGTAATTATGGCTCTTTACCGTCCAGAATATGATATAGATTTATTTTTTGAATTATTGACAAAACTGTTAAATAAACTTTGCAAAGAAAAGAAACAAATTATTATAGCAGGTGATTTCAATTTAAATGTATTAAAAGTAGATAAAAATATTAAGAAACTTGACGGCATACTAAAGAAATTTGATTGTAAATGGTTGTTAAATGAACCTACTAGAACCGAGACAAATAAAAGGAACCAAACCAGTTCCACATGCATTGATAACTTTATTGTAAATTTTAGTGGTTGTAGAGGATCAGTTTTAGGATGTAAACTATCAGACCATAATGTAATTAAATTGGAATTGTTCAATACCAAAAATGTTAATAGTAAAAATACAGCCTATATGGCTCGAAATTTTTCAAAAAATAACCTTAATTATTTTAACTATTTGTTTAACAAAAATTATATGTCAATAAAAACAGAAATACTAATGACTAGTGACGCGAACGCAAGAACGAGGATTTTACACGATGATTTGATATACTACTATAACATAGCTTTTCCAAAAATGAAAAAACAAGTAATAAATGTTCAGAAAAAATGGTCGACTTTAGGTATAGAAACTAGTAAGAAAAATTTAGCCAAAATGGAAATCCTTCAAGAGGTTGACCCTAGCGGAACAAGAAAATTAAACATTAAAAAGTATAGAAAAATATTACGTAAAACAATGGTCGTAGCAAAAAAAATACAGTATAGAGATAGAATAAAAAAATGAAAAAATAAAATTAAAGAATCTTGGAAAATTATAAACGAACAGTCAGGTCAAAATACGCGACGCAATACAAGTAATAGAATAAAATCAGTAAAAACCGAAAGCGGAGCAAGTCTCTATTTAATAATTTTTTTCGCAACATAGCTCATACGTTAACTTGTAATCTAGAAATTGACGCGGATGATTGCAAAAAGTATTTAAATTACTGTAGTAAACCGTTGACATCTGTTTCATTCGGACCAGTAGATTATACTGAGGTCAAAAAGGTAGTAATTAACATGAAGCAAAAACCTACGTTAGATATTTATGATATGAGTACTAAGACTTTACGGAACCTAATAATAAATAACGATAATTTATTTGAATTAATATTAATTGTCTTAAACTCATGTTTAACTGACGGAATATTTCCCGACGTATTGAAACCGGGTAGGGTAATCCCACTTTTTAAAAAAGGGGATATAGAGGATATTAGTAATTATAGACCCGTTTGCATTTTGCCAACTTTATCAAAAATTTTAGAAGCTATTATTAAATCGAGAATTGTTAAATACTTTGAAGAAAATAATTTATTTGCAATGTCACAGTTTGGATTCAGAAAAGGCCGCTCAACAGAAATGGCTATAAGAAAAGTAGTATATTACATTCTAGAATCCTTAGATACGTCAAATAAATGTGCAAGTATCTTTTGTGATCTTTCAAAAGCTTTTGATTGTTTGAGGCACGATATATTGATTTTAAAAATGCAATATTACGGATTTCAAGGTCATGAATTAAATATGATGATAACTTACTTACAGAACCGTAGTCAAATTGTCTCGATTAATGAACAAATTTCTACAGAAGGTAGGATGTCAATTGGAGTACCACAGGGCTCTATTTTAGGCCCAGTCTTATTTTTGATATATATTAATGATATTACCAATGCATTGCCAAGTTGGGCTCACATAAATTTATTTGCAGATGACACACATGTAGGTATCAGAGACAAATGTATACATAATTTAGAAAATAAAATTAGTATCGTTATGGAATTGTTAAAGGAATGGTTTGACGCAAATGGAATTGTTCTTAACTCTGATAAAACCATCTCTATGCAGTATCAGTCAAAGTTAGGTATTTTCGGGAATTCCATTAGTAAAACAAATGTATTTCTAGGTTATACAATAGATAATACAATTAGCCATAATGCGCACATCGATAAAATTTGCAAGAAAATGGCAAGTGGTAATTATGCTTTATTTAAACTTAAGCCATTACTAGATAAAAAGTCGCTCATCTCTGTCTATTATGCCTACGTGCATTCTATTATAAGATACGCTATTACTGTTTGGGGAAATGCTAAAGATATCATAAAAGTCTTAAAATGTCAAAAACAGTCTATAAGAACAATTAACGGTTTGAAAAAACGTAGTCCTGCGAGAAAACACTTTAAAAAAGATAAAATAATGACAGTTATATCACTTTATATTTATAGTTGTTTATTAGAAGTACACGAGGATAGGGAAATACCGGAAAAAAGAATTTCACGCAATAATAAAAAAGGGCGAATCCTACCAATAAATAGATTAGCTAAATGTAAGAAGCAGGGGCTTTATACTAAAATACTGATGTATAATAAATTACCTAATAAATAGTGTAATGGATCTCAATTTTATTACATTCAAACAAAAATTGAAGTATTTTTTTGAAAGCAATCCTTTTTATAAACTCAGCGAATATATGTCAATGCAGCTTGTAGAATCATCGTTCTTGTGTAACAAACAACCATTATAAAATATTAATAATAACTAAACAAAGCAATTTTAATGTAAATATTTGTCATGAGAAATATTAAACTAAGAACTAATATTAAGTAATCGTATATAAATGAGATTTGTAAGTTAAATTTTTTAAGTAATTATTCATTCAGATGTAATAAGACTTGCCTGTAACGAACGTTATTTAAAGGTCAATAAATATTACTTTACTTTACTTTATAAAATAGTTTTACTAGTTTTTTTAAGCTACTGGTGGCGCCATCTGTTAAGAAAGAATTTGACTAACAATAATTCATATCTTTCTAGGTTCGAATCTTGCAACGTGAAACTTTTCCTTTGCTTTCTTATAAATAGATTTTTAACGCTTACCAAGTAGGAAGAGCAGACCCCAGGGCACCTTCTCCTTGAGGATGTTCCAGGTGACGATGCTGGGGGATGGCCTCATTACCGACAACTCCTCGTCTGGAAACCACAACACTCATCTACACAAGGTGTCACTTGGAACCAACTTCAATTTCGGCAATTTTATATTTTTTTCAGTTAGGTACTATTTAGTAACTTGCTGACCCGATAGACGTTATCATGTTATTCATCTGTCAAAGAACTTAGTTATTAACAGATTAGCTATATACGTCCCGCGGTTTTACCCGCGGATGATATTACACGATCCCATTGCAACACGTTTATTTATTATTCATTTTCAGTTTATTTATTATATATTTATTCATTTTCATGGATAAAAAAAGCCTGTGTGTTAATGCAGGGTATAGGCAATCTACGTGCCAATTTTCATCCAAATTCGTTGAGCTGTGTCAGCGTAAAGGAGGAACAAACAAATGCACAATCACACACATACAAACTTTCTTCTTTATAATATTAGTGTGATATAGTTTATACTTACACGACGATGAAGCGGAGAAGAACTTGAGGAAGTCTACCCCCATTGGCAGAATGAACATCAGCACTACGATGAACATCGACGTCACGCCGTCTTTCACTTTCCTTCACAACAAGATGAACATTCATTAAAACGCTCTCCTAGATTTTCGACAAAATAACTTGCTCTATTTGTTGGTAATTAAATAAATAATTAAACAAGTGGTTAGAAGCGAGTTCCAAAAACCCGACTGCTAAACCTTGTGTATCATCCTTATTTTTAATTCTTTATTTTTTTAATTTAGTAAAGTTGTGACAAAGAAATACACATACATACATATATCTGTCGGAGGAAGTTATGAGTCGGGTTGATTGTTGCTTGATGGCTTTATTTATAATGTTATTTGTTTACAATATAATTTCTTTTAAAATTCATAATCAAATTTAATTGTTACATCTTCTAAAACTAAATAATCTTTACCAATGTATTAAAAGTTATGAATATGGTTTTTTAACATCGACCAATCAGAGCAGAGCACGTGCCTCGAGTGGGGTCGAGGCGCCATCTTGACTTTAGGGAGGCGAACACTTTTCGCGACACATTTGAGAGATAACCACTGTACGAGTTGGATCGCTGGAAGCGTAAAAGAATAAAAAGTATCGTTGGTTAAAGTAAGATCGGTGCCCTGAATCCACTGCTCGGTCCTACCTTCATATTTCGTTCGGAGTTATTGTCAAATTACAAATAGTGTATAGTGTATGTAAGAAATATTGTTTTAATCTAAATTAAAATAGTGAAACTGTGACTATTGTGTTTTGTGCTCGCATTTTACCCTTATGACGCCCACTAGGCCCGCAACCACTAATGACGATGTCGATAGGGATAATGGTTCTCCGACATATAGATACGCTCGAAAAACATAACCCTCCTTCTTTCGAAGACGGGTAAAAAACGAAATTTGTGGTGTGGCGGGTTGGGAGGGGGAATGCGGGGGAGTTCTACAAAATACCACGCACACATAAAACTATGTTTGCAAAAAAAAAATTTATAACCGTATTCATGAATTACTACGTGAATATAGTGAGGCTGAGAGGAGACTTCAAATATTACGGGTGGTCACCAAGCGGGGGGTGAGGGGGGTAAAACAGTGGTTTGGGTATGTTCCCTTACTGGGGTATACTTACATATCGGTGAGTACGTTAGCCCACCCGGGTATGAAGCCGGGCTGACGGAATATATACAGGAACACAGCCAGGATGAACAGCAGACCTGAAGCCTGCAAATATAATAATAATAATATATTAGTTAAATAGTACCATATAAAAATACTTTAATGTCGCAACACTGGCACTATTCTCTAGATAACCTTGTAGGAATTGAAATATTAAAGGCCTTGTTTCATTTTCGGCCAGGATGGTGTGTCTATCAAAAAATGCCTACAGATGTGGTTAATATTGTGTATTATTGATAAATGCATCAGTCGCCTCCTTCATGGTGTACAAAAATATTTTGATTCTGTATAATTTAGTAAAATGGTGGCACCTCTGGATGATTTGTGTATCCTCGGTTGACTCCAATAGTCACACTAGTAGTGCTTGTACGCGCAAATGTCAAAATTGACACAATAAAAACGTGTCAAATCACCTTTTTTCGTAAATAATGCAGAAATATTTTGATTCGAAATTAATTTTGTACACTGCGATAAGTTACGCTATTTAAAATTTGGTTAAAAGATTAAAGATTATTAGTCCCTAACGTAATTATGGTATCATGTACACTGTCTTGGCCGGAGCTCCATACATTTTTGAAACATCTCTTTTGGCGTAGACAATAGTGCGAAAACAAAAAAAAATGCACACAAAGATTTATATAGATAGTTATTTGGCCTAACGTATAAGCACTGCCATTCAGCGTGGTGATGCGGCTAACTACTATAAAAAATAGTTATGGACACTCTTTGATAGGCAAGTTGTCATAGGCATATATTCTGATAAAAAATGCGTCTCATCTGGTTATCAGATCGGTGAAGGTCGATCTCCCACCGGCTCTTAGACTACTAATTATAGTCAAAGTAAGTAATGCAATGACATACATTTTCATGGAAGGTGGTGGGTCCAAGGTTCCTGTACTGTTCCTTAATGGCCTTCATGGTGCTTCCGGAGCCTGAAGACGCGAGGTTCACCTTCCTAGCTGCCTCGCTCTTCGGCCTGCGTCACACATATACATTGTTTTTATTACGAGATATAATAAAGATTCCGATAAACATCTTGTGTGGTCCACTGAAATATAATGTTAAAATTAATTTACCGAAAAAATAATAAACTTACAAACAAAGTACCATAGCTTGGTACGAGCAAGGTACCATAGCTCGGTACGAACAAGATACCATAGATCGGTACGAACAAGGTACCATAGCTCGGTACGAACAAGGTACCATAGCTCGGTACGAACAAGGTACCATAGCTCGGTACGAACAGGGTCTTTCAGTTATTTTTATTTATAAGCCGAACTACTGGAGCGATTTTGATGAAAAGCTATGGATCCAACCAGTATTCCTTTTCAATAAAGCGGTTTTAAAATAGATCCAGGTGCTTCTGACAAATCATACCCGATTACCCGATAAACATAAAAATATATACAGTCAATTTAAGTATGTGCTTTCTCCTCTTTCGGAAAGTCGTCAAAATTACCTATGACACTGCTAGTCTCCTTACAAAGGTGAATTTTATAAATAAAAATGTCGTGTTATTTAAGAAGACGGGTTTTCACGCGTACCTGATACTCGCGTTAGTTTCCTGAATAAATAATGTCGTGTGTTACCTGAACACATGTGTGAAAGAGGAGCGAAAGGTGGCGGCTGATGGAGTAGAATGGAAGAGGAAGACATACTGTGCCGACCCCACGTAGTGGGATAGGGTCGGGAAGATGATGTCGTGTGTGTACCTGAACATGCCCATGAACGTGACTTGCAGCGCCACCCACACCAGCACCTGCATCACCAGCATGGGAGGAGTGCTGTACGCCATGAACCAGAAGAAATTCACACTGTTCATGTACTCGGGGAACTCGCTGGTAAACAAACATACAAAAAAAACATCAGCAAAAAACATGCAATAAATGTTGACACCTGATACAACAGACATTCGGCAATGGCGTACTTCTCACAACACTGTACGAACTAAGTAAAAGAATAATTTACAATTAACGACTTCGTTATGGCAGGCGCCGATAGAACTTTCTCAGTAATAACGATTTCAGACTCAAAACTCTGGACCGATTTTGATTAAATTTAAATGGAACCACTCGAGAAGTATACAAAAAAATAATAATTTTTCGAAGAAGAGAATAAAATCTCCGAGAAATCGTATCGTGTTAGTAGTTAGTGGACAAACATCTCGGCCTCTTCGAATCGCGAGTGAATCGGTTTCTTCTAGGCAAGCGCGCTACATCCTAGACCGCATCGTCACTTTACACCAGGTGATTTGCGGTCATGCGCAAGCCTATCGACTATAGAAAAAAACATATCGTCCAATTTAGTACCTCCTTCTTTTTTGAGAAGTCAGTAAAAACTAAACTAGACAGCACTATCAATAAACAGACGGTTTTTAATTTGTTTACAATAAACCTACGAGTTACCTACAGTAGTGTTTTGTAAACAGTTCCCCGAACGAGTACAACATCTAGTAACTTCTAGACCGACTTGATTCATATTTTTGATGATCATAAAGTAATAACAATAAAGAATACTTTTCAAAGTCTGCGATATTCTGTTGTTTACTCATATTTGTTTCTTTTTGTAAAAACATTTAATGTTTCAAATATTACATCTCAATTGAGCTAACATTTCGGCCATCCTTACTTGTCGAATATCCCCTTGAAGGCCGAGTTGGTGGCGGTGCCGACGAGAGTTCCGCAGCCGCCCAGAGTAGACGCGTAAGCTATACTCAGGTAATAGCAGATCGTGATGTCAGACGGCATTAGAGATCTGGAGACAACAATAAAAAAAATATACAACGCGTTACAGAAAGGTGTGACAATACTTAACGGTGTTAGTCTACCAATCAAAGTGCACACATTAAAGGACAAAAAATGTCAGAAATCCAAGAAAAAATTATAGGTTCTCCGTACAAAAATTGGTCGCGTGATTGTTCGAGTTGTATGGAGGATGCTATATTCTTTTTATAATTTTGCACAATTTTGTCACACAATGGTTTTAATTTGATGTGTAGACTAACACCGTTCAGTATTGTCACACCTTTCTGTTACACGTTGTATATTAGAGGTTAAACGTTAACGACAAATAATGACAAAAATACATTTTAAGGTTCAGTTCAACAAGTTTTCAGTATTTATGTAAATGTCATATAAAGAACAGATATAGTTCTTATAATATATAACAAATTAATAAAATAATTAATAATATATATTTTTTTCATATTTATATTAAATCATGCAGACATTTGATTTTAAATGAATAAATAGTCTGTGTTAATGGGGATGACGTAAATTTTTGCCACTTATGACGAAACGATTTTAAATGAATAGTCTGTGTTATTGGGGATGACGTAAATTTGTGCCACTCATGACGCAATGATTTTAAATGAATAGTCTGTGTTAATGGGGATGACGTAAATTTGTGCCACTCATGACGCAATGATTTTAAATGAATAGTCTGTGTTAATGGGGATGACGTAAATTTGTGCCACTCATGACGCAACGATTTTAAATGAATAGTCTGTGTTAATGGGGATGACGTAAATTTGTGCCGCTCATGACGCAACGATTTTAAATGAATAGTCTGTGTTATTGGGGATGACGTAAATTTGTGCCACTCATGACGCAACGATTTTATTAATAATGATTTATTTAATAACAATCCGAATACTTTCGGCAACAAGGTCCGCAGTGCGTTCAGGTAATTTTTTTTTATGTAATTTGAATACTTTCGGCAACAAGGTCCGCAGTGCGTTCAGGTAATTTTTTTTTATGTAATTTGAATACTTTCGGCAACAAGGTCCGTTTAGGAAACGTAATTTGGTGACCATTTATCCATTTTGGTAACCGTAGAGAATTTTTTTGGTAGTAAAGTAGATACTTTTTTAAATAACAAATATAGTTTATGGTAAAATTAAATACGAGAGTGTTCGTAGTCAATATTTACATAATTAAAACAAAAAGTTCACTTACTCTTCATCTTTGCCTTTGAGCTGCACTTGTTTCGAGTCTTTGCCGTTTTCCGCAGGCGGAGTCCTCTTTCTGTTCACATACACTTCTCCTAGACCTTGCTGTGAAGGAATAAATGTGAATCAATAAATAGTTAACATAATGCGTCCATTCTTAAAGTTTTGAGTAACAGTTGTATTTTTAGCAGATAACGTAAAAGACGTATTTTTCTCAAAAGTTCAAAGATTAGTAAAAATTAAACGTTTATTTTTCGTGAGATACGTTAAAGAATGAAGCGGTTATAGGACGCTCTAGTAAGTTATGTCAATAAAACTTCAGAATTATTACTAATTCTGAAGGGCTTTATTGACAAACAAAGCTGAAATATATATATATATATATATATATATGTATATATTTCAGCTTTGTTTATAGCTGACGATGTCATGGCAAAGTATTCTCTAATAATGGTTTTATCTGACACATATCGGCTATTTATGTCGGATCATATACACTCGTATATATAAAGAACTTGTTTCATTTACGGCCAAGACAGTGACAGTGTACGTCTACCAAAAAATGCCTAAAGGTTAATATTATGTATGAATGAAATCTGCATCAGTTGCCTACTTTATTGTGTACAAAAATTAATTTCTGTGAATTGCAGTAAAATTCTGGCATCCCTGGAAGAATTTATATCCTAGAGGGGTATCAATTCTACCACCCATCACAAATGCCAAAATTGACTGTACAGAAACGCGAAAATCTTGCACTAATAAGGTGGAAATATATTTATTTGAAATTAATTTAGTACACTGCGATAACTTACATTATTTTGAATATGGTTCATAGATTAATGTTTAATAATACCTAAAGTATTAGTATCATGTACACTGACCTGGCCGGGCATGACGCATTATTGAAACATCTCTTTTAAAAGTAATTGTGACCATATTGTGACATTTAAGACAGACGCCTACAAGAAATCGTTTCACCACGGTTGCACTAAGCAAAAAGGGGATCACTATGCTCACGATGAACAAATTTCGCTATTCAATCAACCTTGAATTCGATAAAAATATAGCACCTGTTCCATAGTAAAAGTTTAAAGGTCGTCGTAAATAAAATATATGAAACAGCAGACCGTTTTTACGGCTTCAGATGTAGTTTCATGGTGAAAGTCGTTCGGGATAAATATAGTGACATTCCTTTGGCTTAAAACCCCCTAACCTTGGGAAAGTTATTTACCTGTTCGAGGACCTCCAATATAGCGTCAACGATAGGCACCATCATGGTGGTAGCGGCCGCGTTGGACACCCACATCGATATAAACATCGTCACGAAAGTCAGACCAAAGTTTAACCTGGAAAAAACACCATTGTTATCACACTAATATTATAAAAGCGAAAGTTTGTATGTATGCGTGTGTGTATGTTTGTTCCTCCTTCAAACGGCTTAACGAATTTGGTTGAAAGTTGGCAGGAAAATAGCTTATACCTTGGATTACCACACAGGCTACTTTTTATACTTGAAAAAATATTCCTGTGCCTTGGAATTACATAATTAGATTCCCCCATCCCTTTTCTACAATCGGTCAAGTAGAGATACTGCAAGACGCTACCGGTACCTACATGGTCGAGGTTCCACGGACTCGCACTAAACGCTTTGCGTCTACTTTTATTGTGCGAACAGCTAGTTTGTGGAATTCGCTGCCGAGTTCTCTATCTCCCGATAGCAATAATCTCGATATGCGAGCGTGCCACATCCTTGACCACATCGTCGCTTTACATCAGGCAAAGATCATTCTTATAGTACATTTTTTTGGCATCAAGCGAGTTACCGTCAAACGCAAGCCTATTATTCAGATTGCACAGCCAGTCATTGGATCAAATTATTTGCCAGTGGTTGAAATGGGCATCCTAGTAGAGTCTAGGATGGTTTCAAAGTCGCAATACTTCGATTAAAATATCCAACTTGTTGTATCTAACTTTCACAAATATACATAGTGATCTATCATCGATAACAATAAGAATTAGTTACTGATTCTAGGTAAGTGTTCCATTTAAAGCTGTACTCGTACAGCAACCTTTTGTTGCCCCTATGATCGATTATACAACATAGTAACAGTATACTAATATGAGAGTGAACGAAAATAACATGATAATTAGGATTGGAACCTACACTTTTCTGGGTATCATGCCCAGATGCCTTGTTAATTCATTCCCGCGAACACGAATAACTCGTTATTTCATCCCTATATTTGTTGCCCACACGTGTGCACATGAACACGACATTTATTTTCTGTTTAAGAAGACGGGTTTTCACGATGACTGAGTTAAGTGCGAGACGTGTCATCGTTAAAGACACGAACGACTCATTTCATCCCGACAATAATGGTTAATAATCCGCCATTATGAAATATCAATACTTGAAGAATCACGAGTTCTGCAATAAGTATACAGCAGAACACACCATTTTTTCGGTTAACACGAGAACACTCATACTCTTACATATTCTAAAGCAACTAGTGATCTCAATGTAATTTAATACTTGCAAGAAACAAATTAATATAACAACAGTTCTTACCGTCTATGGCTGCACCCAACTACTTGAACAGTCCACAGCGCTACCCTCTTAGGCAGCTTGGAGTGCTGCACCCCAGCCGCTATCATCAGCCCTCCCATAAACATCATGTTAGTCTCCTTCATGTACGATGCGCAAGTCCTATCAGAGTCTAGGATGCCCATAGTTGGGAACAGAATTATGGGCAACATGGATGTCACCGGAAGAGGAAGTAGTTCCAATACCCAGTACACAGCCATGATGAGAACCACGTACATGCAGCGGAATGCCTGAAATCAAACTACATGTTGTACCAATAATATAACAATCATAAGAATGAATGTAATATTCATTTCGTCAAACAAACAAAAATAATAAAAACATATACACTATATATAGTTCAGCAAATAAAGTACTATGCTATTATGTGTTTGTCGGTACCCGACCACAACACAGCATAAATGCTAACTAAAAAAAGATGTTGGTATGATTTATTATTTGCTAGAATACATGCATGGTATATGGTAGAGATTCCACGGACTCGCTCAAAACGCTTTGCGTCTACTTTTATTGAGCGTACAGCTAGGTTTTGAAATTCCCTTCCCAGTTCTCTACTTCCCGATATCTCGATCTTTTCAAATTGCGAGTGAATAGGTTTCTTCTTGGCAAGCGTGCCACATCCTAGACTGCATCGTCGCGAGTTGTGGTCAAACGCAAACCTATGTTTGCGTTTGACCACAACTCGCCGGATTGATATTACTGATATTTACAAAAAATAAAAATAAAATACATTCGTCATGTAACAGTAACACTACAGACTGTATTACATACATACACGCATCACAAAAAAATATATTCGTCATGTAACAGTAACACTACAGACTGTATTACATACATACACGCATCACAAAATTTAAAAAGAAAAATTAAGACCAACAGCACTAATTATTTTTTATGGTTTTAACAGAACTACTGGATTAAAGGGCCATCCATTAATCACGTGAGACTCGATAGGGGAAGGACGTTAGGCAAAAATCACAAAATATCACAAAAAGGAGAGCGGTGTAGTTATTTTTTCGTCAAACGCGCGTTTTCTGCGCGTTGACCATCGGTCAGCTTGAATTAACATTATAAATTTTTTAAGATTTTTGTAGGAACTAATACATGTTATTTAGGGAGAGACGGGGATGAGTATAACCTTCACCACATATCACTAAGAGGGAGGGGGGGTGTATAAATGTTAAAAAAATATCACGTGATTAATGGACGACCCTTAATCTATAATATTAAAATGAATCCTTATATTAAAATGTATCCTTGAATGTGTTGCTAAGCGCTAATCTCAAGAGCAGCTGAATTGATTATGCTAATTCTTTTTTTAGAATATTCCTTGTAGCATGAGGATGGTTGCTACGAAAAGAAATTAAAAAAAATACCTGATGAGGACTTTTCTATACTTGTATGGGATACAATCGATTTGTAATATTAAATAAAAGTCAATTTGAATTTTAAGACCATAAAGTTTAAGTGTTAGTGGAGAGGTTCCGAGAAGGCAGGACAATTGAGTGACGATAGTATCATATAAATATTAATGTATTTTATCCATATTGATATGATGGTAACATTATTCTCAAAGAATCGACTGTTAGGCGGTACGAAGTTCGCCGGGTCAGCTAGTACTAGTATAACAATAAGATAGCAGCTTTTATTTTTATTTTTTAAGTATCCTGTACGGGCGAAAAGGTGTCATGTTAGTCTTACATACCCTATCATTGTAGAGTATTGGTATAGGTAACAGGAGCACCGGTGTGAGGATCACGAGCAGTGCCTTCCAGTAGATGGACAAGAACAGCCGTATTCTCTGCGGCATTGTTGCCCTTGTCCCTGACTTCGGGAAGAAGTAGGTTGTCCCACTGGAAAAGATAAAAAATAATTATACTATATACATCGAGACAAGTATATCTTTGAGAGAAAATATAAAGGCTGATTCATTTAGAGACCATATTTATGCATTGGGTTTTTTGATAGATGGAACAATATTTGTGTTCACGTATCATAGTACTTTTGTTCAGGCATTTTATCATGGAAAGATTTAAGCCCAATGCCCAGTATAGCGCACACAAATTATTCAGTTGTATTACGAGAAATTGCGTTCTACGAGGAATATGTTCTGTGCACTTAGATTAAGAATGTGTTTAGCGATGAGGAACATTTCTGACTTAAAGAACATTGAACTATTTATCATAATCATGTTAATTACGAATACGGGCCCGAAGCTGTACTAAAATTTAAAAGACAATTCCACTGCCGCTGCCAAAGAATATGTTTTGTACATCGGGTAGAAACAAAGTTCATGTTTTTCCACTTAAAGGAATGTCTACCTCTGTATAACTGTCATTGTTATCTTTTTTCACCGGAGATACAGGTGTCTTGGTTGGTATCTTAATTTTTTACTTAAATCGTAAATGAAAAATTTACCGAATCTCATCGTTGACGCCGTTTTCTACCGCGGTAGACATCGTGACTTATTCCAATGACTTCCAATTGATTTTTATTGTTCCTCTCCTTTTTCTTTTTGCTTCTGTTCTTCTTCACATTCTTATCTGCGCCTGTAAATAAAACAAAAGTTTCTTAGTTAAAGAACAAAATATGAAAATTTTATGAGTGTTGAATAGCTAAGTTCACAACATTTTGGGGTGCATAACAATTTACTGAAAAAACATCATTCGGCCGAAACGTTCAAATAAAACGCCTGAATCTTGAAAACCGCATACCTATCAAATCACATTTGTTTACTGCCAGTTGTCAAAATCAACTGACAGCTATGACCTGGGGCCAACATTAAACGTACATATATATGCGTTTCGTTCACTACATACACATATTATTTAAGTAAATAAGAAATTGAAGAAACTACTCTTAAATACATATGTATTTATTTTGACAAAACATAGCTCTACATTGGCTCTGAACCATTTAATAACTGTATTTCAGTAACCAACGGTCTTCCCGTAATATCAATCTAATATATATAATTATAAAATATAATATTTATGCCAAATAAATAACAAAGAGGCGTGTTTGTATGTGAGGCTATGTGTGCTATGATTTAAAGAATTGTATAATATTACATAATAATAATATGTATGTAAAAAAATTACCTATTGATAACATATTTCGTTATCATCATCTATTTAATAATTTACTTAATGGTAATAAGGTCAAATTGAGCAGATAAAGATAGAAATCCAAATATAGAGTAACAAAACGTACATACGTAATGATAGCCAACCTAATACGATAAAGTTATATGTCAATGTCATTTTATTTCATTGTCTGTCATCTAAATTTTGTAAACAAATTAATCAGCTGAGACTATTGTTTCACTATTTTCATGATTATTTGTGTAATATATCTAAAGAATTAGTTATTTCACGAAGTGATTAAGATATTAAAAAGTGGGTGTGATATAACCAAGAACTCGTTGCATGCAATTCCTGAAATGTCACTAAAAGCTGAACCTGAGGGTAAGGTTATTTTGAATGGCTTGAAGCGGTCTAAACAACTCGAAAGACGCTGGAGCTTTACTTTTGAGATATTTTTTAGCTATAGACATACACATAGACATTGTTAAAAATGTATTAATTTTTATAAACAAAATTTAAAATTATTGAATTTTTTAGGTTAGAATCTCAATGTAGTCAGTGACAATTCTACTAAGAAACTCTAGATTTGTTACTAGTTACTAAAATAATTTTAAAATACGTTTTTATGTACTTCTTATCAATTAGTAATTATTAATTTCACTAACAACTTATTAACAAGGTATGCATTCTGTTTCAACTTTTTGCGTTACGAAGGGAAAAATATAAAACTTTACAGCCCATTGTTGCTAAAATGGCAAGTTGTTTGACGAGATCATGCATTTTAGTGCAAGTACAAGTTATGTTTTGATGACATCAATGCAGACTGGATTCCTTTTATTTCACTTGCCTACAAGTTTTATCAGGAGACAAATAGTAATTATTAACATAAAGTGTCATTCAGTTAAATATTCCACACCTCAGTCAGCAAACACATTGCTGTCATCCCAAGGTTTATAATAATGTAATAATGAGTATTCTGTGCCCCAACTTAGATTTCCCCTTAATTCGAGAAATCAACTTACGAAGTCTCCTCTTATGACAGGCAAGAGCAGTATTATAAGTACAACGTGGTTACATACTGCAAGTTTGGTTTTAGCTACCATGTTTCTTAGGCACGCAGGCTACTAGGCTCTAATCACTGTTTTTTTTATAATATGAGACAACATCATACAAAGGTCTTCAGGTCCCAAACTAAGCAAATCCTGTGCTAGGTGACGTGATGACTGATGTGCATACTTATATACATAAATACATACTTATATATGTAATAATCACCCAGACACAGATCAAGCCTTTGGATATTCCATGAATGAATATATGTACACATACAGTTAGTGTAAATAAGTAAATGAATAGGAATATTATATTTCTTTATAAACTTGTTACTATTGAATTATTCAATTACTTGATTACATTGTTTATGTGTGTTTAACATAGATATGAAAATTTTCCATACAGATATAGTCATTGCACTTTGTGCTTCTTTATGATAAGCGGGACGGGAAATTAATTCAACACAAAATTATTTTAAAATATGAATAGAAATAAACTATGGCATATTAAAATGACAAAACTATATTAATTGCTCAGAATTGATTTTAGTAATGTTTTTTTGTTAAAAGTATGCGTTTTAATTTTTAATTTTGTCCCTTGAAGATGGATATGAAAACTAATGCTGTTTGTCAATAGCAAAGATTTCTAGATTTTTTTCCTAATAGCTAACATCAATTTCATCAATGTTGTACCACAGCTCCTGCTATAAATACTGTTCAAATGGAGTGGTCTTTAAGTACCTAAAGTTACACCTTAGACATTTTACTTGTCGACAGATTTTATCAAGCCATAATTATATGCATGTGCAGTAAGTAACATATCCCTCCTCTATTCTGCAGTTGGAAAATAATCTACAGCCATGTTATGCTATGCAACATATATATATGCAGATAGATGGTAAAGAACTCCTCAAATGTGAATATGCTTAAAAACTTTTATTAAAAACATATCTAGTGTTACAAAGTATGGTCTATTAGCTAAATACTCACTCACTTATCAGATACTGCATAGCATAATAATTCTTTTATGCAAAATCTATGACTTAAATATGTTTAATGACTATGATGTAATTTTTTTTACATTATGTCATTATATCTCATCCATTGTTCTGAACCTTGTTATAACTACTGACTAATGTTATAAAAGTGTAATAAAAACACTATTATGTATTATATTCTTGGAATGCATACAAGTACATGACTTATGCTCATCAAAGATACAAGATAATACAGGTGTGCATTAAATGTGTCCTGTTGTATAGCAGGCATAAGTTATGTGTTACTTAACAGGCGAACAACGATTCCTTGTTGCAAACACGTGACTTGTTTAACGTTATGGTGACGCAATACGTTATTCTATGGTGCAGACGGGCGCATTCTGTGTCACTGCACGATATAAATGTTGTTACTGGTTTAGTGAATATCGTTCCAAGTTAATTTTATGCGCTTAAAATAACGTGGCCGCGTTACATGTTGAAATGTTCATAGTGGTTAAGGGCACAGTTCACTGAAGCTATGCAACATTTAATTACGAGTATAATTCATGCTTTGGCACAGTCAGTTATTATGGTGCCATTATGGTCGTTTTTAGTTGTCGTCAACATTAATTAAACACCAACTCTGACCTATTCTACGTCAAAACGATCATAATGATGCAATGCAATCGTGACTCTGAGACAACAAGTAAAATTGAAAATAAAAAAGTAAATATGATACGGATGGCCGCATCCACAAAATGAATTTTGCCATTTTGTGTTGGCGGCCATCTTGGATTTGAAATGTATGATAGGGAATAGTATTAGACTAGTCAAACTCTTCAATTTAACCCATATTGAGGGAGCTGTGAAAAAATATGTAATCCCTCATTTTGTAACGGCGGCTATCTTTCACACAAAATAAAAGATAAAATCAGCTCATCCGTTCAGGACCTACAATCCTATAGACAGAGACACGTCAAAACTATCAAACATCGGGGGTTAATTTAAATAGCAGACTTGGACCCTTAGTCACCTGACTAGTTAAGTTAATGGAATGGCATTTACAACAGAGAGATCAAATGACACATCCAGGACAAACAATCATCACAAATTAGCCTTTGACATGGCCTAGGACCTAGGCATGTCAAAGCCCTTCATTCAGTTTAGTAACTCAAACTCTACAGCCACTTCTGTACTACGAAGAAGACTTCTTTATACTCCACGTGTATTGTTATCGAGTTATCGTATGGTATCGGTTACTCGTATATCATAATGGAATTACAGTAACAGCACTCGCCCACAACGAACGCACGACGTCGCTCGGCGACCGACGTAAGCGTCCTTACAACGGTTTCTCGCCTGAATAACCAGGAAATACTGGACAATGATTGGAAAAAAACATAAACGTTATCGTGTTTGTTTATTGCTTGTTCTAAGACAGTTGGTTTCGTTTCGTTTCGGAGAAGAATTGTGTGGCATCAGTTTTGACAAAAATTTAACTGAGAATCTATTTACTCACGACTCGAAATTCAGATTATCGGTTAAATGCATTCGGATAATAGAAAAGCCATTGAGAACAACGGAACTTGTTGTATCTCTACTGAATCTCTACTTTACTGAGAAGGAATAAGGATAATATGATTAATTGAAAATAAAGATAATTCGGAAATGTGTATGCCTGATACACGTTAGTATTAATAGTTATTGTATCAACCCTTAGCGTCCCATTGCTGAGCACGTATTTCCCCTGAGAAATAAGCGTGGGCTATACATTATTGTGGGTTGCTAACACACCCTTCAAATTTAATTCTCTAGTTTCAGCGTTTAGACTCTACGTTGATTCCTAGCAAATATCATTCAGCCAGGACTTACTCTTATATATCTATAGATTCGCAAAACTCGTCCTTATACCAATTTTAATAGCTTAGTTGTCTACTTTGAAAGATACCTATTTATATACGTAAATCGGAAGTAAGTAATCTATTATTCCTTTGACAACTTCCTAGATACGAAACCTTGGTAAATAATATCTAATAATCTAGAACATTGTAGTGTACCTAGCGAAAGGCTTTACTGTATAACTAAAGGTCCAGTATATATTGTACTTTGTGCCAAATTTTACTGCCGATCTTCGTTACAGTAATTTCGTCAAAAGCACAAAACTTCCTCTAACCCTACCAAAGTGTCCAATTGGTATAGCAAAGTAGAATATTTTCTACTGATTCCCAAAAAAGAAGAGATACTCAATTCGACGGTTATTTCGTACGGATGGGCCGATTTGAGAAATTATTTTTTGTTTGAGGTATACTTCTAGAGTGAACCTATTTAAATTGTATGTAAATCGGTCCAGAGATTTAATTCTTAAATCGAAATAACCGAAATAGTTCTACCGGCGCCTGCCGTTATATGTAGAAGTTTGTAATCACTACTTTTTTGTAGAACTTGTTAAATGTCGCTGTCATAACTGTAATAAAGTAACCTAAGGTGACAAAATCTCTATCACCAAAGTTCTAATATTATGAGGCGCACAGAAAACAAAAAATAATATAATGTATTTTTATATAATGTCTATATATATATAACCAAAGCCGACATAATAACATATGACATGAAAATCGACTTCCTATGATAAAAACAATTATAGTTAGTAATTAAAGATGCAAAACTAGTACTACTCGTATTAATTAAATTGTATAAAAATACACATGGAAATAATGTAACTATCAATTTTGACTTCAGGCCGTAACGTTTGGCATGCACTGTACAGTTATCTGTATTGTCCATTCATGCCACACCCACATTTCCTGTCACCAGATACCGCAGAACATATTATACTAGTTCGACTACATGTATCCAACTGTAATGCAATAAGCAGTACGAGCGGCGCGTAATGCGACCGTGACCGTCCGCTGCGCTGTCACGTGGTTAGGACACAGCGGAGGTACTACAGCTGGGCTAGACTCAAAAGGAATTTTACAGTTCCAACGTTCTTTAAATCTAGCGTAGGTAGTGAATAAATTTAAAAGTTAGAAACATAGGTTCTTGTAATTTAGAACGCCAATCAATGCGGTTCAAAGTAACTATCGTTTTGTCATTTCAAAATAACAAATATTATTTTCTACCTGTCTTTCGTCGAGGTTAAAATACCCATGCTAGGCCTGCTCCAGGGCCCTTTTTATTTAACCTACATTACAAGAGTTATTAATACGGTGGTGTGCTAAAGAAGTTGAAACTTACACGCTTTTTCATATTGCTATGTATCTTGGAAACAACGTGGAGTCTGAATAAACTCACAAAACAGTTAATATTGATGAAGTTAAATTATTTGTAACTCACTACAGTATTTTTATAGACCACAGACTCTTCTGTGTTTCTTCGCAACTTACGAGTACATCTGCTTTTATTTATTGAACCTGAGTGGGCTCTCCCACACCAGTTCTTTTAACAGAACCTTTGTCTAATTATCGTTATAGTATAGCTTTAATCTAGGTAGTTTCAAGTTGCGAGTGAACCAGTTTCTTCTAGGCAAGCGTACTAAATCTTTGACCGGATAGTCGCTTTGATACTTTCAAACGCAAGCCTATTTTATTCTATAGAACTAAACCGCTACTCTTTTAGGTCACAGATTCAAGGGTGCGAAGAGTTAGAGACAACAAAAATACTCCATCATAAGTGTTAATGCGAATGCTTTTAGCCCATCACTATAAGGAAATAACAATAGAATGGTAAGTTGAATTGACACTGTTAAACCTTACTTGTTACTGGTTAATTGCTAATGCGAATATTAAACATGCTTCGAATAGATTAGAGGCTGCCTGAGGACTAGTAAAAAGTGGTCTAGATAGATAAAATTACAGTTTCAAGCTATTTTGCTATTTTCCTAGCAAAAAGAAGATCATTGACGCGCGGCCAAATATATGGAACATCTGTTTTTTTTGCAAATATTCTAAAGTCGTAGAACAAAAGTTGTTGTCTATTTTCATCAGATGCCACCCTTAAGAGGATGCTAGTTGATTGACAGTGACCCCGTATTAATGTTAAGATATCATTATGTCCGTTTAGCGTCCGACTTTGATTTGTTACATAAAGGCCATGCCTTATTATGCGTGTCAGGTGCATAGATAAATAATCGAAAGGTCATTTTCGCGAATAAATTTAATAAAAATAATACAAATGCATAAATTAATCGAGACAGATTCACGTGAAAAAGGTTATCTGGACGCGGTTCAATTAGTGTGATGTATAAGCTAAAAATAAATATATCAGCCGATATTTTGCCTGTTTACTTGTTGATAGCAAATTTTCTGGTGGTCGTTTATAAGTACCATCTATAGGTGTTTATAGGTATATGTATAATCGTAAAACAAATAGTTATACTCAAACTATTATAAAATTGTCACTGAATAAAATAAAGTACATAATATTTTTTAGTAAATATTTTTTTGACACAATTGGCACAGGACTGAGGAAGAAGGTATCATATGACAGAGGCCTATTCCTAGCAGTGGTATAAGGAAGACTGTGAATGATTATGATGATATATATTTTCAATGGCGTTGTCAGTTCAGTCTTATAAAGAATTTAATGTTAAATTGACTTGCCTGTAACGTATTACTATGTAATTTAATAACTTTACTTTTAATACTTACTTACTTAGTTACTTAGTTCCTTGAAGAGCACTAGCTACCGCAACACAGGGAATCCTACCGCAGTAGCTAGCGGACAGAACATCTAAATGTACAATCTAGTTATAATTTAGTAATGTATAATCTGAACTCATAGTTATAAATTATAATGTCGACTCCATTAACTGCACTTATTACTTATGTATCAATTTGAACTTTAATTGTGTATCAAATAAACGAATTTTAATATTTCTGTTTTCGGAACTTAAAATTCTTCGAGTCTGTAAGCCCTTCAAATATCCTATATCGATAAAATTTGAACATGAAGAAAGAACTCAGATAAAAGAAATATTGTTAATAAATCCGCATTATATTTCCAGCGGTAACTTGTTGACATTTGTTTCGTGAGACGTGAAAAAGTCATCAAATGATGAAGTCTAACTGCTGAAATCTTGTTCACGAGTAGATACTAATAAAAAATATATTATTTGCGTTTGTCAATATTTTCTTTGCGTGACTCTACATTTTGATAATGGTGGTGAAAATTAGCAACAAGTCCAATTCATTTCTATAGCATTTATAATAAAAGCTACATAAATGAAATGTTAACAAAAGAAATACCAAGTCGGTTTCAGGTTTTTCTGTTGCAGACATTCTTATATACCTACTTAATATATCTAAACAATTTAATTTTATAAAATCAATCTGAATAATATGATTAGAGATTTAGAAAAATATTTTGCCTGATTTCAAAAAAGTAATGTTTTTTATGTCAATAATGAATGAATGGATGATTATAACCCTGTTGCCAACACAAGATATTCTATAAAAAAATTACAAAAGATAATATAATGCATATAAGGCGGCCTTATCGCATAAATTAATAGATTTATTTCTTTTGTTTGGTAGGTTAAACTTCTGATTTATAGGTAGAGGTTGTCTCCTCTTAATTTTACTAAAACCAGTCTAGTAGATCACTGCGGTTGAAAACGGTGATTTTTAAATTAAAATAACATTACAAAATATAACCGTCTGGCAAACGCAAGTCAGTTCATAGCGTCAATAAAATAATACGTAAATAAAAAAATAAAAGTAGAAAACATTTTTGTCTTGTGACCTGCGTTCTGACGCTTTTCTACGTCTCGAAATAGCAAGAAAAACAAACCTATTTCGTAGCCTATTTCACATCCGTAAATACTAGAACACGATTTATATTTTGTTAAATGAAATGTTGCATTTGAAAGATCAAAAGTTGAGTAATGTGTTACCAACATCAGCAGATATTGACGTCAGTATTAAATATACAGGGCTATCGGTAAGAGAGCCAAAAATATCACTATAGTTGACGGAGCCAGTGAAATGTCTTTGCTTTTAGTCTGCCATTTTTCATTCGCATCATATCATCGCATTTTGAACTTAATGTAACTTGAAAATTGATAAATAGGTTCTACGAATTAAAAATAAATAAATCTTAGAGATTTTCGAATAGGCTTTCCCAATTTAGATATTTACTCGAAAAATGGGGAAAGTTGAGTACGAGCAAGGTGTCATAGCGAGGCCAACTGTTTGCTGACTCATTTAATAATATTTGGCAGAGACATGCGGAATAAATACCTAAATAAAAACACGCGATTCGAGAGGTAAAAAAAAAAACAAAAATTCCTTACATTTTGTCGACACTGATACTCTTTCTAGAACTGTGTGATTTTTTTATAGTGAAACATATCATGATGTAACATTCGTTAGTTTTGATTTATACACTTGCGACTGATACTAAATACGTAGTTTAAAGATGTATTTGCGATCATAAACATAAAGTTCTATTCTATTCTAAAGTACGGAATTACGGACATACTCTACCTGCGCCTGGGGCTTTAGGCTCAGAATAAACAACATTGTATTTAATAATACCCTTTCCTTTCAAGACAATCTTGTGGTCTTCAAAAGTATTAGTCGTTTTATGTTTATTTATTATCATAATTAAATATCTTAGTTTTGTATTCAATCTGGTTATAAAATAGTAATGTACACGTTAAGTAAAATCTAATTAGCTTACAATGAAAAATTTACTACAGCTTAAAAAAGAAAATTGTTAATGTGTGGAACGTGAAAATATGCTTATAGAAAAAGGCTCAGTTTTTCGGCAAATATGTAATCAGCATTTGTCTTGTGTCCTTGAGTGATAGTGTTTGTTAGTTTTGTATTTTTCTTACATTTATGTAACAATTTGAATTCAGACAATTGCCGTCATCGTCTGTATTTAAAAATTCATAAAATAAAAATGGTATTTTAATCTAAAATTCTTAGCTTGAAAGTAATGCGGGTTTTTGTTTGGCATATCTTATTCTATTATTGAATTCATGTAAATGATTCTAAGCTATTAGCACGCATTTAGAACTGTGTAAAAGATATTATATAATATATTGTTCTGGTTAAAATACTTTATGTGATCACATTTCGTTGTATAATCCGCTCAGGCCATATAAGTTTGAGATTATGTGCTTTGTTTACTCAACACGGCACGTGTTTTTATCATTATTATCCGTTTGCATGAGTCAAAGACTTGCTAATGTATGTCGTAAAATGATACGTGTTTTTGTGCATAATTTGCGTATTTGGAGCGTTGGGGTCGATTAAATGCAAAATCGGCGGTGTTCAATTAGATCTAGAACAGCGTTCCTTTTTCAGTGATATTAGTTTAGTAATTCGTCTCGTTGCCTATTGAGCGATTATTAAACTGAGAGGGCATTTTTATTTATCAACCAGGAGAAGCACGGCTTTTCTTATAAGCAAAATAGGTATGTGTTTGTTCGCATCTCGGCTTATTTATAAGGACGATACGGCCTAACATGTACTACGATTGCCTAGAAGAAACCGATTCACCAGCGACAAAAGACCCAGATTATAGATTTCGAAATTATAGAAACTTTGACAGGCTTAAAACAGAGACGCTTTCTCGCTCGATCAAAAAGTACGTAATTTTGTTGTTTACATGGTGAAAATCCTCACAAAATACCCGGCTGTGTTGGGGTACAACCTAATTTTGTACCTACTAACCCTTCTTCCCCAAAGCTAAAAGCCCTGAAGCCTGCCTCAGTGCTTGACGGAGGACACCGGGATCTCCGTAACGTAAAAC
This sequence comes from Ligdia adustata, assembly GCA_947049295.1. Lineage (NCBI taxonomy): Eukaryota > Metazoa > Arthropoda > Insecta > Lepidoptera > Geometridae > Ligdia > Ligdia adustata. The sequence goes on from OX346234.1 coordinate 10,302,925, forward strand.
GCACCGGTCAAGAAGTACGTACCTAATGTTACAAATACCCCGAAGCGAACTAGTTCTCTTCGATACAATTGAAATCGATCAGCATATCGTTCCGATTGATTTATGCGGAAAGACAAACAGCGGTGTTTTCAACAAACATTCTGTAACTACATACGTAATATATGTAGTAGGTTCCTAGTGAAGTGAACCTACCTAACTATATCCGGTAGTAAAGTAACATTATTTTGTGAAACTCACACAAGTGCTAAAACATGGTGCTAATCATACCAACTAAGGAATAGGAGTCCTTAAAGTTTGGTCACGTTAAACTGAAAAATGTTTTTGTAAACATGTGTATTTTTAACCCCCGACGTAAAAACGACGGGTTTTTATAAGTTTGCCGAGTTTGTGTGTGTCGTATGTGTGTTGACTTTTTTGTGTACAAGGTGTATTCATCGGGAGTGTTCTTAGCCATATTTGATGAAAATCAGTCCAAGATGGCCGCCGCCAAAATAAGGCGAAGTACATTTTTTTTTCACAATACAACACAAAAGGGCTTGACTAGTATAATACTATAATAATAATACACTTCGAACATGGCTAACAACAAATGTCGGGGGTTATTCAAAATCTTCAATTATACTATATTCTATGAAGAAAGTGACCAAGAAAAATAAAAGACTTTGATCTCGTTTACTAACATTTTATCAAGTGATAAAGTGGATCAAGGGTTCAATAGTAAAAATTAATAAAAAATAATAACAATGTATATTTTGAATTTGAATTAAGCCCGAGTTGTACAACAGAAATGACGAGTATCCATGGTCACCCCAAGGGGTCAAGTTTTTGGCTTACGTAGCATATGATTAATGAAGAATTTGACGAATTAAGTAATTGACAAATTAAGCTTATGACTTGTATAGGATATGGTCAAACAATTATTTGACGAATGTCTGTGTAATCTCAAGTGGAATGCACAAGGCATTCGGTTAAAGTTAAAACCAACTGACTGAACATAATCACAATCGAAAGACTATTATTTATTATGTATTGAAAGTAGAGTTACGATACTGGCACCACTTGAATACTAAACAAAGCGAACGGCTAAAGTCCAAGGCGATGAAAGTAAAACGCCCACGCTGAAGATGACGTATGGAGGCGCGGCCTGACGTCATCCGCCTGATTTTAGTAACTGATTCCGAACAACAGACCACGCCGAGAAGATACACCCATTATGATTCGTTACAGTTTTAAATTTGATATTCATAGTCGATCTAACGTTTGTCAAGAAGATAGCCGGGCAATATACCACTAAATAAACAAAACCATAAAATTGTTTTCGTTAGGAAATTCAATTTCATAATATTTTCCAGAAATCAGTGCGAAATTGTTTTGTAAAATACAGAGCTGACGTAATTTCAGATTTTGATTTCAAATCATCTTGCAGATGTGATCAACAGAGTTGCAAAATAAAATTTTCACGTCGTCATTCTAGTATTGATTCCTGCCGTTTCTATCATTTTATGTTACGTAATGTTTTCCCGTTTATTTAGTGGAACTGTGTTTTAAGCAAAGTTTGCGGTCGTCGAAAAATGACTAATATTTCTTTTTCTCGAATTCAGAGTTCGTTCCATAGTAAAATTATTTTCTTAGGATGAGTAGTACACTGACACCCTTTCGGCTTAGTTACGTTCCTGTACTTTTTTAAAATAACTTGTACGTGACATTCCGCCTTATTTGTTCGTAGTTCTCTCGACTTATACAGTAGGAAATCGATTACAAGCATGTTACACGGTGGAAAAGAATTTGTTATGGTAATTACATTCTGAATAGATTAATTGTTTGAATATGACAATAAGGCGTCGTAAAGTAGGCAAGTAAAATAGGTAAAATAGCGACTTAATTTCGGCAGACGTCGTATTTTTCTTTTTTACTAAGTTATTAACCTCTGATAAGCAGGTTACCTCACGATTTTTAAATTCAATGTTAAATCTCGTGGTAATTAATGTACATTAGGTATGAATAGATACAAATTTTAAACGCTATAATTGATAAGTATCAGTTTAGTACTAGTAAGGTATTCTGTGGTGACTACGATAACTTGGTCAAGGGTTTCAACCTGATATGGTGTAATAGTACTTCTAAGATAAATTAACTACTTAGGTTATGGAGATGATTGGTAGACTACAAACATTCAATTAGACCGTATTAGTAACACACGGTCAAATAAATATTTTTTATTTACATTAAATACGTTTTTTCTCTTTTCTTATACTCAACTAAGGTTAGAGATGTACCTACAACTCTATAGAAAAATACAATCGACTTAAATACGTCAAGCTCCTAATTTCAGTTATTTTCTAAAGTGTTACTTAAATGCCCAAATAGTTTAGGCAATCCTCATTTCAATAAGTCTAGGGCACATACTAGCACTACGTACATTAGAATCGACGTCAAGGCGACTCCATTTGATAAGTTTAAACAAATGGGTCAATTTGACGATTGCAAACATTTCAATTGATAGTAGTGGAGTGGCTTTTAATGGAATGAGCCTCGCAAAATAATGAGAAAGGTCTTTTTAATTGGTTATTTTCCAGTATATAATACACTTAAACATAGTTCAGCAGATGACAGAGGTTGGATGGTAGTTTAGTTTTTTGTGTGAAAACATGGTTAAATCATACCTTTGTGAAACTGCTATAATATAATGTGTGTGTAATAAATAAGTACGTGTAAGCAATCATTACATCATTTCTGAAATCAGAAGGGACTCTATTGTTTTGTTTATTTTTAGTAATAAATATTCTCGCATAATTATAATTCCGTTTTGTACTCGGACTTTTTTATTTACTTTTTTTTTGAAAAATACTTTGTTTATTTTTGAAGGGTTAACCCTAACCCTTAATAGACTTCGTCAGAGTTTTTCTCATCTGAAATAACTACCACTGTTTGTGGTTAAGTCATTTAAAATATTATAAAAATATAGATATAAAAAGTTCTGTTACTTGAGTTATTTCTTCGGTAGCTCTGACTAAGCCTAGTTCCTAGGTCGCCTGAAGGCCTTTCACTTTGGTTATGTACATATAGTGACGTATTATTAGTTATGTTATATGCTTGTTATTCAATATATATTTTAATGATGATGATAAAGCGTAGTGTAAAACAGCTGTGGTTACTTTTATCGTAACAGGAAACTGTGCCGCTGTATGATTGCAATCGTGTCGGTTTTAAGTCATTTGTGGACAATAGTTTTAGGTCAAAATTACATGTGTTTTGTTTGATTTAAGTAAAGATTTATCGTCCTACTTAAACAGATCTCAACTTGAAGCATAGAATGTGTTATTTGTTTTTTTTTAACCACCGACGCAAGAAAAGACCTGTCATACGTATGTGTTTGCCAGTGGCATTGTGGCTCCTAAACTGATAACCGATTTTGATACTAGGTTTTTTTTGTTTGAAAGTTGAAACATTAATCGGTAGTGTTCTTAGTTATGTTTGATGACAATCGTTTCAAGATGGCCGCCGCTACAAAATGGCGAAGTACAAATGTTTTCACGACTACCTGAATATGGGTATCAAATGAAAGGGCTTGACTAGTAGAATTCTCTACACTGTTATAGTTTCAAATCCAAGATGGCTACTACGTACAACAAATGTCGGATGTTTATAAAAACATTTTTAAGTTCTTCTTTGTTGGCAGATATTTTACAAAACTGTTGAATTTATCTCTATAGTCTAAATGATACACACCTTTGACACATGGAGCATATTTCTGTACTCGTCTCACGTAATATTGCATATTATTGCAGCGCGCGGTCAATGTCAAGCGGTCAATTCTCTCAGGCCTTTGTCCGTGTGCCAGTGAAGATAGCATTTGTTCTTTTTCTTCCTTGCAATTATCTTCACAATAACATATTTTTAGTAGTCTCCATTAAAAATTTAATAGCTTTAAACTGAACCCTAATCTTCCTTGTTAAATAGTTATGCGTTGTGTGTTGTCTTTTTTCATTTAATTTTTTTTTTCATTATCGTCGTGAACTTTAATTTTATGTTTTACAAAATGGTAGAGCCATTTTCACAGAGTTGTTTCGAATTTCGGTTTTTATTTAATTATACTTCAAACTTTCTCATCCGTTCATTTCGTTTCCGTCTAACTAGAGTTAGCAACAGAGCGTTTTATTGAAACCCATCCAAGACGATTCAGTTTCATATTCAGCATTCGACTGACTGTAAGTATGAAGTTGATCGGAGCTATTTCAGGCAGGCACCGATTCCACGCGAGATATATTATTATATTTACGATTTCAATTCGCTTTAATTCTTTCAACTATGTTATTTTTGACTTTGTATACCGGAAAAATACTGATGTTTTATGGCATCACGCTGACGTAGTTTGGTCTTACTAAGGCCATAAGCATGATTTCAAGGTCGAGGTTGTGTAGAGATGTGAAGTAGTCATTACAAAGAAGACAAAAGGATTTGTCATCAGGTCAGCCTTAGGTAATTGGCAGCGTATTGTCTTTTTACTGAATTTATGAATAAGTTGTTATATTATTTATGTCCGAGAAATCTATTCATTTATTGTTATCTATAAATTTGGTGTGAAGGAAGCGTTTGTCTTGCTAATTAATTTGATACATTAAATTGTTGACCTTAAAAAAAACAAATATTTTTTGACTGATTTTCTTTATATTTAGGAACCTTTATAAGTGTTGTATTTCGCATGCATGTATCAAATATTATTGAAATCAGCTAGTAAATGGCGCCGGAACAAACTTCCCCATTTTTGTGAGAAATACCAATCAAAAGTCTCCAAAGAATAAAAAAATGCTTAAAGTTCGACTAAGATTCGTCATGCTAACAGACAGAAAAAAAGAAAATTATATAATATAATAATTGTCAGAACTTCTCTGACTCTGACTGACTCTGCGATCGCCCGGTCAACAAAGTCCAGTTTCAATAAAATGTTGTCAACAGTGCCAAGGTTGTATCTGTTAGCTTCCTGCTATAAAGCCCACAATAACTATTCGCGATTTATTTTCAACTAAAATACTTTACACTGCGAAAAACAAATAATCTTTTTACCACATTCATAATTTTGTTTTCACGTACAGGTAATTTATTTGAAAGGTCATCTCGAATATAAAGATAACGTTTTTAAATTTTCAGTTTGGGGAATAAGGTACTTTCATTACATCTAGGTAGGGTAAAACCAAGTCCCGATAACATAAAAAACTTTGTAATTAATGTCAGACGAGATCGGTCGAGCGCAAGCCAAAAAATTTAGGAATGGAAGTTAACGTGTTAAAGCTAGTTATAAAGCAGGGATAAGCGGTTAGGGCCTAGATCTGAGTTAGTATTTTTGCATTTTACGAAGAGAGGATAATCACGTCATAAAAAAAGAACGAAGGTTCCTACCGGACGAGTGCGATATGAAAATTTTCCGAAACGGTTCAAGGCGTCCGCGTCACTGAAAAGGCAATAAAAAAGAATAAAAAAGATAATGACCTCCCCATTTTAGTTAAAAAGTGATACAACTCAATTAAGCATTTGCATGCTGGTAGGTCATTTCCTATCGTTCGCCTGACTAGCTACCACGCTTATGTTGTAAAATCTGTCGCCAAGAACTTAACGGTGTGTTCCGGCAGCATTCCTTGAGAGCCAGTGTATTCCAGACTATTTATGCTTCATCTAGGGTTACAGTATCGCTGACTTCCGTGGTCAAAGTTTGAAGTCATCCAATAGACACTTTTTACTGCGTTCTGAATGAAGATCGTACTCGCTTCTGAATCTATGTATCTATCTATAAATCTATGTATAGTAAGTAAACAGAAAATTATTTTAGGCACAGCTTGTATTGTGAACAAGTTCAAGCACGCTTAACAAATTTGTTATCACTATTTACCCCTATGTAATTTCTTATCAACGGTCATTTGCTTATCACACGCGATATGACATGGTCAGAACTCTCAATTGTTTAACATGGGATAAGGCATGTCAAATGTCAAGAATTACGTGATGGTAAATTTGTAAAAATATTATCTCTTCTGTAAACTTTTAGAAGACGCATAAGTGATATTGAAAATGATATGACTAGCTCAGTTGTTGGCATAGTAAACAGACATAACGGAAGTAGTTTTGCAAATACCGTAAATAAATTTCAGGTCTAATATATCGAGAAATGCTGCCATGATCGTGCTTTTAGGGTTGACCTAGATGTTTATCGCTACGATTTATCAATATCATCACAAACGCTCTAGGCAAACCATAAAAAAAAAACAGGAGCGAGGGATCCATGCAGTGATTTTAATATAGGCCCACAACCAGTATAGTATCCTTTATGTTATGGTATTCATCCCACAAGTCACAAAATATATCTAAGGGCTGTTTTAGTGTGATGCTGATTTGCTCAAGGGATCTGTCTGCATGCGTGTAATGGCACAGTACAACCATCTCGTGTCCAGCGAGGAAATATCACGCTTACTAATAAAAAAATGCACGCGGGTCGCGGATGGCTCTACTGTGGAAAATCACGCATTCGGAGCGATACCACGTGCGTATGCAAATTTGCATGACACTAAAAGAGCCCTAAGATAAAAATCATAAAAAGGTTATATTAGAAGATGTATATATTATATTATTAGAAATTAAAAACGTGCATTATCAATAAGGTAGAAAAATTAACTAAACAAGATATTAATTATTAATTGCTACCATGTGTAAAAGAAAGGAAACTCTACACATCAAGGCTGAATCTCGAGCTCGTAAATTGCGAGACTTGATGCAATAAGGAAGTGTCTATTTCATTGTCATTTACAGTTTTCAATTAATATTTATTGCTGCCAATGGAAATGTATCTGTTTTGACTTCAATAGTCTGACCGGCATATAGGCACAGAAGAAATAACTATAATAAAAGAATGAGCTTTTGCGGAATTAAACCTTAACCAAAACTTAGAATCTCTTGAAGTTATGGTAATTCTGATTAGCCTTTTTATTTTTATTTTCGAATTTCTTTAGTCCCATTGTGAAACTGGTTCGGCTTGATAACTTAAGTGGCAAGGTACACCCCCCAACCGATTATACTGTTATGGTATCTTTATTAGTGCTAACTTACTTCAATTTGGCTGTCGCGTGTACATTTTTTTTTTAAATTTAATAACCACGAAACTACCTATAGTGACTATAATAATAACATTTAGTTAAATCATTGTGATAATGTTAAAAGGTAATAACTACTTATGACCCTTTAAGAAAGAGGAATATTCCAAAATAACGAGTACTATAAGTAACTGTGAGAAATTGCTTAACTTACAAAAAAATCCTTATATTCTGAAAACCTTTTTTTTCTTATTCTGAAGCCGGTTAAAATGAGTGGTGCAATTGATATGCATTCTCATTTATACACATGTTTCCTTATATGACAATTAAGACCTTTGTTGTGTTATCGGTACAAAGAAACCTAAACCAGTTTTATACCCGTAAATGTGTCTCGTGGAGGAATTTTGGTGCATATTTTAGTCAGATGGTTAATAAGCCTGTTTGATTTCAAAGTATATCTATACGGGGTTATCGGTCAGGGTCCTAGTTGAAAGGAGGTCTCTCTAGGAACTCTTTCGGGTAAGTACACCAGTTAGATTCTGAGTTGAACCCTTTTGAAAGATGTTACTTACGATGAATGTATATCTATAATCATATCATGATATTCATTATTCCAATTAACAACTTTCAATATTTGACCAATACTTAATTCGATAAAAATTTGCTGTTTTATAAATTTTTTTCGACGACCGATTAACTTTTTCTACGGAAATTGTTTTTTTTTTCTCGAATTCAGATTTAGCGTCATTAGAAGTTGTTTGTAATGAAAAGAGGCCACTATACTCCTGTAGTGGCCTCTTTTCGGTTTAGTAGGTACACCCGTAACTGATAACTCTGTATATTAACTACACGGTCAGATCGGACTATGGACGGCCTCATTTGTGTACACAAGACCGTCTGTTGCAAGCAATGTGCAATAAAATTGCAGTTTCTAATGCAAGCTTGGTGCAGCCTAGATATCATTGTGCTAGAATTTTCCTTAATACTTAGCTTAGTAATCGTTTGTCTCTGTATATTTTAGCAAGTTTTTTTTCTCCTCAACTTATACTGTCCGACTGCTGGGTAAAGGTCTCTCCCACACATATCCTTCCACACTTTACTATCCGAGCCACCTCGCGCCCCGCCAGCCCAGTTTTAGTCTAGTTGCAAGATTAATAACATTATAATCTGCAGCAATATTTTTTGGGGCTTGAAAAATAAGAATTCACTCATAGTTTTTTTTTCTTATTTTTAACTTTTATATAAGACTGTGTTCGGTTTGAGCCTGCCAAGTATTATTTAAATCGGATGCAGAATTTTTTAAAGTCACGATCGTACTATAGTAGTTAAATAAAATGATAAATGATACAACGCAGTTACAAGTGCAAACCTATATGAGAAAAACAGGCCATTGAAGTGTCCATTGTCTGTCACATGATTATATCATGCCAACTAATGTCTTATGTAGTTATATATTCTACTATATGTATTTGCTAGTATAATATTTATATTTTAACCGATAATGTTTGATCATAATCGGTATGTGGGTGGTCGCTGCAGCTGTAATTATAATATACATATATATATATATATATATATATATATATATATATATATATACACGCGTATTTTCATTATGTAGTTGGTTGAGTAGATTAATTAGGAACTGTTGGGAATTAGGAAGCCAATAAGCCTTATTATGTAAGGTTACACGCTTGCGATCATAATCGGCTCTAGGCGTTCAATAGTTGCAATGATGTATGTTTTATTACACTTGAAGTTATGTAGTGAATGTATTTTTATGTGAACGAGTCAAGGGAAACTTTTAATTTGTGAAATATAATCAATCGTGATCTTTTTCTATGAAACAGGTGATACTTTTTCTTGAATTTCTAGTTAATCCAGTGAAGTTATTCATCATTGATAAGTGACTCTCATTTAGCTTAGTATACCTCTAGTTCATGACGCTGTATACATGGTTTCAGTTATTCTGATTCAGAGGTTTTCGGGAGGCCTAAAAACTTTGACACCGGGGGTAAACGAACCCGCTTAACAAATTCAAAGATGACGATGATTAGAATAGTCGTTGTACCAGGAAAACCAAAGAAAACATAATTTTGCACTTGTGTTAGATTTCTCGTATAATTTGCAGTGCGTTTACCTTTCTTGCCTCCGTCCTGCTTTGGCTTGGTGTATGTTTATATTTAAATACATGATTCACTCGCACACAAAGGGAAAGGAATACGTTGTAATGAGAACTTTAAATGCTGCAGATACAAAGATTTAAAATTAAATTATCTACCAATTTATTTTATTTACATTTTGAAATTGATTTTTCTGGTTTAATTTAAATTAAAACATTATGGATTTTAAATATTTTAAAAAGTGTTATCGTGCATGCGCTTTTAACTATGTTTATGTAAAAAAGTAAAAAGTACAATTACTTATTATAACATTTTGTGTATTCAGTTAATATTATTTATTGTATAGCTCGTCATATTTAATTTTATTGTTTGAAATTGTCTCAAGTTGCCTGGAAGAGATCGCTTTTTAGCGGTAAGGCCACCACTTGTAGCATTATATTGAGTTAGAAATGTTCTCATGTATTTAATGCTTTGTGTGTCTACAATAAAGCATTTATCTATCTATCTATCACTTTTGTAATAGCAAATCAAATTAAAATCATTTATTTGCAAATGGATTGTAATTTTTTTTTCTGACATAGTCACGCGTATTATTGCCCGGCAAATATCCTAGGTAAAAGTTACATGGTGGGAGAAAGTTTACGCATATGTACTTCTGATTGACGAAGAGACACAATTATTTATTAAGCAATCCCTATTTTCTTACTTACATAATAAACGCGAAAGTAACTGTCTGTCTGAACCTATTTTCATGAATTTCAGTACAAAGATAGACTGGACCTTGGAAACGGATATAGGCTTAATTTTTTGCGATTTTTTGCGTCTTAAAGTCGTTGTAATAGACAAGGAGAGGTCCAGGCTTATTAAAGATCCTTGAAAAAAATATATAGCAATACGCACAACGCGTGATTAAACGCCTACATGAAACGTCATAGTACCAAATAGGTACATTTCTGCTATTTTTCTTCGATAAACAATCAATAAAGTATTTTGTAATTAAATAAAATAATGAAAAATGTAATATAGTATAGTTTTTACGAACAAAAATATACATATACTTTTTTATTTTATTACTGGGAAAAATATTGTCCACGCGGACGGACGTCGCGGGTAACAGCTAGTAAAGATATATATTCATACATATAAGTATATTATAATTATGTATTATGACAATATTGCTTCTGCTAAGTTTTGGGAATATAAACGTAGTAAAGGACAAAAATATGTAACAAAAGAACTTACGTTAGTGACTGAGTGAGCGCAGTATCTGTGTTTCGAGTATGCATTAAAAATTATGTCGTGGATATTAGTAACAACTCTTGATGAAATTCGTTTGATAGTATAACCGGTATTCATCCAAAATTATTGTTTTACGTTTCTTTTCAATAATGACCAAATGTTATTGCAAATCATGTTCAATTTTACGATGGGACGATGTAAAAAGAGCATTGCCACTTAATGACCTTTTGATCGGAGTACATAAAATGTTGTTTGGAATTATGCACTGTGCAACAATGTAGTTGAAAACGGGTTTGGTTTATCAAATTACAATACAAGAGGTATTGTAATTTGATGAACCAAACCGGTTAAGGGCAGGTGATTATGTGATATGGGAGTTCAAAAGCTCTTGCGCTGTGGAAATATGGCGCTTTTTTGAGCGATTACAAAAATGTAGGGGGTTCTCAATTCATCGGAAACTTTTTTATGTATGTCGTCTCCTTTCTCAGCGACGACTATTTTAAATTATTTATTTAATAATGTATGTGCTTACTAACATGTTCTTTTCGTTATTTACTACTGGAAAAAACAATGTTGAGTGAGTTTAGTAAAACATAACATAACTTTTCCATCGAAACAGTGACTAACATTTGGAGTTGATAAAGTAGTTTTATCAAAATTTAGTCCAACGATTATATCGATTGGAATTATAAGCATAATTGCGAAGTCATTCTGAATATCTGCCAGTTTTTATGCTACACATGCATAGATTTTGCTGTTTTCCCTTATACTTGATGTCAACCCTTTAAGTTAATGGTCAAAAAAACCGGCTTGTTAGTAAGTCCCTGAAACGTTAATGATAGATGTGTGTTGTGTTGTGTGTTCATAAAAATGTATTTTAATACTTAAAATTTGTTGATTCTCGATTAAACTATACTTCTTCACGACGTAGGTGTTTTTTCAAATTACTTTTTTATAAATTATTTTGTTTTTTTCCTGCGATAAAGTTAGTTAATAACAATATTTATTATTCTAGTCATTTTTATCTAGTCTTTTAACCGATTCAAACCAAACACAACATTTTTTGTCGATAAATACCTTATGACAATAACAATAACAAATTAAAGGAAATTTGTTATTGTTTAGTATATACTGTATATAAAACGAGCATAACCGATGACAATGACATCCTGCCCTTTAGTTGCTTTATATGTATGCCTATTTGTATATAATGTGCTAATTGCAATGCACATGCCACTTGTATCAATAAACGAAGAACGTAAATAATAGTAAAATGAGAGGTTAATGAAATTAACGATATCTAAATTTTGTACTAGTGAGACCACTTTTATCATTTTACTCGTTAATTGAGCTCGATACTGGTCGAAATAATGTCAATGGAAAATTTTTTCAATACACACCAAAGAAAGTATTTTTGTAATTCAAACGCTTACTCGTGATAACATTATTTACTCGTAAACTTATACCAGGATTAAAAAGTAACAATTGTCTGTTAGTGAAATATAAGTAATTATATTATTTAGATAATTCTAATCTAAACCGTCAACGTCTTAAATGTCCTTTCCAATTCCCATATGATTGCCAATTATTTATCCCTGCCTCTGACCCGTATCTCTCGTAGTGATATCATCCTACGCCATGTGATTTACTATGTTAATAAAGCCTCCACAACCTCCTATAATTATACTCGCTATGTTACTATGGTTTAAGTATAATAGTGCTCTGGTATCTTTAATAGCTTCTTACACTATGACATCAGGATATTCAGTTTCAGCGTAACTGATAGATGTGTGTTGTGTATTAGTTTTACTGTATGGGGTCTGCTTTAGTTATTCATTCATACTTTAATTTATTCGACTCATTATTTAAGACTTTAAACGATAAGGTTTGTTTGTATTCTGTTACACTTAGTCAAATCAAAGGTTAAATAATACATTTTTAAACCGGTTTTTAGTCCATTTTATATGATCCAACGACTTGAAAAGAATGTTACAATTAAAATATTTAAATAAAACTATAGTATATCATAGGTGTCTTACTCTGTTGCAGGGGTTTGAGTATCCCCTGCCTGTTGTAAGAGGTGACCAAAAGGAAGGGGACCTCTCGGCTTGAGGGTGATCATATAGTTAGGGCAAGTCTTAGTTGCCATACTTTCTGTAAATATTTAATTTAGTCACGATTATTGCTGTCCATTATTTGGGTGAATGTTGATTCATTGTCATATTAAACATTGAAATTAAAATATCTTTACACTTACATAGTTTATTGTGAAATATGAACTGTGTCAGGTCAAATGAATCAGAAAACGTCGTTGATGATATTTTTAGTGAACTTCAAAATGCATACAATAAATTTCAGTATTAGGGAATGAGAAACAATAATGCCTTTGTTAGAGATGAACGGCTTTGCGTGAATAATATAATAAATTGTGTATGAGGTATAAAATACAAATGCAATGGACTTTAATAAGATTACAACAGCTGGCTTCTAGGTAAAATTAAAATAGAAAGGGGTTATGACAAAACATGATATGACAAAACGAAAGTTGAATTAGAAAAAAAACCCTCGATTGGATAAAAATGATTTTAATTACTAGGCCTACAGAATCAGTATAATTTGACAGTTTGCATTACTTCTCATTTTCACGACAGGAAAAGTTATTTTAAATTAAGATTCTATGAAATAACTGCTAACTGTAATAATGTGTTACTATGTAATAATAACAAGAATTCAAAAATTATTTAATAATGAAATCGGCTAAGAATTCTAACAAGATATTATTATTCAACGCTCTTATTACTAAAATACATCAACTATATTTTTTTCCTCGCACGTGACCTTGATGGTCTCTCGTAAACTTTCTTATGCGCAGCCAATTAATCTTAATAGTACGATTCTCTCTGTCTGTAATAATTTGCAGTTAACGAGAACTACTCTTAGAAAACGTAGTAGAATGATATGGGTACTTTTATCAAATAATACTATAATAGAAAAGAGCAGCTCGTTTTTCATGGCCGAGGACAGATTCTGCTCTCGACCGTGAATTCGATACTCAATAGCCTTCTGATGAGTAAGATCTGGGATTAATATTAGTAAATTGTGTTGTCTGTTTAAATAAATCATCAATACACTAGAAAATATCCGGTGATTATAGTTTAATTTATCTATTTGACAATATTATAACTTATATACATTGGTTTTAAGCACAGAACAAGTAATGTTTAAATATATTTTCCTTAAAGTATTACTATCCTTTTACCTCAATTTCTTTATTTCTTTTACCACACTGTAAACCTACTTGCGTAGTCGTCACCTTATTCCGGATTCTACTCGCATTTGAATAAAACTATGACGTGTGACTTCAAAAAATCCAGGCTTTATTGATTGTATGTTAAGTGCTTGTATTGACATCATTGACTTCCGTTTGTTACTTTAAAGATTCCTTTGTTTGAGCAATTTTATTTCGTACAAGCAATTTATTGTTCACAAGTTTTAATTCATTCAAAATGTGCACCCGTTTTTCTCGTTTAATTCGTTTATTTTTATGTTCTGAAATTTCGAATACGTTTACACCTCGCCATGTGGCTGTATTGAAAGCTGAAACGCATACCTTTATGAAAAATATAATTATGTCACAAATGTTTTGAACAAACTGTACCATGTATCAAGGCTAGATGTGGAACACTTTTAGAAACACCTTTGCATCTTGAGCATAAAATACTAATAATATTGCGAGATCTCATAATAATGTTTAAAAAAACTCACCAAGCGTGGAAAAGTCTGCTTATATCCGTATGGGATCGGGAATTATGTGATATAAATAACACAGCACGTTGTTTATAACTCAAAAGTTTTCACAGTGAACGAAAGTTTCTGTTTTGTGCGGGTAGGTTTGGCACGCACGTGCGTCCTACTCGAGACGCGGGCGTGTACTGTACTGGCCGGGGCAATCCAAGCAGTCGGGCAGGGACGTCTGCCGATTCCTATACTCCGTAGTTTTTACTTTTTTTCCTCCTTACAGTCCACGATCGGGTCATTAGTTGAAGACGCCGCGTTTTCGAACTATTATTTTTAATATCAATATCTTCGCGAGTGAGTGAACTGAACAAACGCGATGAAAGCAGGTTTGGTTTGTTTTGTATCGCGCGTGTAAAGCGCCGTCCATCGACTAACTGAGATATTCCTACTGTTTAGATCGTAACAGACTTGTCTGGCAAGCTTTTGACTGCCACGGAAGTTATCTGGCTCGTTACTATATTCATTCATGAATGCATTACAATTAATAACAGCGTAATACTCCCGTTATGATTAAGTAAAGGTTACATTAGTTAGGTTATCGCCTATCCTTGTCATTTTCTAATATAGATGTTTGATATGGAAAAGGATAGCATTACGAATGTAATGAATGTGTTTATAACTGTTGCGTTGCTAAGTTAATTACGAATCGTCATGCACGCGCCGTTTTACACACCTACAATTTTTTTTTTTGTGGTTAATTGATGACGAATGCTGTAGTGGTAAATATATGTTATACGTAAAACAGGGTTAATATATTAACGTCATATGGAATCATAAACGAAAACCAAAAAACGCTGATTTTAATGTTTTTTATTGTGTTATTTTTCGTATTCAAATACCATATCATCTAAATCTGATAAATGTGACGTGTATCAGATTAATACCGTTTTCTATTACTTTTAAAATAATCAAAACAAATAAAAACCATTTTACAGAAAAATATTAATTAATGAAAGTAAGTGTATTTTCGAACGTGTTATCAAGTTTGATTGTACACATTCGTTTGTTTGTTTGTGTTGTAAACTTTAATGCAAATAATAACTAAGGAGATTAATATCATAAAACTAAGAATAACATAATTCAGAGTTCGTGAATATTTTAAAAGAGTAATGCAGTATAACCGGTAAAGCAGCTCACAATCGTACTAGTTTCCGATAACAGTATGCTGTTCACGTATAAATACTACCTACAACATAACGTACAATATATTTTGTTATACATAAACATTCCCGTATCTGCCATCAAACGAAAAATGCAAAAAATTATAAAGCCCTCGGTGACGACATAAGCAGCAATTGTAAAAAAAGGTTGTATCGGATACCATAAAATTAACATGTAGGTATAGCAAGAATATATTAACATGTATAGCAAGAATATATTATTTCATAATACGTAACTGTTTTGTTATTTGAATAATACATTAAAAATTTATAAATGTGTTAAATAACCAAATATTATGATTTTCCGTTTGTCAAATTAGGTTTATGACTATACATAAATATATTTCACTATCCCTAATATACAATGGTTCTATCATCAGGGAAATAGAGGGACACAATGTTATACCCATAGGTTATTAGAAATGACAAAATATGACATTACTAGTGGCTGTCATCCAGGGCGTTGTACCTGCGTGACATAAATCTTTGAACCCCTATTTGACCACCATACGGGTTGAATTTCCAAAAATCCTTTCTATGAACTCAAAACTTCATGTCTCTTGTTTGAGCTAAGTCAGTCAGTCAGGACTTATTTTTTTATATTTATAGATTTTGATGTTTATAATGCATGGTTTTTTGTTTCGAATTAAAATATTTTTTTCTTTCAAAATTTAAATAAGACCTTTTTAAACTCAACTACATTTGCTAAGTTTTGTTAAAAGGGCTGTGATTGAGAGTAAAAATCTGGTTCAAGCCAGAATTAGGAACCGTTCAATGTCATTAATAACACAATGTCAATGTCATTTTGGATTTGAGATAAGTAAAGTTAAACATGCCCCTTTGCGTGAACTATTTTTATTGCAGTTCGAAGGGTTATCGTTTGCTTTAATTTAATTACTTTGTTTGATAATATTAAAAAAAACACGCATGTTTTAGAATTGTCATGTGGATTTATAGTTTAACTTGTATATGCGTGGATGTACTTGGTGAACTTGTAGAAATAGTCAAATTGTTTATGGTTGTATTACTATATATCCTATGACATATCTTAAAAATCTACACTAAACAATTGTAATTTATCTTAATTTTGTACCCTAAAAACTCTATACAAATGTGTGTATTGCTCGCACTTTCTCAGTTGTGTTACAATCACCAGCAAACGACATTAAGCGGTGCAATAGAAATTGAAATGTATTTATTAAATTTATTGCATTTATTAACTCCCGCGCGTAAAGATTTTAGATCTTTTTGGCGCGGGGGTAGAGTGCGGAGCCGGGTACTTGCCGAGATGGTATCGGTGATTCATCAATTAAAAGTATGCGAAATTCCCACACTCTGTCGCTTTTAGTTCGAGATGTTTGCCGGGAACTGTACGATGTGAAATTACTAAATTATTTATAGAATAAACTGCTTCGAACATCATGTTGACGTGAACATAGCAAAATTTAACTAGTAACAAGTAATCAGTAGCAACTTCAAAAAAACCCGACTGCTTAATCTTTAATCGTGTGTACCAGTATCACTCTCACGACTAAGACGAATCTATTGACACCATTCACATAAAAATACGACAAGCCGTTTAGGCTCTAGGACGTGCCAAAGAAATATACATACATACTTACACTCGAAAACATAACCCTTCTTCTTTCGCAGTCGGATGAAAATAAAACAATGTTTATTATTTTGTATGAACTTTCACGAATGTGATTCACTTGTGTCTACACAGTAACTCTACTAAAATTGGTAGATCTTAAGACTATAGCATCGTCAGCTTGTTTGGACTGATTTTATTAGACCCGTGTACTGCTGGCCCGAAAGCCTTCAGAATTTATACTATAGGGCAACAAGAAACTGAAAAAAATATTCTGACTAAAATTAATTTCGCGTCCTTTTGTGAAAGATTTAGTCATCGATATTTCGTCGACTAAATCTCTAATGTGTTGCTTGCCCTTCGCTTTTTTAATACCTACGTATTTACGGAAGTCTCGGTCTGATCATGAATGCGTCAAATCATCGAGACTCACTCTGAAGCGGAGAAGGGTTGACCCTGACTGAAATACTCAGACACGTGACATCGTAATAAAATGTAGTATTCTTGGTTTCTGAATATAATTATAGTAAAAGAATAATTTAAAGATAAAGTATAAAAACTTTTAAAAAAAGTTTCATTTACAACCGACTTTAATTCGGCAGCCGCCTGAACAATTTTTTGAGTTTGTAGTAGATTTAAAAAAACTTTCTAACTTTATATTTTTTTTTTAAATCGGTTAAGAAACTTTCGCTGAAAAATCGGAATAAAATATATATTTGCATTACATTTAAAGAAACCGATCTACCAATTTGAGAACTTACACCTTTTTAGAATTCGTTTAAAAACCTAAATATTTTTTCTTTCCTAAACTCGCCATGCTTTAATTTTTGACAACGAAATGATGAAAAGGTATTAATTTAAAAATACCTCTTCATCATCAACGTCCGTTGCGTCTAACTACTGGGTGCGGGTCTCCCTTGTGCTGGGGGTGTAGGCTATAGTCCAAATTGCGGGTTAGGGTCTTCACTTATCTTCGAAATCTTTTCTAACATGCATGTTTCCTCACGATGTTTTCCTTCCCCGTTTATGCTCTTCAACGACAACAATGTAAAGGCTTCAGCGATTCCCATGACCTTCCAAGGTGACGTCATCGATTCACCCAGCTAGTTAGTAGCTAGTCGAGTTAGATTTACGCTGTGGACACGAGCGACGACTCGGCTGTCTTATGGTATCACGTGTGACGTAATGCAGAGCCAATAAGATGTGGCATTGCGTAAATAAACTGTGTATGTACTTGTATTTACAAATATATTGTTTCAAAGAAAGAAATCACCAGCATTATGTTGAGTTGGGACCAGCTTGTGACAGAAAGCAGTAATTTGTAACTTTAGTCTGTTTCATTTAATTGTGTGATATAGTTTGTTTTATGTTGTAACTAAATAATGTTCTATTTCTATTTTAGATAGTTAATATCCCAGAAACCGAGAAAGTTAGTTGTAGCCTAGCCGGCGTATATAAGCGAAAGGGCGCTGGTTCAAATCCAGGTTCAGGCATGCACCTCTGTGTTTTTTACTCATGTACATATTAGAAATTATTACTACCAGCTGGGACGGTGAAGGAAAGCATCGTAAGGAAACTGGCTTGTCGGAGAAAGTTTATAACTTTCAAAGATAAGTGAAGTCCTTACCCGCAATTTTTTCAGCTGAGTAGACTATGGGCTACACCCCCTTCATAGAGAAGACCCGTGCCCACCAGTGGGATGCTATGGGTTAATAACGGTACCAGAAACCAGTGCCGCATTATATAAGTCAAATCTATCAATTTTTTATTAACAATAGCTATATGTACAACAAATAATAATGGAGTTTTCCGCGTTCACTGAAAAAATGATGAATGAATGAATGAATATAGCTTAAGGTAAAAGAGGAATGGTAGTAAAGGTTAAAGTAGGAAGAAGTAGGAAATTGTAACTTCAGAGTAAGGGAGGCTCGCAGAGAGGTGGAGTGAGTAGCTTCAACAAATATGAAACACTCTTTTAAGTAGTGAGGTAAAGCAAAAATTTGTACAAAAGTGATAAAATGTGAGTATATAGTACGAGAACGGTGAAGACGGATAGGTAACCATTTGAGCTTTGACGGAAATGGGAGATGTGATCATACTTGCGTAAACCAAATATGTACCGAATGAAGAAATTTTGTAAACGTTCTAGCTTGTCAAGTTGCTCTTCAGTTAAAACTAGATAGCACGCGTCAGCGTAATCTAATATTGGGAACAGAAGAGATTTTACAAGCGCAGTTTTGGTAGTAATTTTGATGTAATGGGAAGGAAATTACGCAGTCTTCTGAGAGAAGCAGCGGCCGCAAAAGTATGATATGATGATGAAGATATTTGACTTAACTTGGTTTATTAATAACTTGAAACTTGACGCTGGCAAATATTAAAATCGTATGGTGCCATAAATAAAAAGAAAAAAAGTAATAATTAATAATCTGATGCTAAATATTTGAAACTTCTATATGAAACGCAAGAGTTATGAGTATGAAAAAATAATATATCAAATAACTATTTTTTTTAATTGCCATTAAATCGTGGTTGCGAGTTTAATAGTTAGTATAACTACTGTATTAGATTTAGAAGTTTTATGCCTGCCCAATGTTGGACGCTATGTCGTCTGTCGTCACATGGGCGGTCCTGACTCAAATTCTCGACCTCCAAAATCTCCCGTCTTGTTGGATTAAAATATCAAACCGACAAAATTTCAAGATCGCAAATAGATATAGTTAGCACTATTCAGTGAATTGACCTTGGAGCCATCGCGCGAGATAGTGTTTATAAATGACATTAGAACCATGTTAAATTATCACTATCCTACAGCCATAACCATGACTTTAACAGAAGCCTTTGATTTTATCAAAATTCAATAATATTCCGTCCGGTTTTCGTCGTCCGGTAGACGGTTTTTGTTGTATTCTACTCGTCTAGCTACATACGAGTAAACTGTTAGGAACTGTCAGCTTTTTAATGATATGGCCGCCTTTTGTGCCTATTTTCTATTGCATTTATTATTTGATGTTAAATTTTTTGTCGTGGACCAAAATTTTTTTTTGCCCAAAAATATTGGCAATAGAAATTGAAATAAATAATAATATTTTATATTGTAATTTTGACGAAATCATAATATATGTACATTTAATTTCAATAACAAATTAGTATTGATATAATTTTAAAAAGAATGATAAAGAAAGTTCATTACTTTCTAAACTTATTTCTTCACATCCACTTTCCCTCTGATTCTTAATATTATCGAATTCGGAAGAAAAAGTTACATAAAACCAATACCAAGTCATTACAACAAATACACAGAAAACGTTAACAAATACTAACAATGAAATCATATGGATAGATCATAAAAAGAAACTTATAACAGATTTTGCTACGACACAAATAACTGCCAAAGAAAAGATAAAAATATTTACTCTGCTATAATTTGTGGAAATTATAATCTGTAACGCAATGTGAGTCTAGTTGACCTCATCACAAGAAATTGTCTAAATGTTAATTACCTTACAACACAAGTTTATGCCGTATGGTCGTAATATAGGCAAATATGCGCGGGGATTTAGAGATAACAGATTTTAGTGGACCGCTTGATAAGAAGAGGTAAGACGTAATTTTCTCTTAGAGCTTGTAATTTCAAGATTTTGACATTGAGAGTTACGTTTTAGTTACGTATAATTATAATCTCGGCGGTATTGGACCACATGCATGTATAGGTACATGGTTGTGGGTTAATGATGTACTGAATCGTAGGGAGATCCTTATTCTCATCTTAAAAAACAACTTCCACTATGGGACTAGCCCTAAATAATATATTTATTTTATTTTATACAACAGACAATAGAAATACATTTATAATATAACATAATTATAAGTAATAACAGGCGATTCCATTGTCCTTAACAGTGAATAGATAGCATGAGCAACAGAGAAGTACAGTTACCTATCTAAGTAAATATTAAATGTTTATGTGTGATAAGTAATTAGTGTCCAAAATATTAATTAATTTAGAGAGAAAATCAGGCAGTTAATACATTTTGTCGATTGCTGATTAATTTTTCTATGAAACAACTGTGTTATTTTATAGAATTTTGGGTGATCTCGAATTTAGTGAAAGCTGTTAAACATGATGAGTACAGTTGCCCTTTTTCGGCTAGTACACCCCAAATCGATATAGCGAGAAACGCGAGATTGCTTTACTATGAAATTTAGTGTCATGCGGATTTGCTCGCGCATGCGAACCGATCCTGCGTGCGTGAGCAAATTCGCATGACAATTAATACGTCCTAAATAAAGTAGTGATGAACGCTTGTATGACTTGGTTTATTCATGCAAATTGACTAATAAATCACGTTACATATAAGTCGAATCTGTGTAGACAGTATTAGACAAATCTAAAACGAAAGTCTTTTCCAGCTATTATAATACTATCAGACTCGTAGAAAATTATGAAAAAAAGATATTTGACTTGAACAAATAATAAAAACACGTCATACGCAGATTGTATGTGTAGCAAAGTAGATTATATTGTGATGTATCGTTATTTGCCAAGAGATTCGTGGACAAATTTACTCTACCCCAAATTTAATGCAAAATAAATATATAATTACTCTAGTAATGTCGCTTCACAAATAAAATAGTAACTTTGATTAGAAAATAGTCCAAAAGCATAGAGAAAAGTAAGTGAACAACATTTATAGCCGGGATTTCATGTTAGTAAGAGTTGAGCTAACACAAATTTTGACCTCGCACTTTGAAAGTATTTTCAAAAAATGCTACTTCAGATGTATACACATTACAAATCAGCTCTTCTATACAAAAAGGAAATTGATCGTCGACAAAATATATGAAGCTGATGTTTTTTATCTCGGATTCAGTTGATCCCAATGTGAAAGTTGCTCCTTAGGATGAATAAAGTAACCCTTTTTAGCTTAGTACTCCCCTACCCCATAACCCTGTATAATATCATGCTCACCAAGAAACATCAAAACAAAAAAAATAATATTCAAAGTCTTAAGTAAATACATGTAACTCTAAGCGATCATGCCAGCTCTGCTAGCTCAAATGATTATCCTCTGACGCGAGTACAAACAATCTTATGCTTGCTGCATGTCTGGACTCACTCACGTGATATTCTCGTAAAAATATTTAACCGCATTGAGACAAACGCTTTACGGTATTATTTGATCTCTACCTAGTCATAGTAGTCATATTAAAAAAAGTACTACATTTTCCTCCTTAAACCCTCTCCTTTTTTGAATCCAGCCAAGTTGTGTAGGCATACAAATACTAGACTTTTAGGATGATGTTAAGACTCCCTCGATTCTGTATGTAGCGCCTCCGGTATGTTTACTCAATACCACTAATGGATTTCATGCTGTCATTAGTAAAAAAGTAGCATCACTGGTGAGGCTTCGAGGGGGTAACAACAGCCTCCTGAAAGTCGTGGCTGATGACCCGAAAGCTCCTGTCACATGAAATGCCTCGGAAGTACATGACACATTGATCTTAGCTATATAATGATTAAGTTTAGGCGTATAACATGGCATAAGTAATTCTTAGTTGTAAGCAGTACTAACAAACGGACCATATTGTTGTATGGAATATTTTGAATTGAATAAACATCAGAAAATAATTTAACCGATCAGCCAGCCTAGTACGAGTGGCTGTAATAATTATGCCTAAAAATTATTTTGTACTCAATTGACTGTTCTTCAATACTTAATAACTAGCTGTCTAAGTTATATAGGTCATGTCCTACGGTAGCTACTACATGGGAAATAAATAAGCAGCTACATACAATTAATATTAGTTGTTAGCTCTGCGAGTCGTTAATAACGCGAACACAATAATTGCTTAACTTATAAACAAAAACAACTTCGTGTCCGATATTTGTTACATTTATTTAGAACTCTTATTCAAGCTTCGAGAAAACGATGGTACGGCCGTGCCTTAGTATTCGCGACTGGTCGGGGGCACTGCCGTGTCCCAAGATTAAATAAAAATTTGGCCAAGTATAAGAATTAATTACCAAATGCTTAAACGGTGAAGGAAAACATCGTTTGGTAACCTGCTTGTTGAAGATGGATAGATTCCGAAGATAATTGAGTCCCCAACCCGACATTTAGTGTTGTGAACTATATCCTACATCCCCCTTAGTAGGAGAGACCCGTGTCTAGTAAGACGCTAAGAGTTGATGCGTATACTCCACTTTGAACCATTGTCACTGCTCATACCCATTGTTTTACTTTAAAGTATATTATATCTTCGTTAGAATTTGCTATTAAATCTTGTACTACGCATTGACTCTAATAAAGGGGGTGTGTAAATTGGTCTCAATTACTTTTGTTTAACACTTGACCTCTTATATTGATAGTGTCTTGACACTTGCAGAATGACACGTAAGCAGGCACATATCTCATTCCAAAGTCCTTCACGTCACAGATCTTAAGTGGGAACGGTTTACACTGAGTTTCTATATAAATAAAATAGAAAATAGGTAATAATAGGGTTATGCTGAATCTACGCCTTACATTTGGCGAGATGCGGTCAAGCGCAAGCCTATTTGATCCAAAAAACATCTATTCCCCAACTTTTTTATATGGGCAGAAGATGTACCGGTTTCCATTTACCTGTTTCTACCCTAAATATGTATGTACTAACTCTCTGTGCCCATCTGAAGTCTAAAACGCGTAGACTTTCATTTTGTTTTGTTTCCATGACTCTCGTTTCATTGAAATTGTCTTTATCTGCAGATGATAATCTATAGCTTCTGCAGACGGGTTTTTTAAAGTCACCACTAACCATTTGTTTGTTGGTGTTGACCTCCGATGTCATATTTTTCTGGTGACAGTAAAAATATATCTATTTGTAATTGTTATTGTTTGTTTCAGAGTCCAATCGGATGTGGGCGAGTGCGTCTTTCGTAGGTGTGCTGATTGTCATCGGCCTGCCGTTGTGGTGGAAGACGACAGAAGTCTACAGGTAATCTTTATACGTAAGAGCTTTAGGGTTACGCAGCACATACGAGTTACATATCCACCTTCGGATATGTCTGCAGCATGTCGGGCGATCTGTGTGTCCGACGGACCACACAAAGTGAATCACAGAGCTTCAGCTGCATCGGCAGACTTGGGCGGAGAGTCATCTCCGTCCTTTTTAATAGTCAATAGGTTAGCACATGACCGCAAGTCACCTGAAGTAAAGTGAAGAAACCAAGATTATAGTTATTGGGAAATAAAGAACTAAGCAGAGAATTCCACAACCTGGCGGTTCGCACAATAAAAGTAGACAAGAAGCGTAACTCCTAAGATGAACTGGGCTGATTTTGCAATTCATGGAAAGAAAAGCTGTTAAACTTGAGGATTGGAAAGATGACAATATATAAGATGATAGACCTTTGACATGCATAGCCAGTTCATGGTAGGAAAACGGCCTTAACCGTGAGAAGTGATATGTATTCCTCTGCTCTACAATGGTTTTTTTTTTCCATTGCTCAAGGAGAACCCGTAAAGACTTTCCTTGATAATATTACAATCTAGCCTAAGTCTAAGGCTAATAAGTAATTTTAGTTTAACTTAATCGTCTACAAAATAATGTCTCTAAGAATTTGTCCATCGGCACTTTTCTTATTACAGTTGTTAAGGCAAAAACACTTTGTTCATGTGTTCTTAAGTCTTAGCACTTTCACTATTATATTTCACTATTTTACTTTTAACACTACACTAACTCGAACGGTTTAGTTCTTTTTAGTCTTCTAGTTGTGTCAGTGTGGTCGATGAGCTGGATAGCCTCGACATTGACATGATGGTGAAGCCGGTTTTGGTGAGCTTCGGCGTATTTTTTTATAACTTGTTCAACGAATTCTACTTTTAAGTCCTGGTGAAGATCGTTGTTTCTTATGTACCAAGGTGCATCGGTAATATCCCTCAGTACTTTATTCTGGAAACGTTGGATCATGAGCCTATTACTTTGAGCGGTACAGCCCCACAGCTTTACCATAAGTCCATATTGACATCAGGACTTGTTTATACACTAGCAGTTTGTTATGTATTGACAGCGGAGAATTTCTTCCAAGCAACCAATACATTTCTCTATAGCGTAAATCCAGCTGCTCTTTTTTCTTCTTGATGTGTTCTTTCCAGCGAAGCTTCACGATATTTTGCTGTATTCTCCTGACTGTTGATGTAAACTGGAGAATATTTGTGTCGTTTATTACTAAAGTCTATGTGAATTGATTTGGATTCATTTAATTTTATCCTCCATTTCTTCGTCCAGTCATAAACTTTATTCACAGCCATTTGAACTTTTTCTGCAGCTTCTTCGTGAGTATTCCCTACGGCCATGATTGCAGTATCGTCAGCAAAAGTTGCAATGGTGTTATTTTCTGGCTGTGGTATATCACATGTGTATAACAGGTACAGGACCGGACCTAATACACTTCCTTGTGGTACACCGGCTTTTATATTTTTTAGATCTGAATAGGCATCTTCATGTCTTATTCTAAATACTCTATTTGTGATATATGATTCCAGAATATCCACGTACGATTTTGGTAGCATGTTTCGCAGTTTTACTATCAAACCTTCGTGCCAAATTTTATCAAATGCTTGCGCCACATCTAAAAACACTGACGAGCAGACTTTATCTTCCTCAAGGCTTTTCTCAATCATGGTTGTTATTCTGTGCACCTGGTCTATTGTTGAGTGCTTTTCTCGAAATCCAAACTGATGGTCAGGTACAAGTTTTAAATCTTCTATCACTGGCTTGAGCCTTTTAAGTAACAGTTTTTCAAGTAATTTTGATATTATCGGTAAGAGGGTCTATATGATGTTGTTTCATTTGGTGGTTTACCAGGTTTGGCGATCATTATTACCTCGGCAACTTTCCATAAATCTGGCACATATTTCAGCCTTATAACAGCGTTTATAAGTGTAGTAAGTTTGACTATAGCTTTCCGCGGTAAATTTTTTAGCACTTCTCCGGATATTAAATCATAGCCGGGAGATGTACGAGGGTTTATACTCCTTTTGATTTCACTTAGTACTGCCTTTGGAGTTACTAGTTTTATATTATCACGGTCGCAAGAGTCAAATACTTTGAGAACGGGAATTTCTTAAAACTCGCTTTCATTTGGTTGAAATATTGCTTCTAGATAATCTGCGAA
This sequence comes from Ligdia adustata, assembly GCA_947049295.1. NCBI lineage: Eukaryota > Metazoa > Arthropoda > Insecta > Lepidoptera > Geometridae > Ligdia > Ligdia adustata. Next base: position 10,329,078 of record OX346234.1, read on the forward strand.
TCTCTTAGCTTTTTGCACGTTATTTTTTGCCCAAACTCCAGGGCTGATTTTAATCGGTGGAGAGTGGTCAATTGGCTTCTTTAGCTTTTTTGTTGCTTTCCAAAGTGAATATCCGGAACTGCTGTCACCAGTTATTCCTTGAAGGTATTTGTTTGTAGTCTCATCATTATAACTTTGAATCATTCTACTAAACAGTTTTGTCATATTATTGAGTGTTCTTTTATCTGCAGGGCTTCTAGAGTGCTGCCAAGTTCGTCTTTGCTTCCTTTTTTCAGCAACCAATTCTTTTATATTTTGCGGATAAATCTTGCCTTTTGTTGTTAGATTAATTGCAGGTGTGTTGTATCAAGCAGCATGTTGGATTTGTTTTGTAAATATGTTGACCTCACTGTCTAGATGTTCTTTTGACTTCAAGGGAACTTTCAGATCTATATAGCTATCCAGCTCTATTTTGAAGTTCTCCCAGTCTGTAAATTTGTTTACGAGAGTTGGGGTTTTCTCTATAAATAAGACTCTCTCACTTATTTCTAAGCACACGGGAGAGTGGTCCGAATTTAAATCATATATTTCATTTATTTTCAGGTGACTAGACGACAAGTTGTTGTAAACGAAAAAGTCCAATAGCTCAGGATTTTTTTTTGGATCTGTAGGCCAGTTTGTTGGTTTTCCAGTTGAGATTACATCAGCATTTGATTCTCGTATGGCATGTACTAATTCTCTTCCTTTCGTATTCGTAAGTCTGGAGCCCCAGTATATGTTCTTTGCATTGTAGTCACCTCCGATTACATATCTGTTTCCAAGAGTATCCAAGAGACTTTTATATGATTCTCGTTTTAAGTTGTGTCGTGGAGGGCAGTACACTGAAGAAACAGTTAGGTACGTTCCTTTAGTCTCGATCCGTATTTCTACGGCTTGGATTTCTGCCGTTTCATATTTAGAATCCACGTAGTGTTTAATATTTTGTTTTATAATAGCTGCGCTTCCGGCTTTAGCTGGATTATCAGGATGAAGCGCATGGTGAATTTTGTATCCTTTAAAATTGACGAACGATTGTTTAGTGAAGTGTGTTCCTGAAATTAAACACACATCAATATTTTTCGTATCTAAGACTAACTGCAATTGCTTTTCGTGATTCAGTAGTCCATTTGCATTCCACGTCATTATTTTTAAAGTTCTATTCATTATTGATGAGAAATGGTAGATGTAGCGATTTTGTTGCTAGTTTAAATTTTTTTTAATCGTTCATCGAACGATTTCATTAGTTTTAGGATGACATCGAGTTTGGGAAGCTTGGTGAGCATTTTTTGTAGCTTTAGACGTTGCTTGAGCATATGTAACATTTTTTGTAACGGTTTTGGCTGCAGCTGCGTTAACTTGCTTTTGTTGAACAGAACTAACATTTATTTCAGAATTTCTACAATGGTATGAAGAAGCCCTCAATAATACTAATAGATCCTAAGGGTCATGTGGTGTAACGATTGAACTTTACGACCTTCTTTACGACAATCTTCGATTCGATGATGCCAATCTGGTAAAGTCTAACACAGCTAAGAAGAGTCTTAAAACAGACACGACTAGAGAGTCGTGCCTGTTTTCTGCCAAAAAGAGAATATTTCACCTGACTCCTACATTCCGAAATAATATCTGTACTTCATCAATCACCTAGAAGCTCTCAGTGGTCGCGCTGACTTTAACCTCCATTGTGGTTCAAATCTCGGTTACGATTAGATGCCAAAAACCTCTGTGACCTTTCGAAGGTGTGGCGAACAACCTAAATCACAAATACCGGATTAACTTGGGGATTAATACGCAGTGTAAATTTTTAAGTCTTTTTAGCGAATGTTATGCAGGGATATCATCGAAACTCGATCGGTGATTCGGCAATCAGAAAGCACATGCGCAAACGTTCCTCTTTCACCATGTGGCTTTTAGCTCTTTAGTTTCCGTGCATAATGTAAGGAAAACATGTTTAGCTTGAACTTAACATTACTGATGTATGTCTGCCTGTAGTCACGTGCAATTTTTAGTTTATTCTGGTATGATTATTATCTTGTCAAAGCTTGGCCTTTCTCGGAATGTGATAAAAATTATGACTCGTAAAATTTTTACGGCCGTTTATAATGAGATAAGCTTGGAAAGTGCATATTTTGATACCATACAGGTCACAGATAATACACGTAATCATTCCAGCTTGTTTTAAAATTTAACTATTTTAAATTAAATGAAATAAATGACGAGGTTCTCATTTCGTTGGAATCTTTTCTTTGTGTAGAATATTCAGTATGTATGTGCATTATAATACTGATTTAAAAAAAATATTGTTAAAAGGTTTACTTCACAGGGTGTCCCATACACATTGTTTATGCGACACTTGTCCCTTTAAATTAAATATCGGCGTGAATACATGCATTGGACACAATAGGACACGTGGGACAGACCTACATTTTATCAAATTAGGTCCAATAATTAGGTTCTTAAATTAAAATTACTGAAAATTTAACTACGAGTACTTTGAGTCTAAGTCCATTGTCACTTTTTTAAATTTACTTGTAGACAGTATTTCGATTTTAAGTCGATTGAAAACCTTTACGGGAATACACAGCTGTACACAGAATGAGATCCCACTTCGGTGATTCTACCCTGGCAGTATACTGCCCTACTTTTACTAAGACGTAATTGTATTATTTCAGGGTATCTCTCCCTTACGACAAGATTGCTGCCTTCGAGCCGTTGTCTCACGTGATCACGTCTGAACTGACGGTGTTGGCCAACGATGAGCCCACGGCTGAAGAGATTGCTGGCCTCGTTGAGCAGGCTTTCGAAGATTCCGGTAACATTATATTTCAGTCTATTAACCCCTCGCTTGCCAAGCGCGAGGGTGCGGATTCTATCCCTTGCTGCACCACGAGTGTTTCACTCCTATGTATATTACAATTAATTACCACGTGCTTCGATGGTAAAGGAAAACATTGTAAGGAAATTTGCTTAAAGGATAAGGTTTAATAGCGTTCGAAGATAAATGAATTCCCTAACTCGCAATTTGGCCAGCGTGGTTTACTATGGCCTAACACACCCTTCATAAGGAAGACCTGTGCATTACGGGTTGAGACGTGTGACGTGACTATGTTAATCTAATAATTACTAGTAAGTAACTAGTGGTGCCACGAACTTTCGACTTCGCGACGACAATATTTTTATAGAGACGTTAAAAAAACTGATACTTGACAGATTTATTAATTCTTAAAATATTGTAATCGACAACTAAACGTCAGTAACCGCAGGGTCAGTACCTATCGCCTTCTCTCGTTTTATTGGCAATTAATTCCACGATTCTGTACCACCAGGTGTAATCAAGCTTAAAATCAGCAAATCAGTTCTACCGGAAGCTCTCCATCACACCCTGGACTCGGTGGCCGACGAGCAGGAAGCCGTGGAGGAGGTGTCTTCGAGCTACGACCTGAAGGTGCACAACCGGTTTTACCTGGTGCAGAGGAAGCATCTGTTCCAGGATGTATGGCTGGCTAGTGAGAGGGTCATGTTCTTTAGGGATGCTAAAGGTACGAGTGATGGCATTTTCAGCTTTAGACTTCTAGATATGGACCAACACTAAACAAGTTATAGTTATATCTTCTTATTTTATAAACCTCTTAGAGAGAATTCAGGTACATTAAGACTAAGAACTTTGAACTGACTTAAAAAAAGAAGGAGTTTTTCGATTCAAGTGTATGTTTTTATATTTGTATGCATGTAAAAAACCCCCCTTATTTTAGCGACTCGGGTAAAAGTGTGCATAACTATTTCGTCATACAAAAGAAGATGTACAAATTGACTTAATTTGTAAATGCAGCAAAAATGCAACTCAGGTGCAACTTAAATGCAGCTCAGATGCAACTAAGGTGCAACTCAAATGCAGCTCAAGTACAACTCAAATGCAGCTCAAGTGTGAATCAGGTGCAATTCAAATGCAACTCAGGTGCAATTCAAGGACAACCCAAGTGAAACCTAAGTGCAACTCAGGTGCATCTCAAATACAGCTTAAGTGCAAGTCAAGTACAACTCAGGGACATCTTAGGTGCAACTCAGTAGGGTAGCATATTAAAACAAAGTAATTTTAATTAGTAGTTAGATCTTTGTTCATTTAAATTATAGATTTGTGGTTGGTCTACCTCTTTCCGGGGGAAATATAACCTCAATCAAAAAACCCCCACTATTAAAACTATTAAAATTTTCCGAAACTGGCATAATGTTATGTTGTCAACAACGCAACATTTTGCCAGTCTAGAAGCAAAGATGCTTCGCTCGCTCGGTCAATAAAATATAGATATACTATAAATCCTTTTAGTAGTCACGCCCGCAGCTCTCTGGTGCGGGCGGGTGGGAAGCTCTGAATAAAGACATCGGTTGCGTAGTTCGCCGACTTTCTCGGCGCGTAAAATACCTAAACTTGCGCAGCGCCCCAACGTTAGATGGCTCCAATGCTTGTTGCTAATAAGTATACCTATATAGAATTGCAACTAATGCTATATCAGAGCACAACCGAACAACCATAATAACTCGACCTCATCCTTTCCTTCCCCTAACAACAACCTTAAAAGAATATAATGTAAGTTTTACCAGTTTATCTGTGGAAACGGGGCCAGCGAGCATCTGATCATTTCGTTTCCCATTATCATTTCAGCATCAGTGACAGCAGTGGAGGCGCTCCAACAGTGGGTGTACCAAACTGGAATATTAGAGGGTGCGCGGGCGCAGTCGGCGGACGCAGCTCGGCGCATACGCTTCCCAGCGGCACCGGCGTACAGGGTACTGCTGCATATCGACCATAATTATCAACTGCAGGAGGAGAGCGAAGGTAGGAGTAGCACTATCGACTACAGGCACAACCTACACATCTGTCAAATAAAGGAAGATCAACGCTGGTTGTGTCAGCCATCATTGTTGAGTAGGGCCGGTTTGTGACAGCAAGCAGTAATTCAGTTTTATTTTAAGTTGTTTGTACACTGTAATTATCTGTTACAAATAAAATGTATTCTATTCTACTGCGCCTGCGTATACAACGTGTAACAAAAAGATGTGACAATACTTAAGGGTGTTAGTCTACCCATGAAAGTGAACACATAACATAGGTAACAAAAATTTCAAAATTAATGAGAACTATTAAATTCTTCATACACAAATTGGTCACGTCATCGGGCAGGTTGTATGGAAGGTGCAATTTTTTTAATTTTCAAACTTTTGTTCAACAATGGTTTCACTTTGATGGGTATCCATAACCACCATCTGTTACACGTTGTATATAATTACTACTGAATATTATTATGCTATTTATTTGTTTATATTTACATTCGAGTCGTTATCAGAACAAATGTTGTTTTCAGATTACATCGGGTCCTTCCTCGACGAGTTGAGCGAACTCCACAACTTCACTCTCAAGTCGCAGATCCTCTATATGCTCAATTTTGATTTTCACTCAAAAGAGGTGAAGTATGTATTTTACCTACCAGCGGCGGCCATCTTGGCTCGTTATTATCCAACGTATCTAAGTACACTACCGAATTGTCATACTGCACCCCGTCGGTTTTGCATCAGGGTTTAAATGTTTTTAATTAATAATAAATTAACTATCAGGATCAAATTTTACTAAACTAAAAGAGGAGAAGACGCATTGCTCGAATTTTCTCTGTCGGGTAAAAGAAGTAAGTAAAAATCAGCGCTAAGTATCTGTACTTGCCTAACACTGACGCGTTATGAATCATTAAAAACAATTTAGTCTTATGCTTTGAAATAGTCCGTTCAAAAACTAAGTATATGTTGTAGGTAAAAGACACATCACAGCGAGGACGCCACTTCGCTGTCCGTCAGGAACGCTTGCCCCAACTGCTCACGAGGCTTGAGGAACGAGCGTCAAGCAGCGTCCCTCAACAACCCACCGTTAACCTGGCGCTGTATACCGCGCCCTGCCACGAGGCGCCACTAGTCATATACGATGCTGATGGTTAGTCACTTGCAACAACCTACGTAGCTTGAGGAACGCGCGTCAAGCAGCGTCCCTCAACAACCCACCGTCAACCTGGCGCTGTGAAAATGTGAAATGAATTTTGTTTTGAAGCGCAAAGAACGTTATTTGTGGTTATGTGAAATATTCGAATTTAAAATTATTTTCCTTGAAAGCGGATAAATATCATTTTATCGACTGCCCGTGTTAGAAGCTGGAGCAATTATAGAGAAACTGGATAAGTTTTAAATTGGGGCTGAGTGAAATAAATTTAGAAGGCTAAGCTTTATTTAAAATCTAATAACATTTACCTGATAGTATATAATATTTCCCAAAAATATTCGCCCAACGTGGGGCTCGAACCCACGACCCTGAGATTAAGAGTCTCATGCTCTACCGACTGAGCTAGCCGGGCTGTAGCGTTAGTGTCAAAAATAGCAAACACTTTCTGAACGGTTACACTCTTTATTTTTAAACGGGATTTTCTATTTTTTACGGCTACGCCCGCATTTGATTTCTTGAGAACAAGTTTAGTAGCGCCTACGTGGCAATCTTCGGGCCCAGAATTACAGCTGAATTACGGCGAACTTCGTACCGCCTAACAGTAGTAGATCGTCATAGTATACAGGGTTATTGGTTAAGGGTGTGCTAAGCCGAAAGGTGGTCACTATACTCATTTAAAAGAACAACTTTCACTATGGGACCAACTCTGAATTCAAAATAAAAAATCAGCTTTTCCTTACATTATGTCGACGACCGATCAACTTTTTTGTATGGAAGAGCTGATGTATAGTCATACAAAAAGAATAAGTTTGTGAATAATTATAAATTATTCTAAATGTATTTCTTTTACATTACATTTTTCGATATTTTAATAGTTACTCGTATCGGTCGATCGATCGGTTCAGCAGTCCTTGAGTGTGTAAGTAATAGATTGAGGCTAGAGGCTGCAATGAAATACATATAAAGGAGTTTCAATTTATGAACCTTTAGAATTTGAATTCCTAAAAATCCTTTCTTAGTATACATCTCTACAATTTATACTGAAAACTCGTTCCAAATTTCATGTCTCTTGTTTCGGCAGTAGGCTCTACTCGTACATTGATTCCTAGTGAATATCAGTCTCTCAGGATTTACCCTTTTATGTAAAATGTGGGTATAGTGTGAAAATCTATGTACCCGAAGTAGAATTGTGGGATTTCCCAGTTAATATTTTTAATCATATATTTTTTTTATATTCTTTGTAGAAGATGGGTTTTCACGCGTATCTGATTGTTGGATAGGTCCAATTATACTTTTGTTCACATTCGGTGAACTTCATCAGGGATGTATTGAGTCGTTCGTGTCTTTAAGGATGACACGTCTCGCACAGAATTCTTAAACATGAATCAAAGACGCGTTAGTTTTCTAAATAAGTTTTTTTTTTGTTGTAGGCGCGCCGAACCACGCACCGATTCAAGCCTTCATGTCCCCCCAATGGGGCGGGGTGGTGATATCTAACCCGAGCGCCTCCGAGTGCGAAGGCGGAGCCCTATACCCTCAGACCAGACTCATAATGGGAGCTTTCATATCGCAGCTGAGGAAACTGCTCGGCATCGCTGACACGGTAAAATTAACACTATCAGCCTTAGTCATTTATCTTGTTTTGGCGCGTGACGTTCTCCATTGGATAGAACAAGACAAAAGATGCTATAGATTAAGACGCGATTATTGATAAGGCAGTATATTCGAATCAACACATAAAGTGCCATTTGCTGTGCACGGGCCTTCCTTATGAAGGGAGTGGATGCCATAGACAATCACGCTGTCCAAAAAGCTAAATAAAAAAAAATCATAAACTACTCCTAGCTCCCCACTAGGATTTCTCTAGGTAGACAGACAGATTTAATATGCGACATATCATCTGATTTGTCTTCATCTGCTGTTAGTTAGCGGTTATACTGGTTGCATCCTACGGGTTCACTCGTTACTATACAGTGGCGTGAAGTTTTTGAATTCGGATTTTGTTTTAAATCGCTTCTAACTTGAGTATTTGATTGAAAGAAAGAAAGAATTCATTTATTTTGTTCATAAATTCTTTCTTTGACTTGTGTATTTGATTGTAAGTAACCTATATGTAACTTACAGAGGGCTATCAAAGGCGCGTACTTAGAACCTCTCCGCTCGGTGTCTCCCCGCAAGTGGGAGGTGGACACCCTGCTCCGCATCAGGACCCTGGAACAGCTGACATCAGCTGAACGCACCTTGCAATCCCTGGCGCAGTTACTTGGTAAGCGCTTAACACTCACGACTTTGAAAACATAAAACACAACTTAAAATCCTGTAAAATGTACTATTGTTACGTAATTGAACTGAGTAAATTCTTATAGTATCTAAATGATACCTAGTACTTTAAACAATAATGTATTTGTTAGATCAATACCTACGGGTTTTCACTTGTGCTAACTGACTGTTGGAAAGTTCCAAAATGCATCAAACATACGTTAGTTTCTTAAATAATAAATAATCGATTCAATTGGGCAGGTGCCTATAACTGTAGTTTGGTTTTTGAAAATAAAATATATGTCTTTGTATATATGTGTCCACCGCATCGAAATAGGTTGGTACAGCGGAGTCAATCGTCAGAGAACTTCCCTTTTGCATTTTTTAAAATAATTTTCTTATTATTAATTCGTTTATTTCTGATTCAAATATTATGTCCTTCCCGATAACCTACCATGTAACAAAAAAAATTACGGCCAATACATTTTGCATAAAACTCAGTTCTGCGACGGTGTCGCTGTAAACTGCGGAATTATCCTCAGCTCACATATTCACCCCATAAAAAATTCGCGTCCATGTATTCAGCGCACATTATTTTAAATTTGACATTGTAACTTTTAATTTTAAAAAGGATATAATTTTATACCTATAATAAATTTTATTCAGCTTTCAAAACAATAATAATGATATATGACTGCAAATATTAATTTGTTTCCAGGCGAAATATCCAATATAGTGATCAACGACGAAGTAGGAGCGTCCATCAACTCTGCTGTGGACTACATACAGATATCATCAACTCTGCTGGAGAGGGGCGAACTCCTAGCCGCGTATGAAGACTCGCAGCGGGGCTCCGAGGCAGCCGAGACAGCCTTCATGGAGCCCAGCCTGCTGGCTCTCCTATACTTTCCTGATGATCAGAAGTAGATTTACAACTGTTATTTATTATTTCACTCACATCAAGACACTATTTTTTCCTACGTATATAAAAAGGTTTCTAGAGGACTAAAAGTCATTCAGCTTCCGAACACTTGTTCAAATTGGCGTATATAAAAACGAAGTTTTGAAAGTAGTTGCTGAAAAGGATTTTAATTTACTCGTACGGAACGTTTAGGACCACGTGGTCCACTTTCCTGTTCGGTCCATTCTCATTATCGGTTCTCTTTCCCGTCCAGTTCACTTTACCGTTTGTTTCCAATCGAAGATTTTTATTTGATTGCTAGACTTGTACATCCAAATATCTCTCGACACGACTGTCAATGTTTTATTTTCCATAGGGAAAAAATAAATAAACATTTAAATAATAAAAGACATTTAAAGAATAAAGTCAGTGATCGTTTATTAAAACCGCTTTTGAAACAATTAGGTACTCCAGCACATCTCTAAAGTATCGATCTATCGGCGGTCTGTGATCTTTAGGAATCCCGAGTATCACTTGTGCCTTGTCATTATATAATAATCACACACACCATCCCTTTGGAAATATGTACCACAGTTTTTCCCAAAGTAACTTTAGAGGTTTGTTTCATTTTCGGCCATGACGGTGTAAGTCGACCAAAAAATGCTTAAAGATGTATTTAACTACATTAATATCTTATATTAATGAAACCTTCATCAGTTGCCTACTTCGTTGTGTACAAAAATATTTAAATTGTGAAAATTCATATTGTACGCGTGAAAACCCGTCTTCTTAAATAAAATGAATGAAATACATAGATACGCTTAAGTTTTCTAAATAAAATGGTTTAAATTGTTGTAAAATTGTAGCATGGAAGATATTTGTATCCGAGGTTAATTCCAATGGTTATGGTCCATAAATTCTACCGCCTGTCATACATACCAACATTGACACATCAAAAACGCGAAAGTCAATTTTCGCGTAAAAACTCAATTTCGTACACAACAATTCACTTTATTTCGAATTTGGTTGATAGATTAAAGAATAATATCCCAAACATACACTGTCTTGTCCTGAGCTCAATGCATTTTTGGTAAAACCTCTTTTATGTCATTCAATGTAGTGTTTAGGTTTATTACCCGGCTGCGAAAGAAGGAGGGTTATGTTTTTCGAGTGTATGTATGTATATTTATTTGGTACGCCCTAGAGCCTAATCGGCTTGTCGTATTTTTATTAGAATAGTATCAGTAGATTCGTCTTAGTCGTGAGAGTGACACTGGTTATATCAAAATAAAAAAAAGTAATTATGAATGATACACAGGTTTAACGATTTAGCCGTCGGGTTTTTTCAAACTCACTTGTAACCACTTGTTTTAAAAATGTTACTTAATATTGTTCCAGATACGCGATTTACATCCCCCTGTTCCTCCCCATCATGTTCCCGGTGGTGCTCTCTTTGAAGAACCTGTTCCTCTGGTTCAGAGGGAAGCGAATACACAAGGAGAAGACCGAGTAAATGTTCACCAGTATTATGTACTTTATTGTGTTGATAATAAAGATTAATTTTAATTCATACTGTTGTTATTTTTTTAGGATTGTGATTTCAATGAAATCAGCATCTGGCTTTTGAAATTTGCTAACTTGGATTTATATATCAATGTTAATCACTGAGTTTTTATTTTCTATGTGTAGATTTGAATTAATTACCACTTGTTTTGACTATGAAGGAAAATATTGTGAGGAAACCTGCTAGTCGGAGGTTTCCACCCTGTATTTGGTCAACGTGATGGACTATGGTATACAACTCATTCTTAGGGGCTTAGAGACGACCCGTAAGCTGTAGGACGCTACGAGTTAATATAATGGTTAGACAGAAAAAGACGCCAGACTGTCCTAGTCTAGATACAAAGAACAGGGCCCTGATTCTTTAACGTAAAACGATTCCTTGCTGAAAACACGTGACGTGTTTAACTTTATGTTGACGTAATACGTTATTCAGATAATGCAAAGCGAGCTCGATCCGTGCCACGACACAATAAAAAAATGGACATCAGTGAATACCACGTGAATTACGTGTTGAAATGTTCATAGTGAATAAGGGCCCAGAAAAATTAAAAGCTCCACGTTAATTACATTGGTTCTTGTGGTTTTCTGTCTTTCTCATTATGTTTCAAAAGTATAAATAAGTAGGTACAGGAAACAGTGACGTCAATAAATCAAGTTTTGAATAGTTAAATAAAACATGAGATTTGGCTCATATTGTATAATATATTAATATGTAATACTGAGGTACTTAACATTGTAAATTGTTTTAAACATTCTTACGACCTATCGTAACATAATTCATTGTGCAATTACAATTCTTGTGTGTGTTTATGCTATATGGAGTAACTTGTCAAACACTCGCAACATTCGTGGGTACCTACCTAGGAAGTGTAGGAAGATTCTATTCATTCGATTTCAGAATGATTTCTAAATAGTTTTAAAAAGATGCCCTCAATTAATATTTGATCTTGTTATCTTAAACCATAATTAATAAAACGTTATAGCCACCTTGAAGATTGCTATTTATTGCGCGCGTAGAAACAATGACAAGTTTTATTATTTACTAAACTAACGCGTGTTTGATTCAAATTGTTTAAGAGGACGGGTTCCTTCCACCGTCCACCATCTTCTTAAACAATATGAATGACAAGTTAACAACATATTTTTGATAATATGCGCGGCGATTTTACTACAATTTTTCAGTTATATTTATTTTAAAACGAAACTAGGTACAAAAATGCAAATCGGTCTAGACTACTCTGACAGAAAATAAATAAAAAAGCAGTTGAATTGAGTACCTCTTCAAATGACCTCAATTTTAGTATTGACAGAACGTAAGTATTTCACAGTTATACCGACTGCACAACATTTTGGAAAGTTGGCAAAAAATAATTATTTATTTTGATTAATAAAACAAACTACTAGATCGAACTTCAAATAATAAATTGGACCACATGTAGGTAAAAGTGCAAGATAAAATATAATTTTCTAATACGACTGAAGCGACGTCGCCGTTCGTGAAAAATTGGAGAACATACGAATACTATTGCATATGATTGAAAACCTCTTTTTTAAGTATGTTAAATACAATTGAAAAGAAATGATAATGATTTAAATTTTGCGAGTGACTCACCAGTCCCCCTAATTACACTAAGCGTGGCGTCACATGTGTTAAATACTGATATGTTACGTACATACAATACATGATCACACGCATGTTTATACTTAGTTAAACCTTAGTTACTTATATCTGGATCAATCCAATAAATTAGAATGGGTAAATAGCTAAAAAAAAAAATACCACCTAGGGTGTTTAGTGTCTTGTCGTGCAGATTTGCTCACACACGCGAGATCGACTCGATGTTAAAATTCACAGTACAACAATCCTGCGTCCCGTATGCACAATGTCACAATTTACAATAAGCTGCCACCCGCGAGATAATCCGCATGACACTAAATTATACCGAGTTCCTAATATTAAAAAGTAGGTAAGAAAATAGTCGAAACAGATTCTCGCTTCTAGTGGATTAGCGATTGGTATTTCACATATAAAGAAAATTGTTCGGCTCGGGTTTACATTCCGTAGTGTTTATAGGCCTAGTATATTTGCAAATAAGTTTTTATGACAACTCTATCTTGTTAAACTATCACAATTATTTATTTTCTTTTCTGTCTAAGTATTATTTTTTATCCGTATTAGATGTCAAGATGTCAATTTGTTTATCCTTAATTATAATTTAACTAACATTTCCATTCGTCTTATGCACGTTCCGCTTTTGAGAATTACAATCGAACCGCGTTAGGACTCAACCCAGTCAGTTTCGGTTATCATCGCTACATTTTCCCCCTTCCCGGGCAAATATTCAAACTCCCACAGCGAATTACCCAAAACTAGAGTATCGCCTTCCGTCAGCTCAAAATTTAGCACGTAACAATCATCCTCGCAAGGCGACCTGGGTTTCAGCTGGATAAAATTCTTCCCCTTCAGCTGAGAAACAATCACAAGACCTATATCGAGCTCTAGATACTTGTATCTATGAGTGTCGTAATTTTTGGAAAGCAGTAGCCAATTGAAATGCGAAGGTGGTATATGAGGGGAGAGGAAGTAAGGTCTCGGTGCGAGGATTCTGAAAGATTTGACAGCTCGTATGTCGCAGTTCTGGAAGTGGACGAACCAGTTGGGGATATCTGTGTTTGTGATTCTGGAGACGATTTCTTCGAGGTCGTTGGGCTGGCGGCCGATGCGGATGTTCGAGAGGATTCTGCAGGGGACTGAGAGGCGGAGGCGGTCGTCGTCGCTGATGAGCCCGGTCAAGTTGAGGGAGGAAGACCACTCGTAGTAAGCGTCGGAGACTATGACAGGCGCGCCTCGGACGAGATGCTGGTTGAAAACTTCGTTGTAGTTAGAATCGGATAAGCGGGCGATGGAATCTGTAATGGAAGACTCTTGGTTAGGTACTCCTTGGAATATCGGTTATCAGTGGGCATAATAGGAAGAACTTGATGATGTCACAATCCCCAGTAGTATTGATCGATCGGAGCACCATCGGGTGTATCGGAGATGACATTGTGCAGGTAAACAAATAAAAAAATGGGCCAAGTGCGAGTCGGACTCAGGCACTAAGGGTTCCGTACCATTATCTATACAGCATTAGTTCAAGCTTCTACTTGTTATTAATAAGTACTAAAAAAGGGCAAAAATCACGTTTGTTGTATGAACTCCCCTATTATTTATTTTCTGTTTTTTAAATGTATTTTTATTATAGTGGCAACAGAAATACATCTGTGAAAATTTCAACTGTCTAGCTGTCATCTAAGCCAATGATTTTTATATATTAACTACTAAATACTTTCTAGTATATTTTTCTGTGCCCAAGCTATCAAGTTCATGTTATAATATAAAGCATGATGACAGAAAGATGGACAGACAGCGAAGTCTTAGTAATGGTGTGCCGTGTTCACCCTTTAGGTACGGAACCCTCAAAATAGACAACAATATTTAGGTAGAAACTAAAATAAAATCAACACCAACGACACATAAAATTCGTTCACCGATCTACACCCAGATCTGTCAGTGAATGGATACCCAGTCAAATGCCTTTTTTGTTCGATTTCAATGCCTGTCCCAACCGAGAATCGAACGCGGGACCGACGTGACGACTAATAAAACAAAATATGTTTTACATACCTGCCTACCTACCTAAATACCTACATAAGTATTGTACGCGTCTGAATTCCTGTTTCAAGGTTTTAAAATTAATCACTTAAGTTTGAGGGTGCTTAAGCACTGTTTTTTTTTATTATTATTTTTAATAAAAATGAAAAACAAACAAGCGTTTATATTTAAGGCAGTTTTTGGTATTGCAACTTAAGGTGATGTACCGATTGTAATGCTACCACGGCAAAGGGATGGATTACTATGGATTGTTATGACTTACGAAATTGCATCTTCTGTATGTACTAAATAGGTACGCCTCTTATTTCTATGGTTACAGATAATTACATAAAAAACTTCTATTCATAGGTAGGAACGCTTTTAAACACGTGGTTATACGAGGACTTTTAGGTAGTGCGTATAATTGCATTTTGAACACTTATATGGCTAAACAAGGCTTGAATAAATGCTATCAAGCCTGAATCTATTCAATATTAGAATAGGTAGTTAGAGAATAAGTTAAATTATTCGAAATATATATTGCTTCAACAAAAGGTTTGCGCAAGCGTAATAATAACAAAGTTAGTATTGTAAGAATATAGTGAGAAACAAATTATGGCATGTCAAATAAAAGTACTCACTGACTGCTTCACAAGCGATACAATCTGTAGCAGAAACGATGTTCGAGTCCAAGCTTCGTTGCTCTGACTTTTCTATCAGGCATTTATTGCTGTATAACGGAGTCCAATCCCAAACTGGGAGCAGTTTTATCAAAACGATTCTCGCAGCCGCTGATGCGTGCCATTGGAAAGTATCAGTCTGGCTTACGGTGTAACTTATAGCCAGCACCATGATCAGAAACAGCAAGATTCTCGTCCATCGCTTGATAGAAGCCTTGCGTACCGCATTGGTCAAAGGCCTGCATATTATATCCATCTCCTCATCACTGATACCCGCCTCCTTACAATATTCGTAGAAAGAACGCACTTCAGAGTTAATGAGCTCGAATTTCTCACGTTGAGACATCGTCGTCCCGGTTTTTAAACTCATTTTGCACAATGACCTACTCTCGCAAAACGATCGATAGTAAAGTTGGGAATGCGGCGTGGCTTATCGATAATGGAATTTCGCGCGCGCGCCTTGTGAGGACTCGGGAACTCGTAGAACAGCCTATATAAGTATAGTTAACATTGTACATAGTTATGTAAAAAAAAACTTAATTTTAAAAATAGGTATTGGTATCTTATATTTTACATACTTAACACCTATATATTAATAAAATGTGTTAATTAAATGGATATGAAATACTTGAGTATTATATTTACAGATCCGATAGGTAGGTAGACAACTTTACTTAAACACAATATTGAATGAATCCATAGACAAAATGCCATTCTTTTAATGGTAGATTTTGGTAAAATTGTTCAATGTTTAAAAATATCCCACTGGACTAGTGTGAAATAAGCTTTATTACTTTTTTTTTGGTAGCAACACTGGAAGTCAAATACTTTCCGCCATATTGAAAGTTCTAATGTGGGAAGTCGGTCAAACACTGACCTTATTAGAGATTTCTATTTATTGCATTTGAATACGTAGCTCAAAGGATAATTAAAAAAGAATTTATATATTTAGTGATCTATTTATTGTAATTCGGTAAGCAACGATAGTGTATTTGCATTTTTGCAATTCGCGTTGATGGATACGTCACAGCGCCATGTTGTATTCCTGCGCTGATTGCAGGCACGAGAATCTGCCAACCCGTTTATTTTCCGGGATTAGTTCCCGATAATAAATCGAACCGCGATTTTGTACTCAAATATATTTTATTTTATATTTGTTGGCAAATGTCAAACAATATAGTGAAATCGATGCATCCCAGTTGTCGCATTTTGAGTGCTAACTCCTAATACCAACTGCAGTTTAGTGCATCCGCGAAAGTTGAAAGGACTGTGTTGTAAAAGAAAGGAGTGATAATTTGCCAAAATTCCGGTCCCTACGCGCAGACGAGAAGGTGCCTACCCGCCGGGGCAGTCGGGCGAAGGAGACATGAACAACAAACGCAAAAATCGCCAACCGCCGAGGTACTTTTCAGTGTTCCGATGACATGTCTTTGTTGTTAGCTGTCTGTGTTAGGTGCATTGCGAATTTTTGGCTATTTCGTCGAGCGCACGCTGCTTGAGAAGCCAGGATGTTGAAACTATGATGTAAACACAAGGTTGGAATAAGTTTGTTTTGCGTACGGTGAGTCGACGGGACGGCGCGCGCGGCGACAGCGGCACGACACTACACCTAGGTGTTTGGCCTACTTTTGCAGCGTACTCACGTCGATTAATATAGCCACGAGATCAGCTGTTCGCCGCCTGTGTCCCACACTCGTTCCTAATCTAAATACCTCATCTAACTGGTAAGTTCAGCTATCACTGACAGTGGTCGTCGCACGTTTCCTCCACTGTAATTACAAACAAAAGCACTCAGTTTGAATAGTGTACAATGCCTAGGAAGTTAGTTTAATAGCTACTTTCACTCCATAGAGCGCTGCGCAGTGATACACCCTGGCATGTATCCAAATTTCTTAATTAGAATTTGCTCTTTTCTTTAATTCATGTGGTTGCTATTGTCATGATGACTCTTTGAGTGCTTGTGTGCTAGCATGGTGCCATAGTTTTGTGAACATGTGTGAATGATGGGATCAAACAGAATTTAATGGTCAGTTCCAGTTACAAAGTTTAGTAGTGAAAGTGAGTAATTAATGCATTGTTTTACAGTGTCCAATATTTATGTATAGTTTTTAAGCTTGAAGCTTTTAGAGTGGTCATGAATGTGTGAACTTGATAGCTAATATTTTCGTCTAAAATTAGACAGGTAAGTCTTTGGCGGCTCGAAACATTTGCTTTTGATTAACAATTGGGGAATAGTGAACCAAAATCGTTTTGCTTAATAATTGCAAGTTATTTCGTAAGGCTGGCAATTCTTAGGATAACACAGATTGGAATGTCTTAAAAACATTTGAAAACTCAGTGTGTAGCTGGAACTATTTACTGTCATCCTTTACCATTACTATAAGAATCACTAACAACTACCATGGTCTTGTCGTAAGCTTGCTTGTTATAAATGCCTGGTTTTGATTTACAGCTGGAAAACATGTTGGAATATTGTTCCAAGTTTCTGTTTCTGAACAGATAGACAGAACAGAAAACAACCCATGTAAAACATTATATTTTACTAATTAAAGATGGTGTTAATCTTACAAGTTCAAATGTCTTCAATGAATATTATGAATAACTGAGTGATGACAACAATAGCAACAATCTGATTGTTAGCATTCATGATGTATGCATTTAATTAATATCTATTGAGATTGTATTCCTCATAGTAGTATTGCAAATTAGCGTTATAGAATTGATAAATAATAATACTGTTTTAAAAAGCTTCAACATCAACAAGGTATATAAAGTTATATTGATTTTTAAATCATGCTTCTGGTCCAATTTTGATATAATTATATCAAAATTTGCTACCATCTGGGAACATTTTCAAGCATATAAAGAACATGCAAATTTATCAAAAAATATATTACATCTATCATATTCGGTTAGTAGGTCCTTTTTACCCCCAAATGAGGCTTGTAAGTGACCAATTAGCGCTCTAGGGTAATAATGTAGCTAGAAAAGCCCTAGGGCGGTAAGTAATAAAAAAAAAACTTCACTCTTTCAAAAAGTTCGTGTACATCTAACCAGCATACTGGCAATAGACAATGACAAAAAAGGTCGCTTCGCTATTCAGCCTTGTCTTCGTATGAGTACAATGAGTATGAACGGCGAAGCTAAATTTCATTTTTTTTTTCTTTTGATTAATGGCACCATATGCATATATTTGCCAGCGTCAAGTTTATATTCTCAATTTCGTTCTTGAAAAAAAATAATTTAAAAAGGCGGAAATAAAAAACTTTAAATATTGTTTGTTTTTGGTTATCTTTATAATTACGTCCTAATTAGGAAAAAAAAACATGAGTTCTGCAAGTGATGAAGATATAAGCTGCACTCCAGATTCAATGAAAATGGAAGCTGAAGCAGCAATTAAAATGTTTTATTATTGTAATGCCAGTTTTTTTCTACTTACCTCAATCGAGATGTAAAGCGGAGTAGTTAGCTCGGGTGTAAGCATCGATTGCACCCTCGAACTATAGGCGCCCTCTCTGCCCTCGTGCGCCTAAATATCACGGGCTGCAATTGATGCCTTACAGCCCTTTGCTACTAATCTACTATTAAGTTTATTGTGTGGATGTCGACCCATATTATTATATTATTATTAACTAATTTGGAAACGTATTGCCTTATTGAGACTTTTTGCGCTATGTCAGTATTTATTTTATGTGGCGCCATAACCATATGTCTCGAAAACTACTACATTGGTATTTGTGGTTTTTATTTCATCTGTACTTTTTGGAATCATGTGCAGCTTATTCCTTTGACAAAAACACATCCCCACAGAGTTCAATTTAGGCTAAATTTTAAGCCTAAATTGAACTCTTTGGATGTATTGGTGTGTGTGATCTATTTTCGTACAAAAAGACAGTTAAAAACTAACTTTTTTGTCTGTAGTCAAGCAATAAACATTTACTTTATAATAGGACAAAGTGGCCTTAGCTATTGTCTCACGCGGCCTCACAGGACCTATGGTTCAATGAGTCATCAAACCAATAGTAAATAGCACTCCATGGTCACCCATACAAGACCTGATGAAGCTGAATATTGCGTAACTTGCAGTTCGTTAAATACACCTAAGTAACAATGCTATAAAAGCTAACAAGTATCTAATTAAATTAAATTTAAGTAATTATGAGATGCAAAAATAAACAAAATGTAATTAAAATAAATTAAAATAGTTTATGATGAGTCGAGTGAAAATTTTAGTATAGTTATAATATAGTTTAAATATAATTTAGAATGTGACTCAAAGCTATGAGACATGCCTCTTACTTCCTACTTTCATTTAGCATAGCACATTCCATTGATACACACCTCGGTTTTGTGTAACTATTGATTTTAGACACTAGTTTTATTAAAAATGCATATTTATGTAAAGCAATCTAAGGTCTATTCTGTTTGATGGCCTGTGTATTATAATTATGCTGTATGGGCTAACTTTGTTACATTTGCGGTCAGAGCTCTGTTACAACATTCAGTTATTACAATACAATACCCAAGTTCTTTCATGTCACCACAAGAATAAATATAATTTATAAAACTGGCACTAAAGGCAGTGTTATCACTAACAAGCGATATCTTCCATACAACCATTAACAGTTTTCAGTTTTCAAGAATATGAATCATGTATAATAGCTGTGGTAAGTACCTTTGAAGCGAAATAATCAGTAAATTATTTAAAACTTAATAAACTCAACCTAAGATACTGATCTCAGGTTGTGCTAATTCTAAACATCAGTCTGGCTCTACGTTGATGCTCAAGTAAGTCCCAAAATATTATTGGAAGCAAATGCTCCATGAATACTTATAATAAAATTGCGCATTCATTTTCACTATAGACACAGGTCATTGACCTCTCATGCAATCATGACATATCTATAATGTTGCAGAGATCTGTTGGTAATTCTTGTAAAATTTTCAAGTGACTGGGCATTTGTCACTAGGATAGCTTTATTTTAGAGTAGTATAGAGAGTGGAGTGCACATTAGTGCAGTCCTCGGTTACCTGATATGGTGTTTTATTGTTATGCCACATTGGTGCAGTGTGTTGATACAACACCATCACTTACTTTTGTTCTTAACTTATAATACTTAATGGTGTTAGACTACCCGTCAAAGTGAATCCAAAGTAGAAATAATATTGTAAAATATAAAAAAATGTTTTATTCCATACAAAAAATTGATCGGTCGAGTTGTATGGAGGACAAAATCTTTTTATTTCTTAATTTGCAAATCTTTTTTCTGCAGTGGGTTCACTTTGATAGGGACCCTTAAGTATTACTACACCGTTCTGTTACACATTGTATATAAAAGAAGTAAGGAGATTCGCCAGGAATAAACTGCTGAACCTCAGTTCAGACCTGCAATTCATTCTCGTGAAAACTGGAGGGCGCATTCAGTATAGGGTGTAATAGTCAACTAAGAAATGATTTTAGGAAATTCAATTCCTTAAAGGGTTTCAAATGGGGAGTTGGATAAATTCTGTTTTATGTCGCTGGTTACTATTATGTCTATACCAGTAGTAATATTGTGTGTTGTTCTTCACAGATCGCCGCGAGGCCGAGTGGTGGCGGAGGGTGTATACAACAACGCGCACTTCATGCACGCGGCGACATCACACGTAGGCGACACCGTACAGGTGCTTACGCAGTCAGGAAGCCTGTGGGAAGGCGTCTTCAAGACTTTCAGTGCGCAATTTGAGGTTAGTCGCCAGCACCCGTCTTCACTATAAAAATTTCAACACGTTACGGCCGCGTTATTTTTACTGTTTAGAATTCTCGTGTTGCGCTATGAGAATAATGTATTGCGTAAATATAAAGTTAAACACACGCGTTTCAGCGAAAAATGTCGTTGTTCATTAGAGAATAAGGGCTCTCGACGCTCTGGCCCTGGAAAAAAGAAAAAGTTAGTCAACAGGGATCATTAATCGGGTAGTCATAATGGTTATGCTAGCCCACTAACTTGGATAAGTTGGCTTAGCTGTGGAGTATTATCAATTCTAAACATCTACCAGTAGACAAGGATTGCCAGAGTAGAATTATTATGTTTGGTTAGCTGATGGTCTAATGGGTGAACCTTGAGGAATAGAGAGAATTATAACTGCTCCAAAAATATGGGCCTAGATTTTTTACTTCTGTTTGACTCAGTGGTATACTTTTCTGAAAAAACTTTCAAGACTCTTTGCCATTTCACTTTTTGAAGGGCTTGGCCAAGGTTGCTTAATGCACTTCTGAAAATGTTCACTGTATTTTGCATTACCATATCCATTTAACAGTTACTTGACCTGAGTATGCGCTTTATGACGTGAAATTTTGCATGGCATAGAAGATGTACATAATGACATGACAAGAAGAAGAAGATTTAACAAAATGTGACTACCGTCTTCAATTTGACAGGCGCTGATATTTTTTTTTGTCATTTTGGTTAAAAAAAAAATTCTACTGGACCGATATTGATACATTTATAATTTTTAAATCGGTTCTACTGTCTCTTATATGTATGATAAGTTTGTTCCCTGATGTATGATACGAGTATATCAGAGACAGAGATATTAAACAAAATACAGTCGAATAGATTGATTATTAGAGAGATTCATAAAGTAAACGCGATGAAACACTTTCTTTACGACAAATCGTTGATTTGTGATTTGCTGTGAGTGCCTAGTCAACTGCGGTCACGCTATAAGCGCTAATTCGCCATAGCAGTAATGCCACTTGAGTAGACGGGAAGCGAAACTGTGAACTCTCACCTTGGGACCGGTAGCCGACGCATTATGTCACGCACATCGCCGAGTGTTAATCATTATCAATACATTGAAAATGGTAGTGATGAAAATTCTTTGTGAGGATCTACGTCTCTGAAGCAAAAGCCGATTGACTATACAAAAAAAAAGAAAGACTCACGTCTTTCTTTTTTTTGTATAGTCAATAGGCTTGCGCTTGACCACAACTCACCTGATGTGAAGTGACGATGAGGTCTAGGATGTAGCGCGCTTGCCTAGAAGACACCGATTCACTCTTGATTTGAAGAGACCGAGACATCTGTGATTATTTGAAGAAAGTTTGCTGTTTAGATCTGTCTGAGTCTATGATGCTATCGTACAAAGAATTGGTTTGGTAATTGTCATTGAATAATGATGATATAGTGTATTTCTACGGACTCGTTGACTTCCTGAGAATGCGTTGTTCTTTATTACAATAACTCCCCTATCCCCATTGCACCATCGGAAAGATATAGGGCCAACCTTTTTGAACCTGCCTCCTTATCGGCTAGTTAAGCGTGAAAGAGTTAAGAAAAAGAGCAGCTATACTTGGTTTCGTTTTGACAGCGTTGAAGCAGCGAACTGTCAAGTTGTAACCAAGTTTGGTTGCTTTTGTTTTCACCTCTTTCATGCCTATAACTCTAGCCGATAAGAGGGTTGCTTGAGGTTCCATAGACTTGCACAAAACTAATAGCGTTTACTCTTGTTCATTGAACTGCTGCATTTGAGAATACCGGCTTCTATATCTTTCGATAACTATAATAACGTTCCGGTTGAGAATGTCTAGTGTCCAGAAATGTCCAGTGTGTTAAACAGTCTAGTTTTAACTTCGTCAAGTCTGATTACGTCTAATGACTTAATCAACCGTCCATTATCAAATGGTCTTTTTCCGGAAATGTTTAGTCCAGTATCAATTGTCAGGTCTTAAATGGACGAGTATTAAAAACTGTCTAGTCATAGATTGTCCAGTCTAGTATTGTCCAGTTAAATTATGTCATGAATTAGATTTTTCGTAAAATGAGTGAGCTTAGCAGAAACAAAATAAAATTATGGAATCAAATGAAAATAACAAAAACAAGTGAACCTTACAGAAAGCTAATCGTCAAATCATCGAATATGTGTAATATATACAAGTGAAAGTCGCAGAAAATAAATAAACAACGCAGAGACAAAATAGGTTTTGCTGTCGCAAATGAATCTGTGTCATTTAGATAATAGACACGTGTGTTATATTTTAGGCATCCTTATGGGCTATTTTATTTTTTCGCAAGTTGCATCCAAAGAGCAATTTAAGTACAATGAAAAAATATCTGCGTTTGCCATTATCGCCAGCTAGCTGTGACCGTTTACGGCCGTTTTCAATAACTAACTTACCTTTAACTACTAGTTAAAATGCCTACTAATGGTAGCTATCTGCATTTCAATAAACAAAGATAGGCAGGGTTAATCTATCCGCAATGCTTATCTATCTGTCAGAGGGTTCGGAGGCGAAATCTCTAACCATAGATAGGTCGTTTCATACATGTTAAAAAAAATGCGTTTCACAAGCGCGCTATCGCTTACTGTCAGTAACATAAGTGACAGACAGTTAAAGATTTCACCTATCCCTCAATTTCGGAGGATAATTGCCTGGTTACGCGGACGTTTTCCAGTGAAGTTATTATTTTTTAACGTTTTAACTAAAAAGATGGAATTATTCAGTGATGAAAGTGACAATGAACTATACGAAGCTGGTGAATTTGATTCACGAAGTCCGAATTTAATCGAGGAAGAAAACCGCCGATGCAATATTCGTATTAACCATTATTCGGAACTGACGGAATCTGAGTTCATCTACAGATTTCGTGTTAATAAAACGACTGCGCAAGAGTTGTTATTGGAAATAACTCCAGCTTTAAAAGTGCGTTCGTCCAGGTATTTCACTTGTGCATATTAATCACCTACACTTAATTCTAAATTTATTATATACTTGTACTTCATCATATACTACAAGCAACAGCCTACAAATACAACCTATTTACATTTCCAGAAATCATGGAGTATCTACGTTGCACCAATTGTTACTAGCATTGAGATTCTATGCACTAGGAACAATGTTAATATCGGTGGCAGATTTTGTAGGAGTCTCGATTCCTACAGCTAGCCGCATAGTGAGAGATGTATCTCGTGCTTTAGCCGGCCTATACAACAAATATGTAATAATACAAGCAAATACACAAACTGGCTTCCATGCAATTGCAGGATTCCCACGAGTCTTGGGAGCTTTGGATTGTACACACATTCTCATCCAGTGTCCAAGTTAGTAACTTACTATATTTATTTAAGTGTGTTAAATTGGTATATTAACTGTAAGTAAATACATACATCATTTTCAGATTCAAATGTTGGTGAAGAATTTAGGAACAGAAAAGGAACTTTCTCTTTAAATGTCCAAGGAGTCTGTGATGCAGACTTGTTATTTATGAATGTTGTTGCTCGCTGGCCTGGATCGGCACATGATGCCACTATCTTTAACAACTCTACTCTAAAAGGTGCCTTCTTTACTAAATAATAATTTTATCCTACTATCCCATTCATACCTATTATGTGTAACGTGAATCGAGAGTTGTCAATAATATTAAAATTTGTGACAATTTTATTTTCAGTGCAATGTGAAGATGGTGTTTTTGGTAACAGATGGCTCATTGGTGACAGTGCATATCCTTGCAATTCTTATTTACTGACACCAGTGCTGAATCCTTCTACTCCTAATGAAGGCTGTTATAATGATGCCCATGTACTGACAAGAAACCCCATAGAAAGGTAAAATAAAATACCATATAGTTATTGTATATGGTAATATAATAATATCCATTTGTTTTCTTGTTACCACTATGGGCTCTGAGCTTCATTTAAATGAAATATATTAAAGAAAACTACTTTGACGTTAGATTGAAGTATCTATTACCCATTCATATATTTTTTTAATTTACAGATGTTTTGGAGTATGGAAAAGACGGTTCCCAGTACTCTCACTAAAAATTCGATTGGCTTTAGATACAGTACAAGCTGTCATTATAGCAACATCTGTATTGCATAATATATGCAGAATGCAAGGAGTTGCTGAAGTGGAATCTGAAATTGATGTCTATCCGGACTCGTCAAACAGTCATGTTATTGAGGAAGAATTTCCCTACACTGCAAGTTTGGGTCAGCATCACTCCACACGACAGCATCTCATTGACACCTACAGTTTTAGTATCTAATTGGTTTTTTGTAATAAAAAGTGACTTGTTAAGTCCTAGCAGCAATTTATATTTTGGGTCTACTAGTTATAGTAGGTTTGTAATTAAAATGTAGTGCCTAATTATGTTTGAGAGGAACAATTAGTAGGTTATAAAAACAGGATGATACTTAAAACCAATTTTTTATTCACATTAATATTATAAAATTAAGCATCTGGCATTTTTTTTAGATGTTCTATTTCTATTTTGAGCTTTTCATTTTCTAACTGCACTTTTTCTGCTTTTGCAGTGAAATATGCAGCCATTGCACATTCTTTTTCTTTTTGAGCCTGTAAAAGCTCTTCTGAAAGTTTTCGTCGTTTGTTTTCTGTAAAAGAATTCTCTGTTTAGTTTCAGCACCATACATATAAATAAACATAAATTTTTGAATTGATCCAAGACTATTGTAAGCTAGATCAAGGCTAAAATTCTAGTAGTTATTTTGCACATCCTTATAGCAAACATATATTTGTTTATATTTCTGAAACAAAACTCTGTAAGACCTTGTACACTGTTTCCAGCAAATAAATGATTTGATTTAACATAGTACAACCATATGTAAACAAAAATGTTCCTTAATATGTGTAAACAACACTAACAGTAATAAAGTAGTGAGTAAATAAGTTCAATCTGTTTTAAATAAAATTTTAAACGTCACCTTGTATTACTGAGTATTTAAACTAAAGGGCACAGTGTCAATCAATTTCTGAGACAATCCAAATAGCAGACTGCACAGATAGAGTAAACACTTCAACTAAAACAGACTGCAGTACCACACTTTAGCAATTAAATAATAACAACTTACGTGAATTTTTTGGTGTATTGAATAATACCGCTCTTGGTACATATGCAATCGGCTCATTACCCTCACCACTAACACCACCACCATTGGTACCAACACCACTACCATCACCCATCACCACAAAAATGTTAGACTCTGGCTGTTTGGGCTGCGGTTCAAGCACAACTTCAGGCAGATCTTCCTGGGCTGAATCTACCCCGTCACCACCAAACTCTACTGTGAACCCACTGCATGTAGCACCCAGCATGGAAGCCACACGGTCCAGGACTTCATCTGGCGGGATGTAGCCCTTGCCACCTCCAGTCTACAAAATTAAATTACTTGTTAGATTATCGACATTTTAATAATGAAATTCTACTTGAATTGACATTATAATAGGTTTCGCTATAAGTACCTTCAAATTGTTCTGTCTTATAGCTGCTGAACGCTTCCTGGCAGCCTTCTTAACGTTCTCCCATTTGAGGCGTAGCTGCTCGGGACGCCGCGATTCACCAATTTGGGCGCTAAACTCGTTGGCGATCGTTTTCCATGCGTCCTCTTTCAGTCTATTGTTCGAAGCGTTCGTCGCCTTCGTCGTTATAATTTTTTTTTGAACGATTAGTTCTAACAATAAATTCACCTCGTCTTTATTCATAGGCCTGGCTTTGATCTGAAAATATTAGTAATTCTTGCATTAATGCAAGTAGGCGCCAAAATGCATCCCAAAACGCTTGGCAAAAAAACTTCGTATATACTCCAAGAGCCATGTTTACTTACCGATAAGTTTGTGTTTTCTTGAGACATGTTAATTTGCAGTCAGTAAAGATAATCAGTATTTATAATAAATTGTATTTAATAATAACCGTTGCTTGTTTGAATTGAGTTCTATTGAAATGTCAATAGTTGAGTTGTCAAATGTCAGCAGTGCGTTTAGTTATTGCCACTGGAATAGCTTATATACGGACGGCTTAGTTTGTATTTCATAAAATAGAAATTGAAGAGACATTTATTATATGCAGGTAGCTCTTAATATCATAAATGATACAAACATCACAGAATTTTGAATAATATGATAACTTGTGTAACCGAAAACGATTAGTGCTAAAATATGTACTTACTTTTAAGAAATGGAACAACGAAACGTTCCGGAGGACCGAACTTACTAGGGATAGGGTCCCTATCTGTCGTTAATCTCCGATAGACATTTGAAAGTTTGGTTATTGAAACAGCAGTAACAGTTAGTAATACTTTTACTGGCAGGTAGAGATAGCAACTACCAGTTAAGAGCAAGTAAGTTATTGAAAACGGCCGTTAGAGAAGCAAGAATGTATAGTCTCTGTTGGTTAATACATTAAAAAATTGACTGGCGAAGATAAATAGTGCATTCAAAGAAGCATATTTTACATCTTATGAACATATTACACATAATCAACTTTTACCTCTACCGCATATATCATACATTTTAAAGCTAAAATAACTCGCCCATCAAGCTAGAAATTTTAATTTTTAAAGTTAATTCAAATTGCCTATAGAAGAAAAATTCAAAAAATAGTTATGAAGTCATTCAGACTCTCGGACGCGTAACAACTGTTACCATAGTTTCCGTTATAAACTCATAAGCATCTAATAAACATAAAGCTTTGGTATGTCGAAAATCTCATTTCAAACCAGTTTTTGGCCATAAGTCACTGATATTTATTCCGTCGCGACACTTGAGCCCGTTTTTTGTATGATTTCTAATCTGAAACGCAGCCATGCTTTTGCATTTGCTTAACTTTTATACGTTCGTATATACAACGTGTAACAGAAAGGTGTGACGATACGAGTACTTAAACCCTTAAGTAGTCAGTTGATCTTCCCACCAAAGTAAACCCATAGTAAAAGAAAATTTTGCAAAATTTGAGAATAAATTATTGCCTCCTCCATACAACTTGACCGATCACGTAACCAAATTTGTATGGATAACCCAGTATTTTTTTTTTTTAATTCTTGTAAAATTTTCTTCTGCACAGGGTTCACTTTGTTTGGTAGACTAACACCCTTAAGTATTATCACACCTTTCTGTTACACGTTGTATAGTTTTGATGTAATAATTACTGTCCTTATTACACTGGGTGGGGTAAACATAGCAGTATTTTTCTTTAACTTTAGTATCCAGAAGTAATCACTAAGATTATACAAAACATTAACTTTAATTGTCGCCGACGCGTCAAATCGGTGGTAATTTTGTTAATCCTGGGAATAACAAGGTTTTATGGTATTCGGCAAGGTCGCAAGGTTAGGTAAGGTAGTTAGTATCTGAACTAAAGTCCTCGCGAGTTTTTGCACGGCAAGCTATTGAAATATTTACTAATTTAGAATTCCTATTTAGGTTTGTGATCCGAATGTCTTTGCCAAATATTTTTGAAATTAGCTAGAAATTGCTTCTTGTCTTGACCAACTTTTCCCCTTTTTAAGGAAAAACTACGACCTATACTCGAACCAGTGATCAATCGGTTGCTCGGTCAATACAATATTTTTTGAGGATAATACTCTAATTAGGTACATATATATTTATATATATATATATTACCGGAAATGCAGGTCAGATGAAATTCAAAACAGAATAAACAATGAACACGTGACAAGCTCGTAAGTAGTTCAAAGTAGGAACATTGCTTCTCACAATCGTATGCATTAACACTAAAGAGCATTCAATCAATCTGTCCTGCAACTAAGTGACATCCGGTCCCCCTCTCACAAGAACAAGGGTATGGCGCCTTTGATAGCGACTAATATTTATTATTATTTGAAAAAAACATTTTTTGCTACTTTTTTCATGCAATACTAGGATGATTATACACATGCTTAACTTGCGAGGCTAATACACGTCGTATCACAATTTCAATTTTCTCTTCATACCATGGCATTTCACGTCACTTGCTTGCTGTCAAGCGTGTATAATATCTCGAAAAGGGTTGCGTTTCAAGACGGTTTTCCCGAATTTTTTTGTGACATTGATAGCTATGCATCATAGTAATTCGGCCTAGTACACTCTTAACCTATAATCCGAAAATCTTCGTTAATTGTCAATTAACAACTGACTTTGAAAATAGCGGGGTTTTATAAATAGTTACTGTTTATTTATTTATTATTTTCTTTTATTTATTTACCCTAGGCCGATAAGAAAGTTATTTTGTCGTATACTTCTCGTGTGCTCCTTTGTCTTAAATGTTATCAGAAGTTTCCTGTAGTTAGATTTTGGAACAAAAGTAACTTAAGGTGCTTGCCGAATTTAAGTTCTTTGCCACTTTTTTATACACTTTTATGTTTAATTAAAGATAATGGAGCGGATAACGGTAGCGATTATTGATTATTTCAATACTCGCTACCGTTATCCGCTCCAAGTACAAACCCACCCTAATCCATACATTCGTAGACTCCTTCACACATTAATTTATTTAACATGTATTTTGCTCCGTTACATAACATCCGGCCACTTCCTGCCTCAATGAATATGATACGTTGATAATTAAACATTGAAATCGTTTGCTGACCGATTTTTATAGCGGTATCCGCTATGTTGTTGAGTTTTGTTTTAAATAGTTTAGTGTGATTTTATTAACCAAGTGAGTTTTATTGATTCGCGCGCGTAGTGACTTCGCAAAAAATGGTAAAGATATAAGACTGAAGTGGACTTATAGGTAGAAGAAGTATCTCAATATTAAGAGAGGCTTACGCTCATAAGAATATTTTAAACAAACTATTTAAACTTATTAAAATAAGGTATTTTTTTATGATCTGAGACATCCGCAACTAAAACGATTCAAACAACATTTAAACTAAAGTTCACAAGCGAGGTCACGGGCCAAAGCTAGTAGACTGCAACACTGAAAAACCAAGGACCATCCACTGCGCGCGCATCAACATCATAAAGAACATTCCAACCTGTGGCCTGAACCTAACGTGTCTAGATTTCTATAACCGTCAGTTAAGTCTGGATCATTCATTAAAATTATTACACAACACCACAGTCTCAATATAGCGCAATGCACTAACTGCCTGAGATTTGATCACAGTGCATATCAATGCAGTTCGGTTCGGTTACATAAGTGAATGTAAGAAGTGCATCCGCGTTGCATTTTCAAATCTGCGAGCTGTGCCCTAGCGGAACTGCGCAAAAGTAGGCCAGATCAATAAACAGTGCCATTGTCGGTCGCGATTTTTGAACATTCGCACAATGTAATAGTTCGACATGTTAATGATATATCGGTGAAGGTGAACTGAGTTAAAGCATCAGTGCATAGTGACCTAGTGAACTTGTCTCATCGAATATCTAATCACAATCGTAATAGTGGCTAGTTTTCTGTAAAGAGAAATAAAACTCAACGGTCCGTGATCAGTGTTGAGCATAAAGTGATTTGAAAATTTTATTGATTAAAGATTTTTTCTACTGACCCGAATATACATAATTTTGGCAGTACACAATTATAAAAGTAATAAATTTAATTCCTTTCATCCTAGTTAAAATCTATTTTACTTTACGATATTCGTTTTGAATGAAATAAAAGTGGATTCGAAATAGATTGACGTCCGAATGGGGCATATAACGGAGTTTGCCATGTTTCTGCGACCGCCGTACCACCTGATTCACTATCGACAGGTCAATGTTACGCGAAAAGTAAGTGAATTGAATACATTCACAGGCTTTTTGAATTATTTATCATGTGTGTGGAAGGCATTGATGAGATTCAAATTTTTGTGGACTGATTTTCTTGAGGCTTGATAGGTTGTGTTTGTTGGCATAGTTTTCCAAGTAGTTGTATATGTTTTAAACCTTACAAACAAACACAACAGTGTTTAGGATTAATCGGTAACTTTGTCTAGTTCTTTTGTTTTTTTATTAAGAAGAATATTGTTTTAGCTACTTTTCATCGAAAAATAGTTTTGATACAAACATATTTGCGGAAATACTAGGACGAACGTGAAACATTCGCGTAATACATATATGAATAAGGTTAATTCAGGTGTTGCATTAAAAAGTAGTTACTGAACTACATAATTATCTTCTTGTAGGAAGAAGCAGATTTTTTGGTTCGTATTGGGTACAAGTAAGTACGACATATGGTACGAAAATATTATTCTTCGATTTCACATATTGACTTTTGATATTTGAAAAATTCTTATATGACTTACTTTCAAATTGTCCCATATCAATTTTCTAAATCGATTCATAATTTAATAATAATACCAATGAAAAAAATCAAAAGTTACTTGCCTAATTTATGTCTATTTGCCACTCTTTTTTTAATAAGAAAAAGGTATTACTTATTTCAATAGAGAAACGAGAATATAATTTGTTGGTGGATTCAGCAATCGGATGTTTGGGCGGCGCGCGGCGTGGTTACCATACCTAGCAATATGTCGCTTAAATGTTGGTACAAATTCAAACTAACATGTTAGTTTTTGTACCTTTACACATTTAGTCCTTTTGATACCATCCAGAGAAGTGAAGGCCTATTTAAAGCACAGCCGGTATGAAGCTACTTTTAGACTGATATAACGTAGTATCTAGGCCAGGCTATATCTAGGTCAGATGACACTGGCCTGGAAGTCGTGGAACAGGGGGGCGTGACCTTAGCGGGCTAGCCTTTTACTGCGTTTTGGGAATACTACGCTTACTGAGAGATTTAGGCCGCTCGAAGGCTTCTCGTTACATCGTATATTTGTAGAGTACTTTGATCGAAAGCCTTCTTAATGTTGCTAAAAATGTGTTAACACAAACACACGCCTTTTATAAATTACTCCAAATAAAAAAGTTATGTTTTTGTGTTTCACGCGATGACTGCGCTATTATTATATTATACAATTGATAGGTTGTCCCACAAATTACTTTACTTTGTCAGAATTGATCTTCTAGTTGTAGATTTGTAATTCAAAAAATTTAAACTGTTAAATGTAAGTCTAAACTTGTTGTAAAAGTGTTCCGTCTGTATAAACTGAAAATGTCACAGCTAATGTTCAATTCTTTGACCCATATTTCGTAGCAGCTAAACTGCCATAAAACGGCTCAAGCATTTAGCCGCCACCCGCTAAGTTGAACGCTCCACTTCGTCCATAGACATCGTCGTCTGTCTGTTGCAACCGTACGTTCACATCGCTTTACATTCCTTGGAGATTGTCCGCGCGACCTTGCGGCCTGAGATTCGCGAAGGAAGCCAACATGTTAGAGCTTTCACAGGCTCGCACAATACACACCGCGTCTACTTTTATACTTAAAAGATAAGTTATACAGGGCTTGGGGTGTACTAAGCCGATAGTGGGTCATTAGACCCATCATGACGAATAATTTTCAATATATGACCAACTCGAAATTTGAAAAGAAATCGTCGCGTGCCATACATTTTGTCGACGACCGATAAACTTTTTTCAATTAAACCTTTTTTTTTTGTCGAGTTCTAAGTTCGAGCTGTCCTTGTTCGTCTTGAAGAGTACAGTGACACCTTTTTGGCTAAGTAAACTCCTAACCGATAGCCCTGTATATAACAGGATCCCATTTTTGGTTTCACCAAGGCCTTGCCTAGCTAGCTACGCCATTAAATTTATTTCCACCATCTGACAAGTAGAGATACCACGGTACACAAGTAGAGAATGGTAGAGATTGCACGGACTTGCACGAAACTCATCTTGACTACTTATATTATATTCCAAGTTGCACCTATAGTTATGAGTAGAGACTCATTATTGTAATTAACTTTTTCTGTATTTGCTAATAGTCACTATTGACTAGATGAGTACACGCCTAATATCAACCTGGCTTCAATATGTCGGAATTTCGTAAAAGTTGGTGAAAGAGTCGATCAAAGTTGGTCATATTATGTGACCCTTATTCGGCTTAACATATAACCTATTACTGCCAAAAGTGTATACAATGACAACGCTATTTATATACGCAATCAAGTTACGTAGGTATGTTTCTATGGAAAATCGGAAACCTACGGAGTTGACCTTTGATCTTTCAAAACAAGTTGACTGATAAACGGTATGCCTTTTATATGTACCGCCGGAAGGGAATCCGTGATTTGATGTAGGTACTTGTATCATAATTATCGTAAAACACGGTATTAAGTCCACTATATAGTTGACAATAGATTTATGTAAACGGACGTTTTGGAAATCTGACAATTAAAGTTTTGGATAGGTTAGGTATATCGTTCACGGACATTTTGGAAAGTGAATTTTACGCACAAATAGGGATCGATCGCTCGTAGCTATATAATGTACGCGTAACCGATTGCCGATGTTAAGCACATTGAACACGGGCCGGTTTTGTATGGACCGTGTATCCGAAGGAAAGGGAAAGACAAAAAATAATACAGCTAATTTTAAATTAAACCATGAAATTTGTTTTAGTTGCAATGAATACGTTTTAAATCGGTTTTATGTATTGGAATTGAAGTGTTTATCCGTCGCGGGTGGATAAAAACAATTTTAGTACTTCGGAGGTGGTAACATATAACTTGTATCCAAATAGTTTGGTTTTGATATCAAAATAACTGATAAAGTATAGGCACCTGCCTACACTGTTTACGCTGGTTTAGTTATAATTGTTGTATTTAGTTTTTATAGTTTTAAACATTGTCACAGTATTATTGTCATATAGAAGCCATTGTTCGGATACAGCCTTATGACCTATTTGAACTGTTGAACATACACTGAAATGCTTTGACGCCTAGCAAGCTGTGACGTGCTAGCATTTACTATTTCACGTCAAGTAACACCTTAAAAACATTGACAAGTTGGTACTTGGAAAACTTCGTCAGGTCTTCTCTATAGTCTGACCTATGGACCTATGGAGCCGAAACATGGATACTTACGGTAGGTAGGTAGGACTAGTCCCAAATTCTAAAGTCGCTTAGCGAGCTATGGAAAGGGCGTTTGGTGTATAAGCCATAGACGCTGATGTAAGCTGATGATGACGATAATGACTTAAAGGTTAGAACTTAATCAAAATAACTGAAAAAAATATATATACACCTGCCGAATTAAAGTCGGTTGTCACATATTTGAAGCGTTTTGAGCCTGCACTTCAATTGTTTATACTAATTATTTTAAGTATAACAATTAAGGTACATATATACGTTAACACTATATAGATAAAGTTGATATTGTAGCTGCAGTTACAGTTTCCTAGAACGACCAGTATAATTATTTAGATAAGCCCCGCGGCCCGTTACAATGTTTAGAACTAAGTGCTTATGGACAATTAGATATAGGTCGCGACACGTTCAAACGATCTCTAAGGACAAGAGAGCATAGCTAGGGCTATAGCAAATAAAAGAGTTTCTTAAACGTAGATTCCAACGTTCTTTTTCTAGATCATAAATTAGTAGAGATCGACAATCTTGACTTAATATCATCCCTGAGGCAATTACTTATTTCGAAGCTAACAGGCGTCATTAATAAAGCGTGCATTTTACAGGTATAATAAAATTATTTTAAACCTTTTTCAAGAAATCACAATTCTTGCGTTGTAGCGCTCGATCTGTTGCCTTTATACCACAGATAAAACAACAGTTCGTATCAACACTTCCTAGTGTTTTTGTCGTGTTAGGGTCTGATTGCTACGCGAGTAAATATGATTTCTTTATGTTAATGCATAACCTTTCTTTGTTTGTTTATGCATAACTTGTTTACAATGAAACTATACTTCTATTGCATCGAAGTCTTATATGGAAATAATATAATATCATTTCTATATAGAATCTATTATAGCAATGTATTTCTGTTATTCTATAATAAGAATATACGCGATATTTTACATTTGTACGAGATGTTTTACATTATATACATATAGAGCAGGTGTGTTTGTCCGAATGAAAACAAATACTTTATAGAGATTAAAAAAAACACAAAATAGTAATTATTTTCTTACAGTCTAATAATAACGAAGTAATAAGTTCATGTCGAAGGAATATCAAGTCAAAAGTCATCGTAGTCAAGTTCCTAGTTATGTCATGTACGCATTAAAGCGTACGTACGACTTTACAAGAGTTTCTATGAAAATTTCCCGGGGACACGAAAAAAACGTTATACCGTCTTTATATCTCTTGTCCACTGGTGTTCATAAACAAGACATTATTAGTTAATAATCCACCATGATTACACAACAATACTTGAAGAATCACTAGTTTTTCAATAAATATACAGACAAAGAAGCCATTTTTTCCGCGAACGCGGAAATACCCATTACAAATATTTCTCTGAAAAGTGAAAAAACACTTCCATTTTCCAGTCGTTCTAAAATTTTCAAAAATAATTCCGTTCAAAATCAAATTTACTGGTCTTTTTTTTCTCATAGGTGTAAGTAAAGAATTCGTACGAGCGCGTTCATAAATAGGGCCCAAGAATTTTTTTACATTGTCCTCGTAGTGCTTACTAACTCTCCTTGTCCGCTTGCCCACAGGTAGTATTAGAAGTAGCCCACCGGGTGGACCAAGAGGGCGTAGTGGCGGTCGACTCCGTGGTGGAGAAACTAATCTTCAAGCCGCAGGATGTGGTGTCCATCCGCGCCAAGGACTCTGATCTTGAGTACGCCACACACGATGTTTTCCAGACTGATAGCGCAATATCTAGCAAATTTAATGGTATGTACATGAAGAGTATTCTTGGTTCTTCTGAATGTTTAAGAGACCCTATCTTGGGCTTTTCGTCTCTTCCCTCTGCCTGCTTTCTTGTGTATCTCTCTGTTCACCTAGGCGTAGAACGTCCTACACTATGTTTACCGGTTCGCAGTCTTCACTCGTTAACTTTACGGCATATAATAATATGACCGGCTCACTGCCACTTCAGCTTACTAAGACGTAGAGCTATCTCGGTGACACGTTACTGGTTCTCTGAACCTACATAAGATGTTGCAAAGGTCGTCCTACACACGATCGTATCGATTTGCCGAAGGGAGTCAATGTACTCATCATTAGGCAGTTGTCACACCACCGCGCGCAGACGACCAAGCGAGATACGAGTAATATATTCTTGTTCAAAAAACGAACAAAATAATCAGATTCTGTGACAATTAAAGAGTTGTAGTTGATCCCTGATCATTCATATTCAGTCTCGTCATTGTCGACGAAAACATTTCCTCTGCTATTTTGTACCGCGAATACAACCATATGAATGAATGATAGTATAAACGCGAAAGTTTGTATGTATGTGTGTTAGTTTGTAAGTACTCCTTCGCGCCCGAACGGATTTGAATGAAATTTCGCATCGAGATAGCTCATGTCCTGCCTGGCTTTACAGATAGGCTACTTTTCATCCCGTAAACATGCAGTGTTCCCGTGGGATTATTAAAGTTCCGCGGGGTAGAACTAGTCAAAGATAAAACTCGCTCAGCGATGCTCGCTTAGCTGTTAGAAATCTCGCCCAGCGACTAACCGGCGCGGCGGAGACTTCCGTACGCTCGGTTGCGCCGAGCGATTGACGCAAATAATCGGCCGCACTCGCGTACTTACTTTATAGACCAATTAAATATTAAATAAAAAAGCTTTTATTTCTTCCTTAATTAATTCCAGACAGAGTTTCTGATCTGTTAGCAAGGTCAATATTTGTATACTTTTAATTGTAGTGTTAGTTTGATTTGGGTTTTTAATGTGAGGTCTCCCTGGACGGTAAACGCCTCCTCATATTGCTTTGTGATGCTCCAATATTTTAGAGCCCAGCGACATAACAACAGAAACTACCCGCTCGCTTCTCGCTGCTCGCCGACTCAAATATATTGATGAGCTGCTTAATTTTGTATATTACAACTACTTATTTGTGACTACCTGTGAAAAAAGAGTTCATCCGCTTCTTTCTACTATTGGCAAAAAAAAAACTGTTTAATTATATTAGCTTCAACCTTAGTCTTGTTAAGTCGCCTTTGTTTTTGCAGTAATATATATTTTTTTATCTATCTAACTCCAAACCATTGAATGTCAATTGTCACTTCACGTTTATTCTAAACAGTATAGTTTTCATAGGTAACGGTCGCGCAGCCGAAGAGCGCCACCTAGAGCCGTGGGACGGATGCGACGGTGACGTCAGTGACTCTCCGTCGCTCAACGGGGACGCACGTCTCGAGGACCTCGAGTTGGACCACCGCGCCAACGGCTGGGACGCCAACGACATGTTCCGCAAGAACGAGGAGATATACGGAGTGCACAGTACCTACGACCACTCGCTGGCGGGGTACACGCTGCCGCTGCAGCGGAAGGACACGCAGGATTATAGGTACGACATTGACGGAATGTGGGTAGATGTAGTATTTGCGAACTAACTTGGGAAGTCACACTCTTGCGTCAGCTGCTGGGAGATTTAGAGAGATGCTCAGCCAAAATGAAGATATGTACATCCCAAGCGGGACGTGACTGCTCTGTACTGTGCGCGAAGAGGTACCGTGTGCAAAGTACCACTTCATACTTGAATGCTCCATTTCTAATTACATTTGTTCGTTAAGCTAATGGTGGCCTTATGTTGATATTTCTATTATAATTATACTCCATTCGCATACTAGGTCACCCGGCGAACTCCGTACCGCCTAACAGTAGATTAATCGTCGAGTCAAAGACTATACTCTACTGATTCATCAAAAATCGATACGCAAAAGCCATCTTGTGCATTTGACAGGTCGGTGGCGTGACCTGTCAAATGCGCAAAAAGGTGGAGTTTGGAGAAACCCAATTTATTTAAGTGCCTGTGAGTCTGGTGGTCTCTTGGTTTCCGCTGAGCGAGCGATAGACACAAGCATAGAGGATTTTATGTGTCTAAGGAACCCCAGAGAACAAAAAGGAAAAACTACTATTCCGACCCACCTTTTCAAATGCTGTCAACGGACAACGTGACGGAACACGGCAAGGGGCTTGGCGACGCGCGGGTGGTCACTAACCACGGTCTGAGCCTACCACCAGTAAATTGTCACCTGTTTTGCAGCACCCAGGATCACGTGTGGGGTTACGATATTAGGATTCTCTCCCACGGACGAATTTGACTCGATATGTATTAGTCTAGCAGATCTTGGGCTATGAGTGTTGTAATTAACCCGACTTTTTTTGATTTTATATATTAAAGAGATTTAACCAGTAAAATCATTTACCTAACAGGGACGCAGAGGCTAAAGCAGAAGAGATCGCGGCCGAGATAGAAGGCACGGCGACTTACAAGGCGCGCATAGAGCTTGAAAATGGCGACGAGGAGACTCGGTTCGCGGCCGTGGTGCGAGTAGCGGATGGGACGCCGCCCGCGCCCGGCAAGTACGTCATACCTAACAAGAGGAAGAACATGCAGGTCAGTACTAGAGAACAAGTTAGCGAGATAAAATATGGCTAGAGATCGGTTCGACGGGAAGAGTCTGATAGCGGCTGTGCTATAGATTTTGGGAAGGTATAAAGATCGAATAGTTGTTATTCCACGAACGGAGTGCGTAGACGCGTTTGCACGCAGATGGGGCTTAAGGTTTCGTCACGTGGTCAATATTCCTTATGTAAATTCACGTTTTTTGAGCTATATTTAAGTATTGCGCACAGCGTTTACCGCTTTTAAAGCGGACAGGACAGGCAACACATAAAAACTCTTTAACAAATGATTAAAAACCATATTTATAATATACTTGAAAACTAGGGGGGAGGGGTGAAATACTGGTTCGTGTTATAGTACGTTCCCATAGTTTGCGCATGTATATTATTGATCGGTCACGTTTCGACGAAATTCCTACGATCTGACGAAATGACGTAACAATTTGATTTTCCGGTGGTTTTACGTTGGTGTCATTGTCGAACGACTTTCTTAGAATATTGTTTACAAAAGAAGTCACTTGCTTAATTAATGCGTGATTGTTTCAAAAATAAGGCTCTATCTTTCGCCGGAGCTACGTTATCGCAATACAAATTCAGAAAAATTAGTGGAATGGGAGACAAAGTGACCTACAAATTTTCAGTATTTTGAATTATATACTCAACTACTGGATGATTTTAATAAAAATTGTATTGGACCCATCGGAAAGTATAGTTTTTGTTCGAATACGAAAAAATATTTTATTTTCAAATCGGACCGGTATCTCTTTGAAATCATGAAACTTAAAGTAAAAACAGCAGATTCCGAACAATTGAGAGTCTCCTCTTTTTTTTATAAGTTAAAAATAGAGTGCCACATTAATGTACGTTACTAATTTAGTACATTAAATAAAAGATTCCGACGAATTGAGAACTTCGATTGTGTGTTGCAGACGGGCAAGCTAGTGAAGTCTCCGAGCTGCGGCGAGCGCGGTCCCGGCAGCGGGGGCAGTGGCGGCGGTGCGGGCGGGGCGGCGGGCGCGGGGGGCTCGCCCGCACCGCGTCCCGCGCCCGCGCCGTCCGCACCCAAGGAGAAGGAGCGCCCGCGGCCGCACAACACGCCGCCAGCGCCGGAGCCGCGGCTCGACCCGCAGGTACACACATACGAGTACATTCGTATCAACCTATAGCGTCCCGGGCGGGCACGGGTCGGGCTGTATAGTACACCACGCCGGCCAAATAGCCGGCTGGAGACTTCACTTATATTTGAAAGCTTATTACCCTTTTCCAACAAAAATTGTTTCTCGCGATGTTTTCCTTCACCGTGTGATAATTAATTCTAATATGCACATCAGTGAAAACACAGCGGTACCTGCCTTAACCTAAATTTGAACCCGAAAACAAATAGAATAAAAAGGCCAAATTAAAAAAAAAAGACGAAAAAAAATATTTTTAACTCGAAAATTGTACACTGTCGCATGTGCTAATAGTATGACGCCATATTTAAATGTAAAACAAGCTGCCTTGTTAATTAACTCGTCTGAATTTAGAGAATTAAATTTAGTGAATTTGCTTTTGCGTTTCTTGTTCTATCCAATGGAGAACGTCACGCGCCAAAACAAGACAAATGACGATTATTGTTAAGACGCGTTAATCATAAGGGTGTACATGTTTAACGTGAGGTATATTGATTCCAGCCGGCGGTGGTAGGCCCCGCGGCGCCGACCAGCGGCAAGAGTTACGCGGCGCAGGCGGGGGGCTACCACGTGCCGCCCTTCCCGCCGCACCAGCCGCAACAGTGAGCTCATTGCTAATCACATTTACTTCTGCTAGGAACACGCTTATAAACAATGTACACAATCTTAACACTGAAAGGAATAATCAAATAATAATAATAATATATATAGAACAACATCCACACAAAGGTGTTCAGGTCCCAAAC
This sequence comes from Ligdia adustata, assembly GCA_947049295.1. Classification (NCBI taxonomy): domain Eukaryota; kingdom Metazoa; phylum Arthropoda; class Insecta; order Lepidoptera; family Geometridae; genus Ligdia; species Ligdia adustata. The sequence goes on from OX346234.1 coordinate 10,369,172, forward strand.
TAGGCAAAGCCTGTGCTATGGTAACCTGATCACTGATATACGTACTTATATAAACACCCAGACACAGCTCAAAAAGACGAAGAAGAATGTTCATGCACACAAATGTTTGCGCTGTCCGGGGATCAAACCCGGAACCAGCGACGCAGAAGTTGAACGACAAGGTTGCTACCAAATATATTTTTTTTAAATGTTTTTTTATCATATTCCAGTTTGTCTACAAAAAAATATATGACCGTGATACAAAACATTAATTCAAATCTGAAAAGGTTAAAGTTACATACGGTATGTACCCAGTGTACCAGTATGTACGAGTATGTCAGATTTGATGGACGCATGCCCGCGCCTATCAACATGCAAAGTAGAAAAACTGAAACAAATTATTTCATACATTATAAAACTTACTTCAAATATAAATTTAAGTAAATAATACTGACTGCTCATATTATATATATTTATTTACTACTCGAGCACCCAGAAAACTCGCTCATTACGTTTTACGTCTACTTTTATTGTGTGAACTGTCAGGTTGTGGATTTCGCTGCCGTGTTCTCTACTTCTCGATAGCTATAATCTCGGGTCTGTTCAAGTCGCGTGTGAATCAGTTTCTTATAGGCAAGCGCCTTACTACATCCTATTCCGCATCCTCGGCTTACATCAAGCCAGTAGCGGGCAAGCGTAATCCTTATTAACTATATAAAAAGACTAGCTTATATCCGTGGCTTCGTCTGCGATACGTGGTGGTGTTCCCCGGGAAAAAGTAGCCTATGGTAGATACTCTCTGTACCTCGAATTATCTCTGTGCAAAACAATCAAGTCAGTCGCTCTATTGACGAGGAGAAGCGCATACAAATTAAAATACTAAAACAACACACTTTCGCATTTATAATATAACTCTGCATTAAAGTAGGCTATTCTATCAACCTTAGGTCTCCTAAAACAGATGATTGACAGCTATTAAAAGTTAATGAATCGTAAGATTAATCTCACCCAATAAATCAAACTGCTTTATTTTTTAGGAATAAAAACCATTTTTATAGTTATGTCATCACATTTCTTAGTGATCGATTCGGCAATAACGTTAACAGAGATATTATTATGGAGACCTGCGAAAACAATGAATACAAATATAAATTATATTTGCTAGGGCTGCGCCCCTCGCCGGCAAAGTGAACGGAGAGCAACCGCGCGGGCCGCCGCATACCAGGCAGGGCTTCCCGCCGCACCATCATCACGTGAGCACTGCTTATTTTAATATATATTTAAAAAACCGCTCGAGGTTAATTAAGTTTGTATAGTTTTTTTAATGTTGTATTATAAATCAAAATAACTGTAAAACTTAGTCAATTACTTTTTAAGTTCTGCGGTTAAAAAGTTGGTATAATAAACTTTTCACACAGCTAGACAATATAAACTGTCAATACTTAACTAACTCATCAGTGAATAGACTCAAACACATTAATAACCATCGACATTTTAATTTATAAACCAAATTAACTGGAAGGAGTTTTGATATCATTTATTACCTAGAAAGAAAAATAATTATTCGAACCGATCGAAATGTTGCTTCTTTTTGAAGTCGTTTTGTAAATAAATAAAATTAATATAAAGGGTTAGGTTTTTATTTATTTTTGGAAGGAACGTTTCTCATGATTGACTGTCGCCGGTGAAATGGTGTGTATTAATGATCTATTGATGTCACCGGTGACTCCCGCTCTGGTTCGTTGTTGGTGCAAAGTTGTCTATCACAATTCTATTCGGGTAACGCTGCGAGTGTGAAGGACACCTTAGCACCGGGAAGGTTCTGGAGCGGGTTATTTGATTAGTATATAAGTATGTATAATTATTTTGTGTTTTGATGAATTCAATGTAATTTTTATATAGAATTCTAATTATCTAGTGTTTATTATTATGATATTAATATTTATATGTTAATGTTATTTAATGTTTATGTGCGTGTTACAGAATCCCCCGCCAGTGGAGCACACGCGCGCGCCGCGACATCACGCGCCGGAACGCAGGCAGGACGTAGAAGTGCAGGTAGCATTACATACACACTCACTTCTACACTTATATTATTAAGATGAAAGATTTGTATGTTTTAAGTAAGGATCTTTGATTTATTGTAAAAAATAATTAATATATAATATAAAAATGAATCGCCGAATGTGTTGCTAGGCGCAAATCTCGAGAACTGAATCGATTTTGCTAATTCATTTTTTTTTTTATATTTCTTGAAGTACGAGGATCGTTTTTACGGAGAGAAAAATTAAAAAAAAACCTGAAAAGGTCTACAGAGAATACTTTTCGTCGATATGTAATAATAACTAAAAGTCAAAGTCTAATATTCAAAAAGGTCGCTGGGTCAACTAGTTGAAATAAATAATTCGTTCTCAATTTGTCTGTATATATTGGTAACTAAACAGAAAAAAAAAGAATGTCTATTCAATGAAGTCGAGTTTTTCATGATTTAAAGTATGTACTGTATAATTTGATTTCTATTCATTTCAGGAGTTGCGCAAGTTCGGTCAGGAGTTCAAGCTGGTGTCGCCGGCGCCTGCCCCCGCGCCCGCGCCTCAACCTTTGCCCCCCCAACAGCCGCCCCCACCGCAGCAGATGCCGCCCCTAGTGCCACCCCATCAGGTAAACTTAACTCGATCAGTAAAATCTACAAAAACAAACCTAAACTGTTAAGTCTGTCTGTGAGCAGGTTGCATATCATACTCGTAGACCGCGATAGATAGACAGTTGAAATGTTTACAGATGATGTGTTTCTGTTGCCGATATGACGACAAATACTAAAAATGCTTTTGCGTTTTTCGTTATGAATAACAACAACAGGTAGAAACTTGTGCTAACGTACGGAACCCTTAGTGCGCGAGTCCGACTCGCACTTGTATTTCTTTGGAATTTTTATTTAACTATTGTATCTTCTGATTTACGAATGGTATATCTTTTTTTTTTTTAATTAAAATATTTAGTTATTCAATTTTTTATTTTTTAATAATCCACTTCCGTAAGAGGTTCAAATGACATACCAAAAAAACAGCTTTACATCGGTTTTTGCAATTTTAATGTAGAATTTGACGACTGCCTTTGATGAAATGGTTTTTAACAAGTTTCGTAGGACGAGATTCGAATTCAAAGCGCCTGTGAACAAATGCCGTTGTGACGTATGTATTTAGCCGTGTGCTATTTTCTTCCGAATTCACAAAAAAAGGAGAACGTACTCAATTCAAATGTATATTTTTTAATATTTTCGTTAACTGATTTCTCGGAGACGGCTGGAGAGATGTAAAAAATTTATTTTTTTGTTTGGAAGGGTATTTTTCGGGTCGCAATTAAATTTTACCATATTGACAACATTTTACATATTTTGACCCCCCATTTTTATTTCGATAATGGAAAGATCAATGAAAATTAACGTATTCCTATTTTTTATATTACTCTGTATGTAATAATAATACGTTATCAGAGATTTTTGAAAATCTAAGAAAACTTGCGAATAATGTTGCTCTCTTCAAAAGCTCGTAATAATGATGTCATTAATTAACTAGCTTTTGACGAGAACTCTGAGAACAGTTTCAGAGGATTGTTATTACGTTTTCCACTTTAAAAAAATGTATTCGTGTCTTTCCCCTGGGATAAACGCTCACACTAGGTCTGCTGAAAGGCATACTAAAGCATTGTCTCAAGTGATTAATGTACAATAATGTGATTGCAAGCAGGTGGTGACGAACCGCGCGGGTTCACCCCCCGAGGTGTCGGCCAACGCGGGCGCGCCCTCCGAGCCGCAACACAAGCGCGACCGTCCGCCCAAGCAGCACACCCCGCCCACCGCTCACAAGGTACCGTTCCTACTCAATTTACATATATTTATTTATTTAATAATAGGTCGCCCAATAGCTGTAATTATACTTATATGTAAATAAATAGAAATGGAGAGCCAGGTAAAGGGCAACACGAATAATAACTAATCATAGGGAAATATAATATAAAAATTCTGTGCTCAGTCGCCGCCTCGCCGACACAACACTTGTAGAATAGAGATCCAACCCAAGTCTTTTGTCTGCTGAGTTATAACTCCTCTCTCTCTCTCTCTAGATAGGTATCCTCTCACTAGATAGGTATTGCTATATATCTACAGATAATCTAAATGCTCCAACCCACAACCAGAGGGCAGCGTGCCCAATATGCTAGCCGCATTGCCACTTCTTCCTATTTCCTCTTCTTTTACGTCTCCTGAGAAATATGCAAAAAGAGCCTTAGCTAAAGGTTATAAAATATCGCCTGGTAGGCTACCCAGGTTAAGAAATCTGTCCACGAGCTGTTTCGGCAGCCTTCCTTGAGACTAGGTATGCTCCATCTAGGGCTACAGTATTGTTGACTTCCTTGGTTGTACGGTCCTGTGGTGAAATGCCTAGCTGTGTCGGATAAAAAAATAAACATAAAATATTTTTTGTTGTTCATTGAATATATAGCGTTTTGTTACCTAATTACCAAAAAAACTTTCTTCCGTCTTGTAAAAATGAGGAGCTACTTAATCCGACTATATGTTTTATATTTGTTACCTGATTTCTTGGACCTATTCGAATTTATTTTTAAAAGGGTCCTGCTATGTGCTCTCATTTTAATTTTATCGGAATCGGTTTGGAGGTTTCATTTTTAAATCGTAATAACTGGAAAGTTCAAATAGTTCCGTCGGCGCCTGTCTTAATGGAAGAAGGTATTCACTATTTTTTAAAAGAATGATTGTATGGAACAGCTAACTAGGTGCTTTTCTCCTGTCTATCTCCTGTGTAGTTTTTTTTAATAATTGCATCAGAGATACACACTTTTTGTTAGAAACAATATTTTTAAGATCGGTTTAGAACACCTGCTTTAAGTACCACATTATATCAATAAGTATTTTCTTGTTTAAATAAATACATATTGTCTCCCACCAGCCGCCGGTGCCCCCGGCGAACCCTTCCCCCCGCGCGGAGCCCTCCCCCGGTTCCCCCGCGGGGTCCCCGCCCCCCTCCCCCGCGGCGGTCACGCTCAAGAAGTCCACACTGAACCCCAACGCGAAGGAGTTCAACCCCGCCGCCAAACCGTTCCAGCCGAGGAGTCCCTCCACACCGAATCACAGCAGGTAAATAATATATTCATCCCCCCAGCTCGGAATTTATCCTCGGTAGCGTAAAAACGTTTTTTACGATAAAGTAAATTTAATTTAGAACTTATAATCTTGTGCACTAAGATTGTGAATTCAAAACATTATCAAACCTATTTACTTGCACCTCTATGGTGCCGAATTTAGCATTCAACCTTTTTTATTTTTTTTAAAACTCAGACTCGGAATGTATTTGCATTGAGTGCGTTATTTTCTTTTTTTGCCATATCCTCGTTGAGGTGGTATGATAAGTTTCGTGTTGCACTCGAGTGCAAAGTTACGCCTCGTGCATTTTTGTCCTCGTCCTCGCTAATGCTCAGGATCTTCTCTAATTTTCTTTTAATAATGCTTCGCTTGCTTAAAATTAAGCAAATAATTAATACTACTCAAAAATATTTATATATTGTAGAAAGTTTTTTATTTGCATATATTACTCTGATGTAAAAGAATCAAAATCCGCCTCCAAACACTTCCAGCCTAGTATTATTATTAGGTTTTAAGTTACGGCATATGTGGCCTGGAACAAATATTTTTTTCTTTATTTCTTTGCTTTTTTTATATAAACTGGTATGTGTATCAACCCATAACGTCCCACTGGCTGGGCTCGGGTGCACTATGAAGGAAGGGGTGTAGGCCATAGTCCCAACACGCTGGCTAAATCGCAGGTTGGGGACGTCACTTATCTTAAAAGCTTCAACTTCCACCTTACCACCACTTCAGGATTACAGGTTTCTTCACGTAAAGGCTGGTATAGCAACCGCTTCAGTGCCGTGTCTCCCCTGGTACATCCAAGGGGATACTGCTGGGGTCCGTGTCTCCGTTGTGCGGGGGAGTGCCTTACATTTTTAGACCCGTTTTTGGTCAGTGTATTATATAATCTAGTATTGTTTGTGTGTTGTTCGCAGGCCTCACACGCCGGGCACGCCCGTGGGCGGCGTGGGAGTGGGCGTGGGGCTCGGTGTGATGGGTCCCGGCGTGTCGTACGTGCCCGCGCCGCACCACCCCCCGCCACATCACATGGTAACTGACGCTCGCAACATTTACTATTGCACCTATCCAATGCATATAATAAATTGATTGAAAAAAAAAACTATTTACCAATACTTTTTGAAATGAACTCAATTTTAACAGCGTTATCTATTCATGTTGTTTAAGAAGACTGGTTTTCACGCGCACCTGATTGTGTAGTGCGAGACGTGTCATAGTTGAGGACACGAACGACTCATTTGCTGGACCATTATATAAAACACTATCATTTACGTGATAAACAAAATAACTATAATATTCATAGTAAGGTGACATACTTTATTAGTGAAAGTAAATCGTGAAATTGCCTTTTTGGTCATTTTTACGATATCCTAACTAATATTATAAATGCGAAAGTAACTCTGTCTGTCTGTATGTTTCGCTTTCACGCCAAAACCACTAAAGAGATCTGGATGAAATTTGGTGCACGGGTAGATTGGACCCCGGGAAAGGACATAGGATACTTTTTAACCGACTTCAAAAAAGTAGTTGCCCCATTATCTCGACAAACCTTGGGGCACGGCTAGTATATATATATATATATATATATATAATATCATTATTTGAAAAAAAGTTAAGCAAATGTGCAGTTGTATCTTCGAAAAAATAAATAATATTTTATGCCCGCCGTTACAAGGATACGTTGTTGAATTTTGATAAAGTGTCAAATGTAACCTATTCAATTGGCCCTGCTATAACTTTTGTTGTAGTGTCTTGTGTGCCTTATTAAAAGACTTATCTTTATTTCTTTCGTTTTTGAAAACTCCTAATAAATTGATCAATTTTGTGTCCGAACAGGTGGCAGCGGTACCTTACGCGATGGTAGCTGCTGCGGCGGCCGCTGCTCAGCAGCCGCCCACATACATCCCACACCCGCATCCTGCAGTAAGTATATGTCGTAATGAATCCAAAAAACAAAAGTTATTTTATTTATTTTGTGACAAGACACCGAGATACCAGTAATATCATCGGAGTGATATCTTATTTGATGTCAAACAGACAATATAGACCTATTGAAATATTGGACCTTTTTTTGGTAACTATTTTTAAGAAGTCCAAAGTGTATATCAAACATGTACCAGATAGTTAGTCTTTATTGCCCTTGAGGATATTATGTATATATGCACAAACCTACCATTCACCATTCCTTATTTAATGAAATTATTATTTTTTTTGGTCAGCGGACGCAATTAGAGTTTTTTTGTAAAACCCTAATAACTAGTGTGCTCACAACCCTTGTCCCTCGGTCACCATATTGGAATAACGGGTTTTTTTAACAAAAGATGATTTTGCAATATATTTTTATACGATTTACTCGTAATTCTCTACATACGTTAATGAGGCGTACGTAAAGGAGTCCTTTGCTTTGAGATATTACAGATATTTTATTAACGTTTTACCTGCATTCTGCTTTACTATATTTTTCATAGTGAAAATGGGTTGCATTTGATTTACTACTAACGACATGAAAATATTTTGTTGACAGTTAAAAGGCAAAGTATTTTTGACATAAGTAAATGTTTTAGTTAATTTATATGAAAGTGATTTAAGTATAGTGGATGTATGATGTAAGATGTATTTAGTATAAGTGAGTATATTTAAAAGAATATGTACCGCCACACCAGATGGAAATGGGATGCGATTGCCGGCAGTACGGTCCGCCTATATTCGTGATGGACAAACGGGAGCGGGCAGACGCGACCGCGGTGAGCGCATGCGTGCACACATACATACAAACAAACAAACATATATACGTACGCCATGGAATATTGTACACACGCTGTTTTTATACAAATTTGACGTAAATAAAAAGTTACATAATTATAATCGACTTTGAAAAAAGTTGGAGGTTCATACGAATACATGCGATTTCTAAGTTACAGATCAAATGAGTTGAAACTAAATTACTAATAGTTCTTGTGGCACTTAATAATTATAAGTGATTTATGATATCTAACATTTCGTTTATTACACTTCTTTGCCTTAATCATATTTTAGGTATAAAATATGTGTAAATTTAATCATTTCGATTTGTACGTTTACAAAATAGTTCCAATGCAAATTAGGACGGTTTATTTGTTCTCAATTTCAACAAGTTCTTTCATTTAGAATATCATTTCAAGTACGATTAACTATGAAAAAAAACTTAATCGTAGTATGTTGTCTACATTTCCGTTTTTTTTAGATGTGGGAACAATATTCCACGCGTTATCACAAGAATTTGTGTGTGTGTGTGTGTGTGTGATTTTATCCGCACGTGTGTACTGTGTGTATTATCTGCGCTTGTCTAAACACGGCCTGAATCATCTTAGGCCATACTTAATGACTTAACCATCTAGCTTGAGCGAAACATTGAAATGACTACGCCACTCGCCTTAACAGGAAGGTGTGACAATACTTAAGTATGTTATTCTACCCATCAAGGTAAAGCCATTGTAAACAAAATTTTGCAATATTCGACTGAAAAATATTAAGTTCTCCATACAACAATTGGTCACGTGATCGGTCAAGTTGTATGGAGGTGCAATAATTTTTTTTTTAATTATTAATATTTTGTTCAACTATGAGTTTACCTTGATGGGTAGAATAACAACCCTTTAGTATTGTCACACCTTTCTGTTACACGTTGTATAATAGAGAAGTCCTGACTGACTCACTGACAGGACACAATCAAAGCAGGACCTAAGCCGCTGAATTTAGAGACAAAATTTGGAGGGTGTACTAAGAAAGGATTATTTAAAATTCAACCCCTATGGGGATCAAATGGGTGTTCAAAGTTTGAAACGTCTATATTTTCCATTTTATTTATGCTCCGGGTGCCAGCTACTAGAAGGATATAAGGGTCACATTTCCATGTTTTGCTCTAATTCTGAATCATGTTGAATTTCTTGCCCGCTGTATAATAACATTACCTCTACAGGTTGACGGGTGATCGTCATAGTTTTCATTATTCGCGAAAATACTACTGTATATTGTACCTGCGAATAAAAACATACCAATAATTCTTTACATATAAAAAAAACACGTTTGAGATGCAATTGATGCGTTGTTTTTAAGAGGATACATCGATGCGTGCAGATTCCGACAACTTAGAACAACATGTAAAATAGGCCCATTTAAATATCACGCGTTAATAGTATCACCTACGCATTTATTTTATAATATGTAAAGAAGTATGCGTATTTGCGGTACATAAGCTTAGTGTTTTTGTAAATGGAAACTTGTGTTAACCCACAAAACATAATGATTATACCTAGAAAATTATGTATTTCCAAGTTCTCTACAAAAGAACACTTCTTATTGCTTTAACGCTTCGAGTGTTTTTTTTGTTAATATTTAACCATGTTTTTTTTTACAATTAATACTATGTTTTTGAATAAATAATAGAAACTACAGATAGACGTGAAGTTAGTTTATGAATAACTTAATCTTTAATAATTAAAATGTTACTCGTATTTAGTATTTATAGTCCGAAAACTTTCTTTCTTTAACGTCTACTCGAGTAGGAATGGTATTTTTGTCTAAATTATTTTTGGCAAGTATCCATAAATAATATGTATATCGTATATTAAATGTAGCAGTCCATTTGCTTCAACTCTTAAGTAAAAGTATAGCTTAAACGTTAAAGTATAAGCTCTTCAAAACCAAAGGCTATTCTTTTTATCAAATTCTCTCCTCCGGTGTCAGTTTCACGAGCTCTTCAGATAATTTCCACAGTTCTTTAGCATTCTCCTCGTTCACCTTCAAACTCATTTTCGCTTCTGCGCAATCCGCGAAGTACCTTCCAGTTATTTGATCGCAGTCATCGGAAGCTGCTAGGTAGAGTGTGGTCTGAGCGCCGTCGAATGGACTCTTGAAGAACGAGTACAGAACCAAACTCCTCAGTTTCTCGAATATTGTAGATTTGTACAGAGATGTATTGACCTGACCTGGATGCGCGCTATTGACTACAACGCCAGTCCCTTCCAGTCTTCTCGCTAATTCTGTGCAGAATAGAAGATTGCATAGTTTGCTGTTGCAGAAAGCTTGTACGTACGAATAGTGGTTTTCTTTATTTAAATTATCGATACGTCCGAATCGATGCAGCACAGATGATAAAATGATCACTCGGCTCGGTTCCGATTTCTTCAGTATAGGAACTAGTAGTAAAGTAAGAAGGAACGGTCCGAAATGGTTTATCTGCATGTCGCGCACGATACCATCTTCGGTCTTGTCCTGACTGATGCCGCTGGTGCCGGCATTGTTGATGAGGATGTCCAACTTTGCTTCGGTGCTGGTGAACTCTTTCACAAACTTTCGTATGGAGTCCAAAGATGCCAAATCCAAATCGATATGTCTGACCACGGCGCGGTTTTTGGATATTCTTCGTATTTTTTCCACGGCTTTTTTCCCTCGCTTGCTGTCTCGACATCCGAGTATTACTTTGGCTCCTCGTTTGGCTAGTTCTACCGCTGTTGCGAAGCCGATGCCACTGTTTCCTCCCGTTACAATAGCAACTTTGCCGGTGAGAACTGCTCGACTGTAGAATTTGCCCGTCGACCACTTGTTGTATACCTTAATAAAGATCAAAGTGAGCACGACCCATAGTAAGTACCACATAGTGGAGTAATAACGTATATTTCCGATGTAGTTAGCGCGGCGTGTCACTGGAAGTCACTGATAGTACTATCTGTAGTAGTCACAGCGTTGAGCATAATCAGTGCAACACTAGTGGTATGCGTTGGTTGTGCTTGTGAGACATTATTTTTATGTTAGAAATAATGAGTTGTATTTTTTGTTCTCATTTCCTAAAAAGAGGTTTGTTTGGGGTACTTGTTATGAGATTAAATATAAATTTTAAAGTCCTTAACAGATTTAAATAAAAACCAATACACCACAGACACATTTTGCTTAGCACATGGACAAATACCACATTCTTCTACGTATCTCTGTCGCATATTGTCTCTGTCTACATTTTGGAACAAATATTAGTGTTTCAAGTTTTTTTCCAAGTAATTGTATGCTATGTGCCAAGGTTGCTGTCATAAAGGTCACTATCCTATTTAAACACTATATGTAAATGTAAGTGTTACTTTATGATGTTAGATTTTGTTCACGTCTGAATTTAAAATATTATTTTGTTTGTCGTATTGTGCAGTGGTACAACGTTCTTGACATCTGTCATTTCCCTTTGAAAGTGTCAAACACCATGCATTATCGACATAGTCTGGCTTCACGTGCGGTGACGCACTTAGTTGCGCAGCATTGTGTCTCGGGTGTGTAATTTCCTACAATGTTGCTTGCAATAAAACGTCATTGATAAGTCGTGCTGTGCTGGGCTGCGATGATCTGTATTCGGTTGGACCCACGCTTTAACACTAGGCCTATGAAAAAACGACTTTTTTAATAAAAACTATGGTTAAATTGATTCTTAATTATATTACAAGGTTATTTTTCATGTATCATTTATAACCTTAAACGGAATATGTTTAAAACATTAATGCATTTAATTATTATGATGAACCGACAAACAACTCTACCGATACATTTTTTTATCAGCTGTCCATTAATTAACCAATAATCCCGACCGATAAGGGTCACATAGCAATAAATAAATTAAAATATAACAATACCTAGATACGTATAAAGACGCTGATGATAAAAATTAATGACATACAGACAACGCATTCTGATAATGTACCAAGGTTGAGGAATATATTTAGTTTTTGGATATTACATTTCTGGGTTTCTACCGTGTTGAGTTCAGAGCTTTTGTTTTTAAACGTTTTCATCACATAACATACATACATACATACATTCCGCTTTCATAAACATGCCTTTATTTTATGAAATTCCTGTCAGTAAAGGTATGTTCAAATTATTTAGACGAATGTACGTTTAACGGACGTAGTGATCGTCTTTACGAACAGGATTCAGCAGGTATGGAATATGTTTAAATCCAAAAATAAATTGTAATTTGACGTAAAATGATCTGTTTACAAAATGGCACCCACAAATTGAACACGGAGTCTGTGGAGTCCCATACAATAAAAAAAATTAAAATGAGAAGGAAGGTTTCACTGCTCTACTGAGCCAGCTGAAGCCGCGCGTCCTAGCCTGTTGAACTTCTAATCAGTACTAACATGCATATCGGCAGCAACTGATGCTATCCGTTAATTCTGCAGAGATAATACGAATTACTAAGGGGATGTACTTTTGCAAGTGTTGTGAGGTGATCAGGTTGTAGGAGAAACTTAGATCAACCTGCTATGAGCCTACGACTCGAAAAAACTTTTTTACAGACTTGGAGGTCGTCGGAAACTGTTCCTTAATACGGGGTGATTTTAAATTGACTGCGTATATTTTTACCACGCAATGGTGCTGTCATCGTTAATGTAACATATTTCGCTAAAAAAACACTTTTTTGCATTTTTGTTCCCAAAAATCTAATATGTAAGTTAACAATCATTCTTAAAAAAGAATTTATTGATTATGTTTTTTGTTTTTAGCGTTAATGATTTCGCTTATGTAAATAACAGAATTTTGTTTACCTAATTAGTTATTAATCATAAGGTGCGTGTCGTGTGTGAATTTGCTTTGAAATAATTCTATTTGGTAATGTTGTAATTGTTTGTTGGTAATGTAAAACAGAAGATAAACATTACTGATTATCGTCCTTCCGATGACAAGATGTTCTCAACTATAAGAGGATATTATTTTTTTGTCTTTTTTTAACTTACTAAATAATGTTGCCAAAATAAGAAAAAATACCGTTTAACGTCTTCTACTCGTATAAGTTCGAATGTATTGTCATTCGGCTATTTAAATAAAAGCTAAACATTAACGGTCTTATTAATAAACGTCTCTTGTCTTGTTTTGACGCGTGACGTTCTCCGTCGAATAAAACAAGACAAAAGACTCACCGGCCAATCTTTTCAGCGTTTGTCTTTTTGCATCCCACGCGACATTGGCATAATTGCGGCTATACCGCAGAGGCCACAATTAAAGATAGAATAGAAGACAAAGAACGTTTAAAGTTAGACGCGTTTATGAATAAGACCGTTACTTGAAGACGTGTACATTTACACACAAAAGTTCCTATTTACTTAAATTTTATTATAATATAATTTTGTAATAAACTCTTATTAACTTATATGAGGTATGATACTTTTAATCAGTGGGCATTACCGTGGCCGCAATATCGCGATGCCGTTCACGTGTGTCATTCCACGCTCGGCTACCTTGAACCGTATCCCATTGAGATAAGGTGCGTGGTCCGTCAGCGTGGAAACAACGTGCGGGAATAGGATCACGCTAATGTAGTCACGGTACGAGCTATGTTAAAAATTATGCGATAAGTTCATAAGAATATTTCTACTAGACTATAGTTCATAGAATGTTGCTTCACTGTTTTTTTAATACAGGGTTTTCGCTGGTAAGCCGAAAGGTGAAAGTGAAAGTTGTTCCTTGGGATATTTTGTCGATGACCGATCGGAACCATTCATTATCCGTACAACATTAGTTCAAGTGTCTACCTGTTGTCGTTATTAATGTCGAGCAAAAAATAACATTGAATGTTACAACATGTGTGAAAATTGCAACTCTCTAGCAATCAAGATTCATGAGACACAGGCGGGCGGACAACGAACTCTTAGCAATAGGGTACCTACCGGTTACTTTGAGTACGGATCCGAAAAAAGGCTTTTTAGGGTTCCGTAATGAAAGAATATGAGTTCAGTATGTGTTTTACGTTGCAGTTAGCGTATGGTGCGATGGGCGGTGGTGCAGGCGTGGGCGGCGGCGCGGGACAGCACGCGCCCATGCAGCCGCAGCAACGAACTTACAGGAAAGGTAATCTAACTATCTATCTATATTATATACTAGCTGACCCGGCGAACTTCGTACCGCCTATCAGTCGATTCTTTAAGAGTAATGCTACCATCGTATAAATATTCACATTAATGTTTATACGAGTACGATACTAACGTCACTCAATTGTTTTGCCTTCCCGTAACCTCTCCACTAACACTTAAACTTTATGGTATGATATTAAAGTTCAAATTGACTTTTAAGTATTATTATGTACGAATCGATTTAGATCTTTTCAAGCAATTTTTTAAATTTTCCTCTTCATAAGAACCATCCTCGTACTTCAAGGAATATTTATAAAAAAAGAAATAAGCATTATCGGTTCAGTTGCTCTCGAGATTTGCGCTTAGCAACACATTCACCGATTCATTTTTATATTATACATAGATACACACAAAGCTCTTTACACAGGGACGATGTTATATGAAATGAAATCTATATTATATATAGATACGAAATATAATCTATCTATATATAATATAGATCGAGGATAATTGTGTTAATTAATAGAATGTGTACTCATGTGTGAAATGAATCTCTGTGTCTGATAATAAAATAATTTCATTTCATATATCATCGTCCTTGTGTAAAGAGCAATCATAACAAAATATTATTAATCGCTCAACAAACGAATCACTATGCACATAAATATATAAAATATGTCATGATACAGTCAATTGTATTGACGACTTTTTAAATAAAAATATTAATAATATTGAACGACCATTTTTATGATTCGAATTATTTTTGTTAATAGCATACCATTATATTTATTTATTTTTATCGAATAAACAAAAACGCTTAATAAAACACAAGCAAATCAAAAAAACATTCACAGCTATAAAAACTAATCTAATAATAATCCCCCAGTAGAAGGGAAAGTTCCAAGAATGCTGGCAGCAAATAAGAGCCAGCATTCTGGTCACATGTCGCTTCAAATTTTTTTGTTAAATATAATTGTTCAGTAAATTGTTAAATATTACATTTAAAGTCGTAGACTAGACAAAAGTTGTTTAGTTATGATCATCAGAAGTCACCAATAAGATGATAGCAATTGATTACCAGTGACCCTGTATAAATACATACATTGGTACAATCTGTTTTTCGTAATGAAATGGTAATTACTTTATAATATTCAAGCCCCTATCTACCACTCTAGGATTCCATGTGTTAAGGTAGCTATAGCTCTTCAGGGTACATTTTTAACAATTGTTTCGATTAAATTGGTACATAATGGATGATTAGTGTATTAGTTAGGTTTTTTTTTCCTATTGCACAAGGAAATCGTGTAAAAGACTTTCCTTGATATAATTACAATCTAGCCTAAGGCTAATAAGTAATTTTAGTTCAACTGAATAATCGTTTACAAATTAATGTCTAAGAATTTGTCCATAGGTACATTTTCTTATAGTGTTTTTTTTTTTTGTATGATCAACCCACAATTACTAATGTACTTTAAAAAACACTAAAGAAATAGTAAAATTGGTAAAAAATATATATTTTCAATAATTTTGATTGTTTTTTTTTTTGTTGTAATGTCAAGGCGAAAACACTTTGTTCGTGTGTTCTTATATAATGGTTTGGTAAAATGACATAGTTTAGTATGAATGGCAGTGAACCTACATGTTATTTCTGTTTCAGTGGGCGTGGGTTCAGGCGTGCAGGTGGCGACTGCGACGGGTCAGCCGCTGCTCGCGCCGGCGCCCATGCAGCCCTTCGTGCCCTACCCGCACCCGCACCCGCCGCACCCGCAGCACTACCACCACCCCATGGTGAGTTACACACTACTTACACACTTCATCAATCATTATTCTTATTTATTTATCAAGCGTTATGTCTCGCTTGAGGTGTATTGTGAATCTCCCCCCGCCGGCCTAACCCAACCAGCCGAGCTCTTTAAAATAACGGAGCACAGCTCTGGGTCGCTGGCACAACAGTTCCACTCCTATTGCGTCAGGCGTAGTAGAAATACCCTCATCATTATTCATTATTTATTATAAAACAAATAATTAAAAACAATATATATTACTGGGTGCCTTACGGCAGGCGCTGGTAGTACTTCAGTTCGAAAGTTTCATTTTTGAATCTAAATCACTTTAAAAAGTTCAATCGCCGCCAGCCGTAACGGGAGTCGGTAATCTAATAAAAAAAAATTGGTAATTGTTAGGAAAATTGATTACACATACGGATTCAGCCGCATAAGTTTGACGCCACGTTTCGAAAGACAAGTAATTAAGATAATAATGTCAAAATATTAACATTCAATTACAAGTTCAATGAACACTTACAAATACTATTAATGTTGTAAAAAAATATATGGACGTTCTGGTGTTGAGCAACCAGAGCGTTAAACAAAGAGATGGCTCGATTAGAGGGCTCGTACTGATGGGATAGAGATGCGACGCAGTAATACAGGGTTATCGGCTAGGAGTGTACTAAGCCGAAAGGGGGTCACTATACTCAGCCTAAGGAACAACTTTCAGTGTGGGACCAACTTAGAATTCGAGGGAAAAAATCTGCTGTTCCATAAAAAAAGTTAATCGGTCGTCGACAAAGTGTATGGAACTGCTGATTTTTTGAGTGATTAGTATTAGCCCTGTATAATAATGAAAATGTATCCTGGTTAAATGTGTATTAAATCAGTGTAATTCCTAAAGTTTATCAATATGTACAAGTAGTATATAACACGTGTTGTGTCCCCCGCAGGTGCGTATGTACGCGGCGGGCGGCGGCGCGTTGGGCGGCGGGGAGGGGTACGCGCCCGCGCCCGCCGCCTCCCCCGCGGCCGCCTCCCCCGCGCTCTACCCGCCCCCCTCGCCCGCGCACACGCCGCATCCTCACCCGCATCATCATTACCAGCAGCCACCATTCCAGGTACGCATACACTTGCAGCCTAGCATTTATATGTAGCCAGGTTATATAGGATTGTACCTACTAAACCCAGGCGATTTTTTAGCTGAGTATTTGCTAGGTAGAATTCTTCAGAACAAATAGCTGCCGGCTCTATTTCCTGATATCTATAATCTGGGTCTTTTCAAGTCGCGAGTGAATCGGTTTCTTCTAGGCGTGCCCCATCTTAGGCCGTATTGTCGCTTCACATCAGGCGAATTGCGGCTAAACGCAAGCCTATCTCCTATAAAAAGAACAAAAATAGAAACCACCGTCTGGCAGTTCGCACAAGTTAACGCGGTGCGTTTTGTACAAGACATTGACCCGATTCGGGCAGACACTGACGTAACTAAAAATTCTTAAAATGATCCATCCTTTTCTCACTTTTAGAAACAAAAAGAGTGGAGACAATTTTAGAAATGTCAAATTAGGTTAGTTTAGTATGTTTGGCCTGACCATATTGGGGTCACTGTGACCTGTGCCATGGAGCCTCTACCGACGGAGTGTTGATGAAGTACAGTGTGTAGCGACATACATATGTGTGATTAGTGATGCACCAGCCAGCGCCCGACGTCTGTTTGCTACGCCGGCCTCTCTGGAATGTGAGCCGCGCCCGACTGCAGCTGTGTATTTTTAGTGTGCGAGGGAAGCTCGCGAGCAGGATAACAGCGCTCGTCCGCAATATGCATAGTTATATATCTACAATCATCTGGTGTTTTGTTCCAAGTTCAGGTCTCCTAATAGTGTGTGTGTGTTGTGCAGGTGCTGTGTCCGCTGATGAACCCGGGCGGCGGCAACACGCACCACCACCTGCACTACCTCAACCACCACGCCGACCCGCACAACCACCACCCGCACTCCTTGCAGGTAACATCACGATTATGACATCATCTTCTACGTACCACACATTGCATACAATCTTCTTATATATAAAAATCAATTGCTGTTCGTTAGTCTCGCTAAAAATCGAGAACGGATAGGCCGATTTAGCTGATTTTGGTCTTGAAATGTTTACCTTACTCCCGGGAAGGTTTAAAAGGTCAGAAACATAAATAACTGTTAGGCGGTACGAAGTACGCCGGGTCAGCTAGTCTTATATACAAAAATCAATTGCTGTTCGTTTGTCTCGCTAAAACTCGAGAACGGCTGGGCCGCTGTACCTGATTTATGTTTTGAAATATTTGTGAAAGTTCGGGGAAGGTTTAAACATATATAACTGTCAGGCGGTACGAAGTTTGCCGAGTCGGCTAGTTTTAAATAAAATCTACTAAGTAGGAGTCGGACTCGCTCACTGAGAGTTCCGTGCCATTATCTAGTATTAGTTTCTACTTTTTGTCGTTTTATTAATATCAAGCAAAAATCGTCAGAAGTCACAAGGTTTGTTGTTGGAGAAAATAAATATTCAAGGAGGCTCTTTAAATGTTTAAATATTTATTTTATTATGTTTCTAGTATTTTTTGTTATAGCAGCTACAGTAATAGGTACATTATCTGTGAATATGTTTACTGTCTGGCTATAGTTCCCGAGCTACAGCCTGGTGTACAGCATACAGAAACACAGACGGGCACGGACAGCAAAGTCCTTAGCAATAGAGTCCCGTTTTTACCCTTTGACTACGGAACCCTAAAGAAAACATAGATTCTGTGTTCAAGTCAAATCAAAATACATTTATTTGATAGAATATTTTCTTAAGATCTAAAATACGATAGGTATTGTGTCAAATATTCTACTAGTTAAGGTTGATTCGGTGTGTCTCATTAGGGTCTTGTAAATTTCGTTTCAAAAGTTAAAAGAACTATCCTTTGTCTCATCGACGCGTGGCTTCGAGTTTGACTTGTTACACACTAGACACGTTTTATTTATATTGTTAGGGCATGCGGACTCTAATATGATTGTATCTGTTGGCAGCAAGCGGTGCTGCTCCCCCCACAGCACGGGTCTGGCGGCGCGGGGCACCCGTAACGTCACTGGCGGCCCCCCGCGCGCACCGCCGGCCCCGCGCGCCCCGCCGGCCGCACCGGGTGTTAGCGCCGCCGGGGGCTCCACCACTCACCCGCAACACTCTACACACTAGACAATGTGGACCTAGTGATTAGAAACACTCTATGGACTTAGTGATTGCAAATGTCTTTAGTTACACCCTACCAGCTCAATAACATGGATCCAGTGATTGGAGACATCTACTGACTTGATAACGAGGATCCAGTGATTGAGAAACACTCTACGGACTCTGTGACGTGGACCTAGTGATTGGAATCTTCTTTACCTACGCTCCATGGACTCGATAACCTGGACTTAGTAATTGGAAATG
The DNA here is from genome assembly GCA_947049295.1 of Ligdia adustata. Taxonomy (NCBI): domain Eukaryota; kingdom Metazoa; phylum Arthropoda; class Insecta; order Lepidoptera; family Geometridae; genus Ligdia; species Ligdia adustata. The sequence goes on from OX346234.1 coordinate 10,388,398, forward strand.
TTTATGGCGTGCTAAAGTGCTCATAAATATGTGAACTTATTAGTGATTGGCTGAGTTTATGTGTGCCTGTATTCGGCTACAATCTGGAAAATGTTGATTTGAAATAAAGTGTGGGGGTATCAGTGGCCACATAACTGACAATATTGTAACACTGGAAGTTAAGTGAGGTTATTGTAACACATTTCTTTTGGGAGTTTGAACATGAATGACAGAGCCTGAAGTTGTCACTGAAATTGTGTTGTGATGAGACAGGTTCTATTTAGTGTATACACTATGAACAATGAAAGGCTATCATAAGTATTTTCAGCAAGAACAGTATATTTCTCCATGCAAGGGCAATTATAGTGTAACAGCTCAGTTGACTGAACTTCGAGCTACCAAAGCAACTATCTCAGCAACTCAAGAGGCTAGAAGAAATAAATTACTCCATGCGTACCCCGAGCAGCCCATGTGAAACCCGTCACCATGAAATATGACCAAATTTGTGTTACGAAACAGTGATTTCACTCATGACATTGTTAGGAAAATAATTACAAGGTAACCTTCCCCTAATTAGGAAGGATCATAATGACAACATAGGTATAATTTTGTTTTTCTTTTTGTTTTGTTGAAAGGAGACAAACGCAGCGAATAGACAATGAACTGTTAACAACTATTCATATAATATGTACTTAGTCCAATTTAAACTATGATGTCACTAATCTAGATGTATGAGCCATGGATCAATTGATCTGAAAATTAGAGCCCTGTTCACAGAGTAACTGAAACTGAAGGTTTTCTAATCACTAGTTATAAATAATGGTCACTATCCTAAAGCTGGGTATTGACATTTTTGGAGATTTTACAATGTCTAACTTAACATGATAAGAGATATGTATTTATTGTGAGTTGTCCTCTCTATGGACGACAATATTGATATCATAATTGTATTGATTGTTACCGTTTTCTGTTCCCATCATTTGCTATGTGTTCCATTAAAGCCTCTAAAGCAATCATGAGTCAAATTAATTTGACAGTTCTGAATTATTTGCACAGTAAAGTTAAAACGATTTGTCTGTAAATTTTTTTGGGAGTTTGGAAATGTTATATATTTGTACAACAAAAATCCAAAACACGATTTTTCCCTAACGCGTGAAGCAATGAAAATATCCCTTAAATGTTAAAATAGACATTGTTTATCCTTGATGAGTATTTATTTTGATAAGAGTGATATCATCCATGAAAAGAAGGGAATTGCAGTAGGCTTGAAGGTATCCACTAATTGTCAGCGTCGTTTATAATAGTAAGTGTTGTGCGGTGTGGTCGGTAAACTCTCGTCCGAACTAACACCCGGAGCAAAGTTGAAACGTTACTGCACTACACGTTGCCAAGTTTCGAGCGCTGTGCGGACTATGATAGGTTATTTACTAACCCCACTCGTGACAGGGTGAAAAGCAACTGAGGTTTAGGATAAATAGTGGCAATTACGGTTACGGATAAAGAGTCAAACTTTTTCTGTGTTTCAATATTAATAGAATATTATTTATTGATGTTTCATTATTAAAAATTATATTTGAGTTATAATTACTCAGCCATCTTTAAGTCAAATGCCAATAAATTGAAGCTAAACATGGTATTTGCCCTACACAACGCAGCGTAATATCAGTCTTTTATATTATTCTTTCTAACAGCTAGATATTAAAGCACCAGCTTGCACAACCACATAATTTAGTGGCCCTAGATGAAGCATTCCTAGAAATACACTAAAAATGGCTCCCAAAGAAGACTGCCGCAACATACCATTAGATACTTGATAACAGATTTTACAACTTGTTAGTAGAAAGTCATAATTGATTGATGCCTTTGATTGCTGCTATCTTATATGCTTCAAGTTTGCTTTTCACCAGGTATAATACTTTCTAGTCATGATCGTATTATTCATAAGACATATATGTTTTAACTATCGGGCAAATGCTTTTATTAAATGAAATGACTTACTAAAACAAAATATGATCAGTTACATAACGTACAGACCACTTAAGATCTATAGATAATCCAAATGCTCCAACCCACCATTAGAAGGCGGCGTACCATTGCATCATTGCTATTCAATAAATGGCAATGCTTATACAGCATGTTGGGCCAGATAAACACCGGAGATCTGGTCACGTCACGTTGATCAAATGTCGTGTTGTCCTTCATTTTACCAATACAATCAGAGGTTTTTGTAGATGGCAGATCTTCGATTGATACTTTTACTTGCTTATAGAAGTATTGTTTCCTTTATTTAAAAGTTGAGCATAATTACGAGTAATTTCCAAACAGATTTAGTTTGGTACTAGATAGTCAATCTATATGTTTTATGGCTAGATACGATCTTGACAAGTTGAAGGGCAATATTCGAGTCGGTGTTTGTTTTTCTGGTACTGTTTTGGTATGTACTCAAATCTAAACATGCAATGTGTTATAGTAAAATGTGTAATTCAGGATTTTTTTTCAGCTCTGTTAATTATTTTAAGCAATTAATGTGTGTTTTTATATTTATACTAATATGAACTACTTTTCTATGGGTCCAACCCGAAAATCGTGAAAAAGTTTTCATATTGAATGCCTCGTTTTCTTTTTGGTTTCATAGTAAAAATTGTTTGTAAAGACAAGTATTAATGACCCCTAGAGTAAAAAAAAGCTGTTTGAATGTTTAGAGATCAGCTGATAGATTTAGTTAAAAACTATATCATACTTAGAAACGACATTTAGGCAGCAAATACTTTTGCTAGGGCGACTCCATGATCTCTAAGATTTTTTACCACGATGTAATAGGGCTTATTACGTAAGTTGAGTTGTGATAGTGACTGACTTAAATCGTGCCATGTGCAGATGATTCAGCGCAAACTACTAATACATTGAAGGGGCTTTCATTATCAGAAATAAACTTACGTAGTCCTAATATTTTGTTAGTGAGGCAGAAATTAAATTTACGATTTCTTAAGTAGTCATGTCTGTAAGCTATAACGAAATTGACCATTTTGGCATTTGCATTTTCCCAATATGTGTTTGAAATTTCAAATTGTATTATTTCGCAAGAATCGGCTATTTCGGAATTAGTTTGGAAAACACAAAAGGAGTGTTATTTATTTTATAAATATATATATATGTAGTATGTATTATTTTATTCTTGGTAAATATTGGATGATATATTGTAAAGTGTGGACATTTGGTTAAACACCACTTTTACACCGATAATGTTATTGTATGAAATATAAATATGTTTATATATATATGTATATTTCCATAAATTTAAGATAAAAGTTTAAAAAAAAACTGTCCAAAGTAATGTATATTGTAACCATTTTCTAAGAGATTTTTTTGGAAAATGTACTTTGGATAGTAAAAGTATAGGGATAAAATGCGATAAGTTACTTGCACGTATATATATATGAATATGTATGTACATTATGTATTTGGCAACGAACGATTGGTGATGGTAAAACTCAAGTATATTTATTTATACATAAGATCCATATTCCTTATGACGTTTATTACTACCAACTCTTTGCTCTTGCTTACATTGGAATGAGAGTAAAAGACATGGAAGCAAGTCCTTCTCTGATTTATATTTGTCTATGGTTAGCTCTATCTTATCCTTGTTTTTTTTTTTTATAACCACTTGTATTCGTTTGACAACTATTTATAGCTTGCATATCTCTATAATGACAACATAAAGTAATAAAATATGCCTTTTTAGCTTATAAAAATACTACAACATTGCAATATCGATATAATTTTTATGTGAATTTTAAGACACTTGAATTGTTAGTTCAGTGTGGTCGTGTATATATATGTCAATATTATTGCTGGCTACACTGAATGTGTTGCCAGTGCGTCAAGCTTATAGGTGACATGTAGTGTTGCCAGTGGATAAAATATCAAAGTCCGCACAGCACGGCGGGGTGTTATAATTATTATATGATTATGCTAAATATGGTTAGGTGTGTTTGTGTGTAAGTGTAAAGTGTCTGAAAGGGTCTATTATGGACTGGTGTATGAATGTTTGTGTGTCTTCTAGTTATTTATTTATTTCTCGATCTTATTGAGTCGCAGGGAATTGTATAGATTTTTTTAATATGGCATGGACATAATTCTGTATTTCAAGTGTATTGATGTATTTTAGTTCGTAAACTATACATAAAGTATTTACGCACAGGCGTTCCGCTGGTGGTCATATTGGTCTTCCCATTTTCCATAGATCACCGGCCAAGTTATCGTGGGTTAGGAAAGTAACCAGTCTTTAAAGAGTTTAACCTTCTTTGACCGGCTGTTCATTACAACTATAAAAAATATGTTGAACGTTTTTAAACTGAAAACACGACTGCCGTGGCATTAACAGCATTCGTGACAAAATCTCCATTTTATCAAGCTTGTATCTGACTGACAAGCGTTTTTCCTGTTCTTTTAGTTTGATGTTTAATATTTAAACCTAAAGATCCTTATTGTCCTTGTAATATTTTAAGTAAAACAATATTCATTTAAACAAACTAAACGTAAAGTCCACACAATTCCCTGCGGTTACTCTATCTCCTAGTGAAGCTCGATTTGCCGCCTGACAATAGACAACGTCGGCAATTCGAAAAACTCTACGCCTTATTTATTTAGATTTATAATGATTAGTTGTTGTTGGTCCCTCCAGCTCCGTTACGCTGCGGGCGGTACGAAATCGTGCGTCTATTGTTTCATAAATGTTTTCGCGCTGCGTACGTGCACTTACTTCTATTTAGATGTATATATCTCTTGCTGCCATTTATGTTTTACATTATCCAAGCCAAGATTGAGGTGAAGTAAGTACGTTACATTCCGGTGAAGAGTGTAGATGTGTGCAACGGTAAATATGATCGCCGGCTAGTAACAATATGATAAACTTCTGATATGTAGATATTTCTAGCAGATATAAAGGAAGTGTTATCGCTATGTGACGATCAATGGCGAAAATATAATTGGTATGTTCTGGTATTTTATTGATTTCTGCGGCGCTATGAAGCCTGTAAGGATTTTTAAGCGGGATAAAAAGTTTTTCTTACAAGTTATGTTATACACGCGCGTATTTATAATCTTGAACAATTTTTATTTTTTTAATAATTTATACAAATCAGTAGGATGTTAGATTTTTGTATGGTCTACTAATAAATTTTATTGCAGAGCGGTGATATGATACATGAAGGTACATAAACGATGTTTGATATGTTTTAGTAGACGCTGCTATATCTTTTCTTATACCTTCAATAATTTGCTTGCTATCGTCGAGCTAAGAAATATTGATACGGATCCATGGGCTGGTAGAGAATACTACCAGGATTCGCGTCGTTTATCTGAAACTAGTTCTGCCACTCGCATTGTACGGGATGTAAAACTTTCAACCCCTATTTGATCACCTTAGAGGTTGTATTACCAAAAATCATTTCTTAGTAAACCCATATAATAAAGACACTCAAATTTAATGCGGTTAGTCTCTGCGTTGATTGTGAACCGTCAGTCAGTCAGTCAGTCAATCGGAATTGACTTGTATTTATCTTAAATATGTCACTTATTAGCAACGAGATCACTTTTTTTATCTCTTGTTTAAAGCAGAGATATCCAGTTGTATCTAGTTTGTGGTGACAATGAATCTAAGTATAAACTATTCTATAAATAATCATATGGTGTATTCTTAAACTCGTCTAGTTTGTCACGCTCCTAGTTTCAGTTATCTTTTGCTTATAAGTGAAGTAGTAAATGGAAGCTCGGGCGGGTGATTGTATTGTCAGAGTTACTAGCCCACACAAAGGCACATTTTCAATAACTTTAATACTCTAATAGCAACGTCTATGAGCAATATTACACCGCGGGCTGGCTGTGGTGGGAATGCGGTGCTTCGTTTATGTACTTAACGTATTATCAATCGATCATTTACATACAAATAATGATGACAGATTTCAAATTAACGATGTCCAACAACTTAGAAAAGTGTTCGTAATTTTGATTAAATACAATTTTATCCAAAAGTTAACTTGTGTAATATTCGCTCTCAGAACAATAACATATTTCACAAGGCAAAGAAGTAAATTTTGATAAGGGTCCAACGCTCTTTGTATTCGCCTATGCACATACATTACATTCTTCATGAGATTGTGACGCACTCTCGACTCCTAACCTCGAATAGCTACTTAGCTATCAAATATTGATTGTAGTTAGTGCTTGATAATTTGGCACATTATCGTTTAGTGCGCCGTCTTGAACTTCCAGACTAATGATCTTTATTATGAAAAACCACAATTTTATTGCCTAATGTAATAAAACTGTCGTTTGAACACTCTTCGATCTTATGGAATGTTCGGACTACGAATTGTAATAGGTCTAATTTAAGTGTATATTATAAACCAAAACGAAATATAGATTATTATATAACTATATGAAATAGACTATTGTAATTGTACTGCCTTAAAAATTGTAATTTGTGTGTAAGTGGTGTGTTCTCGTGAGGAATTTGCCAGGTGCGTGTGCGCAAGTATGACAATAAAATACGATAAACGATTAGTTAGAGGTTCGGGTGACGTCGCGCGAAACTGGTACTCAATATATAACAATATGTAAGTGTAATCACGTCATGAGTTAGCGATTTGATTCGTATCGACATTCTGACCTCATCGACTTTTATTCGTATTTCGTAAAGAAAATCAAGAAGACTCGACACTAATTAAAATATCCCTGAAATAAACATTAGCTTGCCTTTGAGTTTTGAATCAATGTGATCAAAAATAAACTAAAACGTGTAATGGTCGTAAATTCAATATCGATACGGATCACACGCCTATCATGTCATCGATCGATGCCTTTACACCTGTATATCCGTTTGACATAAGCTTGCACAATCGATACACTAGTGATGTTACGGTTAAGTATCAAACGATGTCGATAAAGCCTAAGTTAGCGTAAGTTATCTTTACTGACAGGTTCTACGCAGCCAGTGGGGCGCGGTGTGGCACTAGCATATCAATTAAGCAATTTGATGACTTGATGTTAAATTGCTTTTTTAACTAAAATAAATTGGAAAGTGTTGGCTGGGCCAAATTTGCATTTTTTTGCTCTGGAGGAAAACCAACCACCTGTGATTTCTGTTAATAGCTTCGCTTGAAATCATGCCTCACCTCGCCGGCTGCGTTTTTCCTTAAAGCTCAATATCACGATTTTCGGATGAATAAATGTAAAGTTGTGGCATCGAGGGGGGCTTGTCCATGACCTCCGCGCGGTGCTCCCTGGGTTGCGCCAAATGTGGACGTTGACATTCACATTTTTTTCATGAAAAATTGTCTATGACACGCGCTGAACAGGCAGGACATATCCTCACTGCCGTTAAATAGAAACTCCTTTCACAAATTAAAAAAATATTCCCTCTATTTTCCAATTGGTGTTTTGAAAGGAGTGTTCTATCTGTAAAAATAAAACTCGTAGCGTATCGTTATATGTATAAAACTACACACGATTTTCTAGACATAAATAAGAAATATAAAATAGACATGTATTTACAAAATAAATCGGGAAACTTCAGTTAAATGTATATGTCCATGAATAAAGAAAGTCGAAGTATTTGTACATAGTTGTAATATAATAAAATTAGATTATAAATAGCGTCTTATACCGAAGACCACTTGTATCTTTTGTGATTACTTTTTGGCGATAAATGAAAACTATATAATATTCAAAAATCACAAAAAAAATACAAGAATATGTAGGGAGAGGGCCTACGCGACCGGTACCAAGTTCGTGATCAGACCATACGCCGCGTACACTTTCCTCGAGAACTTGGTACCGGTCATATATTATTGTTTTTCTTTACTTTCACTTATATCTTTTTGTTTTGATTTAAATTTTATTGCCGCGTGACTGCGTCTAAGGAATGTAAATTGTTGAGAGTATGTTTGAGAATATTATGAGCGCGAGTGTTGTTCGTTATGCGCCGTTAGTGTAGAAGATGTGAAACTATCGATAGTTTTTATTTGAATGTGTCACAACCCTATTTTTCGTGATACCAATTGGGGGTAGAAGGTCACGACTTGTTTCAGTTATATGTTTTTATTTTCGTATATTAAAGTTTTTATATTTTGTCGTGATAGTTCCTCTAAGCCATTAATGAAGAAGTAATAATGCGGTTGTGGTAAAAATTCCTTTTAAAATTAAACAACAAACACATTGAATAGTATATGCAAAGAGAAACTGACAGTTTGTGTATTCCATTGCTTACGCACATTTTATGTAGCATTTAGAGAATTCGATGTCAAAAAATACAGCTAATATAATCTAAAATAAACACCTCTTTTTTACAGTGTTATCTTTAAAAAAAACTAGCATCTTTGTTTTTAGCATTTTGTTAGCAATTCAAAAAAAATGTCCTTGTGCCTTGTAAGAACTACAAGTTTATATTGTAAGGGCCAAATTGGGCAAATTGTAATTTATTTTAAGTCGATCATTATCAAAAATATGTCGAATTATAAATAAATTCTCTGGATTCAAAATAATAACATAACTCGTTGATTTAGTATGATTTATTAAAACTTTTCTTTTGTTATGTAACGTTACCTCTGGGAAGCCAAGCGATATGGCGTATGTTTAGATATGTCAATCTTATCCAGATAAAAGCTAAGTTTCATAGTTTTCATTAGAGTTTCATACCACTTTCGTTCGTGACTAGTGTGTATACTGACGCCATATCCTTCGCTTTTTCGTCTACCAGATTTCAATCACAGAGCAGCTTTCATACGTTTTTGTACCTCGAAAATGGCACTTTCCATTCGCGTTGTTGTAAATCGACCGTGTCGGTTGAAATGTATTTATTCCCTAGTGTAATCTAGAAATTGCCTTAATGATATGTGTGTGTGGCGTTATCCATGACGCAGAGAGCGATGTTACCAACGAGTGAACAATTGTGCGGGGCTTTTGAATCTTCGTTGACATATGATAAAAAAAACATCTACTAAAAGTGCGGCTTGTGCGCAATACTGGGTTTCAAAGTTAAGACCCTATTATGTTAGGTGGTTCATGATATCGATAGGTCGTAGATACAGTTTAGCACTTCGTTAGCGAATGATGTAATATGGCTGACGGAAATTTGTTGGCTTTACTATCACGATCGACCTTTTTAATAAATCCCAATACATACTTACATATGCACCCATTGGACAGGATGACAGCGCGTGTGACCGTTTTGAAACTAGTTGAAATTTGATAACAGATTTAGTCAGAAGCCCTACACAGAAGTGTAAAATAAAGACTGAACGATATGTGGGAATGAAGCTGATGTCTATATAATGTAAACTTGTAATTGGAATTGTATGTGCGCAACCCAAAGTATTTCACTCTGTACAGACTTGTGTTTAACGTAAACTCGTATAGAAATGCACACTGACTGTAACAATCGGGTCTATTATGTATGTACTTGGAGATAGTGAGAGAACTCGCGCAGGCTTGCATAAATGTCCCGAAAGGTTCTGTGTGTGAAAACGGCTCTTTATTGAGCTAACGCCATTGGAAAAATATTAATTACATGTAAAATATGACGTGTAAAAAATGTATGTAGTTCTGCGACGATCAAATGAGCATGTTTACGTTATCGTTTGATAGTAAATGTATTTCTCGAAATACGTTTGCACTACGAATTATTTGAATAGAAATATGTTTGTACACTCCACTTGCCTCGACTCCTGGCTCGATCCAGCCGCTGGATCCAGTGCTTTTTGTATGGCTACTAGTTATAAGTTGGTGACGAATGTATTTCTATTCCGCCTCAGCTTCTCGCGTTGAGCTTAACGAGCTGTAACTTTAGTGTTTGTAAAAGCTTTTGTAAGCCTTCGGTCATGAAATTTACTGGATTGTGCCAAAGTATGGCATCTTTTTATTACAAAAAAAACTATTTGTTGAACGACATCAACACCTTTGTCGGACATTTTTCAATAAAAAAGTTAAAAAAACGTGTTTTGAACACAACAATTCGATGGTTTCATTTTTACCTTTAGGATGAGGGATGAGATCAAAATGAGCACGTCAACAATTATATTAGATTTATTCTTGATTAATAAACAGGTAGGTATATACTTACACTAAATATAAATAAAGTGGTCCTTTCAAACATAACGTTTAACATACAAATAATAAGTCATACGCGATCAGTATAGATACAGTAACAAAATTAAAATAACTTTTTAATGATATGAGTTATATCGCCGGTTGTCAGCAGTCATTCGCAATACAAGTAGTGAAATCTAAAACAAAACAGTATAAACATAAAATCAGTAGCATTTTATTACTGATTTTGAAATGTCAAAGTAATACTGATTGTAAAAATAATAATAACAGAAAAAAACAGATTTTTTTTTTAGATTTTTATCGTATGTTATGTATGGAGATTTAGCTCCTAAAAGACACATTATACATTTTATATATTTTTTAAGATACATTTCGAATATGCCTAGTATGAGTTCTGTGCACGCCTTGCATAGCGGATTTGACTTCTTCAAGGAATGATGCTGAATTGTGTATAGTGGTTCCTCCGAGCACTACCCTGACTCCCGGGTACGCCTGGTTGATCTGATGCACGCAGTACGCCTCCTCGTAAGTGGCGCCCCCTACCATGAACACAATGATGTCTTGTGGTCGTCTTCCGTACGATAATTCTTCCCCACCGAGGGTAGGATAGAGGTTTTCTCGGAGCTTACCCTTGATCAGGTCCTCGAGAGTGTCTTTTAACAGAGGGGTGTGTTGCGTGTAGATGTTTTCAACGCCGTTGAGACCCTGCAAAGGAAATTCATGACGTGTGAAACTGACGCAAATTAGTATAAGATTTTTTTGACAGTTTTAAAATGACAATATGGTTTAAGTACATTTTCAAGCTAATTATTTATTAACTAACTCATCATAGGATAGGTAGAAAAAATACGTACGGAATATGAAAAAGAAAACTATTTATTGAAAAACGTATGTGATATTTGAAAAAAATGTACTTGAAAAAGCAAATGAAATAAAAAAATTACATTGTGTTATGGCCTTTTTTAAAACACTGCAGACAGTATGGTTTTGCACAAATATTACATATTTGTGAAACTATTTATATATCGGTCTGCTCTATCATCAAGTCTAAAACGTTGTCATCAACCAAAAGACGAAATATAGTTGACATTTCTGCATTTTCTGGTAAATTTTCAATATGTATGAAATTCGTTTCTCTACTAATAAAACTTTGCCGGACTAACGGCTGAATTTCATAATTCCAACCTCCTTCCTCATCATGTTCTTTGTAAGGTTTCATCTGTTGTTGGTCTTGTGCCAATCCATGGACTTGTAGTTATTTTTCTGCCTCTATTGGAATTGCTTGGTGAGGTTTCAAAAATGTCGCCACCTTGAATCGATATTGAATGTGATGGAGAATGCTGGATATTTATATTTTCTTTCCTGTTCATCTGATTATCATTTGGTTCACTTACATCTAGAAGTCCAACTGACAGCTTGGGACAAAATCAAGATCTGCAACACTGTCGCGATCGTTAGAATCAGGCACATCACTATGCTTTTCTTCAGTTGCAGAATCATCCTCGTTCGATGAATTTGGCTGAGAATTCTCTTCATAATAACTCTCTTCTAATATTCGCCTTAGTTCTTCGTCATATACTGATGTTTGTTACCCATTTTAACGAACCTTTTTATTGACAACATTCAAAAATGTTGACACCCATTCTTATCACGATAACAGAAATGAAAAATATAACGAAAAATAAATATTAATTTCGAGATATTTAGTAAGGTTGGCCTAACCCGATTCGGTCAGGCCAACCTTACTAAACTAACCTAATTTGACATTTCTAAAATTGTCTCCTCTCTTTTTGTTTATACAAGTGAAAAAAGGATGGATATAATTTTTAGGAACTTTTAGTTTAGTCAGTGTGACTGGCCGAATTGGGGTCAATGTAATCAAGAGTTCATGCTAAAAATACCAGATTCGACAAACAGAAAAATTGTCGTATTTATGTTAAAACCGTTAGATGCCACCAATAAAGTATATAATTGTATCTGTCATCTGTGAAACGTACCAAAACAAACAACAAAATAAATACATAATTAGGTAATCATATTTTACGAGCTTTAGACGAGAATAACATTGTGCTGATTTTTTCTTATTTTTTCTAAAATCTCTATAACTTAATTATAAGGTTCTGAATAAAATAAGAGTACGTTATTTTTCATTTCCATCTTATTTTTTTAAATACGTAGGTCAAAAATTTGAAATGTTGCCAAAGGTCAAAAGATCTACGTATGATAGCATTGGGGCTCTTTTATTGAGTCATGCTGATCCTAGAACCTGGTTTTACGTAAGGTTATAATGTATTCATTCCTATTCAAATGGTGATCTATCACCATTTGGATAGGGTGTCCCCAAATTTAAAGATTGACAGATGAGAACGAAAGGCTTCATAGGAATTGCTTTTTTTACTTTCGCTGTCGCTGCTAAAATCTTAAAGTACAACTGATTCTAACCAGATAGATCCAGCCTAAACTCGATCTAGCTAATAGTTATCCTTCTCACCTCAGCACAGGCTCGCAGGAGACCTAGTGTGTGGCACAGCCACTCGCTAAGGTACCTTCTATCTTATTTATTGTTTACCTAAATAGTTACTCCGTATGTACCCAAAATGATTTTGGAAATAATAAAAAACTTTTTTTTAATCTTTACCTTGAACAGCCTCTTGGTAATCTTAACAGCGTCCTCTAAGCCAAACAGGTCGCTCTGTCTCGCGTGCGCCCCGCCATACTCCAGCACGTTGACCACGTGTTTGATCATCGCGTCGGGAGCCCCGCGCGTGCGTAGGGCTTCGATGAGGGACACGAGCGCGTTGTTGGGATGCTTCTCGTACCGCAGCGCGTACAGCGCGACCAGCTTTACCGCGTCCAAGTGTTCCAACTTCTCGTCGGAGATCAGGGACTTCAGGCTCTCAAGTAGAAAAGTAACACATTAAATCTAATTGACTGAGCGAGCGAAGCGACTCTGCTTCGAATTTCAATGGTTTGCGTGTTTGTATGTCTCCTAAAATATCGTACTCACGTGCAGGTCGTAGCTTGTTAGTACTTTCGTAGTTGAAGAAACTTGGTACATGTGTTTTACGAGATATTTGAAATTTTTAGGTAGTCATTGATTTTCCATTGTGTGGTATTTCTTCAAGGGGGACAAGTTTGCTACAGCGCCGTTTACTGGTTGAATTCAATAATATTTGGTACAGATATGCGAACAGAACATTATTTAAGGTACCTAAGTATAAAAAACCTATAGCTAGACAGTTCTCAGAACTATCAGTTAATTATTTGTGTTTAGATTAACCCGCAGACGCGAGAAACCCTAAAGTATATTTAGTAATTCGAATTGAAAATAATAATTCTGAAGCTCCACGACTACGTAATTAACCTAACTTGTGTTAGATGAAAAGATGTTTAAATGTGATACGCAATATATTTGTGTAGCCATCCAGCGCGGTGACGCTGCAGCAGTACGAGTAATGGCCACATTTGGACAATGCGTTTAGTGACGATATATTGGTTTTAATGTATTTTAAGTATTAGTTCATATTAATATATGTGTTGTTTCAATTAACAAATTGTACAAAAATATCGATTATCATCCGATTAATCGATTTCAGGTTTGATTAGATCTAATAATGATTATTAAACATTCTACTTTCTCATAACCACATCTCTTAAATGTCAAATTTGGAGTTTCACCGACCTATTAGGATCTGAAAATCTGAAATATACCGTAATGTATAATAAATAGCATGGAAACTTCGTGTGCGAATAATGCACGTTACTCTTTCTCGTTAACCTTGACCTTGTAGGTTGACAGACAGAGACAGACTGACGAGGGATAGTTAGCAGTGAGTGTGGTACCTGCAGGTGCTTGGAGTGGTCCTTCTGGTGCGCCAGCTGCTGCTCCAGCTCGGAGACCTGCAGCAGCGCGCGCCGCCCCACCAGCGACGACAGCGAGCCCACCACCGTCACGTGCTTCGTCACCGTGCCCGACAGTTTCTATACATTATATTATACTATATAACGTGTAACAGAAAGGTGTTACAATACTTATGGCTGTTAGTCTACCCATCAAGGTGAACACATTGTAGAATATTATGAAAAAAAAATAAGTTCTCCATACAAATAATGGTCACGTGATCGGTCAAGTTGTATGGAGGACGCAATCATTATTTCTCGATTTTGCAAAATGTTGTTCTACGACGGGTTTCAAGGCGGGGTGTGAGGGGACGGGCAATTGACAACATTTCATTTTTGCAAGGTGACGGAAATTCGAAAACCGTTTCGAGATACAATTCATACTAAATATACTAGATTTTTTATACACTTTTTTCTTCCGAGTTATTTACATACACAGATGAAATAAATTTTCTTATTTATGTTCAGACCGTCAGATGCTACCAATAGGAAATATTAATGTATCTGTCTTCTGTGAACCATACTATATAACAAACAATAAAAATATAGATGATAAACGACATCATTTTTTTATGAGCTTTTGACGAGAATAACATTATGCTGAACTTTTGTTACATTTTCAAAAATCTCTAATAACGTAATTATTGCATTCTGAATAATATAAAAAAATAGAAGTACGTTATTTTTCATTTGTCTTTTCATTGTCGTAATAAAAATGGGGGGTTAAAATGTTTAATGTCAATTGTACAAGTACCTACACTGCACTTCAGGTTGTCAAAGTGACAATGAATCTATTTGATGACCGCCATGAGATAATGACAATTTTAATTCCCGCACCAGGCGCTCTAAGTCGACATAAAAATAACTGTCATTTCCTAGTGAATATTATGTTATTTTTTATTATATATTTATATATTTTTTATTTTTTCCTATTTCTTCATTTTTATTTTTTAACTGTTTTTTTTTCTTACTTTTTCTTTTTGTCAAGTTCATATAGGTATCAATGGGGCTTCGTATGTAGATTGATCTACATACAAAGCCCCAAGACGGTGACGTCGCGGACGGTGAGAAGTGTATCTACACTATTATATTTTTTTGACTGTAAAAATAGTAAGGCTGTGGTTTTTCTCTCGAGACTTGATGCTCGGGGAATCTTCGCGAGTGTTTGCACGTATTGGCGTTTCACAGAGTGCGCTAAATGTGGGAAATGTGCAAGCTTCTATCAAAAAACTTGCGTAAACATTTCGTGTGGCGCCACAGTAGCTGCGGGATGGTTATGCCCGACCCGGCCTGCGGTAATTGTGCAGAATTATGGAAACAAATCAAAGATTAAATTAGAGACCATACCTTAAAGAGTGGGTACTGTTCCACAAAGTTCTTCATATCAGCGATGCTCTCCACCTTCTGGTGACTCTTGGCCTTGCGCTGGAACTCCTCCATCAGCGCCTTGATAGTCTGACCGATCTCGCCGAAGTTTGAATACAAATTCTGTCGTGTTAAAATAAAAAAAAAACATTACCGCACGAGCACAACTTTTAAGCTAAATCGAATAAATTAAAATATATATATATTATTTTTTACTACAGGCATTTTTGTAAATTAAGGGGGAGTGTTTACACCGACAGGAGGAGTGTTTAGAATTATTATTATTAACGGAGGACGACCCCAATCAATTATATAAGTATATGTTGTACATTAAATTCCAGATAGTATTTTGGATCTCAATTTTAATATTAAGTCATTACATATAAAATTGGAGTTTTGTAAGGGAGGAACCATTAAAGTAGAAGTATGTACCATTGCTATCTATGCACTTTTGCCATCTCATAGGTAATTCATTGATCCCTTTACTAAAAAAACCATTAGGACGAGAATCAATGAAATCTTTGAAGGCGCTTTGGACTGCCCCATCGGAGTTGAATTTTTTCCCTTGCAAGAAGTTCCACCAAACGCTCACAAGTAACATTTTTTTTGAGTCAATTTTCGCTTGGGGCAGGGTTTGGCTGGTTCGCCAGGATTCAGCCATTGCGATGAGCGTTTCCGATTATCGTACAGGATCCACTTTTCATCACAGGTAATGATCCGATTTAAAATCCCTTCATTATTGTGCCGGTTGAGTAATGTAACGCAGTGGTTGACGCGCGTTTGTCGGTTTGCTGCACTCAATTCATGAGGTACCCACCTTTCAAGCTTTTTCGCCTTTCCAATTTGCTTCAAGTGGATTAAAACAGTTTTATCACTAACACCGCAGCCTGCAGCTAACTCGGACGTGGTTTGCGATGGATCTGCTTCCACAATAGCTTTCAATTCTTCATTAGCAACTTTAGTCTCCGGCCGTCCACGGGGCTTGTTCTGCAGGTCGAAATTTCCAGAACGAAAACGTTGGAACCAAAAACGCACTGTGTTTTCTTTTGCGACACCGCCGCCATACACATTATTAATCCTTCGAGCCGTTTCTGCAGCACTGGTACCACGGTGGAACTCGTACTCGTAAATAACGCGATATTTCAAGTTTTCCATTTTGTAAACTGCGTGACGCAAACAAAAAACCAAACGAGGACAAAACAAATGAATTACGGTTTTCGAAATACAAATGTATGAATAAATAGCTGTATAAATTTGAAATTGGAATCCCTAACCAAAGAAGAGATATTTGAGATCAAAGTGGCCAGTACGACAAAACGCCAATTTCATATGTAAGGACCTAATACATTCAAACAATTTTTATTTTTATTTATAATCTCGGCGAATATAAGTCAATGCAGCTTATGGAATCATCGTTCTTGTGTAACAGTCAGACATTATAAAATAAACAAAGTAATCACAATGCGCATATATGATTTTCTCTAATTTTGTATAACCTATGTTACTCAGTGATAATGTAGCTTTGTAACGGCGAAATAAAATCAGTAGTTTTTGAGTTCATTCGTTACATACAAAAAATATCTTTCCTCCGTATAATATCAGCGTACAGATACGAGTATGTTATGAGAAATATCAAAGTACTAGTATACACCACTACTTTTTCAAAATAAACTTAATTTTAACAGCGTTATCTATTTCCAATAATGAACACATTGCTGAAGAGAAAAAAAAACTGAATATAAATGTCAATCAGGCAGGCTAAAACACTATATGTATTTAAAAATTTCTCGAAAAATCATTATCTCTCCTTACATTAACCGGAACATTTATTTATGAATGACTAGCTGTACCGGCGAACTTCGTACCGCCTAATAGTTATTTATGTTTCCCACCTTTTAAACCTTCCCTGAAGTACGACAAACAATTCAAGACCAAATTCATCTAAATTGGCCCAGCCGCTCTCGAGTTTTTGCGAGACTAACGAACAGCATTTGATTGAATGATTATAGCGAGTTAGACGCGTTCGAGTACGTATAGGTGTTTACTAATCATGTGTATTGATTCATTTTAAAATATTTTTTTCCTTGTTGTATTTTTGCGGTACAGTATTTGTGCCATGCCTTTTATTCTATTTCTGCTATTGATGCACCACCGACGTGACTGTTCTCACTTAGTCCGATCCATTCCATCCCAAGGTTGCCCGCAAGAAATTGCTTAAGGCCGCCCAATGTACTACCGATGTTTTGTTCTTGTTTATATCTTATTGTATATTTTATTTTTGGTGTGCAGTAAAGAAATATTGTACAGTACTGTTAAAAAAAAAATCTCGAATATTTAATTATTATTGGACACTCTTATACAATACAACTATTTACGCGCGCCTGTAACAAACGTCATTAAAATGTCAATAAACAACTGTTAAGTCGTGAGTGTAACAGTGGGTACCTTGGCGTAGAACTCGTCTTGGTGCGAGGCGAGCACCACCTCGCGGAAGTCTTTAGGTACATCAGGCAGGTGCGCCAGACTCATGCGGTTGTTGGAGATCGACAGCAGCTCGTGCACCATCGCCTGGTACGTCCACTGTTATGGCAATACTTACATATACTACTTGAAGGATTTTACTGGCAAACATTAGAATTTTATAATTTATTGAAGGTTTTTTTCAGGCAAACAACTCTTACGATATCAATATTTAAAAAAAGAATAACTTAACTTAAATAACCGATTAAGATATAAAAACAAGAAAAAAAATAAGAAAACTAAAAATAAAAAAAAAATAAAAAATAAAAAAAAATAAGAGAACTTAAACTGTAAAAAATTGATATCCATTTATTTATGGAGAACACTGTCTGCATTCCCGCGTAGATTTGCCACTGTTTTTTTTTTTTAAATTAAACTGCTTTAAAAGCAAGGAATGAGCCAGCTCTCTTGTCTCCCAGTGGCATCGATAAGTTTACGAGTAGGTAATATTGCTTGTAAAAAATGTTAGTACTGAAACAGTATTTTTAGTTCACTCCAATTTGGATCACTAGAAAAAATTAGAAAGCATAAAAATCGCCGCCAATATTAGAGCAAATATTTAAGAAAAAATCCGAAGGAGGCGAAACAGGATATTGCACAAATATATTATTATGTGAAACTCGCTGTTCCACTACTACACATTAATGCTAACCATAGAATCCAGCAAAATATTTTTACATATCTTCTTCGAATGAAAAAACCAAACTACAGGAACAATTGTGAAAAAAAAATGGAACTAAAAACATAACAAATGAGATGTTTTTAAATCGTTTTATGCATTTGTGAAGAATTGAGGTAGGAATATGAATAAAATAAGATTCCTATGAATTGGGAACCTCCTCCTTTTTGAAGTTGGTTAATAACACTGACCTGATGCAGTAGTGGGGTGACCGGATCATCTCGCCTGTCTAGTATGAGAACCTGCGGCACCGGCACCTCGCCGTTGAAAGGTATGTTGTTATCTATAAGCGCCGCTTCTCTGTAATAAGATGAAGTATTGAGATTTTCGAGTTTTTCCGAAAAATTACGTCTATGCTTTATATTTTTTCCTCAAATATATTTTTTGCTTCGACGACCTTAACCATAATTCTTATTAGAACTTGTCCTATTTTCTGCATAAAAATATAATCTTTTTACACTTGACGCTGGCCAATATACGAGTACTAATATCTCATAGTAGTATCTTATATAGTAACATAGCTATATTATATATATTTTAATATTAATATAAATCATATTAATATCACACTTCAATGTTATATTCATTCTTACAGTCCAATTTATCAATATTATCTATTATGCATCCATATTAATACCACCTCATTAGAATGAAGGCCCAGCGATACGGCGAATGTGTATGTAACTTACAACCACATACACCCTCACACAACAAAACACGCATTTTACACATACACACACACACACACACTATAGAGTCTAGATAACAAATAATTAACTGTAACAGTTTTACGAGTACTCGTAGTTTGTAGAATCATGATAATGTTAAGACTGTGGGGAATGGTGTTCCCACAGGATAGGACACCAGGCAGCACTCTATCAAGTGATGCGTATGGTTCCTATGTGCGGGGATGATAGCAGGAGAGCAGGTGCGGTACGGACGAGGTCTAGCGAGCGAAATGAATAGTCGGTTCCAAGTTCCGTGATTTATTTTCCAAACTATTACTTATATGCTAGACTTAACCTGTTGACTTATTCTAACTAACACCCCGCTACCAATCATTCTCCAAACCATAACTATACCACGTATATCTATGTACCTGTATTTTAAATCTAACATATCTATCATAATATATCTATCTAACATACTTAACCCTAGCTTAAAACCTATCATTAAAACTACGAAAGGATAATAACTCTATATTCATGACAACACGAAAATCTACACACAAAACTATTCTAAAGTCACACACACAAAACTATTCTAAACCTAAATAATTATCCGCGCGTGCGCTTCATATAAATATACGCCGCGGCCCCCGCTACCTCCGCAGTGTCACCGCTGCCAGTGTCACGGGCACGCAGCCCGTCACTGCAACTCCCGTCCCCGTTGCGTCAAGTGCACGGGTGACCACGGGACCGCCGACTGCACTAGGCAGAAGGACGATCCCACCCCGCCCTCCTGCACCTTGTGCGGAACCGTCAGGCATACCGCGAACTATCGCGGCTGCCCCAAAGCCCCCCGTTTACCTAAACCCTCCGCCTCCAGGCCCTCCGGCCAGGTCTCCCACCCAAAACCCAAACCAGCTAAGGCCAAACCCTCCGGGGCTAGGTCGAAGCCGGCACCTACCCTACCTTCCTTGATCCCGCAACCGCCCGTCCTACCCACACCTGTCTCACAGCCAATCGCTCCCTCAACCCGCCCGACCTCGTATGCCGCGGCTACATCCCAGCTGCGTAATTTCCCTTCCCCTCCTGCTCCCCGTCAGGTATCCTCTCATTCTTCGCACTTTAAGTTTAAGTTTAAGTTTCTTTGCGGACGATGAATGCATTAACGCAGTTCTCGATATCTCCGCCCAGCTCCCACTGGGCGAATGCATCAACTTAGGTCGTCAGATACTGAGCAACCGCGAACCGGCGGCGATTTTACGCATTCTTGCGCAAAATCAGGCCACCGTCGCAGTCATCTAGGCCTTCCTCGCCGCGAACCCGACCCGTCATGGATAGTTCAACCAAACGTATTAGGCCCCGATCGATCAAACTGGCATGGTTTAATGCCAACGGACTTCTTAAGGAAACGAGTGACGGAGGAAGCCAAGTGCCACTCATCGAACAATTCCTCCACGACCACCAAATCGACGTCCTACTAGTAAACGAGACCTTCTTGGAACCGGGCAAAAGGGATCCCAGGATCGCCAACTTTTGTCTGGTCCGTAATGATAGGCTCCACTCTGCCAAAGGGGGAACGCTTATCTATTACAGAAGAGCCCTTCACTGCATTCCTCTCAACACGCCTTCGCTTCGTTACCTCGAAGCTTCCGTCTGCCGGATCGCCCTAACTGGCCATCAGCCTATCACACTCGCAGCCTGCTACCACTCTGGTAACAGGCGTTTCGATCAGAACGACTACGAGAAACTATTCGCCTTAGGGGGATCCGTCATCCTCGCCGGCGACTTCAACGCCAAGACCCTCGAGTGGGGTTGCAACGAAACGAATAGCCACGGCAGCAAACTATTTAGTTTAGCGGATGACATTAATTTTGATGTCATTTCGCCCTCCACGCACACTTACTTCCCTCCTAGGTTAGGCTACCGCTCCGACGTACTTGACATAGCACTCCTAAAAGGCGTAACACTCCAGTTGCCCTCTTTAGAAGTGCTCGACGAACTTAATTCCGACCACAGACCAGTGCTCATGCATCTAGGCCCCGACCCGACGGACAGACCGACCGCGACTAGGACAGTAGTGAACTGGAACCATCTAGGGACAGCCCTTGATGACATCAGCTCACCCGAACTCGACCCGATTCCGGATGATATCCAATCCCCCCAGAACGTCGAAAGATCGATCGACTCTCTCACTAACCACCTCCGCACCGTCATAGGCAAGTCGTCGCGGCAAGTACCAGTCGAAGATGCCCGAGGACGCGAGGGAGTTACTGAGAGAGAAACACAGAGCCACTAGGGAATTCGGTAGATGCCCCACATGAGAACAGAGCTACCTTGCGGCGTTACGAGCGCCTCGTAAAGGCCCGCATCCAGGAGCTCCGGGATCAAAAGTGGGATGACACACTCGCAGATCTCGCGCCTACGCACCAGGCTTACTGGCAGCTGGCGCGCAACC
This sequence comes from Ligdia adustata, assembly GCA_947049295.1. Taxonomy (NCBI): domain Eukaryota; kingdom Metazoa; phylum Arthropoda; class Insecta; order Lepidoptera; family Geometridae; genus Ligdia; species Ligdia adustata. The sequence continues at coordinate 10,410,074 of OX346234.1, forward strand.
TAAAGACAGACAAAATGGTCACCATGCCCCCCCTGAACCGCCCCGGTCAGCCCCCCGCGTTCGATGACGACGAGAAGGCAGAGTGCCTAGCAGAGAGTCTCGAGGCTCAATGCGCTCCGTCGCTCAGTTCGGTCCCCGCTTCCCATCTTACTATAGTGGACAGAGAGATCGAACATCGTAGCACCATTCCCCCCTCGACCCTGTCACGACTAGGGAAGTTGCGCTTATTATCCACCGCCTCCGCGATAGGAAAGCTCCCGGTGCCGACGGCATTAGTAACAAAGTGCTCAAGCACCTTCCCCCCGCCCTGATCCACCTCCTAGTCAGCATTTTTAATGCTGCCATGTGGGTACCAGATTCGACATCCATTCCGACGAAACAGAATGCGTCCTCGCCGGCGAGGACGTGGTCTCTTACGACCCTTAGGGTCACCCAGTTGATTGATAGGGCCCTAGGTCTTTCCCCGTCTGGGAGGCCAGGGCAATTCGGTCAAATAATCAAATCAGTTGCCTAAATTAGCTAGGTTTAGGATCCAGGCCTCTCCCCGGGATGCCATGGACACAAGTCGATCTAATGATAGGGCTCTGGCGCGGGCCAGGGCACCTCTCTCCAAAAAGCGTCCTTCAGATGCCAATCAAGTGTAGGGTCCTTGCGAACTCTGACCTCAGAGCTCCAGGACAATCAGATCAAATAGTCACTCAGATTCATAGGGCTCATTTGTCCTCCCCCTCAGGGAGGTCTGGGCAAATTCACTCTAAAAAGTTTTAGCTAGGATGCCACCAGTGGCCAGGGCCCTAGGCACTCCCCGCCTGGGTTGCCAGGGCAGTTCGTTAGTCCAACTCTGGGCGACGGCTCAAGCCGAGGTTCGTGCCGTCTGAGGCGCCCTTGTGCTTGTCGCCCCAAAACCAAACCGCGGCCCAGCGCCCAGCGCTTGCCAAACGTCCGGTCAAGCTGTCCGAGGTCGCGTTCGACCAGCAGCTCAGTCCTTTCTAAAAAAAAAAAAAAAACCGCTACCTCAGTCAGCGACGGGCCGCGGTCTCGCGCGCACGTCGCTGGCGCTGCGCCGCCACAAGACCTTTCTAAGGAAGAGACTGAAGGCCACGACACAGGTCACCCTAGTGTGGGTTTCAGAGCACGACTTATTGTATACCCACACTTAATCTAGTTAACTTAATATTTATGTACATAACCTTTATTGGATGGTCGAAATAAACGCTTTTATTATTTATTTATGACGTCATACAAGAGAAGTGTACAAAAAATATATACCCAATCAGTTAGATACATAGCGCTCAAGTCACCCTCTAAAGACTCCACAACAGTTTGTCAATCCCTCTCAAGTGTTTTTAAATTCGCTGGACAATTGATTGGGGTATTTTAATAAGTAATGCCTGTATGATTTAGGTTAATGAAGAAGTTATATCTAGAATTTTGTGAATTTCAGTGTTGGTTGTGTACCAAGATACGCCGCTTATTGTCCTAAGCATCGTGTTGTGTATTCTTTGAATGATTGTTATGTTGGATTTTGCAGCTGTTCCCCATAATTGGACACCGTACATTCATATGGGTTTCAGCACGCTTTTATATATCAGAAGTTTATGGTGTATCGACAATTTAGTATTTCGGCCAAGGAGCCAGGAGTATGCATGATATATTATTTTGAGAGCTTGTCTTTTACCTATAATGTGTAGGTGCATCCAGGTCATGCGTCGGTCGGTACAAATCAACGCCTAAGTACTTAACTTGGTGTTGGTGCGGTAATGTCACATTTACGTAGAGAAAAGGTCACTTGGACAGGTTTTGTCGCACTTGTTTTAATGCAAGGAAGTTAGTGGTAGCCTATTAAGTGAGTGGTGTCTGATATACCTGCGCAGTAAGTCCCTCAGTTTCTCAGCGAGTCTCGCGCAGGGCTCCGACGCGGCGTCGTACCGTATGGCGGCGCGACGTTTGAGCGACACCAGCAGCGCCAGCAGCCCCGCCGCGCAGCGCTGCAGGTCACTCATGTTCCACAGCCGACCTGACACAATACATACTTACTTAGTTCCTATAAATAACTAGCTTTTGCGAGATTTGCTGAAAAAACGGCGTGTTTGTCTGTGTATTTATTGCGATACTAGTGATCCTGCAAGCTTTAATGTGTAATATTGGTGAATTGTAAACCATGTCTTGTTTATGTGCACAAGTGTGGGCAAGTGATATAAAGACGGAATAACGTGGTTTCGTGTTCGCATGTGGGAATTCTACATAGAAACCATGGTAAAGTCTTCACCGCTTTACGAGGGTACATGACTTATTAGTTGATATTTCACTAAACTTGATTGATTAATAACTTTATAAACTTGACGCTGGCAAATATACAAATAGTATGGTGCCATATATCAAAAGAAAAAAAAACATGTTTTTGCCCGCATTTTGTTTGTGTCTTGACAAAAACGTATCTTATGGCACTCTCGGGATCTGAAACTATATGTGTCCATAAATCAAGATGATCCGTCACTCATTTGCTCAGGAAAACAAGGACAAACAAACACACTTTCACATATATTATATGCGCGGGAATAGACTTGCATTATACATAGACTTTGTTTTTAAACATGTTGGTATATTCGTTCTAACTAATGAAAATTTCTAAATCTGCTGAACCTATGGAGTGCTTACAGATGTAGTGGCTCACCATTGAGACATCCAACTATGTTGAAGGAGAACAAGTGGCTGTCGACAGCCAGGTAGTCTGCAAACACTTCCTGCACCTCTCGCACCGCCTCCTGCTCGTCACACTCCGCCAGGGTCTTGATGTCCGCTTTAGACACTACATTGCTGAAATCTGATAAACATAAGAATTTACTTATTTCTGGAGAAACTGCTTAAGACAATTTTATTTAGAAAACTTGTTTTATATACTATATTCATATTTTTTCAACAATTAGGTACGCTTAAGACAAAATGACCGTCTAACTTTCTTAAGTGCGGTCACGCATGAAGAATGTTGTACATTAATCTCTTACTACCTCTATCCAGCCACCACTAGATAGTGGTCATTGCGTCTGTGCGAGCATGTTTCAATATACGCAATTAAGTTACATTCATTTGTTAACCGACTTCAAAAAGGAAGAGGTTCGCAATTTTACAAATCTTGTGACAATGTATGTTACAGAATTGAAAAAAAATATCGTTTTAGTTGATACTATGTTAATTTTATCGAAAAAATCAATATTTTGTTTATCAAAATAACTTTTTTATACAAAGAAGACATATTCGATTTTGTAACATAAATTTTTACCGTAAAGTTGACGTCGGTTTTCAGTTTTTTAACTTGTTTATTATACAATACAATACAATATTGTATAATATATAATATATCTTTATTTCCCACCAAAAACAAAATAAATAATAAGATAAGGCAAGAACTAAACATCGGTAATATATTGGCCTTATCGCCTAAAGCAATTTCTTCCAGGCAACCTTGGGATGATATTGTTTCCTTAATTGGGAGTAATGCACTAGCAGATTACTTGGGTTGTTTTGTACATGAAAATAATAGCAAAACAATGTGAGAACATTTGCATACTTGTCAAAGAAAGCTTGAAACCTTAAGAACTCATGAAAGCTAATTTGGTCAGCTTGGTGGACCATGATGCACCTCTATGGAGAAAACCTTGGAAGACAATGGGACATACAAAAATGGAGAACACAAAAAGATTAGAATGTAACTTTAAAATATAACTACCATCAAAGCATAGACTATGTTCGTTATATGAGTTTTTGTTTCACGTAAATACATGCAGTATTAACAAAGTTATCACTACGAGAAGTTGAGACCACTTTTTTAAACTGCCGAGCTTCCCGGCGACTTGTGATGACGTCATACAACGAGTAACGCGCCCGCGCGCCACTCGCCAGTACTTAATCTCATACAAATAAAGACACTCTCGCGCTCTTTGTTTGGATTCTGTTGCCTAAGAGTTTTGTTATTTAGGTACCTACTTACGAGTATGTATCCATTTTCTAAGGTTAGCAGGTTAGTGCCTAACCTAAAATACCTACTTATTAAATATGAAACCTATTCTGTTAATTTAATCATATACATTCATCTGCAATATACCGACGTTTCTTTGTATAGTTAGGTCCCGCGATATTTTTACAACTATAAATAAGTGATTAGTAGCCACTTCAAAATAACCGACTGCAAAATTTTTATCCTGTGTATCATTAACTTTTGTTTTTTTTAAATTTTGATGTACCCAGAATCACTCTCACGCACGACTGAGACAAATCTATTGACACTATCCACGTGTCAAAAAAATATACAAACTTACATGCATACGTAATTACATACATACATACACTTGAAAAACATAACCCTACTTCTTTCGCAGTCGGGTAAAACAAGACAACCACTTGACCAATTTTTTATCAGGAATCTGTTAATATGAATAATGTGGAGTTCTGCATGTTTGTACCAAATATTATTGAAATCCGCCAGTAAATGGTGCCGTAACAAGTTTCTAAAAAATTCTTCAAAATGATCTTCACAACAGTATGCAGTAGGTTAAGGTCTAATTGCATCCATTTCTTACTGTGTTTTGGATCCCTTGACATGTTAAAAATGGCTTTTCCTGTGTTTTAAATTGGCATTAGAACACTGAGGCACGACATAGTATTTCTTACCATTAACAAGATGCACGTTATAATAATATAATGCTTTCATTGTAGTGCGAGCAGCCAGCAAACAATTTGAACATACCCGCATGACTAGCACTCGACCTGTGCCATCAATTCAATTCAATAATACTATGTCCTTAACATTATGGCATTTTATTATGGGACAGTTTGTATGCACTACTTTAGTACATGTTACAGACTTATATTGAAATACTTACAAATATAATACATCCCATACTTAGGATGGCGCAGCTCTCGTGACAGGTAGCCGATATTCTCCGAGTTGGGACGTACAAACACTATGCACTTCATGTGCTTCAGGTTATCCCACTTGGAGTGGCTATCAATGCGCTCAAAAAGGTACACCTCCTTCTGCAGGATCTCAGACTGGCTGTATACCATACTGACTATGCTTGTCTGAAATTTATATAAGTATGTGTTCAATGATTTTCATACAGGCCTCCAAGGAGTTCTTTGTTTTAGAATCAGCACAGCGACTTCTTGGTGAGAACTTATACATATGATTAGATACAAAAGCTTAATACATTCCTAATTATAATAGTCCGGTTAAAAGAGAAGTTTAACATACGAACCACTCAAAATAGTCATTCGCCAATATAAACCTACACTGGTATTGAGACTTATTATCAAGTGTTGGTAGATACACAATATGAACTATATTAATATTTATTTTTACATCTAGTGCAACAACTGGCTTTATCGCTAAAAGGGCTACTTTAGCCGCTATTTAGCCAAGAGTTAGTGTGTATTGTGGGAGGAAATTAAGTTTTTTAGTCGATAGATAAGTTTCGGCTTACAGTTTCTTTATCCATAAGAATTACTTTCATTCCTGGACCACTTTCCTCTGTCATCTTCGTAATATACATTTTAACAGCTTGTATTACGTTCATCTTTTGAAATGTTTATTTGTTATTACACTACAAATAAATTAATAACACTTGATAAATCAATTTTACCTACACAGTACACAAGACAGAAACATCGATTTCGTTTATTTAATTTTATTTTTTTAATTCTGTGTATCATTGTCAGTGTCACTTGATGAAAATAAATCAACATCAAGAACGACAGTTCTACTTCTTATTGTATATGACACGTACCGTCGATAATTTGTCATCGTCTGGACTGGACGAACAGCAAAAACACAAGTCGTAGGGTGTTTTAAGTGTCAAAAGTCATCGTGGTCAAAGTAAGATCATGCCATGTACATACCTTAGATTAAATAACATAAGACAACTCTTTATTAAAAAAACAGCTTATAACACTTACATAAAACTATTTAAAAACAAACAATACAATAAAACATGCTAGCTTTCTAATGGCGGCCTTATCGCTTAAAGCTATCTCTTCCAGGCAACTATGCACTTACAATTTCACAAAACTAGCCTTAGCGAGGTAAACATAATAATATATAATAAACATAACTGGACAGATAAAAGTACAAGATATAGAACAAATACATACGCAACGATATATTAATATAATATAAATACATACAATTTATAAAGGAATGGATATAATAAATTAATGAAATTACTGATAAATTACATACATCCTGTTGGAGTGATAGGTAATGTGCTAAGACTCGATGCTTGAAAACGTTTAGGGAAGGAGCAAGTCTGATGTTAGTCGGAAAATTGTTCCACATTAATACAGCTTTCACCGCGAAAGAGGTAACCTGTAAGTAACTGTGCGATGTGATGGAACAGATAATTTGAGGTTCACCGATGACTTCAAGTTCAACGAATGGGTTGTTTGGCAGAATTTAAAGCATCTCCGAAGGTACCGCGGAGAAGAAGGATTAAATAAGACATTATAAAGAAGAGAAAGTATGTGAGCATCCCGGCGACGGCGAATAGGAAGCCATTTGAGCTTAGCGCGATATTTGGAGACATAGTCATACTTACGTAAACCAAAAGTAAACCTTATATAGAAATTTTGAAGGCGCTCAAATTTATCGAATTGCTCTTGAGTGCGATCCAGATAACAAACGTCAGTGTGGTCAAAAATCGGCAACAGAAGGGATTGTGCAAGCTCTGTTTTAGTGGTAATGGGTAGAAAATTACGTAGTCTACGCAAAGAGCCTGCGGAACAAATAGTTTGCGGCTCACTTCTGTAATCTGCTCATCCCGGGACAGATTGCAATCAAACACAATGCCAAGATTTGTGACGGTTTGATTAAATGGTGCATATAGTAATACCATCAAACACTGCGAGTACACGCGGCAATGTGTCCCAATCTACTTGGCAGGTTTGGCGGGAACCTCCCATGACGATAACCTAGGTTTTTAGGGGGTTTACTTTGAGGCCGTAAGATTTGCTCCAGTCAGATATACGATTCAAATCTTGGTTCATTTCTTCTACGGCTTCGGCTAACCAACCAAGTGGAGCCTGGCAGTACAATTGCAAATCATCTGCATTAAGGTGGGACGAAGTAAAATGAAACGAAATTGAATTTATAAAAAATGCGAAAAGAAGAGGTGATAAGACGCCACCTTGAGGTACACCGGCAGATATGTCACACCAAGAAGAATACGACTCTTCTAATCGAACTCTCTGCCGGCGCCACTGTGTAACCAGTAACTGTGAAACCAGTCAATTACCGTTGGAGATATGTTATTGGAGCGAAGTAATGATAGGAGAATCTCGAAATCTATTGAGTTAAAAGCATTGGTGAAGTCCAGAAGCGTCAGAACGGTTAACTGGCCATTGTCCATCCCTAAACGTACATCGTCAGTAATTTTTACTAATGCAGTTACCGTACTGTGCCCAGGACGAAAGCCAGACTGAAAAGGATTTAGTAAGTCATTCCTGGTAAGGAACATATTTAACTGATTGTGGACTAAGTTAACTGATTGTGGACTAAGCGCTCAAAAGCTGTAGAAAGAAAAGGTAAAATAGAAATAGGGCGATATTCGGAATAGGATTCAGGATTAGCTTTTTTAGCAATGGAATAACTTGTACTTGTTTCCATGACCGCGGAAAGACACCATTTTAAATTGAAAATATGGCATAGGACAGGAAGCAGGAAGTCGAGGATAGGAGTGATCATGTTTCGACTGATCATGTCTAGTCCAACAACATTAAAAGATATTGAGATAATGCTATTCCTAATATCACAAGCGGTAAATTCATACAAATCAAAAGGAAGTAGGTCTGGAGTTGGAAAATTATTTCTAATTTTCCAACTCCAGACGACATTGTGAATTTACCGCTTGTGATGTTAGGAAGAGCATCCTAGCAGAGAGCTGTCTTAGTGTAAACATCCATGTTAAGAGACGCAGAGAAATGCTAGTTTTGTGCATCTAAATCTAAAGTTTTAGGGATGGTTTCTTGTCTTGATTTACCAACTTCTAATGACCAAAAGAATTTCAAACTCTTGCAGAGTCTGTATCCTGAACAGATTCAAAAATATGGCGTCGTTGGGCATCTCTACACACCTAATTGCAATGATTACAAAGTTTAATATATCTGGCCTTGTTGTGATCAATGATGGATGAACTCTGCAGTTGGTTCTAGCCACCGCTTTCTTGTGCTTTAAACGTTTTATATTGTCAGTGAGCCCCTTGGCTGACGTTCCTGCCCCTTTGCAGGAATGTGTTTCTTTTCTTTATTCATACCACCAAAATTGCGCTGCTGAATAACTGCGGGTTTAGCTTTTGGAGGACGAACTTTGTAAGACAAGAAAATAAGATCATATTAAGAAAAATCAGCCGAAAGTTATCCATGCTTGACAACATGCTGCAGAGAAGATACTATTGCATGATCAAGAAGAGAGTTGAGTTAGGGAAGTGGTGTGTAGCAAGTGGGAGAATATGCATGTTGGCAGACTGCACGACTCTATGTAACTTACGAGACCGGTGGTCATTTTTAAGGAGACGGGTGTTACCTTAACAATCTTTATATCTCTTGCCCCCACTTTTGTTCATAAACAAGACATTATTAGGTAACAATCCACTATTAATACTTAAAGAATCACAAGTCTTTCAATAAATAATCTTAACAATAATAAAATCTCCTCCACCTTACTATGGTGAAAACTGAGCATAACATGGTACGGCTACAATAGCTTTAGCCTTCTCAATGCTCTTTATTATACAAAATATTATTTTATCAAATCGACATTGCGTCATTCACTTACGTCAGCCTACGTCAGTTCGTGGTCGGTCAGTTCTGTCAGTTGATCTTCGAAAGGTCGCCGGGGTCAGGCAGAAATCGCTTTAATCGTCTTTTTATTAGTGTCTCTCAGTCAAAGAACAATACAAAAAATGTTTTCGCGTACCCTGAAGCCCGTTGTCACCGTGGTCGTCCAGAATGGCGCCAAGAACTTTTCCACATCCCGTCAGGTAATTTACCCCAGCAACCACCAACCCCTGCATGTAATATTTAGAAACACATTAATAGCAATACATTATTGAATTCGTGCTATTAATTCGGCAATTTCCCGACAATCCTTACCTCTAAGCTCAAACGTAATGTATACATTTCGTAGAACAACTTCAAAGTGGCGGTTGCGGGTGCCTCTGGTGGTATTGGTCAGCCCCTGGCCTTGCTGCTGAAACAAAACCCTCTGGTGAGCCACCTGGCACTTTATGATATCGCTAAGGTGACTCCTGGAGTGGCTGTGGACCTCTCCCACATGAATACTCCAGCCAAGGTTACTGGACACTGTGGGCCTGAGCAGCTCGACGCATGCATCAAAGGTACGCATTAAAAGACATTCTTAAAGAGAGAAAATCTGTTGTGCATAAACTACGTATTACATAACACATAACCTAGAAAACTTCAAGTTCAGTCCAAGATTAGATTTCAAGGTTATGTGTGTGAGATGTAATGTTTTTGATGTTTGGTGGTGATTTGGAGCCCTAAATGCAATGGCCTTGACTTTATTGCTTAAATTATTCATTTTATTATTTGATATATCTTGTTACTATGTTTTTAATTGATAACAAATGTTTACTCTAAATATGCTCATATAAGAACATAATAATATACCAGGATGGATTATTATTCTATTGTTTATTTATGGCTCATAAAAAAACTTTGATAACATGCTGTTGGGCTCATATAAGTTTCACATAGATAAGAGACACTTAAGTGTTATATTGTTTGCTTATATCTAAATGAGAAACCATTTAGTGATGAAAAAACTAATTAAATTATTATTAATTATTTACTTGCTTTAAAATGAAAATGATGGTATAAAGTAAAAATGAGTTATTATTACTAACTGATAATTGATTATTAAGTTATGAAAATACAACAACATTTATTGCTATAATTTATGTTCATTTTGTTAAATGTAGTTATTTTAACTTTAAACAATGGTGACATTTCAAGTTATAGTTTACACAGGACAATAAGTATAAAATAATAAGATACAATCTATACTAGAAGATTTACTTTGTACAGCAATTTGCAAGCATCTTAAGACAATGTGCAATGTTGAATATTCTCGCACATCTAGTATGTGGCAGATTTTTGACTACTCTAATGATATTAAGTATCTCACAACAGCAAAACTTTAATATTTAAATGACAATATTTTCCAAAATAGTGTTATTTGGTGTTGAACATAGTTTTGTTCAGTAATATATTATAGATTGGTCTGATATGGTAGTAATTAAATGACAAAAACCAGAAAAGAAATAAGGTAATATTAGGGCTAAGAAATATGAATTAAAAAATTTGTGTGAGTGTTCTCGTTATGTCATTTCATATCACGAGATATGTTTTTCAAACGTGACTTTCCTCTATCCAGATGCGGACCTAGTAGTGATCCCGGCGGGAGTCCCCCGCAAGCCTGGTATGACCCGCGATGACTTGTTCAACGTGAATGCATCCATCGTGCGCGACCTGGCCTCCTGCATCGCCAAGAACAGCCCCAAGGCCATCATGGCTATAATCACCAACCCGGTGAACTCTATGGTGCCTATTGCTTCAGAGGTCATGAAGAAGGTAAGTTATTGAACTGTATATTTATAAATAAATATATATAAAACGATTCGGCCTTAGCATTTAAAGCGATATATTTCAAGGTGCCATACACATGCACATTATGGGACTATTGAGATTTTATTGACGAAAGTAGCCCAAAACACTCTATTCTATTTATTTTTACATATAAAATTTACAAAAATCTTTCCTTAAATATTCATTAAACGCGATACTTCACTTTCTCTTGTTTAATAATACATTTTATATTGATTACATATTTTATATATGTATAAGACTTAGTATAGTACTGCATTTACTAATTGAAATGTAGCCAATTGAGTTGGGCAAATATAACCATATGAAACATTTCCAAATGTCCGTGGCAATGTACATTCCTTTATCTCAGCTACGATTGTGTAGATAAGTATGCTTCAACTGACATTACGAGTAAGTAACCAACCAATGTACATAATGTTATTCTTATAATTTTGTATCACGGATGAATGATAGATAGATCAAATCTTTTATTGTAGACACGCAAAACATAACAATACAAAAATATAAATTTACATGTAGTACCACAAGTGACAAGACAGCTTTATCGCTATAAGCTGAATGATATAAGGTGAACATCACAGGATAAGAATTCCTACACCTATATGATTGTGTGGAAGGGTTATTTCTTCTCAGTCAGTACTGTATAGTTACAATACATTTTTAAATAGAACAACATACTCATACATATATTCGTCTAATGTATTAAACAGATTGTGCGACAATCTTCTATAGTTTAACTTGGTCACAACGCATAGGATTGGTTCAGCAACTCTTTTACGATTATATATTATGAAATCGAATGAATTTAAAGAAAAATGATAAACATTGGTTCATAAATAACACAAGTTCTTATTAAAAAACACTTTTTACCGAGTTCCGTTACGGCAGGCGCCAACTTTTCCAGTTATTTTGATTTAAAAGAAACTCGGTAGTTAAGAATTATGTACAAAAAAAGGCTATTATCATTATACAGTCTATTTTAATTCTATCTGCAGTTGGGTAAGTACGATGCGAACCGCATCCTCGGCGTCACCACCCTGGACGTGGTGCGCGCCGCAGCGTTCATCGGAGAGATCAACGGAGTAGACCCTCGCAGTGTCAACATCAACTGCATCGGTGGACACTCTGGGGTCACTATCATCCCCCTTCTGTCGCAGAGCAGCCCTAAAGTGCAGCTCTCAGACCAGGGCAAGATCGAAGCACTCACCAAGAGGATACAGGAGGCTGGCACTGAGGTGAGGAGCCAGTAGCTGCGTTGTTCAGGACACTCAGGAGTTATTATCATATCAGTGTAATAACTCCTGAGTGTGTAGGCTGGTAATATAGTGAACAGTAGTGACAAAGGGGTCTTATAACCAAAATAAGAACTAGTTGAACATTATCAACAATAACTAAAGTTCCACGGCCGTGGCTGTTTGTGATAAACAGCCACGGCCCGCTGTTGGTACTGGGGAAAAGGATACCCAAATATAATACACTCTTTAGGAACGATAAAACAATGTTTGCTTGGAGACACAATGATGTATTAAATTAGAAGTAGTTAAGAATTCAAATTTAATGTTTTCTTATTTGAAAGTGGATAAAAGCTTAGAAAACAGGTAAACAGCTTAATAATACAAAATTCAAATGAGGAATTTTGTATTATATATACGGGATTTCACACCTACCTAACCATTGCAAACGTCTAACTGTTGTTTCGTATACTTGGTGAACTTATTCAAGTTGATAACAATCTCGAATACCTAAAAAGCACTAATGTCTGGTGGAACACAGGTGGTGCAGGCGAAGGCCGGCGGCGGCTCCGCGACACTCTCCATGGCCTACGCTGGCGCGCGTCTGTCTAACGCAGTACTACGTGGTCTCAACGTGAGTATGCTCTGCATATTGATTTGTTTTATTACTGATGTGTATTTGGCGTCATAATATTAGTATGTTTGCCAGTGTTCATTGTAAAACTGTGATTTATTATTAAGTTGTTATGTGACTATGTTTCACTAAGTTGCACAAAAAAAATAACTGTAGAAACTTCCAAAAATTTCAACTAAACGATGAAAATGTATTTTTAATTTTTTGTTAAAATAAAGATATGTTACAATTAAATTTAAAATTTTGTTCAAATAATTGAACAAATAAAACTAATAAAGAGTGATTTCTTCAACTATATATTTAATTGTATGAACAAATTTCACCACTTTTTTCAATAGATTGAACAAATTCAAATCAATCAATCAATCAATATATCAATCATCAATTTTAATTTTGTAGATTCGAACATACACTACCATTGCAATTATTTGCACTTTATTATCACCAAATCTTAGTTCAAAAGTTTATTTTTTGACGTTCACCATATTTTATATTCCAGGGTGAAGCCAACGTCATCGAATGCGCATACGTAAAGTCCACCCTGACGGAGGCGTCCTACTTCGCCAGTCCGGTACACTTCGGCAAGAGCGGCGTGGAGAAGGTGCTCGGCTACGGCACACTCAACGCTTACGAACAAGAACTGTTGAAGAAGGCCATCCCGGAATTGAAGACCAACATCAAGACCGGCGAGGACTTTGTCACCAAGTCCAAGTAAATTATTGAAAGATAGTAAGGCTGGGGTATGCGATTGATGACTTTTTAATCGCTTAAAGTTATTACGGTCAACATGAGTTCACATCGCAACTCGTGTTTAAGTTTTTTAATTATTGTCGATCGAAATCCTTTTTGAATATTAAATCGATCATTTAGCTCAACTTTGGTCCCATCGTTGGTGACGAAAGCGAGGTATCGCGATAGCAGTAGCGAGTGACACCTCACATGATAACACCGCGAGCTAACTGCCAATTATTGTAATATTTTACCACTTCATATATTTGTTAATATAGTTTTGTAAGTGAATCTGAAGGAAAACTTGATAATATTTATATTAGAAGGAGGAGTTTCAACAACACTCGGAATAGGATAATAAAGAAGGACAGTAAAATAAAAATAGTAAAAATTGGACATTTGAGATTTTTTATACGATTTACCTAATCCATTTATGAAGGAACCTCCTAACTTGTAATATTTTATCAATGTAAGTTATTGATTTTGAGAGGCTGCTGATTTTTATTAAGTTTAAAAATCATGTAGTTATTTTTATCGCATATTTTTTTTACTCATGCTTGTGTGATATATAAAAAAAAATTATTTGGCTGTGTTACTTACATACAGAAGGGCTTCGTCGCAGAACATATCCTTTTTTTTCGTAAGGTCCATTCGGTGAAATGACCCTTTCGCAAAGAAAAGATGTTAAGTGACGGAGCCACTTAAAGTTTACTTATGAAATTACTGCAATAAGTATATTTAAGTGTAAAAAGTAATCAGTTGTGTATCCCAGCCGAAGGTAGCGTTGGCTTAGATGATTGTAATGTTACTAGGAAGGTGTATACAGTCTTAGAACGATATTATTAGTATTTATTGTATATTTTAGTGCATTTTTGATTTGTAAAATCATTTTTGTATCTATATAAACACACCATAATGCCATGAGTATAAGGTCTACATTAAATGTTCACCAATTCTATGCCAAAGTTACCGATATGTATGTAAGTATGTATGTTTTGTATATAATGTTTTTGTTGTATGGTTCTGATGTGGGTTAAAAATACATAATGTTTACATTTATTTTGTTTTTTATTTTATTTACAAAAATCAAATGTTGTCACATGAATACGAAAACCATTCCGAGGTAATGTAATGAAGGGCTCATACTAAATATATCAATCAAACTTTTGTCAATCAACTTCCTTCAAAATTTATAATATAAAAAACTAAAAATGTTTTTTCCGTATCCTAATCCTCATGAGCTAACACAAAAATATATGTCATTTGTTAAAAACTGACAACTGTCACATTGTGTTTACATGCAAACAACTAGAATACAGATAATTAATGACATCACTTTTTTTAAAGAGAATAATACTATACCGAACTTTTTCCTACATTTTCTAAAATCTCTTAAAACGTATAATTACGTTCTGAATTAGTAAAAAAATAGGGATATGATAAATGGATGGTCAAAAGTTTGAAAAGTTGTCAGGATGAAATTAAGTGCCATCAGAAGCATTCTTATGTGTCTCTACCTACCTAGTATTTCTATCTAGCTTTAGTCTTTAGGTCTAGCTTAGGCTATAGGTCTCAATAGAAAAGTTAAGATTTGTCTTAATTAGTTGTTTAAAATGTGTTTGTTAGTCTCTGCAGCAGAAGAACAAGGCAGTTAATGTACTGTTGTGCAAAAATACCCTTTCTATTAAATTGTGACCTCTTTGTTTTTTATATCTAAAAATTACCTTTAGCACAAAGGACATTCTGAACTGTTAGGTAAATAGAAAAAATTAAAACAATGGCGCTGTGAGGTACGGCAATTTAGGCATATACAAAAATACCTGCAAAACCTTCACTCTTCCTGTTTATTCAGCTGTTAAAAAAGCAGCATCATATTTTCAGATCTCAAAGTTCATTCTCAGTTGAAGGCAATAGCAAACTACAAAAACGTTCCTACCTTACTACATAAGGATAAAAAGATCAAGTTATGTTTTATTCAATGATAGAATTTCTGCCATAAAATAGTTAATATGTTTGGCGTTATATAGTTACGAAGACCAAAGACCAATTAATTCGTCTTATTCTTTCAATTGCGAATTGTTACTAATTACTTTCCTTTTTCTTTTTTGTGCGTGTCTGTGCTTCTGCCTTTTTACAAATCTGTACTCCTGTTGGTATGGAATGTTGCTTTACTCTGTCGTTGTGCTGCAGAGACGTTCATCAACATTGTGTGTAATGTCGGGCTTACTCGTAGAGCCGAGGTGTCGTAATGTTAGAATAAAACACAAAGAGTAGATTTGCATCTTATTTATTTATTTGTCCTAAAACTTTTGTTTTTTCATATTAGGACTTACATTATTTTTTTCTTTCGGCTACTTACAATTACATTACAATTTAATAAAGAAATCACATTGTGGAGAATGCGGCCGCCGATGCCGGCGCCCCCCCGCCCCGCGTCCCTCCCTCCCCTGAACTCGCTCAACGTAAATTTAATCAGTCGTTTTTACAAATAACTCGAAAACATCAACACTAGCGCGGCCCGCGGCGCCGCCTGCACCCCCGAGGTGTAGGTGCTCCGCCCCCGCCCCCGGGAGGCTCAGGCAGCCACGGGACTCCGTATAAAAGCAAAATGCACCGCCAGGGGGCGCCGGCGTCCCTCGGGCATCGTATTGAAACCGGCACGAGCCGCACCTAACTAGAAAAAAAAATGAAATCCCTTACAGTAAGTCTTATCTAACCTGTATAATTACAAATGCATATACATAATGTCGATAATTACATTTTTATATAATATTTTTATAATTTACCGTTCTCTTCACTTCATAACATAACATACTCAGAATCGAGTTTACACGATATCATAATAAAATTGTTTTTCAGTTTATTTATAAGAAACAGTTCAATGTTCTTTTGCGAATTATTCGTCGAGTATCGTAGAAGCGGTGCCGCGTCATGTCACGTCCGTCCGTCCGTCCGTCCGTTCGCCCGTCCGTCCGCCGCCGCGCTAACTCAAACTATACATAAAAAACTTATAAAAAACTTATAAACGACTACACTATTTACAATACGAGTGATAAACAAATCATAATTGAACTAGGCGTATTAAAATGTTAAAGACGTGCGCGACGGCGGCGGCGGCGGCGGCGGCGGCCAGGCGCGGGGTTATTATACAAATAAAAAGTAAAATAAACTTAAAAACTAAAGCAACAAATGATCGCGCGCCCTCCGGCGGCAGCAGTCACTCCAGACTCTGCAAGCCGCGTCAGTAAACAAAGTATTTAAAATGGCGACACTAGACATCCTCCTTGCTGCTCCCTCACTCGCAGTCAAGACATGATAATAGCCGCCATTTTAAATTGTTTGTTTACTATCACGACTAATACATACCTGCTTACGCTACATTACATATTTTTCAATAGATAGAGGTAATTTTATACAGTATCAACAGATTCCGAATTCATTTTCACAGTCAGAATCATAACTTAAGAAATATATCTACAATATTCACGTTTGTTTTTCCGTCACATCAAAATTCGATAAAACAAAATTTACACATAAACTTTTGCAACTCATTTAAAACTATTTATATGTTACATTGCCCAACATATTTAAAGCTGGTTACAAATTTTAAATTGGATTGGTGTTATACAAACTTTCCTAAACTATGATGCCAGCGAATCCACCGGCGAGAGATGACATTATCAGCTTACATTGAGAACACTTGCGAAATGCAGACCAGGCAAGTATAGATCACACATCTACACAAAGACACTGTACCTTTACGAGTACCCAAGAGTATATCATTTAAAAATCGGATTAATACGAAGCAATGTGACAGTTAGAGATGTCACTTTAATATTAACCCCGATGTTATAGCCCCTGTGAAGTCATGATAAAGTATGAGACCATAACTAGCCTTAATACGTAATTATCTTCATTTTAGCTTGGATGTAAACCACACACTTTGATACAATTGTCGCCTTGTATCAATAAGGGCATGTCAACATAAAGTTACATTTCAAACCCTCAAATTAAACATTAGCTAAAAGCCGCCGGCTCTGAAGTATCAATCTGATACCATAAAGAGTATTTCTAGCCTAAGCTACGGGCGGAGGGTTCGACACCTCAGAGAGTGCCTGTGGAAGACTGGTTCCTACGACGATCACTTTAGCAATTCGATATTTTATAGATCATAATAATGCGCCTCTTTTAATTTCGCAGACCGTATAAGATACGAGTACATAACTAGTTCAATTCACGACGACGCGACCTAGCCCGGATCAATTTTAGTAGAATCACTTATCAGTCAAAAATTTTTGCAGATAAGTTTCGTGAATTGGGGAGCGCCATCGGTTCATTGAACTTTTATCGATACTTGTGACGACCCTACGCGGTATTAGGCACATGTCGATGTGTCGTGGATAGCATACCTAACAGCTAAAGGCACGCCTAACAAACTAACCAAGTAACCGAAACATTTCTAGCTTTCATATTATTTTCCAATGAACAGACTGCACCATTGCTCGGATAATACTTTTGACTACACAGTGGTAGGCACGAACTAACGTGTGGAAGAATGGTACACATTTGTAGTTACATAACACTAGTGGAATCTATAATCGTAGCTAGTATATACACTATCTAAACTTGATACACTAAATAACGATATATTTATCTCATTAAGACAGCGAATTAAGCGTAGTTTCCTTAATATCAGTCGAAATGTTCTACGTCTGTTAAAGAGGGTTCATAATACCCAGTACTAAGTTAATACAGATATCTTATGTGCCTAATACCTTCAACACAGGTTACAATTTCTCAAGATGTATTCAACAAACACCAACCAATCACGCTAGTTTTTTCTTATTAATTATAATAATTTGCGTCGTCAATTTTTAGAAATATTGCTTTTTGTTTCGTTAATTTACTTTATACGATACGCTCAGATGCAAACAACTCTATAGCTGTGCTAAGCACAAGTTAGCATTTTTAGGGATCCAAACCCTGTTTGCGACACTACTGGAGATGATGGTGGTTAATATTAATTAGACCATTTTACAATTTGAATACACGACCGTTATGATGAATCTATATAATAGATTACTCAAAATTTTAGATTACAAGACAAGTACTGATGACGCCATTGACGGCTTAAAATGTTAGCTCCGTATATTTTCATGTAAGTTATGAATGGACAGAAACTATTATATGCCGAATGAAGAATGTCTGCACAATACGTTAAGAATCCTCCCTGTTTTAAAAGCATAAGAATCGCTAAATTATCGTAATATATCTTATATGACTATTACAAGATCAAGAGTGGGAGGGAACTGTTCATTACACTTGCACGTTGTACTACAGAACCTACTCATAGCAACAACGGTACAATAAAGCCGAATTCCGATTAAGAACTTTCACATACTTAATAACAATATCAAAAAATGAACATATTCCGCAATAGTACAATTTAATTAGAATCTAATCGCTTTACTACAAGTATGTATTTCTTCAAAATACAGGTAATAAAGTTTCGTATAATCACAGGTTAGTATATAAGGATGATTTAAGATGTATCAAACGCTTAGCAGTACATAATAATAATCAAATTTGATTAAAAAACCGTCGCTACGACAGAGCGAAGCTTATTTCCCTTATTGTCTGTATAAAGTAGGTATATTTAAAGTTTTTGTTCACAACCACTTTCCACGCTGATTTTGGGATTCTACCACATAGTCGTCGTTTTTTTACACAGTCTTATTGAGTTTTTTTTTTACTGCGACCTGTTTTGCATTTTTTTTATACAAGTAGGTACCTATAAATAAAAACATTAACAGGTTACAAGGCTTCTGTTACAGATAAAGAATGAACTGTAAACCGAGAATAAAAAAGTGGTTGTGAGCCTGTACGCTATTAGTGTTTGCTAGAAAGGTCACTAAATAACATTCAATGGCTATCTGAATTACATTAGCAGCTGAATACATTATGTCCATTGAAAATAACATTACAGGCAGTGTCAAAAGCAAAGGTATAATCATAGTTGTCATAAGTATCGTCAATGTGATCGCAGGATAATAATATTCTCGTTATGTAAATTTCGCTAACTGCAGCCATTATAGACTCCATTTTACATTATTCAACACTACCAAATAAATCTTTTTTCTTCTTCTGGTTTATCTCTTTCAATTCATAATCTTCTTCTATGTATTGTTGGCAGCATTGCTCACAGTATCAACATCGGTATTCAATACATTTAACGCACAGATACCAATGTTTTTCGCAATGTGTCAATTGTCGAAGATATGGTCACACCGTCAATGAATGCACTACTATAAAAATGTGCAGTAGATACTTGCGGACAATGCAATGATAATATGAGCAGCGCTGATACTTGTGTGGTGGTGTGTTCTAGATGTAGTAGCACTCATTAATGTCACAAGTGCACAGCATCACAGATTCTCGCCAACACCGGTAAGTTATGCAGTACCGGATTAACGTGAGCAGCGTCGGTTCTCTCCGTAGCTGTGCCAGACTTCAACTGTGGAGACATCAGTGGGACAGTGTTCTCGCTGCTGTGTGTACGGGCACATCGTAGACGAATGCACCAGCACTAATGTCACAAGTGTACCGTGGTCGGGCGCAGAATCACAGTATGCCGCCGGCATCAGTGCGCGGAGGTGCGGGCGCGTGCGGGCGGCCGTCAGTCCTCGTCAGAGAGCGGCTCGTACTGCGCAGACATGAGGGGCGCCGGCTCCTGCGGCGGAGGCGGCGCCGGCGCCGACGGCGCTGGGGCGGCACCTGCTCATAAACAACTCCGATTAGGTTTAGGTTTATTCAAAATTAGTTTATTTCTGGGTCGTCCTGTTCGATGAATAAATTTCCAGAATCAAGTGATTTCATAGCTGGGCCGCAAATCATAAAACAAGTTATATCAATTTACATGTAAATACGTTGATTTATTTAGGATACGTTACACAGATCATCATACAGACGTTAAAGTTTTATTTTATTAGAATGTTGTTGTACACGAGTGTGAAATAATATGTGAGAGCACAGATTTCAGTAAATAGAGTAATTCCAAGCGTGTCGGCAAAAAAGATAGTAAATTCAATAGTAACTATCACTATTAGCTATGACTGCTAAGGTGACATAGTAACTACTACATCAGCTATGGCAGAAATTTTTCTTCGCTTTTACTGTTACATCCACTAAAACCATATCGCACGATTCCCGACCAAAGTTTCTTCAGATCTTTACACTTTTTATCATATATAAATAAATGAGTTAACTTCAAAGTTTATTGAGCACTTGATGTGTTTAACAATGTAAAAACCGGCCATACGCTACGGAACAAAAAATCAATCGCTCTGTCTCTTTCATTTCCATGGACATTGTATATCTTCTTTCTTGCTATAATCTGACTGAGATGGCATTTACCCGTCGTCTATTTCCTTCTCTGTCTACGTGTGGAAGTGACTTTTCTGTAGGCCGGAGTTTGAAATTTGTCCACATGCTCCTGTTTGAATAAATTCAATGACTCAGGAACCCCACAGATGTGTAAGTATTATCGTTAGACTGACCGTCAGGCGCCGGCGTGGCGACATTAAGCGCGGAGTAGGGGAAGGCGTAGGCCGCGTGGAAGGGTGCCAGCTGCTTGGTCCTCTGCTCCTCGGCGTCGGAGCGCATCACCTCCACTATGCGGGTGGTGACGTAGTCGAAGGCGGTGAACTCCGAGCCCGCGCCCCCCGCGCCCCCGCGCGCTCCGTACCGCCGCGCGCCGCCGCCCGTTCTACGTAACAATTACACATTTAATCTATATAAGGACTTGTCATGTACACTGTACATGTAAGTCTTTGTAAATTAATAAATTGTGCACTAATTGAGTCTCTCTAACTCTTTCGGACATTGTGTATAGTTCTTATACCCAAAACGTATTCAATTTTTATTAACATTGCTGGTTATTTTATTACCACACAGGAATTGATTAACGGATTGACTAAGTACTTTTGGACAGTTATAGAGGTCCTGAGAGTGCCATAAGTTTCTTTTTCCCGAGAAACATATATAACGTGGGCGAGGTCGCGGGGAAAAGCTAGTGTTGACAAACATACCTATTATTGATGTTATCAGGCGGCGACACGGGCTCGAGGAAGGGCGCGTGCTTGGGGTTGTCGCGTCGCTTCCACTCGTCGTTGGGGGCGCCGCTGGCGTTGCCCCCGCCACCCACGCTGCCCCCGCCGCCACCCGCGTACGACTCTGTGCCGCTGCCCACTGAAAACCTGCACAGAATATACCAAGAACATTGATAACGTATGCATTATTTTCTTCTATATTTCTCGCACTACTGAAAATACGAGCTAAGTTAAATAGCCATAAGGAAACAGAGGAGCCGTAACCGTTCATTTACACCTACCCAATAATTAAAAATTGGCTTTTAAATAACATTCGTTCCAGGCAAGTCTCGTTACATCTGAATTATTAATTACTTAAAAAAAACTCAACTTGAAAAACTTATTAATAGTAGATTAGTAGCCAAGGGCTGTAAGGCATCAATTGCAGCCCGAGATATTTATAATTAGAGGGTGCAATCGATGCTTACACCCGAGCTAACTACTCTGCTTTACATCTCGATTGTGAGGTAAGTAAGAAAAAAACCGGCATTACAATAATAAAACATTTTAATTGCTGCTTCAGCTTCCATTTTCTTTGAATCGGGAGTGCAGCTTATATTTTCGTCACTTGCAGAACTCATGTTTTTTTTCCTAATTAGCACGTAATTATAAAAAAATCCCAAAAACAAACAATATTTAAAGTAATAGTTTTCTATTCCCGGCTTTATTCATCTTTTTTTAAATTATTTTATTCAAGAATGAAATTGAGCTTCGCCGTTCGATATTTAAAATTGATAACTATTAACTATTATACTCATACGAAGACAAGGCTGAATAGCGAAGCGACCTCTTTTGTCATTGGGCTGAATGAATGATGTCTATTGCCAGTATGATGGTTAACTCGAACTATAGGCGCCCTCGCTGCGCTCGTGCGCCAAAATATCTCGGGCTGCAATTGATGCCTTACAGCCCTTGGCTACTAATCTACTATTATAGTTCTAAGAACAAATATTGATTATATTATATATTTACATTGTGATTTATTTCTATAGTTATTAGTAATATTTTGTAATGGTTGTTCGTCACAAGAACGATGATTCCACAAGCTGCATTGACATATATTCACAGAGTTCATAGAAAGGATTCCTTTAAAAAATATACTCTAATGTTTGTTTGAATATTTTAAAATTGAGTTCCATAATGCTATCTGGTAATGTATTGTACATTCATATTTTGGTGTACAAAATATTCGATTCAAATTTCAATAGTTTTCACTTACTTGTGTATCAAATTGGAAGTGGTGGGACTGGCAAAGTCTCTATTGATGATGTTGGAAGCGAGATCCCCCAGCTTGAAGCTGGTGGTGTGCGTCGAATTGGGGGGGTGCTCCTCCCTGTCGGGCGCCGGCGGGACAGCCGCGGGGGCGGGGGGGACCGCGCCGGGGGAGCACTCGCGCTGCAGGGCCTGTCGCAGTCAACACGTCTGTACTTTGGTATATGGTATGACATGGTCATAATGCGAATAGCAACAGCTATGGCCTTCGCTTGTTGTCGTTATATATCGACCAGAGCGGCTATCGGCTATTTGTATTGCTTTCAAAGCTATGACGATGGCGATGTCTAGACTCAAAGCAGTAGTACTTACATCGCGCTAACTGATGCTAATATCTATCGAATATATGGAGTCATTGCAATCTTGTGTTCACTTATTGTTACGAAAATTGTCATCGCTTTGCTGAAAGCAATACTAGGGTGTTGCTTTCTAGGCCGATACGAAACTACAGTATTGCTTTCAAGACTATAGCAATACTGAAAGCAATACAGACAGCCGATAGCCCTCAAGAGCTGCGCCCCGCGGTGCCACCCGCGGTACATATTAGATCATCTCACGGGAACTATTCCATCTTCCGTGATATAGCAATAGCCTGTGTGTTAATCCAAGGTATAAGTTATCTTCGTGACAAATTTCACCCAAATCCGTTAAGCCGTTTGAGCTTGTAGGCGGAACAAACAAACACGCACACTCACATACAAACTTTCGCCTTTACAATTATTTTTGCTGCTAATAATTTGCAATTATATTTTGCACATTAGCAATATGATATGTTTCAAATTCATCTTATCAGAAATACAGCGGCATTGTTATAACCTAACCCAACGTCGTCAAATAAAACCATCAAAATTGATTCTTATACCATAAATGTTATCTTTCTAAGAAGACTGTTAATCAGGCAACACATTAATACAAACTATATTTCCTTGAAAGAAAACGAATAAGTATAAACACTATAAAACTGGCACAAAAGAATCAATGGCGATATAAGACCGCCCTTTGTGCCATGTTATTTGTTTAATATTCTTATTGTGATGACTGTAAAGAATTATTGTGTTGTTTTGTAATGTGAATAGGTAAGCAAGTTGTGAGGAAACCCAACAGTATTTAACAGATACTCACCATAAACCGTTGCTCCGAGGTCTGGCTGATCTGATGCGTGACTATAGCGTCTATGAGTGAGGCGGCAGTGAGCGTGCCCTCGCCCCGCGCGCCCCCGCCTGCCGGCCCCGCGCCCGCGCCCACACCCGCGCCCCCGGGGGCCACACCCGCGCACGAGCCCCCACCACCGCTCACCACTTGACCTCTCCTGGAGGGAACAAAATATACACATAAATAATAGCTCCGATTCCTACAAATACAAATGTATTTATTCGACAACACATAATGTACCTACATGTTATGGAACCCAGTGGCTCTGAACTAGTAATTATGTAATATTAAAAGTACAGGCCAGACTTACTAAACTAACCTAATATGACAGTTCTAAAATTGCCTCCTCTCTTTTTATTTTCAAAAGTGAGAAAAGGATGGATATAATTTTAGGAGCTTTTAGTTTAGTCAGTGGATTGGCTGAATTGTGGTCATTGACATAAGAGCAATGATAGAATGCACAAATAAAAAACGGAAATCTAGAACTTCTTAGAAAAATACACAACAAACTAAATAAAAATTGCCCTTTTGCTTGTCGCCCTAGAACCAAAACTCGCGCTGGCCAATCGTCCGGTCCGGGCAAGCTGTCGGAGGTCGCTTTCGTCCAACATCTGTTCTTTTTTTTACAGACGCTATGATTTTAACATGTTTGTAAGTATGTACTCACGTGTCTTTCCTGTCAATGAGCAGCGGCGTGTGCGCGCGCCCGTGCTTGGCCGCGTAGCGCTCGCCTTGCAGGGACTGGTGACTCTGTGACAATACATTAACAATAAGAACAAATGTATTCACAAACAGCATGTACGAGTAGGTGCAACATTACACTACCAGTATGTAACAACTACATATAACCAACTCATTATCTCCGTCCAAAGGTGGCCTGGAAGAAATCGCTTTAGGCGACAAGACCGCGCAATGTACTACCATTGTATAGATTTGTCTTGCTGTATCTTTTATTTTTGTTTGATATGTAATAAAGCTATATTAATTAATTCATTCATAACTTAAACACAGACAATACAATCGAGCAAGTTATATATTTAAGAACTCGTTAGATATGACTTCAAGAAACTCGACTGTCTAACTTTAGTGCACTGAATCTAAAAGAATAAAACCGCGGGGTGCAACCATAACGTCAGGAGACTCTGATGATCCGGGAGATGAGTCAGGTGGGGCGTGTATGTAAACAAACCTGTTGGTGTATATGATGCTGCTGCTGTTGCTGCCGCTCGTGCAGTAACTGTTGCTGGTGGTGCTGCTGCTGTAACTGCTGCTGCTGCTGGTGCTGCTGCTGCTGGTGCTGCTGTGCCTGATGCTGCTGCTGTGCCTGGTGCTGCTGTGCCTGGTGCTGCTGCTGTTGATGCTGATGTTGTTGTTGCTGGTGCTGCTCCATAGCGTGCCTCTCCTGCATCGCCGCCATTGCTCTTTCGCTATAATTATATAGTTTATTAGTAATGTCTAGGGTCCAAGGGTGTCCGCATTGTTAAAGCAGGGGGCTCAGTAAACGTGGTTTGGACACTCTTGGTGAAGGCAAGAGGCATCCGTGATGGCCTGATGGGAAACTCTTGGTTTTTACCCCTAGACTTAAGTTGACGCGGCATAAGGAGGTAGGTTGCTGAGTTTTATAGGAACACCATAACCAAGGCAGGCTAAAATTTCGTAAGGCAGCGCAGCCGAGGAGAGGAATAGGAACGCGACGGGAGAGGATTGTCAGTCGGTATTGACAGCTGGATTAGCATATAAGTTTTTTTAATACAGAAACAATGAAGTGTCCCTTGGGATACTCAAATCTACTCGAGTTACTACGCCTTGTTAAGGCGATGCGGAGCTGGGGAGATTGTTAGTGAGTTTATCTAAATACACGTGTCTTTATATGGTGGTATTGATAAAATCTGTCACTAAGCACCTAAAGTTGTGTTTCGGCAACCTTCCTCGAGTCATTGTATTTCAAAGCAGGCATGACGCATCTAGAGCTACATTGACCCCGATTCGATTCTTACTAAACTAATCTAATTTGACAGTTCTAAAATTGTCTTCTCTCTCTTTGTTTCCACAAGTGAGAAAAGGATGGACATAATTTTAGGAACTTTTAGTTTAGTCCGTGTGACTGGCCGAATTGGAGTCAATGACATAAGAGCAATGACATGATAAAGATAATGACACAAATAAAAAAGGGAATCTAGAACTGGTTAGGCGAATACAGAAAAAACAAAAATAACTAATTAAAATCAGCCAAGTGCGAGGCGATCTTTAGTCATGTCATTCAGTTCCAGTGAATGACATGACAAATGTGAACAAAAAATCACGTTTGTTGTGAAGCCTCTTTTAATACTTATTTTATTTTGATTGATTTTGTTATCGCTGTTGTCCACCGTCGTGATATATATAAAACAATACTGACGTGTCCCTCCGCTGGTGTATGGTGATGCGGTCGCGGTCGAGGTACTGCGGCGGGTGCGGCGCTCGTCTCTCCGACACCACCTGGTACTGCATCTGCCCGGGGTGGTACTTCTGCTGGATGTTCACGTCACGGAGCGTTCTGCCAACAAACGCGGATTCATTAAGACAGCTATACACCGTCAACTTGACCATACAATAAGATATAGCTTTTTTCTACCTTTGTCCGATTCCAGAGGGTTTTATTTTCACATACCTAATCCTTATTTACTAGGCATTACCGTTTTAGTTTTTCTGTCTTTTATATCACTATAAAATTACAAGTTTTCTAAGCAGTCATATTTTTGTGCTGATTCAATGCCTTTTTTTTACGCAGAACTCAAACGGCTGAACAGATTCAGATGAAACCTGGTACAGCTTCTACCGTGGATTATCACATAGGCTGCTTTTTATTCCGGAAAATTGAAGCGTTCCAGGGGATGTTCAAATATCAACCTCGGGACGCAGCTAGTTTGCTAGTAGTACAATGTTGATAATATACCTGATGTCGTGATGGTGTGGGTGCGGGTGCAGCTTGGGGTCGGGCTTGTGCTCCCCGCGCGGCACCGGCAGCGCGGTGGCGGCCGACGCCACGTCTACTAACGACGTGAACGCTTCGTGACCTGGGGGAGGCGGACCAATGTTACACCTGTCTCATAATCACTATACACACAGTTTTCCATTATAGACATAACACTGATTTTCCCCTTAACACAGCTATAGAGCGCCAACATGTCCATACAATAAGATATAGCTCTTTTCTACCTTTTAATGTTGTCTTATTCCGGTGGCTTATTGTCACATAGCTAACATATTACTTACTAGGCTTTACCGTTTTATTTTTTACAAAAAATTACGTTACAATTCAGAGGATGAAAAGAGGTACGCCGAAATGAATGCTCGTCAGCAATAAAATAGCCCGCCTTTACGAATCACAGTTCGCGTCTCCACATGACCCTACCCTGCTGAATACGATCCACCCTTTAGACGATTACTAGGTCACAGAGCGAGGGCGAAGGTTAAGTGATACGTACCCGGCGGCGGCTGGTGCTGATGATGATGATGGTGCGGGTAATGATGCCGCTGTATGACAGAGACAGCGGGGGGTGCGGGCGCGGGCGGGGGCGCCGGCGGGGGCTCCGCCCTGCGCGCGTAGTAGTCGCGCTCCCGCCGCGGCGCGTGCATCTGCTGCGAGGTGATGAAGTCGGTGATGATGATCTGACGCTGCTGCTCCAGACCGTACGCGGAGCGCGAGTACGCGCCGCCGGCACCCGTCTATACAAACAAACAACATAACATAACATTATACGAAACGAAACGGTGAAGGAAAACATCGTTAGGAAACCATAGCATGGTGGTAGGGCGCTTCCTATCGCACCATGCTAGCTACCATCTTCAAGTTGTAAAATCTGTCGCCAAGCACCTATCGGTGTGTTCTGGCTGCCTTCCTTGAGATTGTCAGTGTATTCCAGACTAGGCATGCTCCATCTTGGGGTACAGTATCGCTGACTTCCGTGGTCGAACGAACTTGTGGTCAAATGCCTAGCTGTATAGGTTACCAAAACGGATCAGTGACGTAGCGTAGATAATATATACAAGGAGGAAGTCGCATCAGAGAGATCCCTTTTTCGTTCCTAAAATCTAACCAATAGATTTTGGGAATATTGTTTGGCTCGACATACCTTGAATAATAGGCCCTAAACACTCTTTTGAATTTGTAACAAAAAACATATTTTTTAAATAAAATGTTTTTTTTTATTTTTAAGAATAAAAGCTATAAAATTAATAAGTCTGTGGGGCAATCGCTATGTTCCTTTGTGTGCGACGCCGCGGACATAGGCCCTCCTCAACCACGCCTAGCTACGTCACTCATACACTGCAAACATATTCAACTAAATATTCAATTTAATTGATTTCTAAACCAAACTACTGGACCGATTTTGAAAAATATGCTTATATATAGGTGTTTTTTTTTTAAATATATTATGTAAACAAAAATCTTAAAATTTGTTATAACTTTTTTTTAAGTCGGTCAAAAATCATAACAATAAGTTAGTTACCGTGACAGGGGAGAAGGATCTTGCTGGCGAGTGTGGTCGCGTCATCGGCGCGGGGTAGTACCCGCCTGGCGAGCGCCGCTTCAGATATTCAAACCCGCGCTTGTCCGCGCCGCCCGCGCCGCCGTGGACCGGTGTGCCCGCTGTTATTGATCCTAAACAAATATTATATGTTAGAAAATATTTTAGTAAACATTCTAGTTTACATACAGTGTACACACTTCCAGCAAACATTTACAAATCTAAATATAATTTCTAATTGATCGGCCCTATTTTATTTCATATATAAATATGAGTAGCCATTACTTTCTCATATAGTAGTATAAACACAATAGGTATCTTGTATGTTGAAAAATAATCAAAAATAAATAATATTTCATCATTTACTTTACTTTAGAAATAAATACAAAATCAAATTAATTAATATAGCCGCAAATGTGTTTTTTAATGAGTTCTCTTACCAGTTTTGGGTTCAGGCGGCGTCCGACTGGGGTCGAACCTGGTCTCTACAGGCGTTCCCAGCGTGATGGAGCCCTTGGCCGCCGGGGGTTTGAGCGTGGGCCGCGGGGGCGGAGCACCCTTGGCCTTCGCGTTGTACTGCGTGGGCGACTCGCGCTCCGCCGCCGGCCTGAACTGTTGGTACTCCGTCGAGTTACGGTACATCTGAAATAATCCGCTTTATTCATATTCCTGTTTCATTCGTTTCTGTTTTACCGCCACGACTTAGATATAATTAATTTGCATTAATTTTCCTAGTGATAAAATTAATATATACGAGTACAAAATGAATCATGAGATAAGTAATTTTTAATGGAAGGTAGACTTAACACCTACATACCACGAAATACGCAAAAATAGCATGGTGGTGAGGCGTTTCACCTGCCTAGTTAACACCCTCAAGTTGAAAAATCTGTTGCCAAGCACATAAGTGTGTTTCGACAGTCTTCCTTAACACTTCGGCATTGGCTTGAGAGACAGTGTATTCCGGACTAAGCATGCCTCATCTAAGGCAACATGACTAGTGGTCAAACGTCTAGCTATTTGGGATAAAAAAACCTTTAAGTATTATCTGTCGCTGTACAATACAGGCTCCAAGGAGAACTAGTGTGGACCACACAGTCTCAATAAGGTATTCTTTCTATCTTCATTAATATTAGTAGCTGTAAATGTACATACTCGTACCAAACACATTATTATGCAAATATAAAACTTTTTTTTATGTGTGGGCACGGCAGTGCCCCAGCCAAGTCGAGCAACAAACACACTTTTGTTTCACATGATATCTATCTCTTACCTTATTAGGATGAGGGAAAGAGAGGTCATGTCTCGGCCTCTTCACACTGAGATCCAAGAGAGGCTCCTGCCTGGGTTCTATGTGTAGCACCATCACTCCTTCCTTAGCCGCCTCGTGGTTGGCCGGCGGTTGGACGGCAGTGATGGTGGCCGGTCGTTGTGGCGACCGCGCGCCCGTGTTGGCTCCCGTGCCGTGCCCGCTGCTCACCACGCTCAGGGTTGCTAGTGCTTCGTTACGGGTTGATGATGTCGAAGACGTCACCTGGGGTGCAATATTGATTTTAAGAATTGGATCTTCACTTTTTTATTTGTCAGAATGGATTTAAATGGTAACATTTATAGCAATACTGAAAGGAATGTTTAGTTTTCCATACAAGAGGCAATGGTTTAGGAGTGTACGAAGCAGACAAGTGGCTAGTAGCTAAAGCTCCTAAACCAGTGCACTTTAGAACGTGCACCACATGCAGGTAAACACTTCACACATCAATATTGGTACAGCGGTTCTTCAGCCGGTTCAGGCTGTAGAAGGTGACAAAGAGTTAAACATACATACATACATACTAATATATAAACATACACTCGAAAAAAAATAGCCTCTTTTAAGGCAGCTGAGTAAAAAGCGGGTCATTCATTATACCCGACGTTTTGAATGCTTTAACTATTGCATTAACACGGTAGACAAAAAAATTTACTAACAATGAAACATAATACTTTAGATACAAACAACTAGGTTCGCATCTGCCCTAGCTTCCCACGGCTGGGAAGCTAGGGCAGATGCGAACCTAGTCGCCCCTATAGAGGGCTATAAACCTTAGTCCATCACACTGGCTGGTTTGAGGATTTCACTAATCTTTTATTATTTATTCTATCTCCTAAAGCTATTAACCATCTACGAAAAGCAAGATTCCTCATGATGTTTTCTTAAATCGTTCAACCAAGTGGTAATTAATTAAAATATTTACATAATTGAGAAACTCAGAGGTGTATGCCTGAACCTGGGATTGAACCCGCGCCCTTACGCTTGCAATCCAACGAGTATACCGACTAGGCTACCACTAACTTTCGGTTTGGGAATCTTAAACTTTAAATATGTATAAGTTATAATAAAAATATATATACATGAATGTATACCTTCATAAGTGGAGGTTTCCCGTAAGGAGGTAGCGGCTGTGAATCTCTAGTCAGGCTTATCTCTATAAGGTTAAGAACGACGTCGCGCACTGTCCGCGCCTCCGTCGCGGGACCGTTCCGGAGCGGGGGCGGTGCGGTGGCGGGCGCGGGGGCGGTCGCCGCGGGGGCTGGGGCGGGGACAGGGGCGGGGGCGGTGCTGGTGACGGACGGCGGGGCGGTCGAGGACGACGGGAGGGGCGTTAGAGATGTCGACGTTGCCGGTACTATCTGCTGGATAAATATAATGTTCATGTTAGAATCCTTCACTTCGAAATTTACATCATACTGCGAAAACGCGTGAACATGAATTTGTATGAAATGTTGAATGGAAATAACTGGAATAACAACCTGGAACTATATCAAGATAGCAATGAAACAAGTGAAAGCAATCTTGGTTTGTTTTTGATACATATCGCAAAACGCCTGGTGTAAGGAGACGATGAAGCACGCTTATAAGAAGAAACCGATTCACTCGCAATTTATATAGAAAGAGATTATAGCTATCGGGAAATTTCGATTTCCCGAAATAAGGTTAAGCATCTGTGCACTTTTATTTAGAAAACTAAGGGGTGTTTGATTTATATTGATTAAGAAGACGGGTTTTCACTCACGAACGAGGACTCATTTCATCCCAGATCCGAACGGGAACGAAACTATACTTGGCCTTTCCAACAATCAGGTACGCTTGAAAATCCGTCTTCTTGAACAATATCAACTGTGCACCGCATTCCCAACTTAGTCCTGACGTCATCACAGCAGTCCTGACGTCATCACAGCTCACCTTGGCAGCAGGCGCGTCATTCTCCTCGTCAGCAGTCTCCGTGGCGGAGGAGTCGTTGTCATAGTCCCGGCGGTGCCTCCGGGGCGCGGCGGCGTCCGTCCGCGGGTGGGGCGCAGGGGGCGCGGCGCGGGGCGACTCCCCCGCGGACGCCGTGTCGCTGTCCCCGCTGCCGGTCTCCTCGGTGCTGCTGCACGGCTGGGGAGCCGCTCGTTCGCTGATCACAGCGTCCAGTTGGAGCTTTTTTCTGGGGAGAAATAATTCTTTTTATAGAAGCCATGTCAGATGCGGCTTGTAGCGTTTCTTTCTAGTATTGTATACAGCTTATACAAGTCATAATACGTAATTACGTCAGGTGTGCGAGCTAGACATAACTCTCATTCGAATGAGGCAGACGATATACTACTGTACCAATTTTGGTAAAATTTATAATGCCTTTCGAACAAAAAATAACTATATCGGCCCAGTCGTCGGTCTCTTAGACATGATACCATAAACA
Source organism: Ligdia adustata (assembly GCA_947049295.1). Classification (NCBI taxonomy): domain Eukaryota; kingdom Metazoa; phylum Arthropoda; class Insecta; order Lepidoptera; family Geometridae; genus Ligdia; species Ligdia adustata. The sequence continues at coordinate 10,442,147 of OX346234.1, forward strand.
CTTAAGGAACTATAAATTTTCAATCTATCAACCAAATTTATTACAGTGTACAAAATTAATTATAAATCTAAATATTTCCATGCTATTTACACAAAAAAGTGATTTATGCGTTTTTATTGTGTCAATATTGACATTTGTGACGGGCGGTACAATTTATAGACCAATGTGACTATTGTAGTCAACCTAGGAAACATCAATCTTCCAGAGATGCCATAATTCCACTACTATTCACAGAATTTAGATATTGTACACATTGTAGGAGGCGACTGACAAATTTTTCATTAATATTTGATACGCTGTATTAACCACATCTTGAGGCAACTTTTTGGTAGACGTACACCTGGCCGAAAATGAAACAGGTCCTTTCTTTCTTTTCACCCGACTACACAAAACAAAGGTAATGTTTTTCAACCTATGTTTGTATCTCCAACTCTTTGTTACCCTCCACAGCATAAACCGTTAGACAAAATTAATTTCCACTTTATTCACCTAGATGATATCACCTGGGAGCTCAAAGTAGAATATACCTTATTTTGATGTACGAGGTGTTATTAGAATGACTGGAGATGATCATAGGATATAGATAGACAGATCAACGCTTTATTTTAGATACCCAAAACATAATACGAAAATATAACTTTACATGTAGTGCCACAAGTGGCGGCTTATCGCTAAAAGCGATCTCTTCCAGGCAAACTTGGGATCGTGACCATTGAAAAAAAATTATAGGGGGTAGGATACAGTAGTGCGAAGTTTTTGCTGTCGGGTTTTCTTTTATATCAATAACCTTAGTTTAAAATACCTGTATGTAAAATAAAATGCTTTGAGCGCGGCCGGCGTCCGTCCGGCGAGCGGCGCGATCCTGTCCCACGCGGTCCCGTGGTCGCGCAGCAGCGCTCGGAACCGACTCGCCTCCTCCTCGGAGGGCTCCGGCATGCTCCCGCCCTCCGCCACCGTGTCCAGGCGACGAGTGATCTTCTTGAAGCACGCCAGGCAACACTTGCTCAAATCGGAAGGGATTTCTGAAGATCAAATATCATTATAAATAATAATTTGGGACAACATCCACACAAAGGTCTTCAGGTTCCAAACTAGACAAAATCTTGTGCTACAGTAACTTGATAACTGATATACATATGTTTGTTTTGTGTGAGTTAATTCAAATAGTGTAGGTTTTTTACTTGAAGATGATGTGAATTAGATCCTTTTTCTTTATTAGAACATTTGCAATAAATACGAACGTTTACTCTGTACATTTGTATTGGCAACAAACTTCAGTGTTGCTAATTGTGTACTCTACAATAAATACGAACGTTTACTCTGTACATTTGTATTGGCAACAAACTTCAGTGTTGCTAATTGTGTACTCTACAATAAATACGAACGTTTACTCTGTACATTTGTATTGGCAACAAACTTCAGTGTTGCTAATTGTGTACTCTACAATAAATACGAACGTTTACTCTGTACATTTGTATTGGCAACAAACTTCAGTGTTGCTAATTGTGTACTCTACAATAAATACGAACGTTTACTCTGTACATTTGTATTGGCAACAAACTTCAGTGTTGCTAATTGTGTACTCTACAATAAATACGAACGTTTACTCTGTACATTTGTATTGGCAACAAACTTCAGTGTTGCTAATTGTGTACTCTACAATAAATACGAACGTTTACTCTGTACATTTGTATTGGCAACAAACTTCAGTGTTGCTAATTGTGTACTCTACAATAAATACGAACGTTTACTCTGTACATTTGTATTGGCAACAAACTTCAGTGTTGCTAATTGTGTACTCTACAATAAATACGAACGTTTACTCTGTACATTTGTATTGGCAACAAACTTCAGTGTTGCTAATTGTGTACTCTACAATAAATACGAACGTTTACTCTGTACATTTGTATTGGCAACAAACTTCAGTGTTGCTAATTGTGTACTCTACAATAAATACGAACGTTTACTCTGTACATTTGTATTGGCAACAAACTTCAGTGTTGCTAATTGTGTACTCTACAATAAATACGAACGTTTACTCTGTACATTTGTATTGGCAACAAACTTCAGTGTTGCTAATTGTGTACTCTACAATAAATACGAACGTTTACTCTGTACATTTGTATTGGCAACAAACTTCAGTGTTGCTAATTGTGTACTCTACAATAAATACGAACGTTTACTCTGTACATTTGTATTGGCAACAAACTTCAGTGTTGCTAATTGTGTACTCTACAATAAATACGAACGTTTACTCTGTACATTTGTATTGGCAACAAACTTCAGTGTTGCTAATTGTGTACTCTACAATTTTCTTAATATACACAGTTTTAATCCCGACATTTTTAATCATTTATTTTAACAAACAGTAACAGCCTTATTAATAAACGCGTCTTAACTTTAATCGTCATTTGTCTTGTTTTGGCGCGTGACATTCTCCATTGGACAGAACTAGACAAAATATGCTCTAAGTTAAGACGCGTTTATTAATCCTAACTAAATATTATAACTGCGAAAGTAACTCTGTCTGTCTGTCTGTCTCGCTTTCACGCCAATACCGCTAAACGGATCTGGATGAAATTTGGTACAATTCCCTTTCCCGGGGTCCAATCTACCTGAGATTGGACCTCGGGATAGGACATAGGATACTTTTTAACCGACTTCAAAAAATAGTTCCCCATTGAATTATCTCGATAGTAAAATGAGGAACTACACGGGTGAAACCGCGGAGCACAGCTAGTAAAGTATACAACGTTTTTTTAACGCTAAAGAGGGTAGTTGTGATATACTAACGGAACTCATCCATGAGTGGTTTCTTGAGGTCTATGTGTAGGTCGTGCCACCGCGGCGGCAGGTGTCGCAGGCGGCGCGGTCGCACGCGACCCCCGCAGCACTGGCCCACGCCGCACCGCGCGCGCGCTCGGTTCGCACGCGACTCGCACCCGCCGCACAGCCGGAGCGACGAGCTGTCGCCGGACACGCGCTCCAGCTAACATAACATATACACATTTTAAATACACCTCCTGAACTTTTTGACGCACGGGACACTGCCACTCAGCTCGATTCGCATTTACTATTTTTAATTTTTAAATGTTTGTCTACTTTAAGTAATTAGTTGGAGTAGTTGTGTCCTGTGTGTACAAAATAAATGACTTCTTTCTTTTCTTTTCTTTCTTTCTTTTTTTTCAAAGCAGGTGCCTTTCTGATTGATCGTTCACCGTTCTTTGCTCCACGTACGAACCGAGGTGTGCTCGTCTTGAAGCATCCCTTATTTGAATTAGAACAAAATGTTCTAAAATTCAAATAAGGGATGCATTTGACACTTTACTAAAGCACTGAACAATTTCAATACTCAATATATTTTTAATGCCAAATTAGATATTACTTACAAGCAGATCTTAACATAATGCAATAAGTACTTATACATCTAATATTACTTGGTATGGCAATATGTTGAGTATTGAGTGGAGCGCACACATTTATTTTATTGAAATAAATGTAACTATTTTATCATTTAAATATTCTTCAACACTATAATAGCACTTATCTAGTAATAAATTAGACTGGTAATAATCTGCGCATAGGACGCATGCAGCCATGCGTCTAGTCTAATTATTATTATTACAGTCGATTTCTCAAGGTATGTTTGCAAGTTACCTGTATGGAGAAGTGTTGCGCGTGCGACCTCGTCACGGCGACGGTAGCGCCGGGCATGTTGCACACGCAGCACAGAGGCGACAACGGTGACGTCGCGCTCTGACACGCTGACGTCGTCGACACTGACGTCACGCTGCTCGCCGCCGGGCTCGGTATACGCTCTAACACCGCTGCAAACAATATAACATAATGTTTCGTACACAGAAGTCTCTTCACTTACAAATATCTAAGTACAAACATAAAGACAGTCAGAATAAGTGTAGTGTTGCAGTGTCTCGTTGCATTCTGGTAATTTCTTCTCAGAGCTGGTTTCAGCGATAGCTCGCTATTTTTCATATTACAATCCTAACATCTCCATCGCTTTGATTGGCATTTTCCACGCGTCAAACAACCAATCAAATGATTGTTTAATTTCTCTTCTAAATCACGACTATTTCCAACTGTCCAAAATGGAATCTCGAAACGAGCTGAATGAGCTAATCCTGTTGCATATTAACCAGCCAGTTTAACAACACGCCTAAACATTATCAGAGCTGAGCGCAAATCACGGCGCGGGGAGCCGGCTGACTGCCTCGTCAAATATTCAGCACCGATGAAACAGTACGTACGTCAGTAGCTAAACTTAACCATGGTATGATGACCAACGTGTCCTTGCACATATTCTTTATTATCTATATCGATTGCAATTGATAGATAAAAAATACTAAGTATAGAATATAAAACAAAAAAAAAACCTAAATTAGTCTAAGTGTCTTTTAAAAAATAAAAAAGAAGTAATACCCATTCAAAATAAAATTTTACAAATGACTGAGGGATAGTAGAGAAATTTGTCATTTAAACAATCTAACAAAAATATCATGACAAATAAAGAATCAACTTCTTTTTTGTAGATAAGAAGAATCGGTGGAGACTTATTATGTCCAGCAGTAGCAAAATCAGGTTAACAAAAATAATGTATTTTACAAACTGTAGACTATAGTCACTGTTTCCCGGGCCTGCGATAGACGCTAAGCTGATTTGCCAGGATTGAACCGACGCGGCCGCTCCGTCGGACATGCAAGCATAATTGCCATTTGTTACACTAGCCACCATTAATATTGTAATCGGAGCGAACGTTCACTCCAACGAACTAATGTTTACTTCTACCAAATCACAGATCATATCAAATACATACGCTAATGTCGGTTCACAGTAATTTCGGGCACAAATAATAATTTTAAAAGTTAAGGAAGTCTATGCGCTAAGATACGTGCGTATTTACCTAGTTTGCTATGGCTGTATCATTTATTATTAAAACCTGAATAAACTTTTTGATTTTATTTTATAGTTGCCTATATTATACCTGGTACGGACTGCGCTTCATCTCCGTATGTAAAAGTGTCTGACTGCACAAAATATTACTACAAAATCTATTTGAAAAGAATTTGAAAATAAAATAATGTGTAATCACTTCAATTAATTAATTTAACGAATGCAATTGTGGTCCAAATTAAAGAAGACACGATGTTTTAAGTTATCAATGTAAATATCTGGATGTCGCCGCCGCAGTAATAGTTGACGAGACTAACTTTGATAAAACAAATACGTAAAGTCGCTGTATAAGCTTGTTAATTGTAAGAAAGGTTGTCTGGAGGACTTTTTCTTATAGCAATAGGACCTTATGATAAGCCTTTATTACCTGATATTTGTTTGATGGTAAGGGTTGAGGGTAAGTTGAGGTAAGAGTGTATTTTATTCACTATTCTTTGTTGTTTTCTGGTGTGTGAGTTTTGTGATAAAAACTAGCTGATGCCTTCCACTTTACTTTACGGGGATCTAAAGTACCCTATATGTAGACCAGGGATATAAGCTACCACCGTACTTAGTTTTATTTGAATCGGCTCAGTCGTTTCGGAGATAAGTCCGTACAAAACGACAGACAAACAGAGAAACAAGCAATTAAAAAATATCTAAATTAGTTCTATTTCACTTCTCACATCTCCCTGACTCAGTTTTTAGCTTATTTTTCATGGTACAGATATTCGACCTCTACAATTTTATTGCATGTACAGATTGTTAAGTTCGAAAAAAGCGTACCTACTTCTCAAATTTCCTAACTAATTGCAGCATGAGTCTTCAAAATCTCATGCAAAATAACAAGATCAACTGGTGAACTATTCATCTACGGCCCCGATTAAACTAAATACCTAACTAGCGACGGTTTGATCCAAGTTGAAACGTCGGCGAGTTCCCGCGGGATATATATTTAACAGTGTTGTGCTATTAAGCAAGCTTTGCAACATTTGCAATTGCATAGATCTGCCCAGCGGAGCGTTTGTTGGTAGTTAGCAGCGAGCTAGACGGAACGTTATGACAAAATTATGGCGGAATTAATTTATTCAAATTATGGCGGAATTATAGCTGTTCTTGATACATCGGTGCTATTCAACAGCCCTCTCGGACGATGTTGCAGACTACATAATCAACTCAAATCAATGAGTTTAAATATCTGCCTTCGAGTCGGAGTGTGTTATGGTAGTGTTTGTGAATGTTGCATAGCATCCCCTACACAAGAGAAATCCTAAGAGGGGAGCTATGAGCGTTTGTTTATTTATTATTCAGACACCAACCGCAGTGCAATTTCTTATTACATCTGCCATCAGTCATACCGGCCCTCTCAGTCTGGCTAAACGTTCATGGTAAAAATGTATCAAAAACGTTGCTTAATAGTTGTCCTGTCCTGTTAAATATGACCCGGATCAAAATCCCTTCAGATAAAGAAAGAACATTACGATGAATATACGAGTAAGAACCAAATCAAATTCCCTTCGGCTAAAGAACGAACATAAAGATGAATACAAGAACGGATAAATGTACCGTTCCTCATTGCCAGCAGGAATGAACCAAGAGTTCCTAGTCATTTAGCTCGGTCTGCCACTGCAATGTGAAAGATAAATATTTGCTCTAATCCAACGCTTGCTCTGAAATTAGCGTAGAAACGAATGGTGCAGTAGGATTCAACGAATTAGCAGTTATGCGGGTTAATTAGCAGAAACTATACTTTGTGCAAGTTATTTAGGAATATATATATTTTTTAAATAAAGTGATTACCAACTTCTACTACGGGAGGCGACGATAGAACTAGGCGACATAGGTTATTTCTGTTTATGTGATATTTATCGTGTAATGAACGAATAAATAAATAAATAAGAACTTTATCAGTTATTTCCATTTAAAAATACAACATCTGGCCTAATTTTATAATCTTTAAATAAGTATACTTCCCGTATGGTCATTTTTATCAATAAAAATATTTTTTTTTTCTAATCGATTCAGCCGTCTCTGGTAAAGTGTGTCACTACCTTCATTTTTGGAAGTCGGAAAGAAAGAAGTAGGTCTTACAAAAGTCAAACTAAAGTTGAATAATACCTGCTCAAAAAATGTTAAAACTTGAATTTAATTCTGCACGAAGTTTTTATTCGTTATTATAATTTGTAAAGCAAATTATTGGACATATGATGATAAAATTGGTAAGGAACCAGCTGTGCGCTCTAAAACATAGGAAAAACATACCAATCAGTTCCAGACTGACTACGTCAAGAAATGGGAACATACCTACTCAAAAAAGAAAAAGAAAATATTTCGACTAGAAAATTCAGAATCTCCCTCTTAAAGTAGTATCTACTATTTCTATGAAAGGGACATATTGCACGAGACATTTTCCGAAAGAGTGATTTTCCTTTCACGACATTTTGTTTAAGGTGCCAGTTGCGATCAGAGAATATTATGCGATGAAAAAATTAACTATTTAATTCGTTGATTATTATTTAACCAGTAACAGTTCCTCATTAATTACCCCCTTCATTCAGTTACCAATAATATCAAAAGCGAAATAGCTTAATATTTATACAGTAACTAATTGGCTCGGGTTTATTCAATCCCTTTGATCGGCGGATTTTAACGTTTTTGTTAATTTGGCGCCCAACGTGGAGCAAGCGAATGTTATTACGTCTTTACAGGGGTATTATCATCGAACCAAAAATTAAAAGGTCACTGTAGCTCAACATAATGAACAACTTTCACTGTGAAACCAACACGGTATCCAAGATCCATTTTAAAGACCATAACTAAGACTGTTTTTTCCTGAATTCCGGATCTGTTGTTTCCATTATGAAAATTTTTCTTCATGACTAAGTATACTCCATAACTGTAAACCCAGATCAATCCTAAGTACATCATCAAGTTCATCCTCAAAACATATATATATTGCAATTTTATTTATAAAACTAACGCGTGTTAGATACATTCTGTTTAACAAAACGAGTTTTCACGGGTTTTTTTCACCTGATTGTTGGAAAGGTCCATATAGTTTCGTTTAAATTCGATGAACTTCATCAGGAATGAAATGAAATGTTTGTGTTCATAACGACACGTTTTTTTTTTCTATTGCACAAGGAACACCCTTAAAGACTTTAATTTTAGTTTAACTTACTCGTAATCGTCTACAAAATAATGTCTCTAAGAATTTGTCCATCGGCACTTCTCTTACAGCTGTTAAGGCGAAAACACTTTGTTCATGTGTTTCTTAAGTCTTAGAACTTTCACTATTATATTTCACTATTTTACTTTTAACACTACACTAACTCGAACGGTTTAGTTCTTTTTAGTCTTCTAGTGATGTCAGTGTGGTCGACGAGCTGGATAGCCTCTACATTGACATGATGGTGAAGCCGGTTTTAGTGAGCTTCGGCGTATTTTTTTATCACTTGTTCAACGTATTCAACTTTTAAGTCCTGGTGAAGATCGTTGTTACTTATGTACCAATGTGCATCGGGTAATAATCCCTCAGTACTTTTCACGACACATGTGTTTGTACGACACGTGTGAGATTCTTAGTCAAAACATATCTAGCACTCGACTGTAACTAGTCACAATACTGCAGCCTAAGATGAAGAGTAAAACCTTGTAAAGTCTCAGATTGGAACTAAACAAAAACAAAGTTACATATACAAATATAATGAAATATAATAAAATAAAGTAAATATACAAGTTGAAACAAGTATAAAGGTAAGCAATCGGTCAAAGAAATGATACATGAGAAATATAAAGTGAAATTTTCATGAATTGACATTGTACCAATGCTTCACTAATATTTGTACAAGAATTAATTGAAAGATTTGTTTGATTACGTGAGTGATCAAAGCCAATTGAAACCTTTTGAAACGGCTAAATAAATCGACTTTATTAATTAGCCAATTAAACAAAGAGATCGGATAATATTAATGTAACTTTAATACAGTTTATTATTTCATTTATCTTTTGCATGATAAAGAGCTTTTATAATAAAATACATTTATCATATTAAAAAATAAGCCAAGTGCGAGTCGAAATCGCGTACCAAGGGTTCCATACTATTATCTAAATATTTATTTTATTTAGTTTCTGTCATAGCGGCAACAGAAATACATCATCTCTAAAAATTTCAATTGTTTAGCTATCACATATCACAGTGAGAGACAGACAGACGGACAGCGAAGTCTTGAAATAGGGTCCCGTTCTTAACTTTTGGGTACGGAATCCTGTTTTTTTTTTACAAACACCTAAAGAAAAAGGCACCCAAACATGAAAAAAATTTTACTCACAAAGAACACGGTTGTATAAAATCACGAATAAAATCCTCCAACGAAATTGATCAAAAACATGATAGTTTATATCCGTATTTCTCTAGTCCTATTTCGTTTGATGTCACGCGTCCCAGCGCTGGGAGTGGGAGTGTTTGCGGGTGCGCGCACTACCGTGAGATTTTAACGAGCACCCGACTTGTTTGGTGGGCACACAGCGGCGACATCTTGCGTTAGATTAAACGTTGTTAACGTTTGTACGACTAATGTGACAGGATGTACTATAAATAGCAGATGTTAGAATTGTATTGTTTGAATATTTCACGATACATTAATTTAAGACGCTATTTGAAGAATCAATATAACTTTTTAACACGTGGTGAAAGAGAAGGGGAACACTATGATATATATATATATAAATTGTAATTTTTCATGAAGCAAATGAACGCAAATTTTTGCAACCGATATTTAAAATTGTCGCTTCATCCTAGAAGACAATGTTACCGCCACCGGTACGCATTTATTATACGACAAAACGGATTCCTTTGACCTTTACAGCTCTGCAGAGCACAACGGAAGAAAAGATGGATTTTATCATTTTATTGATGGACACAATTGGAAAATCTATATACTCGTAGTTAAAAACTAAATTCACACCTACATCTTATTCTTCCTTAATAAATACGTAACTTTACTTATAAATAAGTGAGCACGAACAATAAGACCGCCTGATGTACCACCATTATCCATATCTATATATGGAAAATGGTGGTACATCAGGCGGTCTTATAGCCCATATTATGTTTTTTTAATAGTTCAAATCTCTGCTACAAATCCTTTCAAGCGACACTCCCGTAGATTCGAACCGACAACCGACCCTGCACACTGGCGCACAACCTCTAAGCCTACTTCACTCGGGTACTACACTCACCTGTCAGCTGTAAGCCCCCAGCGTTCAACAGTTAAACGGCTACATAGAGAATTTTATATCAATACAGAATCCAGCGGCGAGGGCGCGGATTAAGAGATCATAAGTAGAAACGTAGCGCGCCACTTTGACAAATTTGTACTCCGCTTTGTTGTCAATGTCATTGAAATATTACACGTGCATGGATAAATTACATAAATAAATTACGTTCCTCACACTTTATACATCACACGAGTATATATTTTTTTCCTCTATGATGTAAGAAGCTTTTCAATTTCATTCAACTTTTTTTTAAATTTGATAAAACATACTTTATAGAAGGTTCTTATAACATAAATCAAAATAAACAAATAGCGCAGAAAGTAGAAAAAAATGAGCGAGGCCAAAATCCGAGCAGCTTTCATTTAAAACAATCACAATTAAATCAAATAAAATAATGTATTGATATTTTCCATACAATCGAGTAATGTAAAATCAACAATACTGGTACCACAACGAGCATTTCATAATAAACGATGGCCAATAGAAAAGAATCTCCCCTCAAAGTAAGCAACTCCCGGAGGACAGGCGATCCCGGTCGAAACAAATCAGGCTTGTTCCACTGTGGGACAAATCACTCCGATGATATAGTCTATTCAGATGCCATGGATGGTGTTATACCATGCGGAATCAAATAGTCACTCATTTTTAATCATTACAGGCATTTGACCACCTGCTCGTTCAACCACGGGTTTTTGTGGCACGTGAATGGAGCATGCCTAGTCATGAGTACGCTAGATCTCAAGAAAGGCTTTCAGAATACATCGAGGAGCTTGGCGACAGATTTTTTAAAATGAGGATGGTAGCTAGACAAACGAGCGTTAAAAAATGCCACTAACCCACTGCGAGTTGTTAATTTTTAACCGTTAAGTGTTGACTCATGCGTGGCGGTGCCACAATTAGCTAGTGGTAAGTACAGTACAGCTATCCGATACACCCAGGCAATTTGTGAAAAATTCATGAATATATTTAATGACATTAATCCTCTTCATAAATTAGAAACACCGATGTACTGACCTATGAAAAATGGGAATTAAGAAAACCTAACAAATTAATAATTATAACCGAAAAGCTGAAATTCCAAGACTAAAATACAGACGTGTATGTCAAAGTTTCCTTTTAAATATTATTTCAGTTATAGTATAAAATGTCGTTACTTTCTTTAAAATCATACAATTTTCATAAGAAAACATTTTGATAAACAATACAGGATTTCACTTGCACCTGATTGTTGCAAAGGTCCAACTATAGTTTCGTTCACATTCGGTGAACTTGATTAGGGATGAAATGAGTTGAACTTGATTAGGGAAAAATTGTTCGTGTCCAGAGCGAAGGCACGTCTCTCAGTGAAAAATATAACTGGACCTTTCCAACTATCAGGTAGGTATCAAACACCCGTTAGTTTTCTAAATAAAAAAACGTTTATTTATTATTACTTATGAAATATAGTAGTGTGGTATAAGCCCATCCCCGTCCTTACAACCGTCACGATTCAGCAGCGCTGTTTCTCCACCTCCCCTGGGCTACACTGGGTCCGTTTAAACTAGCTACTTCCCGCGAATTTGTCTACAATATTTACTTACTATATTTTAAAATATTTAATATTTTAATGACTTAAAAAAATTACACAGCGCCGCGGGACCGATAAGGAAAATTATTTCTTTATTACTACAAACGTGAACTACTGAATCAAATTTGATAAATAAAATATTAGACCACCTGTCGAGCAATAGTATGTTCACAAATGTAATAGTTCACGTTTGTAGTACTTTAGCTGTATATAGTTATTATGTATTCATTTATGTAATTTTATTATAATTATTAATGTTATATTATTATAATTTTCAGGCGGTCCGAATATCGAATATTTACATAGCTCAAAGTTCCGGCCACGACTACGACACAGATTTAAGATTATTCCATATAATATTTACATATGAACAAACATAGCAAAGGTTGATAGCATTTTTGTATTGATATTGTAAAGTGTAAGCAACCGCGCGCCGCGGGACCGCCTTCGGCTTTCTCATTTATTCACGATCTGTCCTGAAATAACACTCTTCCACTGTCAAATATACGCATAGGCTTTCATTTTGTATGAATTATTTAAGAATCTTGACTTTTTAGAAAAACCGCAGAGTAAAGATAAAATTTTAATTAGACGACAACGTCAAGTCTTAAAATTAATAAATAATTTCTAGCTCTATCACTTTATATATGGAAATATAATACGCGAGATCTACAAGCATTTTCTATCAAACTTTACTGCAATCTATTAACAACAGTGAGAAAATCGACCAAATTTTCAAACAAATCATCCTAAATACTTTGTTTACGCAAAAATCTTAACGAAACTTTTCACGCAGCGCCGGTAACTTTCCCTTGCTCTATATAAACAAGTGCTCTGAAGATCCCGAGTCAGTCTACGGACGATCCCGGCGCGGGAATGTTGTCCCTGTACCGCGCTTGGTTGGGGCCGAGCCCGTGCGTGGCGCGGCCCGCCCCTCCGCCGGGAGCACACCGGCCTGTGCCACGGCGGGCCAGGGCTCCATCACCACCAGCATCGCCTCCACCACCGTCCCCATCATCGACTGCTTCCAGCGAACTCGACGTCGAAAGAATCGAACCGGATCCTCCAAAACGGTCTTCTAACACCGTATTGGACATCGCGTCTTGCGACGGACCTGTCCGCTTCAGTCGTGTCCTCAACGACGCCTGGCAGGATACCACTGAACGCAACTGGCCGTGTCGACACAGGAAACAACGATCGACGCTGCACTACTACCCGTGTAAGACTTGCGGGTCAAAGTTCCCGTCGTACTACTTCGTCCACAAACACAGGAAGCAGTGCCATGGGGAAGATACGCCGGTCAACTTGTCGGCAGAATGTCAACCTGAACCGAGCACTTCAACAGCCGCTTGTTAAGAAATACCTACAGTTTACTCAACGGTTGATACACTTCGAGCAGGACGTCAGTGATATATTGCCGAATAAAAATAAGAAAGTTATCAAAAAAGTTACTATTACATTTTGAGTCGAAAATCGTATGGATTAAGATAAAAAAGTAAGCAGCTCTCATGTCAATAAAACGAAGATTTATGAATTTGCTCTTTTCGTGGATTATTGCATTTTAATAACCTAATCAGTTATATGTAGAATATATAGTGATTTGACTGAAATGGTCGATTTCAGTACTTATGTGTAAACAATAACGAGTTTCTAAAGTTGCAATATTCACTAATTAGCTAACATCATCACAATAACATTATTAAAGTAAGTGACAGTAAACTTAAGTACGACAAGAAAAATATAGATACACGAATTTAATTGTAAATTTAGTATACACGTGTCTGTCTTGTAATGTGTAGTGAACGCACACATATCAGTATTATTAAATAATGTTATATTACGAGTAGGTTATTACGAACTTAGGTAGTCGTTTAGTGATCTCATTGAGCTTAGGGTTAGAAATACCTAATTGTAATTAATTTATAAGATGTTAAATTAAAACTTCAAGCATGAAACAGCTCGTTTTATTGTTCCATTATCGATATGTAATACGTTACATTTAATGAACTAACAAGTACCTAGGTATGTGTCTCACTAATTTAGATTTTCCCAGATTAATATAGTAGAAGTATTAAAAAAATATTTACTAAATCTATGTAGGTACGTAAGTACTATTTCTCCTTAGGCTATACTCGTACCTGTGTTTGATGAGCTGACTTTTATAAAAAGAATTGTAATACTTAAATCCCAATAAATAATGTAGTGAGAGTTTTGCAAACATCATTTCCATTGACATAATAAATCTCTAAAACGAAATACAAAATTTATTTATGTGATTTGGATTACTTTTAGAAACCCACTGAGTAAGTTAAATTTTAGATAGATTCACATACTGATACATAAGTATAAATAAATACCTTGTAAATTATCAGTAAACCGTTGAAAATATTTGATGTGAGAGAAAATCTTTAGAGAAGAAAACTATATTAACGTAAAAAATATGCCTATACGAGTAATCCATGCTTTATAAATAAAATATGGTTGATAGACACAAAATAAATTGAATCTGTGAACTATACCAAAACAAACAACAAAAACACAGATAATTAATGACATTATTTGTTACGAGTTTGACGAGAATAATATTAAGCTGAAATTGTCTTACAAATTCGAAAAAAAAATAGGAGTACGTCATTTTCCATTTGTCTTTCCATTATCGTAGGTAATAAAAATGGAGAGTCAAAATTTAAAATGTCATTTGCGAGCCATGTTAAGGGCATATAGTTGTGTCCTGGTCAAGAATTAGCAGTATAGCAGATTCAGGACGTACATGACGTACAGACTGGTGATGGTGATAAACATACCTGCTTCAGGAGTAGGCGGCGGCTGCGTAGGGGTTGGAGGTTGCGCCGGCTGTGGCGTCGGCGGCGCGCTACTGGAGCCCGCCGCGGGCGTCACCGCCGGCGTCGGCTGCGGTGTCGTCGCACAACCCGGCGTCGACGTAGGCGGCAACGTCGGCGTCGGAATAGATGCTAACGAAGGCGCGGGTGACGGCACGGACGGGGGCGTTGACGTCGATACTGATGTCGCAGACGATGTAGGGGTTGACGTCTAAACAAAAATCGTATTATAAACAAAGTACATGTTATAATTATTTATTTTATAATTTATAAGTCTTTTACCTATTTAGAATATACTATAAAAGATATTTTTTTCTGCAATAGGTATGAGATTACTCAAAGAATGTACAAATTAGGAAATACTCGTATTTGTATTTTGTATCTTCTAACTTTAAGTGCCAGGTTAATTAAAGTACGGCTATCTACAACCAGTTATAGACCAAATTAGGCCACAAAAGAGTTATTTCTCAAAACACTACTTATATATAGAACTCATTATTATCATATCACCAGTACTTCACAAAATAGACTAACCGTAACAGCGGTAATCGTGACCGTCACATCAGCACTAGTAACCGTCACTGACGTCGCATCCGCTATCGATATCGCCGCTGACGTGGAGGGCGGCGGCGTTGACGCTGACACTGACGCTGACGTCGTCGAAGTAGGCGTCGACGCAGGAGCGGGCGGCGTGGCAGGCGGCACAGGACTCTCCGCCGGCATGCTGGAGATCGGTGTTGATGACGATGTTGATGATGGTGTTGATGTAGACGTTGTGGGCGCGGGAGGTGCGGAGGAAGCGGGAGGAGGGGATGGGGGAAGGGGCGGTGTTCGGATCAGTTCCGTCCTGTGGACAAAATATATTGTCGTGTGAATGTTTTCTTTTTGCTTTATACGATCATTACGAATTACAGAAAAGCTCACCTACACTATTAATAATGAAAAGATATTTTTGTGCGCAACGATTTAAATTTAAAACTAGTGGACCGATTTCACTGACTGGAAAATTCTTTTGCCATTAGAGAGCTTAATTATCACTGAGTTACATAAGCTATATTTATTACAAGAAAAAAATAAACGTCCGCGAGTAACACCGCCGAACGCAACTAGGTTCCTATAAAGAAATAAAAGGAACTTCACGCCTTAATTATTTAGTGTCCCTTAATTATCCCTTTTGTTCTCTAGTATTAGTTTCTAGGACGGTAAGGAAACAATGTACACTTACTAAATTATTTGTTTGGAATAAAAAAATAATACCATAACAAAAATAGAAGAAAAACAGATATGCAAGGTTCGAAGACCTTAAGACATAGTGTTGAAGTTTTATATTTAAAGACCCGCGGCCAGATTCCACGAGCTCGGTGGCGTTCATTAGGAGAGGCCTATGTCCAGCAGTGGACGAATACATGATGATGTTGGAATTTAACAAGTGTATGTTTAAAGACCCTTTTTTGCGCGATCAAATTTACCAATTGGGATCAAAGTTACACAAGTTTACCGATAATCTGATGGAATTACCGAGCGCTAATTATGAAACCAAAACAATCGGGGCCGCAGGGGAGGCTGGGGAGAGAGGCAAACATCATTATACCGATGCGTCTCTTTTAATCATTCGACCCGCCCGACGGGGGATGAAGGGGTAAGTGCGGATCGTCACTCGATTAAAGAAATTAATAAATGCAAAATTAACACGGTTTTTGTTCGAAAATCCTATGTATCTTTTGTCTATTATATTAAGATTGAGAATGAAAGCAAAAACTAATGTTATGAGCAGAAGACTGTCGACTTGTTTTATTGCACAGATATAGTATTAAGTCAGTGAAAGTGTCGTGTGTTATTTTTTTTCCGGTGAAATATAACTTGGACGAAGCAAAAGCTAGTTCATAATATATCTACAACAAGTAGTATATAATTATTATTTTTTAAAGTGTCCGACGAGTTCCACGACGGCCGGCGCCGGCGCCAGTAGGACTTTTACTCATAAAATATATCATCAAACAACTAAGCCAAATGAAAACATTTAAAAAAAATATGACCATTAAAAAAATTTTAAAGCATTCATATCTGCTATTTACAAAATTTAAATTACTATTAAACAATTTTTTAACAGTCTGTTTAAACAAATATTTTTTGTCGTTTACGAGAAATCAGGTAATAAATTTAAAAAAAAATACATACGAATTGAGTACCTCCCTTTTTACGAAGGCGGTAAAAAAAACGAACCGAAACATCAGCATTCAAGTACGCCAGCTACGGTTCTATTTGAACATCATTAAAATGTGCCAATTAATACCCGACTAGCGACGGTGGCGCCGCCCCGCGGTAATTATCCGCAAACCCGGGGGGAGGCGCGGGCAAACACGCGCCGGGGGCGGCCCGGGTAACACCGACAATCAAATTAATCTCATCCCCTGTGCTATTGTGTTGTACGATCATGTGTCTTTTAACTGAACACAAAAATCAGGAGGTTATCAATTCATCGGATTATTATTCTTTATATTTTGAAGTATGTTTTGATTTCTGATTTAAAAAAATCATACTCCGCGCTGGGTCCCATATGAAAGTTAACAAAATCGATACTGTTGTTAGATTTACAAATCAAATACGTAATTGAATTTTTGGCCCGGCCAATTATTCATGTGTTGTTTATTATTTCTTTAGAGTATTTGTGATTTCATAGCAGTTTTTTTCTATCAAAATATTTTTTAATTTTCTTCAATTACATTACAAAGCTGATATTCTGTTTTTCCCGACTGCGAAAGAAGGAGGGTTATGTTTTTCGACCGTAGATAGATCAATTCTTTATTGCAGATACAAAAAATAAAAATACAGGAGAAAATTTCTTACAAAATTTAGTGCTACAAGTGACTTAATAAGACCTTATCGCTAAAAAGCGATCTCGTCCAGGCAACCTAAGGATGGAGATAATTTTGAAAAAAGCGTACCTATGTATGTATGTATGTTTCTTTGGCACGCCCAAGAGCCTAAATGGCTTGTCGTATTTTTATGTGTATTTATAGAAAAAAAAAATAAGGATGACACACAAGTTTAACGATTTAAGTAGTCGGGTTTTTCGAACTCGCTTCTAAACACTTGTGTAACGTCCGCCGAATGGAATTGTCGGTTTACACTATTTTTAATGAATCACTTGTTAAATCAAGTACTCTCGATCTTAAAGTCTATGCCTAGAACAATAATAAATTCAAATATTCGAAAGAGGATTCAATCAAGTCAGTCGGGGCGATCGCAGCGCCCTCCTGCGGCGCGGCTTGTTTAGATTTTTGTGCAAACACCGCCGCCGCCACCGACCGCCCCATATTTCTAATTGGCTTAATTAAAAGTGGTTCAATCAAAAACGGGCGAGCAACGAGAGTTTTTGATTTGAACTGTTTGTTGAATATTGCTTGGCGTGTGATTTTCTGAGAATATAGTTCTAATTTTAGTATTATTCATTTAATATTTAATTGTGGTTTAATTTGAGACGCAGTGTTTGAGTGAGAGATCTCTCACACAAACTTTCCCAATTTTATCGAGTTATATAATTGTTTAGACATAACTAGAAGACTAAAAAGAACTAAACCGTTCGAGTTAGTGTAGTGTTAAAAAAAGTAAAATAGTGAAATATATAATAGTGAAAATGCTAGGACTAGAAGAACACACGAACAGAGTTTTGTCGTCTTAACAGCATTAATAAGAAAAGAGTGCCGATGGATAAATTCTTAGAGACATTATTTTGTAGACTATTAAGTTAAACTAAAATTACTTAATAGCCTTAGGCTTAAGCTAGATTGTAATAATATCAAGAAAAGCCTTGTACGGGTTTTCTTTGATCAATAGTAAAAAAAAATGTTTAGGTATTTTTTTATACAATATTGCTTTCATAAGTAGACCCCCCAAAGTAACGGGGTCTCTCATAAGTTGGTCGTTCTCGTTTATGGCATCATAGCTCACGAACAGATGAACCGAGTTTGATTTTATCAAAATGTTATTTTAAGGATATATCGGAGACAATACACAAAAGTTAAGACTGACGAATTAAAAAACTCCTCCAGCTTAGAAGTCGATTACATAATTGACAACATTTCAAATTTATTGACCACCCCATTTCTATTACCATAATGGAAATATGGAGTAAAAATAACGTATGCCTTTTTTTAATTTACTCACAATGTAATAATTATGTTTTTAGAGATTTTTGAAAATCTAATTAAAGTTCCGAAAAATGTTATTCTCGTACAAATCTCGTATAAAAATAACAAGCAAAGAACAAAAACACATATAATTGATGAAAATATTACGATCTTTGTACGAGAATAACATTATTCGGAACATTACTTAGATTTTCAAAAATCTCTAATAACGTAAGTATTACATTGAATATAAAATAAAATAAAAACAGACACACGTTATTTTTTATTTATCTTTCCATTATCGTAATAAAAATGTGGGGAGTCAAAAATTTGAAAATGTTGTCAATAGTGACAGAGCGCGTGCGATGTGGCAATTACACCAAATGTCCCGTATAATCCAGAATAAAACCTGTATAACGATCGAAGATATGGTAATTATAGGCGAGTCCCGCGGGAGAGTTGGCAAATAATCACACAAGTGATTGTCAACACGCGCCGCGCCACCGCGCCGCCCCGGGAGCGGGCTTCATCTCTAGCTTTGTACCTTTAACGCTCTTATTATTAATATCTGTATTCATTTAATTTCTTAAATATACATTTTTTTCAATACAAATTCAAAATATTATAAAAGACTTAAACCTAGAGCGCCGCCAGCAGCGGGGTAGGACCCAAGCTCCCGGTGGTAGGGACTCGGAGAAGAACCTCCTGAAAATACGTGCCGTATCTAGGATCACCGCTCATTGTATCCCTTGATCCAACTATCCAGCGAGAGTCTCTGAAGATGTTGGTCGAGACTCTTAGGATTTAGCATCTTATTTTTTTTAACGTTACACACTCATAGCTCCACACTAGAATTTCACCTGTGACGGGGACTGTCACATGACGGTACATTCCACTTTCTCGAAGACAGATGTTCCTCATCGTTCGTACAAGTACCCCGGATGGTAACCGGGACCTTCGGATCTTGAAGCAAGCATGCTAGCCACTACAAAACGGCGGTCGACATTTGACACCATCCTCCACATATTGAAACTGGAATATCTTTTAATCACTTTGAGTAGTGTTTAATGCCTTGGAGTAAATGCGAGTTAGGAGGTAAAAGTCTTATCGTCACCTTTAACGCTCGTACTCGTATACTTTATTTAGTTCTCAAATCGCCTGTATTTAAAAAATATATATTGATGTGTTCTCGATTTCTCAGAGACCGGGACCGATTTGGGGCTTTTTTTAGTTTCACCTCTGATATTCTACATTCTATCAAAATCAATGTAGTAGCTTGGTTTTTAAAATCAAAATATCACAACAATATTGTGTAGGCGCTCGACAAACTGAAGTAAAATGTTTCATTTTTAATGATTATTTTAAACAACTTAGAGTAGCGCGTATCTTAAGCGTTACGTAATTTTTATGTGAGTATAAATTTTAGAAAATGGACATGTTCAAAAGTAGTTCTTGTCAATAAGAGGCAATAGAATTTATCAGAATTTTATTTAAAAATTAAATAACAAATATTGTTTTGATGACTTGTTAGCGATAAGATCACCTTTCTATCTTTCTTTCTAGTTTACTCTCAATATTTTTATTTAGTTCTGGTTTTTATAAAAAAAGAGTTTGTGTACGTCTTAGTTGAGTGGTACCTACTCGTACTCATGTAGAGTATAAAGTGGATGCGAATTTAACTACGAATAAAAATCTCGCCCTACATTCATTCCCGTTGCTTCAATCTTAGTAATTTATTAGTCTAGTATTCGTAATCCAACGCAAGAGAACAAAACCTGCAAGAAAAACCTCCAAGTTTCTAGTTGTTCTTTTAAACATTCTCTCCAAGAACTGAAAACCCGGAAAGGAGTGGAAATAAAAAGAAAATTATGAATTTTAAACGATTAATCTCTTGTGATGAAAAATCGAGATATTCTCGTTTTGTGAAGCTCGTTACGAAGAATGGCGGGGCAAACATACGGTACAGAGACGGGGCCAGGGCAGCGTTTAGAAGGACTAATGCCCAAAATAACTGAAACATTTTTATTTACTGACACATAAACAAACACACTTCGCTTCTGCCAAGATTACATGTTAGGTTAAGCCTAATGAACACGATATCTAGGATCATCCTCATCATAGAAATTCTGCATTTCTACCAACATTATAATATTCTTGACATATTGAGTGCGTATATTTAGTATTCTAAAGGAATTTTGAAAAATAAAATGCCCGTGATCTTTGTGATCACGCTCGATCGATCATCATGAACATATTTCCCAGTTTTTTTGTATTCCAAAATGCAAAGAAGAAGGTTTTTTTTAGCGAAAAATGTTACATTAACGCTACTAATTTCGTGTTAAAAATATATACGCAGTCATTTTAGAATCACCCTGTTTTACTAGATAATAATTGTGTGTCTATGTACGTAGGTCCATAATATTCTGCCCCAAAATACTAACATTAATTCGTCCCTGTGCGAGTCTCGCGCTAGACCCTATAACAGGAGGTCGGCTCAGACAACAGACCGCCTTTTGGCCGATTTTCTAACCATTTTATGAAAATTACATTCGGAATACGTTTCCTAAATTAATTTAATTTTATTAACTTGATGGTATTAAAATTGTGAATCGGTATATTTTTGTGGTAAAATTGAGAAGAGCTTCCTTTTGTTACAATCTGCTGTATGTCATGTTGGTCTTTTATCTACTTCGGCGTGTTCTAGGCAAGCGTGCCCCACTAGGCCACATCATCGTTTCACAATACGATGGTTACGATAATCAACTAGCTGTATAAAAATAATATTTTTTTATACATAATTTATTATTAATTTCGCGTAAAAAAAAATAACAATTTTCACGCATTTGCTATTAAATTATGCTGAATCTAATTTAAAGAAGAATTAAAAAAGCGTTTTACATATTTTTTTCCTTGCAGACAGTTTTAAGTTTCTCGATAGGTATTTTTATGTTTCTTCGAACTAACATTCGTGTAGGTGTAGGTAGATATGAAAAATATTTGGTTTGATTGCCGCAAGCGATTCGTGCCATCCACTTAATACTGCCACATTACGTTTAGGTACACAAATAGACAGAAAAAAAACCACCAAGAACCGTTTGAGTACACACAGATTAGAAAAACAGATGGACAACGTGTTTTTATTAGAGTAATTCAGTCTTACTCGTACCACAGAAATATTTAGGCGGAGTGTGTTTAGGAAAACATATATTTATACACAACGTGTAATAGAAAGGTGTGACAATACTTAAGGGTGTTAGTCTACCCAACAAAGCCAAATTGTAAAAAAAACACGTCCTCCATACAACTTGACCGATCACGTAACCAATTTTTGTATGGAGAACCTAATATTTTTTTTTCTCGAATATACCTATATAACATTTCTGTTACACGTTGTATATAAAAATGTTTTCAAGGTTACAATAAATATCACGGTATACAAAGTTTTGCCCACGGCGAATATAGGGACAGACAAGATTTTAATTACCTGACTTTTAAAAAGACGAACTTGGTGGACAAACAGACATTAACTAAAGATAACATACATAAATATAAGTCAAGAATCACTAGTACAAAAATATAAAACATATATTTCATCTACTCTTTAGAGTAGTGTATCTCTGCCCATTACATATTCCGCGCGCAAGGGGGTGAAAAAACTCCACCCCTTGTGAATAATTCATATCTATAGAGAGCGGAGGAATGTTGACATTCTGTAATTAAAAAGCTGCTCTTTGGAATCGCGGATCCCTGTATTGATATTGTGGAAAAATTGCGAAAGGAGAATTGTAAAGCCACTAACCCACTGGCGTTTTACGACCGTTGGAGAAACGCGACGTTTCGCGTGGCGAGCATTAACGTCCGCTGAAAGCGACATTAACGTCGCGCACACGATATTATATGCGGCGAGAATGCGACGTTAACTTTGCGTTGATGCGGCGTTAACGTTGCGAGGTCGCAAGGCGTACGCTTGCCGAACGTCGCGTTGGCGCTCAGCAGGCGTTGGAGAGACGCTAACGCCCGTAAAACGCCAGTGGGATAGCGGCCTCAGACGTCAGTAATTACGTCTGATAGAAACTTATAAAATAAAATGTAAGAACCATGTGTAATATATCACTGATTAATTAATAAGGTCTTGATAGCAGACTAGCTGCGTTCCGCGGTGTTAATCGCGTATCTCTAATAGCCTATGTTACTCAGTGATCATGTAGCTTTAAAACGGAAAAAGAATTTTTGATATCGGTCCAGCAGTTTTTAAGTTAATTCGTTACATACTAAAATTCAAACCTTTCCTCTTCATAATGTTAGTGTGGATACAAGATAAAAAGAAAGTTTATATGTGCACAAGTGGCTGCCTTATCGGTAAAAGCTATCTCTTCCAGGCAAATTGCCTGGATGGAGACAATTAACTAAAAATGGTATGTGATGGGGTTTACTTGCCTGACTTTTAAAATCATATGTCTTAGGTCTCTGTGTGACACCTCTGACAAAAAAAGTTCTGGTAAAAATTAACAAACAACTCGTAAGCAAGTAAAGTACTCGGCAGTTCTTCTCACAAGTCTTGTCGCTAATTTTATTCATATCACGCTCTCCAGGGATGGAATTATTTACTTAGTTTTCTTTAACTTGTTTAAATTGTACTTATGGATAATTTTTCTAAAGAAACGGACTATAAAAGTTTCCTCAAAATCAATACATTTTGTTTGCTTATTTATTTATATATAATCATATCAATAACATTTATTGTAAGCGACTGACGATCATTCTTAACAGTATACTCGTATACACAACTATATTTTTAGAATGTGAAAATTGGTTTTGCGACATCTAGCGGCAACACGCGCAACTGCAGAGTCATTCCTAGTTGTGTAGCGACAAGGTAGAACCATGTGAACCGTAGAACCACAACCCGATTTAGGACTGAAACTGCGATAGGCAGAGAGCATCCAGAAATTAGGATACTCGAGAGATGGCGCTTTTACTAATTTGGCTCGAGTCGTTTATAAGAAGATGCGAATTCTTTTTTCTCTATTCTTTTTCACATTATAAGGCGTTGATTATCAACTCATTCAGTTGATAATCAACCCCTTATAATGTGCCTAGTTTATTTTTATATCAAAATATAGATAGTTCACAAGTAATCGCAGTTAGCGTTTTACTATACGCTAACCTATCACTTTACCAACTTGAGGAATGGCAGAACAAACAGTGTTTAAAACACAATAAAAAGTATTATGTACAATCACTTTCAAATGTACAATATAAGTAGAAGACATACCTGGCGGGGTGCAAAGGCGCAGCGGGAGGCACGGGGATGCAGGTGATGGCATCGGGTAGGGCTCCGCCCTCATCCGAGCCTTCCTTGCCCATACCACCCTCCATTCCGGGGCAGAGCACCCGAGACACTGTGCCTGAGGGCGAAAACAAATATTATTAATAACTGGGATTCCAAAAAGGTTTACGTATGGTGGATTTTCAGCATTAGATGCTAGTATCATATTAACTGAAGTAGTCTAAAGTCTAGATGCACACAATAACCGTATAATATAATTTATAGTTAGTAAAAATTTTATATTGACGTGAATATTACACTCAAAGCTACGTCAATACGCTTGATACTAAATCATTCCAACATCTCTCTGCAAATTTTTTCTTCCTTACTTTTTTTATTATTTCATATCACATTTTTTCTATTTTATTTCCCAAACTTTAGTAAATATTATCACAAAGCCTTCCTTCTCAAAACATACTATTGCGATACGCTATTAAAACTAAAGAAGACTTACTTGAATATGGCAACAGCACAAGTCGTGTAAAGCCTAACAATGGGGAAGAAGAAAATAAATGTTTCTCTTTTCTATGGTTAGAGTAGTTACCTTGCGAGCGCTGCAGCCGGGTAGTGACTCCGGCGGGCAGCTCGGGCTCCGGCGCGGGCCGCGGCGGATTCCTCGCCGACCGACGCTGTCGCGGCTTCCGTAACAGTTGCTTGTAGTTTTGCATCTTTTTTGATAGGTAGTAGAATCTGTTGAGTAGTAATTGGATACAAATATATTTTTTCAAATTCACTGGAAATCGAAAAATTTCGTAAACATGTAATGCAAAATTGTAATTATATATATTTTATAAATCTTTTTGAAAAATTGGAATATGTGAGTATTTCTAAAATATTTATATACTATTTATCACATTTACTATATAGTTTATATAGTAAATGTGATAAATAGGTGTTAAAGTAAATATAATAAATAGTCCATATACTAAATGCCAAAAATCTATATATATAGAACGGCTCAAGAACGGCTGAACCGATTTGTCTGAAAATTGTTGGGGAGTTAGCTTAGAACCAGGAGAATGACGTAGGATACTTTTTAACCGACTTCAAAAAACAGTAGTTCGAAGTTAGTTTTAGTTAGTAGTTAGTAGTACTACGCGGGTGATACCGCAGGGCACAGTTAGTAGTTGATATAGTAAATGTAATAAATAGTAGATATGACAAATAGTTGTAATAGTAAATGTGATACCTGACACAGTCCCTAACAGTCTTCCTGGGCAGGAAGGACGCTATCTGTCCAAAGTTCTTGGGATGCTGCAGATACTTGTCTCTAAACACTTCTTCTTCCGCCTTGGACCACACATTCCGTAGTTCCAGGTCTTTGTGTTCCGCCTCCATGTCTGTACATCGCCCTGAGGGAAACCATTGTACATCTTGTTATTTACTATATAACAATATTCTTTAACTGTTACGTTAATACGAGTATGACACTTTTGAATTGAACCAATAACTTAACAAAAAAAATGTCAACTTTCTCAGTTACATATTATGATACAAAAGAAGATTTAGGAAAGGCAAGCTGTTGACCAACGGAAATCTTTACACCTCACCAGATAGTTGGCAAGCACAGTGTGTGCTGAGTCCTCTTGACTCAGCACACACTTTATGGTGCCAAACAGATTGACATGTATATTCAGTTTTTTTTCTCTTCAGCAATGTGTTCATTATTGGAAATAGATAACGCTGTTAAAATTAAGTTTATTTTGAAAAAGTAGTGGTGTATACTAGTACTTTGATATTTCTCATAACATTCTCGTATCTGTACGCTGATATTATACGGAGGAAAGATATTTTTTGTATGTAACGAATGAATTCAAAAACTACTGATTTTATTTCGCCGTTACAAAGCTACATTATCACTGAGTAACATAGGTTATACAAAATTAGAGAAAATCATATATGCGCATTGTGATTACTTTGTTTATTTTATAATGTCTGACTGTTACACAAGAACGATGATTCCATAAGCTGCATTGACTTATATTCGCCGAGATTATAAATAAAAATAAAAATTGTTTGAATGTATTAGGTCCTTACATATGAAATAGGCGTTTTGTCGTACTGGCCACTTTGATCTCAAATATCTCTTCTTTGGTAAGGGATTCCAATTTCAAATTTATACAGCTATTTATTCGTACATTTGTATTTCGAAAACCGTAATTCATTTGTTTTGTCCTCGTTTGGTTTTTTCTTTGTGTCACGCAGTTTATAAAACGAAAAAACTTGAAATATCGCGTTATTTACGAGTACGAGTTCCACCGTGGTACCAGTGCTGCAGAAACGGCTCGAAGGATTAATGACGAGGACAAAACAAATGAATTACGGTTTTCGAAATACAAATGTATTAATAAATAGCTGTATAAATTTGAAATTGAAATCCCTAACCAAAGAAGAGATATTTGAGATCAAAGTGGCCAGTACGACAAAACGCCAATTTCATATGTAGGGACCTAATATTAATCTTTAATGCACACTCAAACATACGAGTACAAGGTTGACACCTAAACATAACTAAAGTAACTAACTAGTAAAATAGATACAACCAAAATTGAAAGTAATATAAATTAAATGGCAATAGCCAGCCATGTTTCAATATGTTTCTGATCACAGACAATCTGCCAGACTTTGTATGATGCTATATTTACATCTGTCAACTTTGGACATGCACAAAGAGTTTACGCTGTATCAACGCGGCCAAGAAAAAAGATCCCAAACGCGCTACAAGTTTAGAAGACTTACTACTTACTATTAGTATCTATATATATAGGAGTGGTGTCCTTGGGATCCCTCAGTAGTGGAGGGACGACTGTGAGTGACCGCATCTTCTTGTCTTCGTGCTCCTGCTCGTGCAGACCATCAGCAATCTCTTCCAACTCCGCTTCAGACTTGACGCGCGCGCCCAGCCGGTTGAACCGCTCTCTCTCTTCGCGCTGCTTTCTCAACTCGGGGAACACCTGGGGGTTAACAACAAAAGAGATATTTCAATAATGTATGAAGCCCCCGGCCATGACATATTAATCTTTTATCTATCAACCAAATTAAAAATAACGTAACCTATCGCAGTGTACAAAATTAATTTGAAATCAAAATATTTCCATTTTATTTACGCAAAAAGGTGATATTCACGTTTTTATTGTGTCAATATTGTCATTTTTGACGAGTGGTACAATTGACAGACCAATGTGACCATTGGAGTCAATCTAGGATATGAAAATATTCCAGGGATTAATAATAGGCACCACATCTTAAGGCATTTTTTGGTAAACGTACACCGTCCTAGACGATAATGAGACAAGTCCTTATAAGAAATAATTTTAATAACGTGAAAAAGTATTATCTGATGACTTTATTGGTTAACATTTCTGCAGGTTTGTGCAATATATTGTTTCTCAAGTTATTTGGATTTACATACGAGTGTCAAACATAATGACCAATTTCGATAATCATAATCTGTATCGAAGATGACATGCAACATTCACAAATTGGCGCGCAAGACACCCTGACGGTTTGAACATCTCCCTCACCCGGAATCGAACCAGACTGTCGGATTTGGAACCAAACATGGTAGCCACTAGGCGACGGCGGTCAATGAAAAATAAAAAAAATTAAGTTGGTCCAATAAAAACGTATAAATCGACATTTTTTAAAATGTTATATTTCGAAATTCCATATGAATTTACAATATATATTTTTTCACAAAAAAAAAAAATTTTTTTTTTAAATACTTAAAGCTTTCCTGTAGACCAGTCTTTTTAGCAATTTTATATTTTTTTAGTGTTACCAAACCTAGTGATTCCTACAAATTTTCCGAAAAATCGTAAATGCTAATTTCGCTTTTTTTCTCTGACGCAGAAGCACCCCTGAAGCACCATCGTTTAATTTATGTTTACCTTTATTTTATATTATATTGTAAGTCAAGGTATATATGTATATATATAAGTAATGTGTATATACCTTCTCAAAGAACTCTCTGTTCCTCGCGTCCTTGGCCTTCCTCTTCTGTCCCTGCTCTATCCGCTCCACTCTCCGCAGCCACTCGGCCGCTCGTTTACTGTATGCCTCCGCTAACGCATCTTCACGCTGTCAAATTATAAACAAACATTATAAAATTACATGTAATAACTTGCCAACATTTTGATTATATATTTTTATTCCTTTATTTAATGTGGTTTTGTTATCATTTAACAATGTCACCCCTACATTAAACAATCTAAATAACTTGCCAGTAAGTAATACGTAGTTACATTAGGGACAACAGACTTTAATTAATCATACGCCTATATAACGTGTTTCAGTTATTTATGGAGTTACAAACCAAACTATTGGGATAAAATTTATATGACAACAACTCCATTAATAGAATACTATAGAATATAGTATAGAGTAGTATAATACTATATACTAATAGAATAGAAACTACAATATCATAAATTTCTAATCCAGGACGGCCGTCACTACAAGCATTCTCACGGTATATTTAAATTTTTAATCTTAATCTATTTATTTAACAATAGGCGAGCAGCTTCAGGCTGATGTGCCCATATCATATTGTGTTGAATTCATTAATTGTCCAATGCATTGCACAACATTGTCTTTATAGTTTTCAAGAAATTGAGAACTAACACAATACATAAAGTACAGTGGCCAATCAAACAAAATAAAGAAATGTACCTTTTCCGCGGCCAGTTTGAACCGTCGTATATGTTCGGCGAGTCGTTTCCTGAAGGTGCGATGTTTGCGAATGTTCTCGTGGTAGACCTCCGTGTCCTGCGGCTGGTTGTACAGCGGGTAGGACACCGGCGGGCCCAGGTGTGACAGCAACGCGTGCGCAGCCGTCGCCTGGAACATTACACACTTCATATTACACCACTCACTAGCGATGATGGTCGACTGGTTAGTGAGGTTGATTGCCGTGCAAAAAGTACGAGGTTCGATCCCACGAAACATGCAAAAAAAGCCTGAGCTACCGGTGAAGGAAAACATCGTGAGGAAACCATAGCATGGCGGTAGGGCGTTTTCTATCGCTCGCCTGGCTAGCTGTCACTCTCAAGTTGTATAAACTGTCGCCAAGCACCTAACGGCCTTGATAGCCAGTATATTCCAGACTAGTCATGCTCCATCTAGGGCCAAAGTATCGCTGACTACCGTGGGCGTGCGAACTTGTGGCCAAATGCCTAGCTGTGTAGGACAAAAAAAAACTGACTTTAAATACAAGTATGTGCACTTTAGTATGTCAAAATGACAATGAATCTATTTAATTTCCATCATTTTATCATACGAGCAATCCAGATATCTAGTATTAGTGATGGGATAATGTCAATTTTAGTTCCTGGTATTCACACCAGGCGCTTCAAATCAACATAACAACAACTGTCATTTTCTAGTCTAACTGGAATCTTCGAACGTAATTTTCACGCTCTTACAAAATGTCGAATCAATTAAAACTGCAAACTTATCAAGGACAACGCCATGATATAAAACGTATGAGGCGAGTTTTAAAATTTTTGGAAACTATTTTACTAACCATTTCAGCCCCAGAGGCCACAACTATGTAGCAGTTGTTTTTTTTTTTAATCTTATCAGCTGAAATGACATCAGTAACGAGAATTCTTATTCGCATTTGATTTGATGGAGAAGATACTCAGGGTTCAAGTGCCTACAGTTTGGGTTGGCAGAACCTTGATTATTATATCTTACTGCTGGTGAAGGCTTTCCTATTCTAATTCCAGACTTTCCTATTGATTATTTGGCATGTAAGATCAACTAAACTGGGAATTCTCAGTCACTTTTGGAAACGAAATGCGAGGTGACAATTTTAGAACTGTCAGTACTTAGTTCAGTAAATCTGGAATCGCCGGGTCATAATATTTTATATGTTACCTTTTTCCTATTGTCCGCGTAGACGCACTGCGCGAGGCTCCGATGTCGAGGCACGGCCTCCTCGGGCTCGGCCTCCCGCGCCGGCTTCGAGGCCGTCTGCTCCAGCTCTTCATGCTTCTTCCGCAGCTTGGACAGCTGGGCTTCTGATAACGCCATCTCGCGATCCACCTGCGCATGTTATAGAATGTTAATTTAGTATACATACTTAAATCTACATGGTGTTTAGTTAAGGTCTAATTTTGTCCATATTTTAAAATAAATAAATAATATTAGACAACATCCACACAGAGGTGTTCAGGTCCCAAACGAGGCAAAGCCTGTGCTATGGTAACCTGATGACTGATATACATACAAAAATACATATATAAGTATGTATATCAGTCATCAGGTAACCATAGCAAAGGCTTTGTCTAGTTAGTTTAGTTTTTAGTTAGTTATATAATAAACACCCAGACACAGGCCAAACAGACATTTTCTTGCACACAAATGTGTGACCTATCCGGAGATCGAACCCGGGCCCAGCGGCGCAGAAGGCAGGGTTGCTACCAACTGCGCCAACCGGCCAGTCATTTTGTATAATTTTAAAAAGAACTTAATTGTAGACAAACCCTCTAACTCATTGGTGCGTGAGATCACTTCCTGGGCCCGGAAGGTCGGCTCACTACTATGCTGGTCTAGCTCACCGGCTCCTACAACCAGGTGGAATGTTACCTTAGATATCTGCTGCAGAAGGTCATCCTTGGTGGTGCGGAAGCTCTGGTCCTCGACGGTGGGCTCGGAAGGTGCGTTCGGAGACAGCACCTCCACCGACCCGTACTGGCTCACCGGCTCCTGCAACACAGCGAGGGTTGTTATTGAAGGAAGCCCTCATACGATCACAAGTTATACCACTGTGGAAACATTTTCCATCTCGCCAGGCAAATTTATTGGTTACTGTAATGGCAGCAAAGACTGAAGGCTTGTAGAAGAGTACTAAAAGTAGCACTGCTGACAGTCGCGTCAGGCACTAGGACCAATTATAAAAGTTTTGATACAGCCCCACGAGTCTTTGTAATTTAACGTCTGTTTCTATGAACTAAAACAAGGACGTAATGCCTTTAGGGTGCTTTAATTTAGCACACGCACCTAAAAGGCTTCAGAAAAACTACCACTGTGCGAATAATATATGATACCAAAACTGAAGGTATATCGATAGTCAGCGGATTACTAAATAAGCTAAGTCTGAACATGCCATAGGCTTCAAGGTTTCGCAACAAAAGTTATCTGTCCAATATCGCGTTCAACGCATAATCTAGCCCCGGCCCCGGTTTTTTTTTATTATAACAGAAGTAAAGCCTATAAATATCTCCGTGCGTCACAATGCCGACTATCTACGACAACACTTTTAAATATGATTATGTAAATCTAATACTAAGCGGTACGTAATGTTATCCAAGTCAAATATGGATGATGCATGTACGGTCTTATTACTAAACGGAATGGTTAGCGTCTTTTGTCTCGTTTTGTCGCATGACGTTCTCTAGCGGATAAAACAAGACAATTTTTTTTAGTAATAATACAGCAACTAACTAGTAACTAGTAATAAACATGGTACTAATCTAGTCGATAGATCGTGCGTGACGTCAACTCCCGGTTCCAACGGAAGATCAACGTTGGTTGTTTCAACCAGCTTTATGTTGAGTTTGAAAAATAGTATAATTAGTGTTAGATACCTAAGTTGTTTTTTCTGTAGCCATTAAATATATTTCTAACTCTATGTCTGGGATAATACAACACGTAAAATATTTGTGCTAATCAGATCCTTACGACGTTTGTGCATTGTTCTCCCTTGCAGGAACCCTCGTCTCCTAGGGAACACCTCCTCATCCCATGGATGGAGTAGGGTCGGAGCACAGTGCACAAACGCCCTTATTCTATGTTGTGGATATCTGACGAAGAGAAAATATATCAAGGAAACTAGATCAATAGCAGCCTATAACATTTAGAGAGAGTAAAGAAAGCATAGACAATACAAATTAAATGGGGTTTTTTTTCACCGAAACTACGGCAATATATCTAATATATGTAGGTTGCATGGAATATTTAAGTGGGGATTCCACATCATACAGTCTAAGGAATATAATCTAAATAAGGAAAACACAACACATCAAATTATTTTCCAATACTCAAAACTAAAATTTGTAATATACTCCACAGACTTCCAAATACCGTGCCATTTTTTAAATTTTAATTACAAATTTTTGATTTTTTAGGCTTGTCAATACCATTGGCATTTATGCACGGGATTTAACATTGTAATGAGTATTGATCTTAGTATTAGTTGGTCTTAGTGCGGTTTGTTACATGCATACTTGTGACACTAGATGTAAGAATTTTTCCTGTACATTTGATGTTTGTGTGTGCAATAAAGAGTTTATTCATTCATTCATTCATTCATTCATGACGTCACCTCCCGATTCCAACGGAAGATCAACTCTGGTTGTTTATGTTGAATTAGAGGTGGTTTGTGATAGAAAGCAGTTATGATTATTTAATTTGTGTGATTTAAAGATGTTTTCTATTAGAAACAAATAATTTTGTATTTAGTGTCTACATTGGATGGTGTTTAATACTCATAGACCTCCACTACTACGTTTCCTAAGAGGTTTGCAGGGAAAACAGGACCTAAGATTACTCGCCCTTATCCGTAACTATGATCGAGGAAGATACTAACGAACTATACGAACCATACAGATATATTAACGAAGGCTTTATCGTGGCCGCATTAGCGCGATTCTATGCAACTGCAACTTTCAAGATTTGTGATTGATAAGCTATACCGCGCTATTGGTTGTGCCAGTTCTCCAAGAGCCCGATTCACAATTCGTTGCCGATATTTGCAACACAAATTATGTTTAGCTTTTTAAAAAGAACAATGACCAGTGGATGCAATTGACAGCTTGTTCAGAACGGCGTTCTAAGGGATAGGCCAATGTTCAGCGTGCACGTCTTCTGATTGATGATGATGTTAAAATAGATCATAAATTACGACATTCAAAATCGATTAAACTAGAGCTAAGCTAAAAAAAGAATCTAGATCTAAAATAGAAACATTTAAAGAGTTTTGTTTTGCAAAGTTTCAGTATCCGATCTAATAAGCATCATGGATCGGGCTGCTGGACTTTACTAGTGTTACTATTCATTGGTTCATATCTACACTAATATTATAAAGAGGATATATTTATATTTTTGTACGTAACGAATAAACTTAAAAACTACGGGATCGATTTCAAAAATGATTTTATCGTTAGAAAGCTACGGGTACATTATCACTGAGTAACATAAGCTATGTATATTTATTGTTAGAAAAAAACTAGATAGGGGTAACACAGCCGAGCGCAGCTACTAATAAGTTAGTTGGTTAATACATTATTTTTTTCAAAGTTTCCATCCTAAAGTTGCCTAGTAGAGATCGCTTTTAGCGACAAGGCCGCCACTTGTGGCACTACGTGTAAAATTATATTTTTGTATTGTTAGTTTTGCGTGTCTACAATAAAGCGTTGATCTATCTATCTATCATTTAGTACATTAACATGAATGACTTGCCCTTGTATCAACCCTGAGTGGTTGGTGATGGTGTGGCAGCGGTGTGAGGGGGGTCCTGTCGGCGGCTGAGATCCTAATCTTCTTGAAGGGGGGTGGGTCAGCGGGCGGGGGGTGGTGCGGCGCGGGCTGCGGGGCGGGGAGGTAGCCCGAGCCGAGGATGGACATCCTGTTGCTGGGACGGTACTCGGCCACGGCGCCTCCGCCGCGCGCGTAGCTGTTGTCTCTGGAAAATTACAAATACTTAATTTACAACAATTTATTTGTATAGTGTAATTTTTTTGTGTGTTTTACGAAATAAATATTACATTCATTCAAATTTTTTACTTGTTTTGCTAACGTTAAACCATACTGAGCTTTTATCTGCAAACGAACCGACGCGACCGTCGATTAAGTAAGCGGCTGGCAAAAATAAGATCAACGAAGCGCATGGTCGCAATAAATGTAACAAATAAACTTACTACTAGACCGATATCAAAAATTCTTTCGCCGTTAGAAAGCTACTCGTACATTATCACGGAGTAACTAGGCTATAATAATAAGAGATCAGCAGATAACACCGCGGAATACAGCTAGCAATATGTGTAAAAAAGAGTAAGTCCTGACTGACTGACACTCACGATCGACGCTGAGTCTACACCGCGTGTATTCATTATAGGGTTTAGAAGTACATAAGTATATAAGAAAATAATTTTCGAAATTCAAGCCTTTTATACTAATGGGGGTTCGAAGAACACCGCAGGAGACTGCTACTGTTCATGCATATACAACGAAATAATAATATAAAAATATTGTATAATATAGGTGTCTTCATAATATTTTAAGTTTAATTTAACTTGCATGAACTTTGCTACACCCTTGCGGGGTCTTTATGTTAGTTTTAGGCATCTCAGTAACTATGTAAACCTAACTAAGATTTGGATGCAATAACCTACATAACTAAATTTCATACTAGGCAGCCACTGATGTGGTTTTACCAGGATAAAAAGTCTTTTACTTGACCGTTATAGGTATTAAATAATACAACAGAATGTGGTAGCGAACATTTATGTAAGTTCTAGGTAGGTATTGTCAATGGCAAAATGTTTCATATCAGTAATCAGCATCCGCAGGAAAAGCACATTTTATTATCAAATTACGTAGGTAGAACTGACCTTTCCAACTGTATATGCAAAACGCTTTTATATCCACCTCAAACAATTATAAAGAGATATCTTCCCGACAATCTAGGTGAATATTTCTTGGATTGAATCCAGTAAAATGTACCGCAATATTCTGCTCTTCTTGTTATTTTACTAAGCTTTATGTTGATGCAAATTTTGTGGAATCGAAATATTTTATACATTTCACAATTTATCGTAACTAGATAGTATTTGATTTGTTTTTTCTTCTTTTGATTAATGGCACCATATGATTTGTATATTTGCCAGCGTCAAGTTTATCAATTTTCAAGTTATTAATCAATCAAGTTAAGTCAAATATCAAGTAATAAGTCATCGTGGTCAAGTTAAAGTCTTATCATGTACCCTCGTAAAGCGGTGGAGACTTTACTAGGGTTTCTATGGAGATTTCCCACGAACACGAAAACCACGTTATTCCGTCTATATATCGATTGCCCTCACTTGTGCACATAAACAAGACAATAATAGTTAATAATCCACCAATATTACACACTAAATCTTGCAGAATCACTAGATTTGCAATAAATACACAGACAAGGACGCCTATTTTCAGCGAGCACGGGAAAACTCCTTTGATTTGTTTATTATTGAGTCGCATTGACAGTTTTGATTTTATTTCGTCATATATTCACGGGCGTCTCGTGCCCCCTGTGGGGAGGGCACAAGATACGGGGGTTGGACTTCCTGTCATTTCCCCGGGCTGGACGCTGGGGCCAGTTGGCCCCAGGGAATTTATTTAATGATGGGAGCTTTCTGTATTTTATCTTTTTTCGATGGGTTCCTCGATGATGGTGGAGGGAAGAGGAGGGGCCTTTCCCTTCCTTCTGGGTTTCCTTCCCCTGCGGTTTTGACGCTGGGGCTCATGGGTGATGGCTGGTGGAGGTGGTAAGTCAGTCCGTGCTCTGCTGGAACCCACTGGCTCAAGATGGGCCTCCAGGAGCACAGGAGCGACTGCAGGCGGCTCATCGTGGGTGATTGGTGTGGGAGCTGAGAGGAACCCTCCTCTAGCTCGACCTCTTCCACTTCTTCCTCGTTGTCGCCCAGGTCTTGCTGCAGCGCCTGGCATGTTGGCTGGTGGGCGCAGTGTGGTCACCTGTGGTGCCGGGGTAGGTGAGGCATGTGCTAATGACTGAGGGGCTGGTTGAGGTGGTAGCGCGGCTTCAGCTCCAGCACCGGAGCGGGGTGGTTTGGGGCATCTCTCCGCGTTGAGGGGCGCTGCTGCTGCCGTTGCTCGTACATGGGTCTTGGGTCCCCTGGAAGCTGGATCCTCCTCTTCCTTGCTTCCCGTCGAAGTGTAGGGCAGTTGCGGCTGTTTGCCGCATGATCTCTACGGCAGTTTGCACATTGGAGTGGTGCATCTGCCAGTCTCGGGCACTCCGACCCGAAGTGGTCTCCTGCACACTTAACGCATTTCTGCGCCCGGTGACAGTTGGCCGAACAGTGCCCGAAAGCCTGGCAACGGTGACATTGGGGCACCGTGGTGCGTTCCTTCCAAGCCTCGAACACCACGCGAGGCATGTTGAGTAGCTCGGTGGTACTAAATAGTCGCTCCAGCTGATCCCTCCCCATTGGTTCTAGCTGGAGATGGTAGACATTTTTGCTGAGAGCTGAGCGAAGATCGCAGGGAAGCCGAACATCTTCAGGGCCTCCACGATGACCCTTTCTTCCGTTCCCTGCGGCAGCATCCGTAGCGCCGCCTTCACCGGTTTCTCGTGCTCGAGTGAATAGCGGTACTAGGACAATGTGGTAGTCCTGGTCTGCTCTTCGGTGAGGTAGCGCTGGATGGTTCTGAATTCATCCGCTGACTTCGGCAGGAATCGAATGCCCCTGTAGAAGGGCTTTGCGTTGGGAGGGTGGCCCAGGCGGCTCCTGAGTTCTCCCATGTGCCTGGGCCATTCAGGCAACTCCTCGACGATGATCGGGGGGTAGGACTTCCCGGCAGTCAGACGAGCTCTGCTGGTGGTGGTTTTTAGTAGGTGTACAGGCGAAACCTATTTACGAGTAAAAAGCAACCTACTGGACCGTTTTTGATAAAATTTAAGGAATAGTTGAGAAGTAAACACTTTCAAACAATATATTTTAGTCGATTTAGGAGTGACAGAGAAATCAGATAACACACATATAAAAAAAACTTTACAACTTTTTGAACAAATCGTAAGAAATCACACGTACGTACGTAGAAAGGCGATAAGGCCGTCCAATTTACTACCGATGATTGGTTCTTAACTGTATTTTATTGTTTATAATTTTTTTATGTGCTATAAAGAAGTATTGTATTGTACGTTGGAAAATTAATTAATTTATTTATTTTTCCTTTATTGTTAAGGAGATCAATAAAAACCAACTTGACCCAGTAGTAAGCTGATCACGCCTGGAGAAATTTTAATTAATTTGATTTTTTACTAAATAGGAAAATCTTTAATCTGTTCAGAGGCAATAATAACAAAAGTAACGAGCAGCTCGCATGGCCACACTAACAGCTTTCCAATAGCAGCTAGACACGTAGCAACTGAGACAGCAAATGTAGCACTCTGAGCAAAGCAAGAGAAGGTGTATTTGAAGGTTTCGATATAAATGTTCGCAAAATGTTCTCCGTTACTGAATACTCGTACTACTCGGCCCTGCTAGCATTTTGTCCATGGTTCGCAGATGTCTCTTTCACGTAATAATAATTGCAAACAAATTAATATATCTTTCGCAACAAATCCTAAATAAGTATCCTTTGCAAAAAAAGGTTATTTATGGAAAATGTTCTATTTTATTTAAAATAAAAATAAATTAAGTAATTCGTAGAAATCTTTACATTTTGCTAGAATTATAACTGAGCGAATGGACAGGACAGGTAGGCTGCATTGAGCCGTATCATCTTCTAAAGTTTATATAAATTAAAAATGTTGAATCACCCCGACAACCGCGATCGAAGGAAGTGAGAATCGTCAATACATTCGTAACATATAGCATCAACCTTTATCTCAACCAATCTAGGTCAAGGTATATCATTAAATCAATATCTATTTTAATCGAACTCCATTAAATATTATTCGTTAAATAAATGGTGCGTATTTAAAAATACCTAACATAACGCAATGCGATTATTCTGAGCGGCGTCACATGGCGCGAGAAGGCCAAGGCTGAATCAGTCAGTCGGCTGAGGCTCAGTAGAAATAATAAAACTGAGGGCGCCACCGTCGCGTCGCGTCGACTGTTTACTTTTTTATTTGACATGCGAGGCACGGCGCGAATCCACGTGGTGACTGGCCTGTGTTGCCCGATATTTAAAAATAATCAGTTCAAACATGTAGGCCTCGGGCGCACATGTTAAATTTTGTTACAAAATAGATAAAACTACTTCTATTGCTTATTTAAAGAAATCAATGACATTTGAGTGTAACGACTAGTGGCAGAACGACGTGTTCACTATTATTTTGCATTTTCCAAGAGTTATAATGATAAATAGGTAATTTCCATTTAAAGGTTAGGCAATATACATGTGCATGTATTTCGCCCACATAAATCTCCCGTGTTTCATTGCAATATCCGATTTTGAACACATGTAATGGCAACACAGCAAGGCCGACGTGGTCGTAGTGGGCGAACTCTTTTATTTTATGAGACACGGGTTTCGTTTTGGGCTCACGGTTGCGATTTCGCGTCAATGCCCTTTATTCACAAGTGGGGGTACAGTTAAAATAAATACTGCGCGGGGGTTTCGTACGTGACGAAACTGAAGAATAGGTTAACTATTTAGTCTTGATAATATCGAGACATAATTTTTCGTATTGGGAAGTTTTTTAAATAGATCGAGAACTGGCACTATTCATACAGAATGTCGATAGTCAAAGAAAGAAGAATCTATAAAGTCGAAGAAAATTAAAAATTATTAAAATTTAAAAAAAAAACTGGATCGAATTTAATAAAATGTATGCAGGTAGAATTGTAGGTCCGATTGGAAAGTATTAATTACAAACATACAAAGATTTTTTCAAATAGTTCCAGCCATTTCTGAGAATACGGGAAACATAATGTTAACCTAAGTACGTACCTGTGGAATATTGTTATATCAATATATTCTCTTCAGTTAAATTAAATACTAACTAACAAAACACATGATTCCGACAAATCGAGAACCTCCTCCTTTTAGAAGTCGGTTAAAAATAACAGGCTACTGAAAAAGCTTGTAGTAAAAGAAAAACCGACGTTAACGTATTTCACAATAGCAAAATCTACGTAAGTATAATGAATACATACGTACGTACTTTTGAAGTAAATCGAAGACGTACAATACACATATTTTACAAACAATTAGGTAAGTACTAAACAAAATTATTACACAAAAAACACAGTCATTATTATGCATATCACAATATTTCGGTATCACGTGGCAGCATTTCTGCGTCATCAGGAAAATAGATCAAGCGGTTTAGCAAGAACTTAACGCAGCTATCTATCAAGCAGTATTCAATGGTATATTGATTGCAATAGGTGCAGTATTATGCTTGAATAAAAAATGGCCTGTATTAATATTATGGTATTGAGAATAGAGTTAGCTTCTGAATAATGAGCCATATTTCTTACAAGATATCATTAAAAAATGACGTCACTTGCGATTTTAAACTCATGCGTTCAAAAATAAAGCCCCTGGATTTACAGACATGATAAAGATATTTATCCTAAGCTGTACGTCTCTAATTGTAATTTCATATAAATATATTCATAACAAATTATATATAATTAATAATTTCCCTACTAACTTTACATTATTGTAAATCACTGCATAAATATTATTTAATTATATTTATAATAATGTAACACAGATAGAAAAGTTCACATTTTTACCTGAGTACGCGAAAAGGAGGGTTATTATTTTAACCATCTATGTATGTATATCTGTATGTCACAACTGTTCCCTTGTTTATTTATGTATTGGTTATTGAATGTGACAAAACAAAATAATTTATAAGCACACGCAGAAGGTGTAATCTTGATATATCAATTTGAGTTTCCCCCTGCTAGAGGCTTTGTTCAAGTTTCCAGTCGTATTCATTTGTAACTACCTGCGTAAAATCACTTCTAACCCCTCTAGGTATTCTAGTTAAGGCTAAATGGTGACTAGACAAAACGTGATGCGTGCGCAGTAACACGTGGACTGTAAATACCATAACTGTATTTCAGCAACAAAAAAAACAAGAGATACTAAACCTATTTCGATTACATCTATTACTAGGAGCGCCCCGCGGTGTTACCCGCGGAAATTTGATTAACCCAGAATGCTGCATTTTTTCGGGATGTAAAGTATCATATGTGTTAATCCAGGACATGAGATCTTACTATAAAGAACTAAAAAATAAACCAATAATCTAAAGAAGTGGCTTCGATTACACGACAATTTAGCGATTTTTTAGATATATACTATATATATAATAGCAACTTTGAAGTAACCACCGACTTGTATTCGGCCGACGCTTATACATGATCAGAATTTTTATTTTTATAAACCAAACTAATAAGACTGTATAGCATTTGATAAAATTATTACTAATCAAAATAAGTAAATAATTGAGCCCCTCGTCTCTCACGAAGAGTCTGTATCAAAGTTCTACCTGTAGGTAATCAATATCCCGTACTAAAGCTAGACTCGCGTACCGAGAGGTCGGTGACCCCACCTTGACCTACTTCCCGTCTAGACTGCGAGCTGCGCTACTGTACTCTTATGTCGACTAATAGGGAATTCGAGTTTTCATTGCACAAACACAATACCGGGCGGGAAATGGAAAATACTGAATTTTTCTATTGGAAATTGAAAAATTTAATGCATGATTTTTTTTATAATATTGAAATATGTTTTACCTACCTATAAATGCATTGGTTTATCAGAAGTATTGGTTAGCGGTTAGCCGTTAGCCGTAGAATAGATTAATAATAATAAGTAAAATTATATAGAAATACAACTTACATAATTAGGTAAGCATGTCAACTAAATTACCCGTTCTGACTCAGTCAGACACTGGCGGCATTACCGCGCTGTATGGCTATGGCCAACCTTTGAACCAAGAAAGAGCCAGCACGGGAGTCACCACCTTTTTCTCTGATTCTACGTCCTATATCTTGTACCAACTGCTTAGCCTCAGCACCCCAACTACCCAAGGTCTCAACCGCAATAGGCACCAAGCAATATTGTTATTTCATGACCGCATATTTTAAATGTTTTTAGCTGCAACGTCTTCTGCGGCAGCCGCCGGTGAAAGTGTTTGTTTTAAACTCGAAAATTTATTTTTTCTTCATTATTTTAATTGTGTTAAGATATATAACCCTTAGTGATACTTCAATGTATGAAACCCCATTGTATAACTGAGACGTGTGTAGTCGTTTTACTCTTTACCTTTATTACGAGTATAAGAATATTGCTGTTATGTTTAAACTCCTAAAATGTCTATATTTTCAATAAAAATAATTACTACATTATTATCATTCTGATCTTATTTATAAACATCACGTTTCTTAAAAAAATGTAGCCGTACATTTTTATATTAATACGCAAAATTGTTTTTAACTGAGTACCTACTCGTATCTAATTTGAGCAGGAGTCTTTGGATAAAACAAATTCAACACTTATGATTTACTTACTATTGAAACCTATTTACAGAAAAAGAAGAATTATGGGAAGATGGAAAGTTACATTATTGGTTTCGATTTGACAGAAATGAAAGAGAAAAATGACAAAAAAACGCGATACTATTGATCCACCCACCACCATTGCTCTCTGGGAAATTGGGAAACATACATAGACAAATATTTCGGCGAATTGAGCACCTCCGCCTTTTTTGATCACGGTTATAAATAATCACATTATGTACCTACCCCAATTAGTGAAAAAAGGACAGCAAATCCGTTCAGTCGTTTGAGCGTGAAGGAGTGACAAACAAACACAAATACAAATTTTCGCCTGTATATTTTTAGTGTGATTTTATTTGAACAAAGACTTAATATAAACCACTCGAATGCCACAAACCAAAAATTCCTACGCATCCACAGCAACAATATCGAAAATAGCATAGCTAACGGGAAACCGAGCGCACGGTTCAAATAAATACATACACAAATACCTACCGACGAACTGTCCGTGTCCGAACCTGATGTCACCGCCGAACTTATACCGGACTTGGAGAAATACTACTGTTATTTAAGTGTTTTTAATAGACATGACAACAGGATTATAGCTAGAGTTCTAGGAAACTTGGCGCCTGTACTCTCCACCTTCTTATCAACGAACTTCACATTTGTAGTTTGAAAATCGGAAATGTTTCATATTTTACCAAACATTTCGTTCGTCAAGAATTCAAAACCAATTTCAAGAAGGAGGAAGTTCTCAATTCATCAGAACCTTTTTTGTTATTATTTTACGTACTATTCGTAAAGATATACTTTCCAGTTTCCAGTCCATGTTCCAGTCAGTACAGTTTTTATCAAAATAGGTCCGGTAGTTTGGTCTGTCAATTAAAATATCAGAAAACAACCGAATACAGTCGACTGACCAACTAAAGTCTGTCGAAACTGCCTAGTAGTTAGTTGTACATGTCTACACAGTGAGGTAGACAGCCGACGTTTTAACTTTGAAGCTTAAAAAAATTTGCCTCATTAATCCCGATTTAATAAAACGTACAAACTCTTTGGTCACACTTTGGTAGGATCCGTTTTAGATTCGAAGTGACTCATCTCCATCCCTGTATACGCGACTGGTTACCCGCGGGTCCCCAATTTCTATAGCCTATGTTACTCAGTGATACTCAGGTTTACTCGTTACATACAAAAATACAAATCTCTTCCCTTTATACTCGTAAAACTATAGTATAAAAAAAAATATCCACAGACATCTGAGTCATTTTTCCTTTACTTTCATTGAGTCAGGTGACGGATGTATTTACGATGTTATTTTTAAACATATTTTTCACGTTTCATAAATATTGGACTAAATCCAGATGTATGCTAATGAAGAGGTGCATTTGACAGCTGACTGTGTTTATTTTGGTTGGTAGAACCTTGTCACATAAATATTAAATAAACACTAATTTATGCCCCGCGACTTTGATTGTTTGATAAGTAATTGGATCTTTTAGAGGCTGAATTTCCATAAATTCTGAAAGTTCCAAAGTACGTCTTCGTCGGGAACCCATTACTTTACTTCTTCTTCTTTTATGGCAGCACATCATCTGTGTTTGCCAGCGTCTTACTTAATTCTGCACAGAAGTTATAGAAATGGCGATTTTGCTTCACCCTTTCTTAAATGCTAGTGAAGTGCGTGGGTGACGTCACCTCCCGGTTCTAATGGAAGATCAACGTTGGTTGTTCAGCCGGCATTATGTTGGGTTGTGTGTAATTTGTAATAGAAAGCAGTAATTCAGTTTTATTTATTACGTTGCGTCTTATAATATTGTTTCCTGTTACAAATAAAATGTATTCTATATATTTCATATCTTAAGACCTAGTCCACAAGGCAAATAATTACTAAAAATTAATTAAAACCTTAGTCTATATAAAAATATAACACATAATCTCAATTCAAAAATAAGTAGATACTTAAGGATTATTTTTCCACAGTCTAAATATGAAAGAGATAAAATAAATACACGGGAGAGGTAAAACACAGAAATGTATTTTAATTAAATAGAAGAGTTTTTCTTATCTTCTCTGTTTATGTTTCATTTCCCGAGGCCTCGGTGGGCAACCCGCGGCGTTTTCATTTACACCACAAAAAATACATATTCCGTAATGCTGCGTATGAAATTGGCAGAATTTCTGTGTTAATCTTTGTAATGTTAAAAAAATACAGTAAGTTTTTTTTACTTCTTCTAAGTGTGTCAATCAAACATGTTGTACAGTCACTATCAATATAATTAATCGCTTATTTTTTTAAATAATTGAAATTTATTAAATTGAAATAATTAATTTCATTGCATTCGTTGGCTAGTAGGTACGAGTATGCATTAGTCCATCTATACTAATATTATAAAGAGGAAAGATTTTTATTTATGTATGTAACGAATAAACTCAAAAACTATAGAACTGACTTCAAAAAATCTTTCACAGTTATATAGCTACCTACATCTACATTATCACTGAGTAACATCTTATATATAAAAATCAATTGCTGTTCGTTAGTCTCGCAAAAACTCGAGAACCGCTGGGCCGATTTAGCTGATTTTGGTCTTGTAAGGTTTGTCGTACTCCAGGAAACGTTTAAAAGTAGTGAAACTTAAATAACTGTTAGGCGGTACGAAGTTCGCCGGGTCAACTAGTAGGCTATAAAAATAGAGATGCCAGGTGTCCAAATAGTATACAATAAAGTAAAATTCATTAATTTACTTACATACATATTATTGGTAGTAAATTTCACAAATATCAACGTAAAATCTCATCACTAAATTAATATTCTAAATAAAAGTAAATCGACAACGTGACCTAAATCTAACTATAAATAATGTAATCTCAGAGATCTAGTTCACGGTATCGATCAGTATACTCGTAGATATG
Source organism: Ligdia adustata (assembly GCA_947049295.1). Taxonomy (NCBI): domain Eukaryota; kingdom Metazoa; phylum Arthropoda; class Insecta; order Lepidoptera; family Geometridae; genus Ligdia; species Ligdia adustata. Next base: position 10,486,411 of record OX346234.1, read on the forward strand.
ATTCACGGTTCAACGACCTTCCCGACGCGACCTCATAGATAAATTAAGAACACCTACCGCCGAGTAGAACAGAGTTATACGCTTAAGAAGTAGATATAGCGATTACGCTACTAAATAACAACTAGCGCTACGGATCATTTTGGCAACTAGTGTTAATAATTTATTTGTAACTTTATTACCAATAGCAAAATGACTAACTACAACAACAAATGATTATGATTACCTATAGACCATTTAAAATCTACAGATAATCCAATGCTCCCACCACCAGAGGGAAGTGTGCCCGGAATGCTAGCCACGGTAACAAGTGGGTTAAAATTTGGCATGCTCACATTGTGCGAATTAATATTTTTAAGGGTTGTTCGTTTTGCGAAAGAGACATTATGAGCAAGGTACGTTTTGCGAAATGGATATGCAATGGTGAAGCGGGGACGGAACTTCCGAGACATAGGTACAATTTCCGTTTTTCGTTTCGTTCATATTCATAATCTAATCAATATAGATAATTTTAATAGCGCTGAATTAATCGTTAGACTAATCCGAGTATAATGTATGTATTTATGAATGTGTTGCTAAGCGCAAATCTCGAGAGCGGCTGAACCGATTTCGCAAATTTTTTTTAGAATATTCCTTGAAGTACGTGAACGGTTCTTATAGAAAGAAAAAAATTAAAAAATTGCCTGAAAAGGTCTAAAAACAACACTTTTCTATACTTCCATACAATCGATTCGTAATAATAGTTAAAAGACATTTTGAACTTTAATACCATACCATGAAGTTCAAGTGTTAGTGGAGAGGTTACGGGAAGGCAAAACAATTGAGTGACGTTAGTATCGTATAAACATTAATGTCAATTATTTATAAGATGGTAACAATACTCTCAAAGAATCGACTGTTAGGCGGCACGAAGTTCGCCGGGTCAGCTAGTGTATGTATAAAACATTATCATACTGCATCTAATACAGTCGGTAGGTAGTTTTGCGAAACAATGAAATATCCCAGCGAGACAATCCTCATTGTCTGCTTGATTGTAATAACCCACTTTACAGCCTTGGGAGTCTTTCAGACTAGACGGTTATATGAAACGTGTACAACTGCACTCGAAAGAACATATACCAGACTTGAGGTAGAGACGCTTCGCTCGCTCGGTTAATAGATGTCATTACGAACAGATGAACCACACCCACTGTGCATGTTTGGACAGTTACGAATGTGTAGACTAACATTGTACCCAAGTCCCCCCCCCCCCCCCCCAGTCACACTGTCTGAACTAAACTTTCCGAAAATTATATCCATCCTTTTCTTACATTTGGAAACAAAAAGAGAGACAATTTTAGAACTGTCAAATTAGGTCATTTCTTGATTGATATAATTGATGATAACTGTATGCTATGTATTATAAGAAACACTGGTTCATAGTTACCTGAAGGAAGTCGCTTTAAGCTATAAGGCCGCCATTAAAAAAATACATATCTGTGTTTATTTGTTTTCACTAATTGTTGTTATTTATTGTTCAGCTGGATTTCAAATAACGAGTTGTCACATGTTATCTTACTTCTAGACATTAAAGTCTTGCAGCAATAAAAGTCCTCCGTACCTACTCGTATTTATGCGCAGTAAGTTTTGAGTAAAACTTGGCCTTTCTGGATACCGGAACTTAGTACTTAGGAAACAGATTTCAAATAACCCTGTATATTTTAGATCTGAAACTTCGTAATGCCGTTTTACAATGATGCGAAGCTATGCCGTTTTGAGTTTAACAATTTTAACGCTTTTAATAAACTCTCCTCTCTAACCCTTTTTTTTAATTTTAGTGTCGCTCGGTCCATCCGTCTGTTAGACCATACGCTCTAGAAAATAAATTAGAGGAAATTCCCTCTTCACACGTTCACTTTTATATACCTTATATGTTTAGGTAACTAGGCTTGCGTTTGTCTGCATCTCGCATGATGAAAAATAAAACAATGATGCAGCCTAAGACGAAAAATATTCAATAAGATATAGCTCATTTCTACGTTTTATTGTTGTCCGATTCCAGTGATTTTTTTTTCACATAACATAAGCTAACAAATTATTTACTAGGTCTACACGTTTTAATTTTTTCTGTTTTAAAATCACTTTAAAGTTACAAGCTTCCTAAACAGTCATATTTCTGCGCTGATACGATGCCTATTAAAGGTCTTTAAAATACAGAATCCAATAACTTTTTCAAAATAATAGAACGTGTATACCTAAAATACATTATAATGAAGCGATTGACACCAATAACAAAACATTACGTTGCAGTTTAGGGGGTGAAGAGAGGTACGCCCCGGAACGAAAATTGTATGAGAAACACGAAAACAGTGAAAGGTCGGTGATCCTCTTAAGTGATTAAATCCGACAATTGAACGAGTTGTTGATAGTTTAGTTTTTGTAAGTACAAGGTTAATGAATGTTAATGGTCGGGTGATATCGTTAAAAACAGTTATACTCGTAACAATGGTAGGTCAGACGGTCGTTTTGGTGTAGTTTTACATACTAATTTATATTATGTAATCTTTTATATTGTTTTATGGACGAGCAGGGTTGTCACTAACCTACGTCAATACAGAAGCAAACAAGTGATATATAAAAAGTGACATATGTCAATACAGAAGCAAACAAGTGATATATAAAAAAGTGACATATGTCAATACAGAAGCAAACAAGTGATATATAAAAAAGTGACATATGTCAATACAGAAGCAAACAAGTGATATATAAAAAAGTGACATATGTCAATACAGAAGCAAACAAGTGATATATAAAAAGTGACATATGTCAATACAGAAGCAAACAAGTGATATATAAAAAAGTGACATATGTCAATACAGAAGCAAACAAGTGATATATAAAAAAGTGACATATGTCAATACAGAAGCAAACAAGTGATATATAAAAAAGTGACATATGTCAATACAGAAGCAAACAAGTGATATATAAAAAGTGACATATGTCAATACAGAAGCAAACAAGTGATATATAAAAAAGTGACATATGTCAATACAGAAGCAAACAAGTGATATATAAAAAGTGACATATGTCAATACAGAAGCATACAAGTGATATATAAAAAATGACCGACTTCGATTCGGTTATATAATTTAGGTTATAAATGTTATTTCAATGACTACGTTTAATTTTTTTTTATATTTTTTATAAAAATAGACTGGTTTTGATAAAATTGTATCAGACGAAATGGAAAGTATTTTTCGAACGTAAAGTTTTTTTCCAAATCGATCCGACGAATTGAGTTCCTCCTTCTTTATGAAGTCAGTTAAAAAGTAGTTAAATTTTTACTGACTACATAAATGGGGTCTCAACTTATTTTTTTTTATTTGTTTGTTTCTAGATTACTCCGCTAGCAATTTGTAGATTTTGATAATTCTTTTTTGGATCGTAGTTCAGTTGTTGTTGTGTCAGAGGTGCTATTTGTCTAGACGCTTGGCTTTTAAATCGAAAAAACTACAAATAATTATATAATTGTACATCTGACGAATCAAAGCCGGTTGTCACTGAAATTATGTAGTAAGAGAGGAATGCGCGAGGTTTATAAAGTATGCGACACATCATCGGTTCAACCATTATTTAGAATGTAAAAATATTCAATATTTCTCCACCTTTTAGTTCCTTGATTCTATTGCAGAAATAATTCCAAGATAAGATTTTGAAAACAATCTTAATTAAACGACGGGCCCTTAACGTTTACGTATCTCACAGTACAGCTCAAGACATCCTGAAGTGATTCACGGTAACCAAATCAAACACATATATATATATATACATCGACCACCCGCGGCTTCGTACGTCTTACATAAATGACCTTTCTCACTCTTAGCTCCCCACCTGTATTTTTAGAAATATGACATGAGAAATTTGCAAAAAAAATGCACAAAGAACCCAGACCCGAAGACAGATATTCAAACTCAAACCCATCTTTCGAACAACTGACCGGCAGTCGAACCCGACACAAATAGGCAACCTTAGCCAATAGAGCACTAAGATGTGTTAATGATTCGTTTTGTTCCTCACCTGTAGGACAGAGGAGCCGATCCATAGCCAGGCTGGTGCACCCGCAGCTGTGAGGGGTAGGGCTGCGGCGCGTAGGGCGCGGCGGGCGGCGGCCGGGGCTGCGGAGGCACCACCCCGCCCTGCTTGCCGTACGACAGCCCTCCGCCGTGCCCATGCTCCGATTGCCCGGGCCTAGAACAATCAAAACATCTACTTAGAAAAAAGCATATTTTTACAATGCCTTAAAAAATAATCCAATTGTTTGTGTTTCATTTATACTTATTAAGTTACTAGCAAGAATCTAATTAATACTAAAAACAAGTTATTTTTTGTAAAAATGTGATTACAAGCGCCGACAGAACTTTAATTCACTTCGATTTAAAAATCTAGTAATTTTTTCCACCTTTTCCTTTCTGGCAAAAAAAGATTATTCTAATCGGTCCAGTTGTTTCCGAAAAGTTTCTGATTTCTCGGTAAACATGATAAAATAAAATACCGTCGAATTGTGTACCTCCTACTTTTTGTAAGTCGGTCGAAAAGTGGGAACAGACTCCAATCGACGCGACGCCAACTAACGTAACATAATGACTTAGATAAGGTACCAACATATGAGCGACTTGTTCCATGGATAACAAGGAAAACAATCAGAACTGGATAGGTTGAACAGGGTCACAAGTAGAGTTGCCAGATGTACCGATTAGCGCGGAAAGTCCCGATTTTCACCTGATCGGGACGCTAACTGTCCCGATAAATCAATAAAATGATGAAATTTAGGAAATCTCTCTTTATATGGACTGCTTTTGGTTTCCATACAAAATACGACAAGACTTTGTTCTTGAACTTGCCCTCCTTTATTAAGTGATGTGTCCTAATACTGAAACTCTGACTGATATGACAATAGTATTAGTTACGAAAATCAATAAATAATTAAACAATCTAATAACCGTGCCTTTTTATATTATGATACCTTCTGTACCGATGTATAACAAATCGGACCTGGCAACACTATCACAGGATGTGTCAAGGACTTATCCTCATATTATTATATAGTCCACTGTATTTGAAAGGTATTTTCCTTAAGTCGACAGCAATGGGAATAAGATTGTTAACTCACTCCTCGCTCAAATATTGCAGAACATAGCAATTCAATTGTAGTATTAACTATCATTGGCCAATGTAATGGACAATATAATGGTCAACTGAACCTTAGCCTCTACCCGGTTAAAATTATAGAGTTATATTTAAGGGACTGTATGGTTGTATTAAATACCGTCACATAGTTGTACCCCTATGAGTTTAATCAAACCTCTCCTGTCCGATTTTGAGAAAATTTTAATGGGACCATTGATTTTATGAGACCATTCGAGATGCTTCTCGACTGGTCCCATAAAATCAAACAAAAATTTTTCGAATCGGTTCAGCCGTATTCGAGAGATCAGGTGACAAACAAAAAAAAAGTAGTAAAAAACATACATTGAATTGAGTATCTCTACTTTTAGAAAGTCGGCAGAAAAAATAATATCAATATGTATATTTAGATAAATGCATTTTGTGAGTAAGAGTCTAAAACTTTAATTGCAAGAGGTTCAAATATTCCGTTACCACAGAAAAATACAATTATAACGCGATTAAAATTATAAAAACTAATGCAGTGTTTTGTACGAGTCCGTGGAACTGTGGACCTCTACCATGAGCCAGCGGTGTCTGAAGCGTCCACGTGTACAAAACTGCTGAGCATATTAAGAAATATGAAAATTTTACCGATTACACATATTACAAACATTAGCAGAATTAGCTGAAAGGAAGTTCACAGAAGCAATCGTTCACATTGCTGCACTGCGGCGAGCACGAGCTATCTGAAAATGCTTGTCAAATTTTGCAGCGTAAGCTCTTATAGCGAATGACAGATGCTTATATCTGATGACGTCATAGCATAACTTTTTAGATCAATGCAAAGAACGAAAGTAAAAACTTTTCTCGTTCCCCAGAACGTACCCAAACCACGTGACCCATTTTCTTCACTTTTTGAAATTTGATTTTCGTAGTCAGTTTTCACATAATATTTCATAAATACGATTTCCATTATATTTATTCCAAACAAAATCTTGCAAAAATCTAAAAGTGCTCTCAAATGCGTGTGTTGCCATGTAAGTGAAAAACCACTTATTTACTGAAAGAATATTGACTTGGACCTTCTCTCTGTGACCAAGCGTGGCATTTAGAAGACCTACCCTACTGAATTGGTCACATGGTCACATGGTATGGTCACGTTCCCGTAGGTACCCAATCAATTCCCAAGCAGTCAAGCTTATGAAGACTCGTGCTTCGGACTGCTGTATACTCATATCTCGTCAAAAACATTAATTACATGTACAAAAAAGCACAAGTCTCGCAATGCATTTATTCTGCCGTAACAATTTGTGAAATCGTATGCAAGCCAATTCGGTTCATTCATTACCTATTTATCTATGAGAGCTAATATACAACCACTTCATCATGAATTGATACTTTGTTTATTGGCTAATACAATTTTGTAGTAACCAAATAAATATGTATTATTATTATTTATTTCTTTAACAAATGTAATGGTAATTGTAGATTTCTTGGTTTGCTGGGCAGACTTCTTGTGTGAGTGTACTGTACACTGTACAGCGTACAGCGTACACGTGTCACTTCTGTGCTAACAACAACGATGACTCATAAATATTGCAACAACGCGCATAAATTACACAATTATTGGAATGCCAGCATTTTTACACGCTACGCTGTTACTCGTATTTTTCCTCGTTGTACGCGCAATTTGCAATGAAACTGCTGCATATGTGAACGAAAACTTGCCACCTAGCTCTAGCGAAAAATTAAAGTAGCTTTAAACGACTTCGAAAAAAGAGGAGGTACAAAATTCGACTGATATTTCACAGAAATTAAAAAAATATATTTTGACTAATAGCGTATACCTATAGGTGATCGAAGATCGAAGTAGCTGAAACATTTGCCTGCCGAATTGAAATAGAACTATTTTTTCAAGAATTAATTGTTTTATGATAATATCGGCATTATTATATTAGCCATTTTACCCCGGGGAAAGGATACGAGAAAAAATAGTGAGGTACGCCTAATTTAAAACGATTAAAACGACAGTTCCTTAAAGACGTAATTAATGACCTTTCAAATTAGAAGTAGGTATATATTCTAATTTCAAATTTGAATTTGTCTTGAATGTCTTTCAAGAGTGGATAAAACCATTACATAATTGATAATGGTGTCCAGTTCCCAAGCTATTCGTGTAGGGATATTATGGTAGAGTAGGGTCAGAAGTACGAAGCCCTCCTATGTTATTATTTTCACTAGATACTTGTTTTAGGGTCAATGAAACTTGCACTGACGCCGCGCTAAGGGTGCATTGTACTTCCCCCTGCCGAGCCAATATAAAAACAAAAAATCCATAGAATTCGGCTTTCAAATGTATTGGGAAACTTAAGTCCAAGTAAAAACATGATTTTCGGGAGTATTGTATATGATTCGTTGTTTTCATGGTCGCCTGCTTACATGCCGTATTACTCTTGCTTTGAATAAGTGAAATAATCTGTGCGAACGAATATAATGAAATCAGCATGAGAATAAATGAATTATATTAACATACAGCCTGGAACTAACGACAACTTAGCAATATTATGTAGCGAAGGCACAACCTGCGTGGGATTCGACCCTGAGTGAAACCAGTTACCGCGCCAAAGGCACCGCTTTGCGTTGCTTGCTCACCGCATTTCTAAAACTGACCCTTGTACCAACTGAGACACTGAACGGTATAGAATGAACTTATGTTAGGTATATATTGTTAGTCATTAAGCGTGACCGGAATGCCGGTGTTTATCTGGCCCAATTTATAAGCATTTTCATCCAACGTTAGCGTGGTAATGGTTGGAGTATTCGGAATAATACTAGAACTTTTCAGCCTTATTATACACGCGTCTCTATTATAAAACGCGTTTATCAAAAAGACTATTCCAACTCCTTATTTTTTGTTGTAATAAGTTATTTCATTGTTAAATAAGTATCTGAAAATGTTATGAATCAACGACTCAACTACAGTTAATTATTATTTAAATATAAACTGCGTTTCTCAGGAATCAAAGATCCTTGTAGGTAGCATAAAATACGGGTGTTCAAATGGATATTCCCTATTATAAAAACAGAAACGGGCCCGGCTCTATCTGTTGCATACAATAAAAAACGATGTGACGAAATTCTCCGTATTACGTCTATAGTTGGAGTTTCATAGAAATAAATAACGTGGGAGATGAATAGGACGATGATAAAATTTGTTTTATCGTTTCGCGTTAATATTTCGAAACAAACGTATTTCTGAACTTCCTTCCAAGTGTTGAACCTAAGAGAGTTAATATTCTTTTTTATTATAATTAGTCCATGTCGAACCATTTTACTTTATGGATTAAACAATTTAATAGCGGTTTCGTAATTGTATGAGAATTGGTAAGCGATGACGTAAGCGAAAACGAAAATGATTTAAATGCCTATTCATTATGACCTTGGACAGACATAGATCATGAGCAAAGGAGGAAAATTAACAAGAACGTTATTCTCGGACTGTCCGAAGCAACATCATGGACTCAAAAGTTCATGAGTACACTCGTAACACTCGTTACTTTGATTCTCTTTATTTTATAACTGTGCAATAAAAGGAAAACTAACCAACATCAAAATACGAGGAGGATCGTTTAATCAATTCGAACGAGTTTTTTTATGAGCAGCTGGAGCGCTAAATTCCTAGGGAAGATGGCAGAGACCATATACAATATATCATACAGTACTCACCAAATTCATAACAAACAAAATATGGCGACTCAAATGGTAGTATACTCGTGTTAATGGTAGTACAAATCACAAGTCCTATTACTAAAGACGTGACATTCAAAATAATCTGATGGCAATATAACCATAGCTCCTACATCCGGTACACCTAGCAATTTGTACACCATTAAACGTTGACAGAGACCAAACCTGGTTTTAGAGAAGTTAATGCAGCTTACACCCTGTAGTTTGGAAGCCATTGGGCTTAAAATGTCAGAATATTATTACAAAAAGCGTTATTTTTTTATTGTGTGAAAAGCTAGGGATGCAAAATAAAATAACAGTTTATAACAGCAAAGAGTTATTATAATTTCAGGCATGAATACAGAACAGAGAAGAACACCTCAAAGACGCATGAGCTTCATACCTTTGGCAACTAGATCAGACATGTGATCTTTTTAATATAATATGACGAGAAGGACACTAAGTACAAGTATTACAGAATCAGTAAGGGAATAGAGAATTTCTTTTAAACAGTTAAAAGATCATTCTTTCAAAGATCCTGTTTTACATTACCATAAAAGCAATAAAATTAATGACGTTCTATTGTCAATGACACCGTCGAAGCAGAAGGTGAATCAGAAGGCTCAGCGTCAAACACAGGTGAACGTTGTAAACCAAATTAACAAGCCAATATAAATAGGTATTTTGCCCGTTCTGCTGCTAGAATAATCAATTAAGACTTGCACTTAGAATGAAATAAACTTGCTTTGCGTTAACATGGTGAATAATTTTTGTATGACTTAAGAAGTAGTTTAAGAATTAACATGGTTTGCAATATTTATTGCCTCGAAAACTCCCACTTTTAGACTACCCCACTACAGTATTTGCAATTTTAAACATCTCAGTATTTTCGCACAAACTCCATTCGGTATATGTGACCTGTGAAAATTATGTCCTCATTATACAATGGAATCATAGCACCTGGTACTTGGGTAATATCATCCAAGCCAAATAAATGATTCGTGTCGACATAAGTGGTAAAAAGTTGCAAAATTTTAGAGTAGATTGTCTCAAATTTATTTTTCATTAAAATAACATACACTAAATAACGTTATACATATTTATTCTCTTTCATCAAGACGAGACTTTTCAATAGTTTCGCGAAGCCTGGCAAGGGTTGCCATGCCTTTGGTTCTGTGTATTCATATCGGGTTTCCCATTCCCATTAGTAATATCTTGTGTACCGTGTATTTAATTATCTTTATCGTTTACTATTTCTATTTCTTTATCTATATTTAAACATTTACAACTATACAGTTAACAGATTCTGAAAAACGTTGACGTCTTAACCCATTCAGCATCGTTCAAAACTACAATCACACCTCTTCAAATTCCCAGTAAAAAAATGAAGACATACAGTAGTAAACTGTACGCGTTGTCAAGTGCTTTCCCTTCGAGTGACAAAATATAAATAACCGTCGACAGACAAGGTCACGCATGTGGGAGGCCGCATCGTCGCAGGCGCATGCATACTTGACACGTGTAGGCGCGGAACACGCGTGTGGGGCAAGGGTTAAGAGTTTAGGATTATATTAAGAGGCGACATACAAAATATGGCGTAAATACGTAGTTTTCGGAACATGTAAATTTCAAATTATATAATTTGCCATAGTTTCTTTCATTTGCTACATAAAAAATATCTTACTTTTCCCGCTACATGGCTAACTAAAATTCGTGAAGACCTCATTTTGGAGCTTAAACTCAACTTATTATGTTACGTAAGAAATATTGTCTTGTTTAAAGAGGAAACAATAACTATGACTAACTTATACTTTTTAAAGTAACTATGTTGTAAAAAAATATATTAACATAAAAATATAGCCTTTGTACTTACGTGTTTTATACTTTATAGAAATGGAATTTATTCAGGCAATCTTAAATTTCAAAACTTTCTCTACACTATGTAGATCCATGGGGTTTCATATACAAAGATAATATAATAGAAGAAACCAACAAGTAATTATTATTATATTGATACTTTTTACGACATCCGTACCTTTTCCCCAGACAGTTATTGCATATCTTAATATAGTACGTGTAAATATGTTAATACTGTGATAACTTTGTCAACATAATGATAGAAATTTAAAGATATTGTTATTAATCATGTAAAAAATAATATTACTTCATCTCAGAATGTACCTTTCACATAATGTCGAACTTAAAAACGTGCTCTTCAATATGCGTCTACAATTGCACAATTTGGTCTTTAATAAAAAAGGCAGGTTTTTATGATTACGAGTACTATGATCTTCACAATAAGTCATAATTAAGTACAAAAACCGTCTTATGTTCCACAATAACATTTATTTCATCTAATTACCAACAGAAATAGATCTGAGTCGGGTGGCTAGTTAAATTTTCATGATGTAACGGCACGACAAAATGGCGCGCAGTTAATGAGAGTTAAAGAAGCCTGGGAAGTAGTGGAAGACGCACAAATACTAATTGCCTAGGCATTGTGTGATTGTTAGACGGGTGCGAAGTAAACCGACAGTTGCATGCTACTGCGAATTAATGGCAAACTACATACATATAAACGTATGCCTTTTTATTGTGAAAGTCAAAAGACCACTTCTTAATTTTTTTGGTTTAGGTAAGAAAGCTATAGACCGCCAACTTGTCCATGCAATAAGATATAGTTCTTATATGATATTGTATGATTCCGGTATTTTTTTTACATAACTAATATATTATTTACTGGGATTTACCGTTTTTTTTCTGACTTTTATATCACTATAGGTATAGAGTTACAAGCTTCCTAAGCAGTCATATTTTTGCGCTGATACGATGCCTATTAAATTATTTTATGCAGAATTCAATAACTTTTTTCAAAATAATAAAACGTGTAGGTCAGAAATACATCATTATGAAGCAATTGACACCAATAACAAAAAATACGTTATAATTTAGGGTGTTATAAGAGGTAAGCCCCGGAACGAAATTTCTATCAGAAACAAGAAAACAGTGAAGGGTCGGTGATCCTCTTAACTCGTTACTTAAAAGTGACGCCAATTTCGAAAATATTGTTGCACATAGTAATGATCGCTTTCAAATTTTATTATTTTGAAACGTTGTCTCCCAGAGGTAGATATTAACACATTTTTATCCACTGGTGATGCCAGTCAATGTCAGTATGTAATTAGAATGCAGAAGGGAGGACAGACGAACAGACAGACATACGGCGGTGTAGCCTTAATAATAGGGCTTGTGGCGATCTGTAATCAGCTTTTTTCGATCTCTAGTGGTGGTTTTTAGTATGGTTGTTAATGTAAGTCCTATCTTTAGATCGGAATAGCTAATGGTAGGTTTTGCACCAGGCTTTTCTTCTATGTTTTGTTGACGATAGGGGTTGGAAATTAACAATTGGCTCTTAATTAGACCAATGTCTAAAAGTCAATGAAGTCAATGTTTTGTTGATGTAATTTTTTTAAGCTTATTCTCTTTGTAGTAAGTTACAAACTTAATTATACTATTTCGCTCTATTGTTTTGTTGTATGGGAGCACCCATTTATTATATTTTGGTTTTATTAATTGTTGTTATAGCGGCAACAGAAATACATCATCGAAAAATTCAAAATCTGAAAATTTCAACTATCTAGCTCTTTATATCTACGGTTCATTAGTTACAGCCTGGTAAAAGCCGGACGGACAGCGAGTCTTAGTATAAGGGTCCCGTTTTTACCATTTAAATACGGAATCCTAAAAAAAACAATGTTACAATAAATGTTTATTTGGTAACAATGAAACAATTCGTTGAAGTTGACAACGAAACTGCAACAATGCAGCGCTCGTACGAATGGTCGAATCGTGAGATATTGTTTGGTCCCCGCACTCCCTGCACCGAGCCGTGACCCGCTCGAAACTATGTCACGGGCGTTCAATCTGCACAAGATCGATATATGCAACTACCCAGTTGGTTCCGAATGTAAATATGCAAGTACTAACGTAGTGGGTTCCCTGGATTGAGCTGATCACTACGGAGCAAACCGAATCGAGCGAGACCACGCGCTATCATAAATGCTTTTTATAATGATTTCCCTTTTTGACAGCATATTGTAGCTAACTTAGCTGCATCACTTTTTATGTCTTCACCAAAATGTTCTGTCGGTTTGGCGTTACACTTATTTACTAACAAACATACCTACAAAAACATATATACTTAATCGTAGATTTTTTCCCCAAGGCTTCAGACCTTCGCTTCGCTTGGTCAACAACTTTCCTTTATCCAGTTATCATCTACATCCGACACAGCTTTTTACCAACGCTTTTTATTAGCCTTACAAATGCCAATTTTCACGCAAGATAAGTTCCTTTGCAAAAGAACCTTAAAGTCCAAGGATAGATTGCAGTTCCCAACTCCGATCCTTTGATCGTAGTTGACATAGTATGACACGTATCAGATATGAAAAATTACCCGTTATGTCAAATATAGTGAGAAGATTGAACACTAAGAAATAAAACATCGGTGTCTAAAGAAAAATTCTCTAGCCTACTCGTAATATTAGTTACACAAGAGCACACCAAAAGTGTTGAGAGTAAGGACTAAATAATAAACAGCATCAAGTTCTGCCTACGTACGAACACACAAACGAAAGTCTGCCCATATTTACGAAATCCACTCGACACGTCAAACATTACCAAACTTAACAGCAATAAAGTAGCAAAAAGAAGTTGAGTTTCACCAAGCTCAAACAACTCGAGACGAGTGACCTTCGAGCGCCGACAGCCGGCTGGTAACAGCGTAACGTAAAACTCGTCTATCTATAACCATAGCTACGTACAGATCGGATCAAACAAGCCTGTAGGTACCCTTGTGTATGTATGTAAGCTTAGCACGATGACCCGCGCCACCACCGCTCGCCGCCATTCTGTGACGCATCCGCGTACCCACGACCAAATGGCGTTTCTCGCGCGATTAAACAATATAAACTCAACTTTAATGTTCACGCAATAGAGTTGAAATTACCTTGCTGCTTGTTAGTAGGTTACGCTGTTGAAATACGAGGTGCAGTCGAGAAAGCATTCAGTGTATTTTTATTTTTATACACATCGGGTGCAGCGCAGTCGGACACAAGTGCAGTGTTCCGAGAAACGTTCTTAAACAGATATTGTTGTGTTCGCGTCGAGCGGACGATGCGAAATGCAGCTGTTTGACTTGGTAGGATGTGGGCTAAAACGACTTCTACGTCTAATGCTATGAATAAGCTCCTTGATCTCCGAGCCTCCTTGTTTGATGTCGGCGCTAATCTGTAGATTTAACGCGACGTTCTATAAAACTGACACTGGCAAATATACCTCTCGTTAAGCGCCATATTTAAAAAAAACCGCAACATTCCGAATTTAGATATACTGAAGAAAATATAATAATTTTAAAGAATATGTTTTAAGTCCCCGCTCAGAGAATGTGTTAGTTTCACTAATTCGTCTCATGAAAGTGTGTGTATCTCTTGAATCCACATCCAGTTTTTTGAACACAATTAAGATTCTTTAGTGAAAATTCACACGAAATAAATTGTAGGTAAAAACCAGACAATCCGGTTTCGAATTAAGTTTCCAAACAAAGATGATTGCAAAAAATGCGCATTATATTTAATGGAATTAGAGGCATTTAAATTAAAATGTTAAAATAAGATTAATTTCGTTGCTGAGGTTGGTTGGCAGTGACAAATCGCCCAGTAATTTAGAACTCGGTGCTTGGGCCCAATTGAATTATAGGTTTTGAGAGCGAACTTTACTGAAAACAAGGATTATCTAGTAATAATTTACATCCAACGCAATTAATGTTTAAATATAGTTTCCGGATCAGAAATAACAGTATGGTGGTCATGTATAAGAACAGAGAAGCTAATTGTTCAGACTACATTCAGTCCCAGATTACTCGTATGTGAGTGAATGAACTACTCTAACTACCATAATAACCATGAATTCAAGAAGAATACTCGTTAATATACTACTAAACTTTTCAATAAAAAAACGGATGGAACTGTTGTTTTTTTCCCAAATACCTGATTTTTCTTATAGGGAAAGTCATGTTGATATGCGTAACTAGTATTGGGGGCTGACTACACAGGACTATTTAAACTAATGAGACTATATGAAGGAACGTTGTTTGTGTCTGATATGTAAAGAAAAAATAATATAAAATAAATAAATATCAAGAAAAGAATATCAAGCAGAAAATCAGAACCGGATGACTATTTTTTACCCAACTGCCAATGAGGAGGGTAAAATGTTTTTCGAGTGTGTCTATTTCGTATGTATGTGTATGTCTATTTATTTGTGACCCTCTACAGCTTAAACCGGTAAACCGATTTTATGTGCGAGATGTGATTTAATTCGTCTTTATCTGTAGATGGCAATAGGCTATTTGCAGTTACTGTGCTATACATTTTTTATGCCGGGTTTTTTGAAGTCACTTCATACCACTCTTGTTTATTACTAACATGAATATCTTGCTCAAAAGTGACGTCACTGTAGATCCATATGTTAAACTGTTGTGGTCGCTCGATGGTACAAATACATTTAATATGATTTGTATTAGGCTATTGTTATCCACCGACATTATTCTGCATTGATTTTTGAACGTGTACCTACTATTAGAAAAAACTCAAACTTCAAAATTCTAAACGTACTTCCAGAGGGTATTGTTCCCAAAATGCTGTGTTGTTTACGAATATTTTATTCGGAATCTAGTTTGTCTGGCATTATGTTTTCAGAATTTCTTTTTAATGACGCTCGCGTGTCTACTGAGTCGTTCACCTCGGTGCTTGTCAGCTAATAGACTTGCCTCTCAGAATAAACAATTATTAGTACTTTTATATGTGTATTTTTATAGTATAAAAAAAGTGTATTTCTGTGCAAAAATTTACGTCACCCAGTTTTTCAGAAGCAGAAGGACAAATAAACACACAGCATTTATAATATGTGCTTGGATATATATTATGGTACATGTAAAGAAAGTAGGAGGGGGTGGAGACGAGAAGCATAGGGCCGAGAGTAGTTCCTTGGGAGAGGCTTTTGTCCACTAGTGGACGAGAATTAGCTGATGATTTTATGTATTAAATTCTATTATATTTCATTATAATTCTGCGAACAGATAACCTTATGACTACGGCGCGACTTGTACTTTCGCAAGTACGGACATCTAAGCGTAAAACGCTTTGTTCGATCGGCTGACTGGTTAAGAAATCATAGAAAAATCATGTTTTCGCTAAACAGCTGAATCTAGAAACGTTGAACTTAGAGAATTTTAAATTAGTTTATACGTATGTGTTTCTCCTTGAATGGATTCAATGGAATGGTATTGGATGAAATTTCGTACCTACTTAGATCTTGTAGAAGCTTTGATTCTGGATCAATACCACTTACTTTTGATCCCGAAACTATGTCCGGCTTCTCTATTTTCCGTAGCTATAATCTAGGACTTTTCAATCCGCGAGTGAATTGGTTTCGTCTAGGCAAGCGTGCTATATTCGTATTGGCCGCATCGTCGCTTTACATTAGGCGAAATGCGATCAAACACAAACCTATAAGTAATACTGCAATGTTCTCTAGGGAAAAATATTTCTCAGGTAACCAAACGTGTCAAAATCCGTGTATAATCCCCGCACACATTTTAAATGTGAAAGTGTGTTTGTAGGTTTCGTATCCTTCTCTGCAGTCAAGTAAAGGACCGACATGATTTTTTGCACATATGTAGTTTGAAGTCTGGAGACTGCCATCGGCTATTTTTCCGGTTAAATATGACGCGGGCGAAGCCGCGGACAAAAGTTAGTAAGCTGATGATAATGTATTGCAAATATTTTAATTGTTGTAACACTAGCGTGGTAGTAAGTATATACAAGTGCCTGCATGCGAGCCACAATCTAGGTCATCGATCAGCTTATGTAAAAACACTACAAATGCGTTTTTTTAAACCTAAGCATATATTTTGCCTATTTGAATAATCCGTGCAAGTCCATAAAGTTGAATTTTCGTAATAGTAGTGGATACGTAAGTGTAAATAGGATACAATAATAGTAATGATAATTCTATACTCCTGTGTTAAAACGAATAGATATTTTTTGTTTAAGTAGTATACTGCTATTGAATATCGTATGAATTCATACAAGCGGTTAAAAAGAGGGTCCAGAACTTACCTAAGCAATGATTGACAAAAAACCGACAAAAATATGATAAAAATGTGAATGAAATGCACATTAAAATGGTGCCTTCGATTTTCCGCAGACAATGAGAGTTTCAGAATCTGTTTAAACTAGTACTATTGCGAACAGTTGAACACGAATGCACGAACGTTTCAGGAGATATACGAAATGAGAAAGGAAGGAAATTTTTTTTCCAGACCCGAAGCAGAGACGTATCGCTCGCTTGATCAATAAATACCTCCGATGCAGGCAAAAGC
The DNA here is from genome assembly GCA_947049295.1 of Ligdia adustata. NCBI lineage: Eukaryota > Metazoa > Arthropoda > Insecta > Lepidoptera > Geometridae > Ligdia > Ligdia adustata. The sequence goes on from OX346234.1 coordinate 10,503,722, forward strand.
TGTGATATTATAATAGTGTATCTGATTTGTCCAAGGGCGTACGTGTCACGAAGGTGATTAGGTCGTACGCCACAAAATGAATAGCAGTACAAGTCCGGCACGACCTACCCGCAATACCTATCAGTACGATACCTATTAGTTTATCTAATTCGTATTGCGCACAGCACAGTTAGCTGATGTGTTTCTGAACGATCAATCAATCAACTCATATCAAATGATCAATGTTCAGCCCGGTCGCGTGGGGTCGCGGAAAATTTAATATGGAACGTTACTTTGGTTCGGATGACACTTTAAATTTTGCTGATTTACTTAGATATTTTAAGATGCCTTTCGAGTGGCGTATAATAAACTTCTAAACTTAATCGAACCACACAGTCTGTTGACAAAAAGATTGTGAATGAGAAAACCTTTTGATAATGAATTCCAGGATTCAAATTTGTGACCAGGGAACTGTGTAAGATTAAGTTATTACAACATTTTTCACACACACTTTTGACACCCATACAGCCCCCACTACGATTTCTTCTGTGTTTGGAATGCCGTGCAAGATTCAATGCTCTTCAGGGACAAAAAACTTAAGTCATGTGACTATTTCAGATGTATTGCAATTAAAGGATTTGTTGCATTTAATTGCAGACTAGCTGCGCTCCGCGGTGTTACCCGCGCTTCTCTAATTTTTATAGCCCATGTAAGTTTAAGAATTTTCGAGGTGCAATTGTAACTTTAGGATTATTAAAAATATTTGTATTTGTGCATCATTTTTAAAATGAGTTCTGAAATAAGCTTTTGCGTTTGGGCCAAATCCTTGGATATTTACAAATATATTTTAATGGAACTGATGTTGTCAATGAATAACGGTAGTTCTATCGTGTAACTGTGAATAGATTACTAACTAGTCTCTCCCTAGTCCTAGTAGATAATATGTTACCTACCTACCTACTTTCTTTAGGTTTGTCATATAAATGTGTGGATTTATGATTCATTAAAAAAATATTCGAATCGAGCTTTGCATGTGTGCTGCGGAGTTATTATTATAACTGGCCGGAAATATGTCAATGTGGCAAAAAGCACATGGTTCCTAATTCAAACATGAGGCCATGAGTCAAGAGAAGGTAGATTTCTCTCATGCGTGGTTTACTACTTATTATGTTACATTTAAATCGTAAAATTCGTAAATCAAGAAAATGATACAATTTTGATGACTGAGTATATAAGGCATGTACAAAACGTATATTAATAACGAATGTCAATGGCCGTAGATAAGTGCAAAACGAACTCATGGATAACATACACATACAGGAAGTCAACAAAATCCCTTTCATCTCTTAACCGGAAGTGAGTAGATAAAACTTGACGGCTATAAAAAGGGAAGGTACAGGTAGGTACTAGACCAGATAAGGAGTTTCGTATAACGAGTGGTATCAGTGTATTGACGGCATGTTATCGTACCAGTACACGTCATCGTCGCGCCATCACATGACTCAGACAGTTGCAGAAAGTACAAACAATACCTTGATATGATGTCGATCAGCACTTCGCCTGATGGAGCAGACCACACCATCATAAGTCACAGAACACAACACTAGTCCACCTGCACACACAGCACATCTCACGGATAAGAACCAACACGTTCCAGAGTGATAACGCGGCCAAACAAAAAAAAACCGGGGGTCCTAAGAAGGTCGAATCTGGTATTTTTTTTCTAGAGAGCTGGCAACGTCGCAGTTACCGGCGGACGGCAAGCGTTCGACCCGCAGTCCGCTCATTGGCCGAGTGTGACGGCGGCCATCGCTGTGAACCTACCGGCGGTCCAATAACGCCGCGTCCCGCACGCCCCGCCCACATCCTAGTTGCCTGTTGAATGAATTTCACGGCAGTCGCGTTGGGGACGTCGATCGTAGTGCACGTATCAACAACAACATAGAATATGAATTTGCTGAGCTAGATACGAGCATGTGAATAGTTTCAAAGGAGTGACATTTTAGATTCTGTGATCACAACAGAGGTCTCATAGTTAGTTATATTAGAAACATATTTATTTATTGAGAGTGAAAAATCAAATCACCGACTTAGAAAAAATTGCTTACCGCTACGTATAAAAAGTTGAGTTTACAATATGAAATAAATTAATAATATAGATGATAGCTCATCTGCAATTAAAATGCAAATGCTATCAAACAAATGAAAATGAGTGAAAGTTTTTTTACTAGATTACAGGTTTGTTATGTTGACTTGACATTCAACTCCTTATTCAAATTCTTGAATGTGAACTACATAAGGAACTTTCTGTTGTTGTAAGACCATTGTTCGCTACTTTTAGCGGTGTGAATCCCAAATTACCTGAAACAATTGAAAAATAAAACATAATTTTAAGGGTCAGGGACTTAGAATATTTTTGACATGAATAAAATTTTTCCAGCTTTTCAATTTTACCAAGTCTACTATTGAATTGATACTTCTCAATAAAGATTTCTCTTTAAAAGTTAGCTAGTTCGTGTATTTGTTTCGTTTGAAACAACTTGTGGTTTTTGAAAAATTTGCTAAATTCAGACCAACACTTTATACTGACGAACTTTTAACATGTTATCTTATAATTATGATAAAAATGACAACACACTGAAATGAGCATTACAGAAAATAAAAAAGTTTTATATTGATGTAGGTGTCCAGTGATAGCAAACTGAGTATTGACATAGTATTTTCACAAATATTATATATAGGTAGTTAATGGTTTGGTACCTGATTTGATGAACTTCCAAAACCGTAAACACTTGCTTACGGTTTTGGAGGTTGCAACATGTTATTTAGATATAAGATCTATGCTACACATAAAACGTTTGATCCGGCAGCCATTTTGTTTAGCTGCCGCCAGATCCAACTAGCTAGACATCGATGCCTATCTGTCTACATATTAGTCAGAACTATAGCTCAGAAAACAAGAGCCTGCAGACATAAAAAAATCAACCGCCAATGACTTTTGTCTTCATAACAAATTGCTATTAGCATTACCACTGTTTTGTACTCTTACAAGGCCATCAGACAATAGACAAAATTAACTTCAAACATAGACTATATTATTTGGGTTGCGCTTATTACGTGGCTGTGTGGGTGTAACAGATTAAAACATTGCTGTATGTAGGTGTGTGGAATGTAGAGATAATGCGCGTCTGGCGCTGCGCGGGCGCACAGAGCACGCACACAGGCGCAAATGAAAGTGCGCAACACAAGCGTCTGTTGTATGCGATTGAGAAACAGACTTTTCCTGCTAAACGGAAATGCATCGACTGTCTCGATACAATGACGTGACTGACACCTCCGCAACATTATACGAGGTAGATAATTAAGTACTAAAGACAAATATTCAGATGCCTGAATTGGTACTGTATGCAGTAGCAACGGAATGTATTGGATGGTTACCAAACTAGTATTTGGCACATGAAGTACAGAAGATGAGACAATAGCTAACGTTCCCAATGGTCTTGTAAACTTCATAAACTTGTTTCATCACATAATAAAATTAATGTTAGGTACGTGATTAGTTATTGGTTATAAATAAATTAAGTACATGTATTATTTTTTTAAATCCCCTACAAAGTATGAAGGAGAGTAACTGAAATCATGCTAGGTACAAATTTAAAATTACGTTGAGGCATTAAGTATGATTTAAGTCACAAAAGGCAGTCATTTTAACAAAGGCTTTGCAGGTGCAGGTAAAGATGATACATGAGCAAATATGTATCATTGTGTATATTTCGTTCAAACACCTTTGCAACAAAAAACACACAAAGCGAGTATAATCATCGTCTCAAGGTAAAATACTGTCGCGGGGGCGGATGCCAACTTGATTTGACTTCTTTGTGAGAAATTTCCTTGAATTTTTGCAGAATACTTAGAATACATGTTAAAGATGAACATACATATTACCGCTATATAGTACTAGCAGGATGTAACACTTATTTATCCACCTTGTTTAAAAGAGAAACATCTTAAACCTGAATCAGATCCTATGATCTGAGTCAAGTTTGGTATCATACTATTTTGTAGCTATGATGGTGGGTGGAGTGGTTAGTGGGGTCGATTGTCGTGCAAAACGTACGAGGTTCGATCCCACGAAACTTAGTAGGATAAAAAAATAGTTACTCATACTACTAATAATGATAAATACGTGAGAGTTCAGAACGAGTCCTCATAATATTCATGCTGGGTGTATATACTACAACTGTTTCAAAATAAATGAGTCGGGGTAAAAGCGATCCATTCTTGAGCCGGGTTGAAGCAGAAGCTTCCATGAGGCCGGATCGATAAAACCGGGGTGGGTTATGTCGACTTGGCAGCTCGACAGGGGCTTGCGACCCGATAAAAACATCTCAAATGTGCCAGTTATGCTTAGATGTTTGTGATTCTTCCTTGATATAAATATACGTAGAGAAGTATAAAGGACCATATATCAGGACCTATTCTGCAATAATGACAGATTAAACGAGAGTTAGTAAATAATATAAAGAAGAATAACAAATCTTAATTAATAGAGATTATAATTAAGGTTGTAATAACGGACATTCAACTGATTAACTGAAGTCAAACAAACCCTCATTTATGCAAATCACGGAAAAGGCTTTTTCGCAGGTGCTTGCTAATCCGTACACGCTATAGCAATATTCGATTAAAGCACCGACCGTTTACTTATACATTCTGTACAGCAAGGTTCTGAGAATCGTTCCAGTCATGAGATCATTATTGAAGCATTCGGTATTTTTATACACTTCGATTCGATTATTTCATTCGAGAATACAGAAATTGTGAACAGGAAAAATAATATAAAGTTGGTGTTGTCCATGACTGTTTCAAACCGGTTGTCATTACTACAATTGTTTAAGGTATCGTTAACTCAAAATAAAATCTTGGTATGTGTGCCGGAGATAAACAAAACACAAACATACTGTATTTGCAATATAATAATCGAGTTATTTCTATACCTTTCACCAAAACTTTAGAAAACCCGAGATGGGATTTGTTATGTACAACAAATCTCATGTGTATGTGTATGTTGAATCGTATTTTTATCACATATACTCTCTGAGACGCAGACGTTCGAAAAATTAATGAACTATCAACTCATCAATCATTAGCGACTTGCATCAGAACTCAGACGTGCCAACCAAAAACTCAAACCAGCGAACTTATTTTCGGAATATACCATTATTCTTCTGTGTAATATTGCTAGTCATTCCTATACCTAAATACGAATCACATTGAGAGGCATATAATAAAATCAACCGGTCGAACAAGGTCGCTCTGTGTACTGGAGGGGCTGTAGCTAATTGCTCGTAGAGGGCACGTCCTCGGGAGGTCACGGAGACATACCGAGGCTGGACTAAGTAGACTCTCAGTGCCGCACTGCTAAATGCTTCAGTTAGCGCAAGTGTGGCAAATAAAGAATCAATAATATTTACCAAAAAAATATCTCTTAGGGAAATGTTGAATCGTATGTTTCATTAAAACACATGCTTGAAGATTCGTGACAGAGACGATAGGTATGCGTAAATTGGGAGTGGCTTGAAAGAGAGAAAATTGTTGACTGACAGGGTAGAATAAAAAGAACATATGATGTGCTCATTTACATAAACCCAACTCAAGAATTTACAATCCCGATAAGTCTAAACTGTTAAAAAGTCCGTTATAGTGTTTCAATTGTACTGGGAATTATATGACTTGAATTCGAATAAAGTACAAAAAAACGTACAATGAGATACTGAGAGATTTACCTACTTATTTTTGACAAAGCAAAAACCAACGCAGCATGAATGCTGAGATCTGTCATCAAATTACATTCCATGTCAATCACACAGCTGTCACTAGGAATTACCGCTTTATATCTGTCACAGCAAATTCAAATTTGAAGAGCAATTAGTTTGAAACGTAATTAGTTTAATAAATAGTTATAGTAGCAAGAGCATTGTAAGTGATAAAAGTTTTATTTTGTAATTATCGAAACTACGACTGAAATGTTTTATTGTTATAAAACATCTTATCGCTGTATTGATGTAGCTTAGGCACAGCAATATCTGAATAGATATTTACATCACATCATAGACTATATGTATTGTAACTTTCTTGCAGTACTATTATAGTTACAAGTTTGCTCTATGCAATAGTACTTATATGTATGTGTACAGTATCCTGATGATCTTGAAACTGAAACTTAAGAATCGATACTTCATTTCACAGAATTTCCGGACTGCTTGTATTATTACTACGCGATAAGCAAATAAATTACGAAAATAAACAGCTGATTCGCTATTCTCCGAAGACCTGCTTCAAGGTCCTCTAAAGGAGGGATTCCTCCCTGGGGAGGAGAGAGTGGGGAGGCGAGGGAGCGGAAAATCTAATTTCGCACCCTCTGTGAGCTCGGTAGGCGCCGGACGTGGGGATGACACGGTTTTTCTATACATAAAGACGTATGTATATAAAACACGTACTAGGTACGGACGGCCACCCCAACGGAATGATTTACGGTCTACTGAAAATGTATGAGGATATTTTTAACAATTTACATCATTATTTTACAGCTATTAGACATACATAGGTACTATATTGTAAAGTTTTAAATATGATATCGAATAGAAAGTAATTGCTCTTAACTTTCATTAAGGTAATAATACTCTGATATTGTATTGCAGAAATCTACCTTTGCATATGAAGAAGTATGGCAACGTCGCATTTAACTACGTAATTTAATTAAGTCTTTGCACGACATCCAATCTTATGATTCACGCGGATGGAGGATGTTAAGTAGGTATATTTGCAAAAAACTAACGACTTAATAATCTAACCTTAATTCTTCTTGTGTTAAATGAGTAAGGAAAAGGTAAGTAAGTATCTACCAGAGGTACTATTAGGATAGACCCGGCATTTAATCTTTGCTAACATAGTTTTAAATCTTTTAGTTTCTATCCAACATTACGTAACAGTAAATAGTATGAGACATGCGGGATCCCAGCCAAGTTCTGCCTTTTTGTATTTTTCGTCGCTTTCCTTCCTATAGAGTATTTTCACTAGAATCTTGCCAAATCCTAGATATATAAATATTGCTATCTATAGAGACGAGTTGTAGGTAGGTAGGTACCTACCTACTTACCTCTATTGTATAGGCACAGATAAAATGTTTTGTTCATAAGATAAAAACAAATTTAACGGAGCAACACAATAGTAAGTAATTCATGATAACAATTGTTACATATTGTACTTCGATCACAGAATATTATAACAGTTCAAGACTGATAAAAATACGCACGGACACAGAATAAATCATACACGCGCAACTTTGCCGCTGCGAATGCGACGTTGCCACTCTGCCGCCCGCCATTTGCAATTCAGACGAGTGTAATTAGTTACGCCACATAGGTACTCTCAAAATAAAAACAACAATGTTTGAAATTAGTAAATGACAGGACACCACGATAGTCGGGTCGGTTCAGCCGTCATATGCATATTGATAATTATGTATTGATTGACCGCTTACGAACGCGGCAAAATTAATGGATGGAAAAGTTTACTGGCAAATACGTACAAAATAATGGAATATTTAAGTATATAAATTTAAATCGGATATAATTATGATGTTACCAACGAAGAATGTAATTAATCTAGAGGATAGTATGTATGTAATTACTGAAGATAATGTATTAATTGGCTGTAAAATGAGCATAATTCGTTCCGTTGTAATGTAAATGGTAAAACTGTTAATACATTAAGCTGTATAAATCATCACGTATGTAACTTTATTTTATGTTTATGGATACTTACTACAAATTTCGCTAGAAATCAACTAAATGGGAACTCTAAGAATGTAGGTACTAGATAGAACAAATGTGAATGTATATTGTGTCCACTGCTTGAATACTAATATTAATTATTAATATTACTAAATCGTTAAAGTAACATCAGTTTGATATGAGGTTCGATGTTGCTAACAGTAGCCATGTAGTATTTATACTTAGATTCCAGTATGTGGCTCTGAGTAGCATTAAAGGCCATAATATAAACCTTATATACCTACTATTTTTAAAGCATTTAAGCTTTCTTAAAGTCTTTATTAGGAAAAATAAAATTATTTTCTACAAAAAATTATGATCAGTACACGTTTAATACATTATTATACTACGTATATATAAGACAGATTTTCGTAAGTATATTGGCTTGTCTGTCATGTCACTGAAGCCAACGTGTCGAGTTACAAGCAACGAACGGACGTATCGCCTTTCTGATTCACGGAATTCACACACGTTTCTTGCAGAACAAACAGGTTCACCAACTTTGTATGTAGGTACCTACCTACCATAATCACGCTATACTGATGCTGGCATATGCCACTTAATATAAATGCATCTATGATCGAGACATTTTACATGTCCGACATACACCAAAGATAGATAAATACGTACAATCAATATTAAATGATGCAACTCGATAAAAATTGAAAATAGTGTCATTGAAGCAAATTACTTGCAAAGAATAAAAAAAATGCATACTCGTCATAAGTTTCTAAAAATTACATACACATTCTTTACTTATTGCAAACTGAATTCTTTATGACATATTGTGGGTCTGGTTCTTTTGTTCTATCCATACAGAGCTGATCATTACAATATTTGAAAATAATCAAAATTTGAAAGCATAGATAGATAGCATAACTATATTAAAAATAGCTTGTAAAGTGTTTTGTTTAGCTACACGATAAAAACTACGTGGCGAAAAACTAAACATGATTCGACCTTTCAGATCAATAATTTTAACAAGTGCTGGAAAGTGAATGGAGAAGGAAATATGTTTATAGGCAGCACCATGATAGTAAGCTATCAGATGGAGAAGTGCCAGAAGCCAGCCGTAAACACGCCTGCTGCCAACCCAGCCATCCGAAATAACAGATATTTCTGTACTCATACGTTTTTTATAAATTAAATATCCGGTTTTAGATTTTTATGCAGTTATAAATTCGTGCCGGAGCTTTATTTTTGGGTTGTAAGTCGTCGATCAAACGCTGTAGATGAAATGGAAGGTCGCAACATATACATGGGGTCATAGAAATAGTCATTCGACTTGCACAAGCAGTCTCATAGTTTATTTTTTACGATTATCTAATTTTAGATCCAACTAGTATATCCTAAAAGCAACCGATTCCCGTTCCTGTCTTTTTCACTTTGTATTCAATCCCTGACTGATTCAAATTACTGCAAAGCTATCGACTAGACTATTTCACGACTAGCCAATATTCTGTGGTGATGCAGAAAATACACTTAAACCTTTTTTTAGAACTAATCATCAAGAATTAAAGGTCGATGTACGGATTTTCTTCAAATATATATATTCGTGTAGTTTTTACATTATTCCTGTATCATGGTGAAAGGGCGTTTCCTATCGCTCGCCTGGCTAGCTACCATCCTCAAGTTGTAAAATCTGTCGCCAAGCACCTAACGGTGTGTTCCGGTAGCCTTCCTTGAGAGCCAATGTATTCCAGACTAGGCATGCTCCATCTAGGGCTACAGTGTCGCCGACTTCCGTGCTCGTGTGAAATTGTGGTCAAATGCCTAGCTGTGTAGGATAACAAAAATACATCTCTCTCTATCTTCACGTGAGTATATGAATTACCTGTTGCACAAGTTTTGTGTAAAAGATCAATACGTCATCACTTTCATATCCGATGTAATCTAACATAATAACATAAATGAGTATTTATTTCTTGAAATATATCATCAATGTACCTTCCTAAAGACTAGTATTATTACTGAGTGAGTTGCACGTAGTTTGGTTGACTTATGATAATATTAAAATAATGAACGCGACTTCTCTATGTAACGGGAATTTGTGAATAAGATTTTCATACTAGGATGTATGAAAATCTTATTTACAAATTCTCATAACATAGAGAAATAATGTCATGCTTGCTTTTACTTATATATATATATATATATATTTTGTTGTTTTCTTCTCCATGTTAATAAGACATTAGAAAAGTCATCGATTTATATTCATTAGAAACATGCTAATTTTAGTAAGCAATTTCATATTTAGTGTGATATTATATTAGAAATATTAGGGAGATAAATTACAACCAGCGTGCTTTATTATCATTTTAACACAGCAAAGTCATACCAGCTCTAATGAAATATGTATGAACCGACCTCGTAAAACCAGCTTAACGCTGTTCTTGGAAACAGAAATGTGTAGTAAGTAATAAAAATAATACGAAAAATACTTAATACTGCTAGTGAAATCTAGTACGCCGTAAACGAAACAAGGACTAAAAGAATTGGAAAAGCTTTCAGGCTAGTTTGAGAGGGTTGGCTCAAAAAGCCCCATTGAACGTACGATGCTAAAAGGGTTTAATGCACGCACCACTGGGAGAACCACAAAGGATGTTGGGTAAAGTCGGGGTACAAGTTTGGAGACCAAATGGCTCTGTCTGCCTAAACCTTTGGTACAAAATAAAACCGTACCATCGAAATAATATTTCGCATAAAACCGGCTCCCGTCCCATCGAAAAGAGCCAAAAAAAGGATTCAAGATATGGAATAAATTGGACGGGGAGGGCGCAGAAATCACGCAATCAACGATATTCCGGGCCATTAGCGCGGAGATCGAGCCAAATCTACAGCAGCCGGTTCCGCAGTCTAAAAAATATCATGGAATGGAAAAATACAGGCGGAATTTCATTATCATGAATCGTGATTCGAGCGGTCTAGCAAGTCTAGGCGATAAGTAAAAGTAGCGGGAAAACGCATACCAACCGCGATCGCATATTTGCTATGCGTTTTTGATTTAAATTCGCATAAACCTCCTTCGGATCGGATTCATTACGTATAAGTTTAATATAGCTACACACTAATTGAATGAATAGTATTTTATATTACGGTTTTGAGACGGAGTGGCAACGCCTCGTGGCGCCCGCCCGCACTGCACGAGCTGGCAACTCGGCGCCATCGTATCCGTCAGTAGCCGGTGCGGTAAATGCGCCCCGCCTCACCCGGTCCGCACGGAGCGGCAACGTCGCCAACTGATTCAGCAGTTTGCATTCAGGATTCTAGAGCCGCCGACCAAGATAATTTTAAACAGTTTTTTACGTAGAAAACCTATAGCTATTACCCTACCTACGTTGATGGTGATTATTATTAGCTCATTCATTGCAGTGGTGAGGTATAAAAATAATTATTAATAATCTTACCTTTTTAGTAATGTACGTAGGAATGTCTAGCAATTCAGAATGAGGATTATTCGGGTCTAGGATAATAAGGTAACATGTGTCAACTAGACTAGAGGTCACATTGGTAAAGAGAGGCCGAGTATTAATAGACAGGCAGATGCCTGGATAGAAACTAGTTAGTACCAGCTAGTAGCCATTTCACCAGATCTGTTACCTATCGTAGGTACCTAGGTAACCTAGCCGAGCTATAGGTACGGGTATATTATATGTAGTTCCTTATTCACAACATGAGGACCCAGCACTTAGACAAACCTCTGCAAGGTTTTTTTCAGAGTTATTATACCTACTAAATGTTTTTTTAAGAAATACAAATAAAAAATATTCGCCTTGTGAAGGGTTGTTATCTAGTAAGGTATGTAAAGCTAGTTTTATAAATGGTAACCATATGTATCATGAATTAGGTACTTACATCAAACAAGGAATCAAGGGAGCGTGATTATGTAAAATTTGCAAACGGATATGCATTGCATTGTGTTAGATGCACTCAGTTGATAGGTTGGTACCTACTTGCATTGTTTTTACCCTCAATAGACTTTGTGATACTTACCACATAGGTACCTATATACTAGGTAAGGTTATATTATTTGTGTAGATGTTTCTGGCATACTCGTATGTAGGTGCTAATGATGATAAAATGAATCAAAATCTAAAATGAAAAGTGGATATCTGGATTTACTTATTTGAAATTTCCAAGTAATATTATTAGTAGGTACTATAGCTGTTGAGTTTCCATTGTATTTTTCATCTTAGGTCGCAACCATTAGTTAGCTTTAATAGGTTTTAACATTATCCGATAACTTCATCGTTATACTTCGTACTTATACTTCTCACTAAACTACAGAAATGAGCTAATGTGGTATTTAGATGAAAACACCCACTTAACATTCTCTTCCTAACATATCAACCCTACGCACCTATCTTTACAGCAATCTGGTGTGTCAATAGTATACATTTAATAAGTCCAGATTTAGGTACTTTTTAAAACTTATTATAATTTTAGTAACCTCCAATTTAATTGGAAACTATAAATAATATTTAATAATTGATTACTTATTTCAAGAGTCCACAAAATCCGTAGTCTTGCATCAAAACTTTGAGAGCATCTCAGCTAGATAGCTTAGGTATCTATCTACATGTAAAGCTACTGTCTTTAAAAATCTCACGACTCCATCAGATTTGTATCTCAAATTTTAGAATCTCTACAGAATATAGTTAATTGACTGTGTACCTATTCACTTGTCAAGGTCGATTCGTGCTTCACAATTGTTCAAGAACTGCCACAAATTAATGTAACCCATAAACAAAGAACAAAACAATTTAGCGAAACGTAAAAAGGGGCCTGTTGCCCCTCGTTCGAAGTCGAAGTGGGTCGGACGAACGGCAACATCGCATAGCGGTATAGAAGAGCGGCAACGTCGCGCGCGGCTGGGTGCTTGCCGTATTCGTTTATACCTACATCAATACTTTAGGTACCTACCTGTCAACAAAGTTGTTTCAGAACTTCAGACTTTATGGTTCGCAACAATTTATCGCGAGCTGTGTTTTGTAAGAAAAGTTTTGTTCATTTTGTTCTAACATTAGGTGTAGGTTAAGTAAGTAGGTACTAGGTTACTCTTCTTGTGTAAACGTAAACCTTAAAGATGTTCGTAGTAATTTGTTAATACTACCTATGTAAATATATTTATTACATGTCTCTTACGATAGGGTAAAGTTAAAAATAATTAGTGAAGGATAGTATGGTGTTGTTTTTTACATAATTGGCACTACTCTAATGACTTACATTCCAGTGTAGTATGCATGACGTCAAACAAACCTTTCAAAGGTCACATCCGGGATTCCTAATTTATTTTTGTTTTTAGTCCAACGAAACGATCCTTTGTTGAAATGAATATTCATTATCTATTGTTCGCCGCTTTTATATCTTACTAGATATTATAGTAGTACTTAATGGTTTAATTACTTAATTATTATCAGATCATTTTATGATTTAAAAGTATTTTAATTATGGATTTTATATCCACATGCATCCCGCAGGTAGGTAAGAATAATGGCAAGAGAATAAAATTTACAGGGTACCTATTACGAACAATTTTAGCGCAAAACTTTTGGCACCGTACACGAAAAGTGCATTGAGAAAAATGTGCGCAAAAAATGTTATACGGCACTGGGCGAGAAAGGCCGGCAGAGAGCGATCTGGCAACGTTTTGCCTCGTGCACGGCGCGACGTGGAAGTTACTATTATGTATTCTGTGGCGGCGCGACGCGAACTGGCAACGTCGCATCATCTATTGTCAACATAATATTCAAATAGACAATTGAGCCAGATGCAGTCAGAACTTTGGTAGAATGTCAATAGAGTGTGCCAATAATAAAACAGGACGAAAGGCATGGTCTCTTTGACATGTGAACAAAATCAGATTTAAACCCAGAAATAAAACAAAATAATAAGCTGAGTTTATGGACAAGCTATGTAAACTGTGGCGCATTGGCGTAAAGCAGGTGTTTTGCTGCCTAGATCAAACATTTGATTTACGTGTTTTCCTTTTGCTAGTATTGTGTATATTACTCATGTACATTGCTCACAGCTTTGTATTTAAAATGAGTAGGTAGGTATCACGTTAAGGTTAAAAGTACATAGGTAGTTATAAATAATGTACCTACATTACGTATCAGAGCAACAAATTACATAGAATCTTGGGATTTTGTTTCTTCATTGCAGCTCCATTTAACCTTTTAAGGTTATTATTTCATATCAAGCAATAGATATCAAGCTTTTTATGTACGCATTTTAAAGTGGTCATATGTTTTTATGTTTATTTAGTTACTTCGGCAAATGCCTAAAATTTTATTGTAAATCGTAAAACCTCGGCGTAAAATCGCATTTACTACACTTATCTTAACGGATATCTGAATTTCTTGATCAGTCCGAATGTAGATATATAACGATAACTATACTCGTTTACATTATTCGACCACATAGGAATTGTGATATAAATACTAGGCAGGTATGTGTGAAAGTCTGGACAAAGTATGAATGACAATAGTATGATGCAATACGTTAAAATTATTTGTAACGATCCAGATCGAGCCAAAACAATTCGCTTTTTTATAGTTTCAGAACGAATCATACGTTTGTGTAATAATATGATAAATTCGACTAGTGCAACGTGATCACGACAGACGACAGAGCACGCCGGACGACTCGCTCTGTCGCAACCACAAGGCGAGTCATCACGTGACGGCGACCGGGCGTGCGCAGAGTCGCAGCACGACTCACGCAACGCAGGCAGTGCTGTGCGACTCGTCGCCGTGGTCGCAAGTCCTTCGTACTTTTCATTTTCTTTAATATCGTTATCTAGTACTTACTCAGTAACGTTCTTGTCGATAACAACCACCGTGTCGCGTCGCAACTGCAACTTGTCGAGCAAACCTTTCGAGTTGTCTCGCGCTTCACGGAATATCTCGTTCCGCTGTTCGTCGCACGTTCGCCCCGACTGGTACCTAACTTTACAAACCGTGCGACCTTTTCCAACTGGATTCGTCGTCCGTCGTAACTTTTTTATTTACGTTGTCAATTAACTTTTTTTCTTTTTTTAGCTTTGCACTTTTTAATCTTTAAGTATCACGTAATCAGGAAAATAACGAACCAACTATGTCTGAGGCGCTCACTTTTAATCCTGTCAAGTTTATTGAAGAGGTAAAGGCGCGGCCGGGGCTTTATGATCCCGCACACCCCATGGACCGCAACGGAAGGGTTGAACTATGGAAAGAAGTCGGAGAAGCACTTTTTTCCGACTGGAGTACATATAGTAAAGCCACTGCCTACGACAGAGGTGAGTTAGACAACTAGGCACATGTGCACCTACGTACTAAAAAAAATAACAGAAAAATAAAATAACTGCCTCATTCCTGTGACTTATACATCAGCGTTATTATATTCCCAATTATTTGCCATCCAGCGTCAAAACTTGACAATATAACACCACCAATCGTATTTCTGATAGCTAAAATACTACAAATGTTATCGAGAATCATCGTAACGTGGCGTGTTTTGCCTTGCTTATCTTTGACCTCGACACTGACCGTGAAAATCATTGTTTTATTGCCTTCACAATAAGGATTATAACCACCTGAACGTACGATTATCTATCTCCGGGACGTTTGTTTAATGTCATATGAGTAACTCTGCTATATACATATCATAAACAAATTGACAAAAATAGATGACTGGATTAGTTTTAATAGATACGGTAATGTGAGCATCAGCAAGATGCGACGAAATGTAGTTCATAGTTTTTTTCTTTCTTTATTGGCCACCACACTCTATTGTGCCAGTTCTCAAGTTTTTTAATTCATAGTTGCTTGTAAATAAAATTCTCGTGTGTTTTTACGAGGCTTTGTACGATCTTGTTATTTGTCCAGTATTGCAGCTGCAGAAGAAATGGCGATCTTTCCGCGACGCATACAATCGGGAATTGAGAACGCGAAATTCTGCTGATGCTAGTGGCAATGGTAGGTCAAGGAAGGTCTACCGGTACTTCAAGCGGATGGCCTTTTTAGGGGGCTTTGAGGGAGAAATCAGCATTTCAGAGTAAGTTACATTCAATTGTCAACTGATTTTTTATTCTTAAAGGACAGAAGGTTGTTTTTGTGTTTTCTTTCCCGCGTTCGCTGAAAAAATGACTGCAATTGCAATTCTGCAGGCTCTGGTGTGTAGGTAATATTGGTGGATTATTAACCATTATTGTCTTGTTTATGTTCACAAGTGAGGGCAATCGATATATAGACGGAATAACGTGGTTTTCGTGTTCGCGGGAAATCTCCATAGAAACCCTAGTAAAGTCTCCACCGCTTTACGAGGGTACATGATATGACTTTAACTTGACCACGATGACTTGTTACTTGATATTTGACTTAACTTTATTGATGAATAACTCGATTGATAAACTTGACGCTGGCAAACAAACAAATCGTATCGTGCCATAGAATCATATATCAAAAGAAAAAAAAGGTTGTTCCGAAAATAAAATAGTTTTACTACAGATTTATTATAATGAGCTCTCATTCATGTCAAACGTAATTATTAAATTATCTCGACAGTAGTTCTGAATGACATGAAAAGAGATAACTTGCTGGGCTGATGACTGAATGGTATCATCTCATTTTTGTACCAGTGAGTTATACATCTCTACGTCATCCACTTCTTTTTACAAAGCCTTTCAAAACTTTGGAACTATCCATATGCATTTTAAGGAAGGATTTTATCAAATAACTTCAATTTTTTTTTAACTCAGGGAAGACGATTATTCCAAAAGTATGTGTAACATAATAAAAAACTGTATAAATAGTATGCTCTGTAAATAACGGCACTGCCTGATCTGACATTCGAATTCCTATACAGTACGTGATATGAGTTTACCCCTTTTTAAGCTCTATTAGTTCTCCTCATTAGAAATAAAAATATTCGTAACTCAATTATTCATAAAACGAAAACCTTGTCCAATGTAGAAAAATGATACTTCTTTCAACGTTAAACGATGAAGTAGGAGACCATAATACCATTGACAAATAATAGAAGCAATAACATATGAATAAGGAAGCAAACGAGGTAGGTAATTTTTTTCCCTACTTAAAAAATGCCTTGTTGATTTCTTCCAGGCCATCTGACGTAGAAGACGAACAAAAGCCACTGTACACCATACAAGACATAGAGCAAAAGAACTCTAAAGAAGACGAAGAAGAATACCAGGCCCCTAAACCAGTGAAGAAAAAAAAATCAATAAAGAAAAGACGACGCAGCTCTAGCAGTATTCAGGCCTCAGAAGAATACGAAGTGCCAATGCCTCTCTTCTCCTCCACTGACATGGCGGAGAGTGACTTTGACAGTGACAGATTGTTTCTAATGTCATTCGCGCCTGAGATGCGTCAGTTGCCGGTTCATTTGAAGATGTGGGCGCGGACACAGATAGCTAATGTTATGCAAGAGGCTGTTAATAGTTACTGCAATAACACGATTCCTCATAATAATATGTCAATGTCATCTGAGGCTGATATAAAGAGGGACAGAAAAGATCATCAAGACCTAGATCTTTCGGACTAATATTTGTTCGAACTAGTTATTTTTTTATTAAAAATTAAAGCTTCACTTCAGTGAAGTGAAGTGGCCAGTTGACACGACCACGTGGGGGACCATTACAGAGAAGTCGGAAATTAGTATACCGAATACTTAGTTGAAGATGGCAAATGTACTAGCCGTGTAATGCCGCTAACCTCGCAAGAGGGAAAAAGAAAAAAAATAAAAAGAACTTGACTCACACAGAACACACGCGTACTGCACTAAGTAGGGAGGCGTTTGAGCTGCAATAGCACGATGTTAATTATTATAAAAATGATATTTGTTTTATAGCATTACTTAGGCATTACATATATGAAATGTGTTAATTAATTTATAGTTTTGATGCAGAAAATGTCTTTTTATTCATAATTATCTAAATTAAAATGTTTGTTATACCTACTGTTATTGTTGTAAATTAATGTCGATTTTTTGTTATTTAAATATAATTAATATATTAATTATCTGGTAGGTAGGTCGATGATAAGTAACTAGGTATGTACTTAGCCTTAGAATATGTTTTCCGTTTGTCATACTTGAAAACATTAAAACGTCCGTACAATATTTTATTAGTTTCAATGTTATTTTACCTCTTACTCCCATATTTGTACCTACCTAGGTGTAACTAGTATGAAGAAGGTATGTAGCAGAAAAAGTTCATTTAGAAAAAGGATAATCGGTTTCATTTCGGCTGATACATTTTTTTTAGCAACTTTTGTTCATAAACTAAACTATAAGCTAGACCGATTAAAATAAAATTTTAATGAAACCAATTCGGAGGAATACCCACACCTACAACAAACAAATTCTTGTCGAATTAAATTAGTATCTGCTCTCAAAAAATTAGGACTAGGTAGGTACTCGGTAGAAAATAAATAGATTAATCTAACCAATTGCTGATTTGTGACAAATCTACCAAAAATAACTGAACCTAATGTTTGTAAGTAATATAAAAAGGCAATACGTACATAATGTTAATTTTATGTCAGCATTTTTTTTTATTAAATCATTGCATAGAAGTAAGACTGCGAATTGATAAACATTTCAATGACGCGGAATGCGGCGTTGCCAGCTCGTGCGCTCTCCGAGTCGCACCGAGCCGCAGCGACGCCGTCGCGGCTACGCTGCGTCAGTAGTACACAATCACGCGCTCGGACGACCGTCTCTTGCCGCAGCGAAAACGCACCGCGACCGTATCGTAGCGTTCTAAAACTCGCGTTAACCATTCAGCCGACTTGTCCACACCTAAAATGACGTCATACACAATGGACATTGAAATGTTTATAAACGAAATAAAGAAATATCCAGAGCTATGGAACAACAACTGCGATGACAGCCGGTCACCGATGAGAAGGTTCCAAGCCTGGACCGAAGTGGCTAAGTTATTTATAGAAGATTTTAACGATTTGACCGAGATCGAAAAGAATGATGTGCGTAAGTACCTATGAAAATGAGTGTGTAGTCATAATGCCGTGTTTTGATGGAAATAACTAAAGGTGTCGTCACACTCGTCACGTCGGTTTTTACGCGTTACTATTGCAAGACTAGGGCAAGACAAATTACATAATAAAGTATACTTGTATGTACGTAAAACAATCAGATCGTTCGATTGTTACTACTCATACCCACATCGAAAAAGAAAAACGGTCGAACCTAGTTAAGTTTAGTGAGATAACAGAAATTACAGAGATATAATTATGTTATCGTAGTTTATCACTAATCTGCTCCTCATTACGCACTTATTTTTAACTCTACATAAAGGAGATTTCTCAAATCTTAGAGTATCAGTTCGTAGTCCGATTTGAAAAATGCTACGTCCCAAATGGCGCCATATTATAAATGTTATGGAAACCTCGGGTCCAGTCCGGCACGTCATCGCGTCACTCAAAATATCTGAACAAACTGTACCTCTACCTAGGAACAATTGAACATTTCAATTGTTTACTTGTTAATTCTGTATCTAAAGTTTATATAAGAGACATTACTTTACACATTTTTAGGGCCAAAATTTAACGCTTTTAAATTTTTATTTTTCATTTATACCTTTACACTTAAGTTTTTTTTACTCTCACCAATAAATATTGCTAGGCTCGGCGGCACACGGACCTTGTCAAGTTGTACTCTACATTGTAGACTTCGATAGGTACTAACTGCTATGTAATCTGCGCTTGGGGTATGAGCAAGAAGGGCCTCGCTTCCGGCCATTAGTCGACCGGTACAGCCTTCACCTGTACTTACAGTAAACCTTCATGGACCTGCAATTACCCTTTTTATGATGCTTTATACCTTAGAACTTAATTATGATTGGTTTTTGAAAAACATTTTTTTTCTATTATTTTATGCAATATTGATAGATGAGTAAAGTCCGTGAGCTGGTAAACGTAGTGTAGGATGCTCTGATATTAGATGTAGCAAAGATACGTATACAGAAGATAGACAATAGATAGCTATAGCAATAGACAACAGTAAGCTGATGATGATGATGGATAGCTCAACATTGTAGAATATAAAAAGATAAATTCTTCATCTATGATGGTGTGTTCAGTAAAGAATGATTATCAATGTACATTTGCATGTATTAAACGATTTGTAGTCTATATATTTGAATTATTCATAACAACAGTTTAGGTAGGTATACGAGCATGTTAGGATGATAGTAATTAAAGCAAGTTTATTTGTAATATTCTGGACAAGAAAAAATTATGCTCTCGGCAGATAAATAGAAATCCTTATGAAAAAAAGCGATAAAAATATCGTAGGTATGTATAATGAGATAAGCGAAGAGCAGATAATAAATCCAGGCCGATGACAAATAGGTACTAAGCTGAAAAATATCTCTGCCCACAGATAAGAAACTACAAAACAAATGGCGTAACATCAGGGACTCTTACGTGCGACACAAACGTCGAAACTACACTGTCAGGAAGAAGGGTTACATCTACGCCAAACACCTGACGTTTCTCGACCACATATACAAGAGCAGCCACTCGGGCAGCGATTGTGATGCTAATCAAAATGACAACGAAGACGCATGGCCTAGCGACGGCGACGAGGAAACTAAACTGAAGAAGATGATCTTAAAAGCAGACTTGGACGCGGCAGAAGAACCTCTAGTTGACTGGCCGGAACCAGTAGAGAAGAAGCGGAAAAAGAGAAACAAACGCGAAACTCAAATAGACTTCGTAGAGACAAGCTTCCCCGAAGCGGCTTGCAGTTATGACGCTCAGAAGGAAGACACTTTAGAAGACGAAGACAGATCGTTTTTCCTATCACTAATACCGGCAGTACGAGACTTTGATATCGACAAAAAGTTGGAGTTCCGAAGTGAAGTTCTTAGATTGATTAAAAAGTTTAGGCTTGAACAGAGAAGAAGGTCTGAAGAGGATTCCGCCTGACACTCAGTTACTGCTCGTTTTTAAATCACGCTCATTCCAATGTAATTAATAAGAAAACGATTTTTTATTATACACTACTATAAACAACGATAATTCATTTTTAATTTCTTTGTTTATCATTTTTCATTTAACGTTACGAAAAGGTTACGAAAATAAGTTAAAAAAAAAAATCTGGAACCCCCTCCATTGCCTTTTGGGGTGGCGGCCTTCTTGGATTCAAAATGTAGCCTAGTCAAGTCCTTGGATTTGGTTCCCAAATTTAGAGAGTTGTGAAAAAATATGAACAAAAACCTTTCAACCAAAAACTAAATCAAAATCGGTTGTTCCTTTCGGGAACTACGGTGACAGACATACACACAGACACGTTAAACTGATACAACCACGTAATTTTTTGAGTCGGGGGTAAAAAAAATATAACTTTACAACAACGCAATACCAATTTGAATTTAGACACTTATATCTAAAGATGCGATCATTACAACCGTAATTAGGTCAAATTTTGTAACATTGACATAATTCCCCAAAAAACACGAGAAATACCCTTATCTTGATCACGATAATAGAGATATTAGAATATCAACTAATAAAATGTTATTTTATGAAATAATTATGAACTTCCATTAGAACTTAATTAACGTACCTAAACCTACAGAACTTCGGACTCGTTAAAGTAAATATGTAAAGTGACGAACGAAATTAGTTTTGACGAACTGCCTACAGCAACAGACATCGTACAAAGGGCCCTGTTATTTAACTTATTCCGAGTATTTTAGCTTCATTTTACCTGCGAGAAGGTCAAGAGAACACTCTACTTTTACACTACGGAGAAATTTCGACTCACTTCAGTGACGATGAAGCTGATTAAGAGTAATTTGTTTCATGAAATCGGTGACTGGACTTTAATTAGGTACCTATTAAAGTGTCTCTATAAAGAAGTAAATAAAAGTGTAAAGTATCTAAATACACAAACTTGATCAATACCAAACATGACTAAATACCTACCTACCTATAAGGAATATTGCATGTCACGGGTCAGGAAAGAGAGCATTTGAACCTGACAATGCCTTTAATATTAACAATTCGATAGGTAACTAACTTATGACGACGATGATATCACGTATTACTAAATGAATGTTGACAGTAACAAAACGAAAATCTTAGCAACGACCATTCCACGAGCCGCTTCGCTTTATAAATTACCAACAAGTTTCACAGTCACACAGGAAACGTGATCAGATTTCAGTTATTTCTGATATAGCGACGAAAGAACGCGAGATTACTGATGCATGAGACACGAACACAGATTGTGATAAACAGCAACAAGTCATAATAATCCGAGTCACTGTTTGTTACTTGGTACAGTAATCTATCTAAATAATAGCGCGAGCTGGCAACGTCGCGAGAAAGTTGCGGCGCGGCAACATGGCGCGATCGATAGACCGAGGGGAGAGCGCGGGATGCGGGGCTTGCGGTTGACCCTTCCGATTACGCTATACAACTATACATACATACATGACTAGAGTGTTATTGTGAATGTTTCTACCTATATCGCGAGCCGAGCACGTGTTTTCAGTTGACATACCACCTATCGATGTGGAATGGAAGCGTTGACATGACACACACAACCGTTATTTTCGGAATTTACAATTAGTTTCCTTGTCCTTGTAAAATTTAATGCGATAGTTATAAGATTGTGATAGCAACACAATGTACTATAAGTAAATAGATAGTTACAGACAATGGAGCGTTATATATTGATGACATCATAATAGCTATTAGAAGTACTTTAGGGATGATAATATTAGTTAACGATTGTTATTAATGTTGTATAGATTGCGTGCTACCATTATATCGCTCTAAGTAAATCACAGCCTAAAACCATTGGCAAAATGCATAGCTCAAATGAAAGCATTAAGAATGCCAAGGTGTGGCTTCTTCAACATTGTAATGTTATTTACTTCGACGGCAGAATGCACACATGTCGTGCAAAGCGTAGCGCACAAAAAGTTATGTTGCAGGATTGCAACATTGTAGTCAACAGTATTGAGAAAAGGTGCATTATCCTACTAATATTATAAACGCGAAAGTTGGTAAGAATTTTTAATTGTATGTTTGTTACTCTTTAACGTAAAAACTACTGAAACGATTTAGACGAAAATTGGAGGTAGCTTAGACTCTGGATTAAATGTATCATAGGCTACTTTTTATCCCGGATAATTTAAGTGTTCCCGCGGGATGATCAAATATGTACCGCAGTTAAAACTGCGAGGTGTCGCTAGTTTAAAATAAAGTCATTCTGGGATGGATATATTCATAAGAAGTTAGCATTATAGGCGATTATTAGATTTTTCTTTCACACGTTAAAATTAATGTAAGAAGTTACCGTG
This sequence comes from Ligdia adustata, assembly GCA_947049295.1. Lineage (NCBI taxonomy): Eukaryota > Metazoa > Arthropoda > Insecta > Lepidoptera > Geometridae > Ligdia > Ligdia adustata. The sequence continues at coordinate 10,526,876 of OX346234.1, forward strand.
TCAATAGCTAGCTCATACATTATGTGTTTAATATAGGTACATCTTAATTAAAATGTGTAGATTTTTTTTAATAAGTGACTTCTACAGTTTGCTATTGACAGCAGGCGATGATAGATCTATTTCAGTTAATTCTATTTATATATCAAACCTCTTTATCGATGTTGATAAAATGTAAAATAAGACATATTCCTAACCTTTAAAACAAAATAATAGAATTTTTCAAATCTGCCCTCCCGTCTCCGAGAAATCAAACATATGTATATCTTTTTTTTATTTTGACTTTATTTTTTATATGTGTAAAAAATATAAAAAAATAAAATCTAATTGAGTGCTTACTCTTATTGACAATTAGTAAAAAAGTGACAATCTACTTCACAAAAATCATTTGTGTAATTCTTGTACAGTTCTAAGAAATTATATCTATGGGGTTTTTTATGACATTATTGATCTATATTTAACATAGCTACAGATTAACTGAACACATGTTTCCCCAGCTGAATCAGAAACAGTTAGAATTCTCTGGGTTTTCCTTTATACGCAAACAAATCGTAAACCTTTTTAATAGCGTAGATCAGCCGACTCACATTAGGTTTAGAAGCCTATAATCCTAGCAAGAGACAAATGGTTTATTCTCACGCGATGGCTTCACCACTGACTCACTCACTAGCTTTTCGGACGATTTGTATAAATTACAGTGAACCCACTCAGTAAGAACTACCATGCTATTCTGGTATCTCATAATATATTACAAAATACAGAGGCAAATACATCACCATATCATCAGGGGCCATATTTTTTCAAACGTTCGTATGAATCCAATATTCGCATGCGAAATAAATCTGCTGTGAAATTCGTTTCATATTGTACTGTTTATGTGCATTTTTGGTCTTTTCAAAAGCTGGGTTATTAAATGTATGTTACAAAAAATATTAAAATATTTTATTTCTCGCAGAATTAGTACCTTAACGTAATAACGTCATTCATAATATAGTACTACATTTTTATATTTGACATTGACGAACAACTGAAAACATGGAAGGAAACGTAAACGGTAAATAAAAATATAATATCTATTTCTTTACGGCTGGTATAATTTGTAAAAAATTGTATCAGTAGAATTCGAAATTGCGAGGGCGAGAGCGAGGGCTATGAATTTTGCATTAATTCGTCTTTAGCATATCCTCCGTAAGTGACGTCATTAGCGAATGATGAATTCATACGAGTGCTTTATAAATGGAGCCCCAAAATCAACCATACTTGCATAATAATATCTTCATAGATATGAATATGTAGACCACCTACTAGGTGGGTGAAAGATGTGGCAAGGGTGGTAGGACCTAGGTGGACGACATTAGCACAGGACCGGAAAGGATGGCGCGCGCAAGAGTAGACACTCAGCAGTGGGTAAGTAAAGGTTTATGATGATGAGATATGAATAATAGTTACAAACAACTCTATCGAAATATATTAATTACTACACTATATCAATTTCGTTGATGAGAATCGATGATAATACAGTCATCAATCATGAAACAGAAGAATAACGCAGATTGAACATGAACGATATCGATATTGCAATCAAGCACGTAGGTCTTTGTGGGTACATACGAGTACACAGTAAAACCTCCATGCTAGTCGTAACTGTGTTTAAAAAACAAATTAGCTGTAGCCTTACTTTAAATAAAAACTCTCAATGTCTTGTCATTCTAGCTCTACTGATACCTATAGCTCTAAAGCAAAAATGAAATCCACGGCTGATGATTTCTGTGGCCAGTTCGTATAATAAATCAATACTTATAAATATATATTCGCATATATACTCGTCTACGTAGGTAAATCAATTCATCAAGATTTCATTTAAAAGACCTCATTAAATGTTTATTATGGTAACATTATTATTTAGTAGAAATGGTGAATCAAAATCCACAGTACATGACATAAATAGTAACTACTTATAAATCTGTGCCCCGCAAAAGTGACGCAAAGCAAACAAGATGCAAGTCTACTACAATACGCATGGTTAGTAGAGCCACAGAATAGCTAGCAGGGACGAGCAATAATAGCGGCGCACGGAGTGGCAACGTCTCACGGGTCGGAGTCGGCCGCACGGAGCGGCAACGCGCACGATCGATCGAGCGCCAGGTTATCTCAGCCTGTGAACTTTGTAGCATGCCTACCTACCTATCTAGAGCTACTATATACCTATATAATGCCTATGAAGAATGTGGAAAGGAAGGTTCAAAGCAAGTCCTCAGATTTACATTAACGCAGAAGAAAAAAAGGTCTTTTGGACGCTTTTAGACCTTTCATAATACCTAAATCAAAGAGCTACAATCCAAGCTTGTTTGGTTGGTAGGAAGATATTACGATTAAGATATTACATATTACGGAATATTCAATAATTATAGAAGGAGTAAAACAGCCTAAATACGAGTTAAACATTTATTTGCGTAACAGACATCTGATTTAGAACTTTACCAGTTTTAGATATTCGATAATCTTTACTTGTTTGTGGAGCTAACGTTTTCTTGCTCAGTACCTACGTGCTAAGTTCAATTCGAAGGCTCTAGTAGGTATCTTCGTTTTATCGAAACCATCTTTAGTTAGGTAACTTGTATTTGGTAAGAGTAAGTTTAGTTTGTCTATAATATAATATAAAAACTTGTACGAACAACTTGTACGCCTACAAACTGGAATGCGTAGAAAGTGTGCCCACCTGCCCTTTACGCACTAGATGGGGTAGGCAGAGCCCATTTATATTTATGACGTTTACGTTGCTTATAGCAAGTAAACTATCTCAACTTGATAAAGTGAAGTGGGAAGTGGTTTTGCTGATTGAATTTCACCAATTTAAGTTATTCAAAATATTAGTGGACGTGAATCTCGTCGTTGTAATTTTGTGATACTTACGCAAATTAATAATGCCATGAAAAAAGTATTACACATAAATTAACAAGGTATTTCATCATAATTAATGTGTTAGAGGAGAGGAGAGAAATTTCACAAGCGACTAAATCGAGGTAAGATATTCGCTAAGTATATACAGATAGGTAAATCTCGCCTTCTTGATTCTTACTTATCCAGGTCTTAATCCACTTTCCAGACCGCATATCATTTAATTTTGTATGCGCTCTCTTAATAGTACCGTCGTAGTACTGTTATTACTACCGCGTAACTACTTCTTAATAAGTCTTTAGGTACCGAAATCAAATAGTGATAACAAGAGTGAACAGCATTATTAGTAACGTTGATGGACAAAAATAAATGAACGCAATCCGATTCACGAACCATTAAAAAGCTGTCAATTTTCAAAATAAGAACGTTGCTGACAACTTTAAAAACTTTGCAGCATACTGACAAAAAAAACAAAGTTAAAAGTGCTCTCACGACGATTTCGTTTACGGGGCCACCCAGCCAATTACTGCAGCACCGAAAATTATCGAGTGAACCTGTTTCAGGCTTAATTGACAGATACCGTTACTGAATACGTAGGTACTGCTAATAATGATTATACCCAAGTAAAAAGTAAGTAGACATTCAAGCAGTCACGTCTCTCAAATTTGCGAGTTTATACAAGCGGAGCGGCAACAGCGCATCGCGGTGTAGCGGGGGCGAGCTGGCAACGTCGCGCCCTCGCCTTTTCGTTTGAGCTCTGGGATCAGCTGGGCTCGGCTCGGCGAGTTACTGGGATCGCGGTGTTTACGCTATTATTTCGTGTATCATCTAAGTATAGTTGCAGGTGCCTTCAAAGTTGCTACACAAGTAAGGCACTTCAACGTCAGGTTTAAGGTTTTTATTCGTTCACTCACACCAATACTAACTTTTGTTTATATTGTTTTAGTAAGTAATTTAGCTAAGTTCTAGGAGTATCTCTGGCTATGCCTACGCAAATAATTTCTTGTGAATAGGTTCACTAAGACTGGTATATGAGAATATCTTTATACTACGCTGTGAAGAAAGTAGGTATTACTAGTTTACATTTTAAGTAAATACTTACTTACATATTTTTCCTTACATGTGAAAAACTCTTTATTCTTATAAAAAATAGGTTTCTAACTTATAAGTACCTACCCCGCTATAAAACGATAGCGTAGATCAACTGTTCTAAAAGAAAATTGAAGATTTTACTACCTACAGTTTTACTTCTATTTTTTTATCTTTTTGCCGTGGCCGTCAAACTAAGGCTTCTAAATTCATGCTTTTATTGTAAAAATTACGGGTTCCGAGCGTATAATCTAAGTAGGTATGTATCTAACTAGCCTAGGGAGCGGCCATTTTGTAATGCGCTTCATATCTTCATGTTCTTAGCAGGTAAATAGTGCAGTGACTTAGTAGGTTTAGTAAGTTGGTACGACACTTCAACGTGTTCAATTCTAAAAAAATTCCTTATTAGCTACCAAATATTAGGCAAGTGAGTAACGAGAATCATTTCAAGAGAGGATCATATCTTTGTAAGTATTTCAATTTTAAATATGTTTAGACAAAACATTTAACGTCAAACAAAAGTACATATTCAATTGACAATTCCTTATTCTCAAATCTTATACGAGTAGGTATATATAGATCAAATGCTGTTCGTTAGTCTCGCAAAAACTCTAGAACGGCTGAGCCGATTTAGCTGATTTTGGTCTTAAAATGTTTGTCGTACTCAAGGAAAGGTTTAAAAGTTGAGAAACCAGAGTAACTGTTGGTCGGTACGAAGTTTGCCTGGTCAGCTAGTTCATTATAAAATATTTACCCAAGACGTATCTTCACAGTCATTTGATAAGCCTCACTAAGTCGGTATTTGTACTTGAGTAATTATTTTTGCTGTTTTTATTTGTTTTATCTTCCTACATTTGTTGATATTTTTTCCTGTAAGCATGGCAACCCGCTAATAACGACTGAATAAAGTAATAAATCGTGCTCTGTAACCGCCTGAACGAATTTTTGATTGCCCATTATATAAGACTATGTTGATTTACAGATATCATTACTTAAAACTGCTATTGCCTGATTTTTACTCTTAATTATATGTACTGTGTACAACCTGATGTTTATGTAAATTATAAACCCTATTTCTTCGAATGACAAGCAAGCTAGTACTATGTTGTGTGTGCATTGAAAAACCGTAAAGCTTAGTCATTAATGTCAAACTTGACATTTGTTATCGATAAAAGTTGTGGGATTTAAAACGATTTAAAACGTGATGAATTAAAAAAGAAATCTTTTTGAAAATAAATGTAGACACAGCGGGTAGATCACCTACTTATATCAATATAAATCAGTCAATGCCACTTTTTTTTGTAATTTTATAACTAAAGAACGGGCTCACCTATACAAACTAAATGTTTAGGCTTTGTTTGGACTATTTAGTAGATGGTTAAGAGTATTTAGCTATTCTCAGTTTTATAAATAGAGAACGGCTTATTACTTATCGTATTTAACGAGATTTGCAATATTGAAAGCTATACACGTGATTAACAAACCCAAAGAAGCCGTAACGTAATTATATCCTTGAAAGTTTTCAGCTTACTTACATAGGAAACCTGTACAAATTAAAGTATCCAAGGCTAAGTGTTAACCTTGTCTAAAATATCTACTAACCCAGGTTGTATATAATTAAGACTGGTGTATTGTTCCACCAACGCGATTTGAGAATTGATTGATATATCTGTATATATTTCTTCGTGTCTTCATAATACGAGTATATACCCACATGATGAAATAAATATATCAATAAATGCGATAGTGTTTTAGTTTGTTGGTTTGTTTGTTCGTCTTCTGCTCTGTAACCAAGTGACTTGCCGACTTTATTTTATTCTCAGATATAGTTTGAAGTCTGGAGAATACCATAGGCTAATTTTTCCCGGTGTCATATAACGCGGGCGATGTTGCGGTCAAAAGCTAATAGTACTAATTGTTAATATTTTAAATTATTTGGAGGCGTTCAACTTAAAATCAGCCAAAAATTCACGTAGAGTTTTCGACCACTAGCTACTCGTATTGTTTGGAAAGAAAGAAACCTAAACGGAAGATCAACGCTGGTTGTTTCAGCCGGCACTGCGCACTGCGCACTTTGTTCAGTTGGGACCGGTCTGTGACGGATAGCATTTAGTAATAAATATTATAATTTGAGTTTTTATTTAAGTTATGTTTTCTGTTGCAAATAAATATATTTCTATTTCTATAAACCGTAGTAGTGTTTATCAGTATACAACATTGTATCTTTGTGTTAGGTCATTCGGAGCCAAGCGCCGCGCGCCGTCTGGATGCGGGATGAGTCGTTGGCATTCGCTAGAGCATCGACTGCCAACGACTCATCCCGCATCCAAACGTTGGCTCAGTATACGAAATAACAGAGCGGTTGTACATATTCATATATATGAGCGATAATCCCCAACACTTAGCCGAACAAAAAGCTGAGAATTAAGTCAAATATCTACCTAAGTGATATTAGTTTTTCACTTACAACCCTGCTAGTGTAGATTTGTTCGATTCCTACCTTCATTTACAGTTGTTTTTTTTCTATAATTCAGAGTTGGTCCTATAGCGTAAGTTGTTTGTTAGAATGACTATAGTGACCCTTTTCGGCTTAGTACACCAAAAACCGATACATATATATATCGTATAGAATATAGACTTACATTTGCCGTGAAATATCGTCTGATAAATATGTCAGTGGCACGTTTAAGAAACCGATCTACTCGCGACTTGTAAAAGCCAAGATTATTAAAGAGTGAATCTGGCGCTTTCGTCGTTCGCATAGATTTCTTTATTTAAGCCCTCAAGTTTCTGATATTAGAGGAAGAAAAACCTAGGTTCTGGAAAACGTCAGCTTAAGATATTAAATTTATCGCCTTGCCAAGAAGAGAAGTAAAGGCTCTGATTTTTATGGCTCAAGCTGTAAGATGGCATTATTTTTCTGATGCTAGCTTCGATTAGCGATCAAACCCGTATTATCTAATTAGGAAACTAAAAAAACATTAAAACAAAATTACACGTACTTAATATCCAAAAAAACTTGTATTATTTCGAATTAACACTTCAAAAACGCTCTTTTTATATATCTCAACCAAAAAAACTTAACATAAGAATTTAACTTTTACCCCAGTCCAGACTAAGACACACTTTTAAAAGTACTAATCCCAAAAGATGCTCGAAATGACGACAAAATTTCTTGGCAACCCCGAGTAATGTTACCAGTGCCGTCCCCTGAGGTTGATCGCTTGATATCGTTGTCCCCAATGGTAGAACAAGTAGGTACGCTTCGCCCCAATCCTCATACTTATCACAAGTCTAGGTTAATCTTCTTTGCTCCGATATTGGAAAAAGTAATTCTACCCTGAATCCAAACTTTATTTGATTATGCGGAAAAATAATAATATGACATTTTCTTTTTAAGTAATTACCTACTCGGTTTTGTTAGTTCAACACAGAAACGTGACTTTTTATCGATTCTAATTGACAAATTTTGTAAGCTACTAAATTGGAATGAAATACAGGAAACGTCTATGATGTTGCAAAATTATTTCCGCGATGATTTATAAACTTGATTTAAGCTTAATTATTGACTCAGTTTGCTTTGCTTCTGATCGCCAATCTCCATCTTGTTTATGCAGGATAAATCAAGTCAAAAAAGGCTTGGATTGCTCGGGATCAGCGCGGTGATCCCAACAAAGCAACACTCAATGGTAGAGCCTTGACAATAACTGGAGTCACGGCCGCTTAGAAAACATTGTATAACTAATAATAAAACTACTTTTCGTCTGGCAGTAATCGGAAATATCCGGACCTGACCGGTTGCATAGAATCAATAAGAGTACCTAACTCACGCTTGACCAATGTATACTGAGATTTCAAATGTTATAAGTGACGTGAAAATTCTAGGAATACGAATTTGGAATGTATTATCATTATGCCTTACAACTGGCTCTTAGACAGCATTCAAGGTAAAGTACGTTCTAGAGTAATAATAACAATAATTAATATGTATTTGTAAAGAAAACTAAAATTACTGCGTGGGTGAGGCAGATGTGTGTAGTATGTACGAGTATATATCTACTCCACAATACATAAACATAGCCGGAGTTGGTGGCATGTAATTAACAAGGATGAGTAATGAATAGTAGTGACGCCTCCCGACTGACTACACTGAAATGTATAGTTAAATACCTATTATGGTACTAATATACAAACCGTATTGAGCCATATAAAAAAAAAATATGGTAATGCATGAAACTACAATAGAAACACAAAAGAAAAACAATATCATTTACTACATACGTACCACGACAATAATGTTTGTTATTTTGTTTGAAAGTTGAAAGAGCCAGGAATGTTCTTAGATATGTTTGATGAAAATCGGCCCAAGATGGCTGTGGGCAAAATGGCGGATAACATAATATTTTTACTACTCCCTCAATATAGGTATCAAATGAAAGAACTTGACTAGTAGAGTACTAACCACCATAATAAGATAGCGTACTAATTTCTTTTTTATATGTTGCACAAAATGTCTTTAGAACAGGAATCGGGAAATATTGCCTTATTTAACTAAAACTCTATAAATCGTAATAATATATCCAACGAAGATATCTGCTCAAAACAGCTTTGCTAATTTTATGTTGGTAGTCAACATCGAGTTTATAAAAAAATATCAAGTAAATGAATATTACAGCCGACAAATCTACATTTAGGTTGAGAATAAATGTAAGTAAAACAACATTTTAATATTTACTCCATATTGACGTAAGTGTATGACTGATCTATCAACCCGAGCTGTTTGATAAGCCGACATGTTCCGTTGATCTGTACTGCCCCAATTCAGACTGTATCGTAATTAATAATTCATTAGCTTATTGAATAATTCCGAAGGCACCGTTTTCGTCAAACTGTATATCCGTTATGTAAAACTGACATTTGTTTTTCAAGATATTGTTGGTACGGACTGAAACTACATCTAACGAAACTAGATGGTTCTAATAAATAAATAAATAAAAATGGTAAACATCCTACTAATCCTATAAACGCGAAAGTTTGTAAGAATGTATGTGTGTATGTTTGTTACTCTTTAAAACTACAGAATAGCTTAGACTCTGAATTAACACCTGAAGTGTTCCCGCGGGATGATCAAATATGTACCGCGGGTAAAACCGCGAGTAGCTGCTAGTTAATCATAAAAATCATAATACTCGTAATACATGATAATGATGTAAGAAGTTACAAATGAACTTTATCGGTCGATATAGTGACAGTTGTCATCGACAATATCAAGACATTAACATTTGTGCTGTAGTCAAAAATCGATAACAGTTTTTGAATTCTATCAATATTGGCCTACTATAGAGTACTAAATAATATTTAAAATGCAGCATAAAAAATAAAATATACTGAAAAATAACTTTCAGTACAAAAACTTTGCAAGTGTTGCTTGCCTTTGTTAAAATTAATGTTATACAAGTTAGTCTCCAATAACTCTGAGCTCAGCAAGCAATAAATACCTACGAAATTCGACTTCAATTCAGAATTTAGATTGTACCAATGAATCTAATTTAATTCAATTAACTTTGTGTTGGTAAAGTTTATTTCGGCTGTCTAACAGAAGGTCGTTTCAATTTTGTACAAATATAAACACGAGACGAGACGTTAACTGTACACTTAATATGGCAGAATATAAGAATTTAGAAAAAATAAATAAGAATTTAGAAACTTCAAAAACACAATTCTTGTACATATATAATAGTTCTTTTTGCATTGTGCATGCTATATAACTTTTTTAGTTACTTCGATTTTAAAGACAAATCTCTGATACGATTTTCATAATATTGAAATGGGAGCAAAACAAGATTGTTTTTAATTCGGTCCAACCGTCTCCGAGACATCAGGTAACAAACATGCCCAGCGTATTGAGAGCTCTATCCTTTTTAGGAAAGTCTTTAAAAAAAATTATTACGCGCAAGCTGTAGAATAAAAGAAAATTCGAGTGACAAAGTGCACCTTGACAGCTTTAATTTGTGTTACTCACGCAATTTTGTAATTATAAAATGTTTCTGCCTAGTTAGCACAGTAAATTAATGACATTAATTAAGTTATGATATGAGTTACATTGTAGCTAATAATATTGGTTTATCCTCGAACTTAATGTTGCAATAATACGAAATAGTAATACTGCACGTGTTTCGAGCGATTACTAAGAATTATGTTTCAATCAGTTTACAATGTATATACATCATTTATATATATTCAGCGGAACAGCACAAGCGGCGAAAATATCTTTCTAAAGTAAAAACCTTGGTTCTGGAAAACGTCAGCTTAAGATATTAAATTTATCGCCTTGCCAAGAAGTGAAGTAAAGGCTCGGATTTTTATGGCTCAAGCTGTAAGATGGCATTATTTTTCTGATGCTAGCTTCGATTAGCGATCACACCAGCTCATTTTATTTCCCAAAACTTATCGGAGAGTTTGTTCGATTCGACGCGTGACCAAAATGCCGGTTTTATCATGCACAACCTATAAGCATTGCCTTTAGCGTGGTAATGCGGCTAGCATACTCGGCACGTTGCCCTTTGGTTGTGGGTTGGTGCATTTGGATTTTCTGTAGATCTTTAAAGGTCTATAGGTAATCTTTCTGCTTTATTTTTTTGTTGTTGTTGTTGTATTTAGTCATTTCGTTTTTGGTAATAAGTCTAAAATGTTCCATACATTGGACACATTTTTCTTGCAAACGTGTTTGAAATTTCAAACACGCCGTAAATTACAAGAAAAATCGTGTCACATAATAAATCAAAAGCTCCTCTTTCAAAATAATCATTTCATACTAGTGAAGCTGTAACCCTTTGATGTACCTATTCATATTTATTATTCTAGCGTCTTCTGGCTCATAAGGTCTCCTTTTACGAGCGTAAATATGTATTACTACAATTATTTCTTTGGCAAAAGAGATAGGAAACAAAGAACACATTTCTTTATACGACAATGACAATAAAACTCGGTTCTTTACAATGTTTATTGTATCAGTTATGAATAAGAAACGTGTAGCATTCAAGGTGTGTAACCTAATGACAAATGCACGAGGCAGCGTTATCTGTCAATATTTTGTTGCATAAAAGATAAGGAGAAGGTATAGTATATATAGTATCAGTCGGTGAAATCGTGTATATGACCTTCTAGTGCCTCTCGGCTTCAGACTTTCTGACTGATCGACATCTTTCATTTTATAGAACTAATAAAACGCTGCGTGAAGAACACGGTACATGGTATGGGTAGCACAATACCTTTCCATTCCTATAAAGGTTGTCTGGAAGAGATAGCTTTTGGGCGATAAGACCGCCTTTTGTGCCATGTTCTTTGTTTTTTTTTTATATTTTTGTGTTGACAATAAAGAATTATTGTATGGACTATTATTTTAGTTTCGGGAGTAATATAGTTACTATGCTTCATAAATAGTAGATACATACGATATGCAAGCTATTTTTACCCGACTGCGTACTTAAACTTGCACTTGGACGCATTCAAGGACAAAGATAAATGCTTAATTTCCGTTTCCTACATGGATATTTTACGCCTACCTACATTCTAGATCTTGTCTATAATAACAAATGGATTAAAAAAAAAAAATTAAATAAGTAAATTAACTATTTAGTGACATTTGTTTGCATTTTTGTGAGGCCTACCTCATTTATTTATCTAGCATGTTAAATAGAAATGATTGATATTTTTATCAAAATATTTTTTTTTTATTATAATATTCGTCTCATTTTGTGATGGTAGTAAATTCATTTGTAGTAACATTAAATTCGAATTATTTTTTTATCACAAAATTATCAATTGTAACAAAAAATTGTAATAATAATCCGTGTAAATGGCTGTACAGGCTACACAAATATTTATTTTACTCAAATAAAGGAAGAGAACTGTACGCTGAAACACAAGCCCTGCCTAGTTCGGCAACAGATACCTACTCAAATTATTGTGAAAATAAAAACTAGCCTTAATTATGTCTTATGTATTTGTATCAATTTTTTTATTGAATAAATAACATGCAAATGAAGTATTACTAATTATTTATTACAGAAAATTCACGTATAATTTATTGTACTCCTAGTGGCGGCCTTATCGCTACAAATAACCTCATTCAGGTAAGATAATAGACCTTTAATAAAATACTTCAACTCAATTATTGTGATAACGTCGCAGATAGAACTAGTTTTTGCTTTGCTGTTATATAAACCTATGTAGTAGAACTATAGATATATTTTACAAGTGATTGCCTGTTTCTCTGCCCACGCTCTACTCATGTTTTATGGCCCAAGCCAGTGAACGTCTACTAGTGCAATTTAAACATTTATTGCGTAAGATTTACAATGGAATGAAACTTTGTGACGGTGACTATGCAAGTAATTAAGTGCGTAACTATGAAAGGAAAAGAAAAATACACACAAAATACGAGTATAACGTTCTCTAGGAGATTTTCGTCATCGTCCTTTGCCTTCGCCATTGTCATGACGGCCTCCTAGACAGACCGTAACTCTGCATTGGAGAGTTTTTCCGCGTTCGCCGAAAAAATGGCGTCTCTGTCTGTATATTTATTGCAGGCTAGGTAATGATTCTGCAAGTTTTAATGTTTAATATCGGTAGATTATTAACCATTCATGTCTTGTTTATGTACATAAGTGTGGACAAGCGATATAAAGACGGAATAGAGTGGTTTTCGTGTTCCCGGGAAATCTCCATAGAAAGCCTGGTAAAGTCTCCACCGCTATACGAGGGTAGGTACATGATGACTTACTTGACCACGATGACTTATTATTTGATATTTGACTTAACTATATTGATTAATAACTTGAAAATTGATAAAGTTGACGAAGGCGAATATACAGACCGTATGGTGCCATATGTCAAAAGAAAAAACTCTGTATTGACGTTCCTCGTACCTTGTACGGTAGCAATTAGTACGTTTTTCCTTAAATCAGAGGAACTATAAGTTGGGTTTTTAGGCTAAACTGTCGAAGAGGGTTTATTTATTTAATCAATACACATAAGTAAAGTATGTGTAGTAGTGCAATGGTTCCGGTACAATGTCGCCAAAACGTAGCATTATGAGTTTGTGAACACTCATGTGTGACGAGAGACGACGGACCATTCTAGTCATCTGTTTCATTTAAAATTACTTCTTCTTGGAGACGATATAAAACAATGACTTAGTCAAATGTTACACTGTACTATATTTATAGGCAGGGATTTGTTAAGTTATTTTTTTGCACTTTTTCTGGTTGCAAAAAGGTCAGATTGCAAGTCAGGATCCCAAAACCGTTTGAATATAAAACTAATTTCTGATTGATTCTTACGAAAACTGACTGCCAGCTCTCCACGCTGGGATTTTAACAGCTACACGGGTTTACATTCATCACATTAATCTAGCTGTACCATATTAGTCATAGATATTCTACTTCCTTATAATGGAGGTAGCTGAAACACTTATAACCCAGGTTAAACAACAGTTTCTACGGAACTGAAGTGTCAGAACTGACGCAGCTTAAGACGTAAGCAGCTTACACAGAACAGCTTAGATTTAAGTCGAGAGCTGAGCTCGCAACGCCTGGAACGTGATACGGAAGAGAACCGGATTTTGACAGTTCATTAAAAGTTAAGCTTAACAGTTCTTTTTTCTCTCCAAAAATGTGAACAGGCGGTTGTAAACAGAAATGATATAGAGATGTTATTGTTACTCTTAACAATACAAGTAATAATTTATGAAAAAAGTTTCTACCGATTTCCATTACGGCAGGCGCTGAAAGAACTTTCTCGGTTTGATCATCCAAAATCTAGGCCGATTCAGATAGAAATAAAATGGGACCACATGGAACATGGAAGGTAAAGCAAAAAAATCTTTTTTCATATAGATCCATACAAAGAAAAAATAAAGTCGAATAGAGTGAGTGAGTGAGTACCCCCCTCTTTGGAGGTCTGTTACGAATTTTATAAATATCTATTTGGATAGAAGTTACAGTCTTCAGGATTTAAACTTACGAGACATAAAATAGTACCGTATAGTAAAATAGTACGAGAGAATGATGTCAACATCGAAAATATATTTAATTAAAACACAGAAGCAAAGAAAAAAAACATTCACAGTAATAAAAAGATAGAGTAAATTTTAAATATTATAAGGGCTTGTCGTATTAAATACAAAATAAAACGATAAGATAAATACCTCGTGCTAAGGGAATTAATTTTCCCATGACCATACTAGGGCCACTGTAGCGCCCAAATTTTTTTTTTAGTTGTGGCACTACCGGTTGTGCCTAAGCTAAAAAACAGACAGTTTCGAATGTGCTAGCACGAACATTCACTTATCGAGAATAGTGTGATTTAGGTCAAATATTTCGGGCTAACGAGGTCAGTGCATTCCGTTTTAAACCATAGTATTGATCATTTATTAAGAAGTCTATGTGTAGTGATGTGGGACCTGGATTCTTGATATTGTTATGATATGATACACTGTAGATAAAAATAATATAAATTATTTATGATTTTTTTTTAAAAAACTTTAAGTGTCAGTCTATTAATTACAATTTAAATTAATATTATTTCTACCAAAGATAACACATGGCAACCTTTTACTACTACCATCTTTGATTTGTACAGCACGGCAACTTTACAGTCGACGATGACAGCAACAAGTTTTTTTTTTCTTCTGTTCTCTTACGAGGGTTTGGCTTCACACGGTTTGTGAATTTGCCATCTTCTCGATTTTACATTTTAAAAAGACATTTGCTATCGACAAAGATGATTTATCAAAATATTACGTCAAATTGGTAAAATCATGGAATGATATGAAACGAAATTTTGATTCCAAATTTTGCTGACGTCTAAAATTCTGTCAGAAATTCTCTATTTTCACTTAACCCAGTCTAAATGTATTCTAAGTGCTCTCTGAGTTGAAATAATTTAACATAAAATAGAGTAGGAAATTCTCACTTAAAACAGTCCTACTGTATTTACTGTGAAGCTTACCACTTCATCGCCTGTATTTGATTTTCTAACCTAAAATTTTCAAAGAAATTTTATTTTGTGAATAGTGTAAAAAAAATAAAACCTTACTTAGCTCAGTCGTTCCATAAAATATGTTAAAGTGAACGGTTCATGCCTATACATCGACTGTGTCCTCTATAACCTAAAATTGACTAAGAAATCCTAGTTTCTCGCTTAACCTAGTCTTACTATATGTCAGAGAGATCCGCGTATGCTTCATCATAGCGGCATCGGCTGTCTTCAATAGCCTAAAATAGAGCGAGAAATTCTCATTTCTCTCTTATTCCAGTCGTTCTATGATTCATACCTATGCATTGACTGTCTTCTATAACCTAAAATATAGTAAGAAATTCACGCTTAGGCCGTTCCTACTGTAATTATGTGACGTATGTATCGACTGTGCCCTCTGTAACTACTATGTTACCTAAAGTATTGTAAAGATATTCTCAGTGAACTCAGTGGTACTATATTATTATGTAAAAGTGAAGTGTAGACTATTTCAATAAAAGTTTATAATACGTTATCAGCTGATATAAAGCGTGAAGGCGATATCTGAAGTTTAGTAAAGCATTAAAACAATTTCATATACTGAAAGCATATTACTCAGGTGGTATGTTATGGTTAAATTAATTGAATTAACTAATACATTACGCTGCTCTCTGGTGGTGGGTTGGAGCATTTAGATTATCTGTAGAGCTTAAATGGTCTATAGGTAATCTTTCTGCTATATTTTTTTGTTTTTGTTGTTAGTTATTTTGTTTATATTAATTAATTATTGACGTAATTTGACATATCGTAATAATGTGCGTCCTCCTCTCTTTGAAGTTTGCTGTGCCCGACCACTCTGATCTCGACAGTGTGTGGATCCTTCCATTGGTCAATTTTTAACATCATGTACTGTACGGAAGCAATGAATGATCTGAATCTGTTCATACCTGTGCATCGGCTGTGTCCTCTGTGTGTACTGTGCCATGGTCTGTGCGCAGCGAGCATGGCTAGGCGGAGCGCATGCCGAGCCGCCGCTAGCTTCGAGCCATGACGTCAACTCAACACTAACACCACACTACACTACACTGCACTTGTTGACTCGACTGACACTCGTACCTGTGGACAACGTCACATATGTTACTACTAATAATAAAAATATGGGACAACATTCACACAAAGGTCTTCAGGTTCCAAACTAGGCAAAGCCTGTGCTATGGTAACCTGATTACTGATATACATACTTATATACACATATATATATAATGAAATCCAGACACAGGTCAAACAGACATGTTCATGCACACAAACGATTATCTGTCCGAGGATCGAACCCGGGACCAGCGGCGCAGAAGACAGGGTTGCTGCCAACTGCACCAACCTACCAGACAAATGAAATGAAAAGTGACAGATTTTTAACAAGTTGTTAGAAAAAAACCCGACTACTAATTCTTTAAACCTATGTAATTGTATCATCGTTAATTTCCTTTTTTTATTATGATGTATCCAGAGTCACTCTCATGACTAAGACGAATCTATTGACACCACTCACATCAAAATACGAAAAGCCATTTGGGCGTGTCAAAGAAATACATATACATACACTCGAAAAACATTACCCTCGTACTTTCGCAGTCGGGTAATAAGAAGAAGCTTCTAGTTTCTACTTATTCTCGACTAATTTTTATGTGTATTATTTGATTTCTCAGTCAGAAAACTTTTTGGATCAAGTGACACAACTAAAACTCGTGTACGGTCTGACAAAACTGGACTAAAAAAACGCAGAATTATTTGTCAGCCAAAGCAGAGCTATTTGAGGTACTTCTGTACCAAATCATTTGGTCATTCGATCAACATCGCGAGCTTATCTATGCTGAAATATAACTAAGATTTTTATGTTTTAAACCCCCACTTTTCCGTTATTTTGAAATGTCTTCAAAGACTGAATCGACAAAAATACCTAGAACTTATAATACACCGAATACGAAATTTCAGCAAACATACAAACATAAAAATCTTAACAGACAGACGAAGACCCGATGCAGAGACGCTTCGCTCACTCGGTCCATTATGATGTTATACGATTGTTATTTTTGTCCACGTAAATGTAGAATATAGGACAAGTCCTGGTATACTATTTTTATCCATGACTCATCTTGACTGTCGTGAAATCATCAAGCAAATCGTAGCAACTGACCTCGAATAAGGACAATGAATTAATTTCTTATCATACTAATAATTCACATGGTTATCTTTGAGGCTCACATGACCCACAAAACTTTAGTTAGAGCCTGACTTTTCAGCAAAGATCCCGATGCCCTGTCATTATTTTACGTCACTATTAACGCTGCACCTAGCTTTAAGTGGACAAGCTTTGGTCAATATTTATCATAAGAGGCAAGACCAAATGATTCAATGTACAATCATCTCACATCGTTTCTCGTGCGTGTCCAATTTCGTGGCAATCATTACTTTCCATCAATCCACGAATGATTAGTCATCACAAGTGTACATAACAATAATCGAATTCATATCGTATTGCAGTTATATTGATAATATCTATGACTCGCTCGTTTCATTTAGGTCATCGGACTTGGATATGACGTGGGTATGATTTTAGAGCTAATATATATTATTTTTATTTATCACTGAAAGTTCGGTTTCGGTTTCGGCCAAAATTGGCCTAAACTTTTGCCGAAACCGAAACTGATTTCGAAAGTGGTCGTGCACGCTCGCTTAAGTTCGTTTCTGGCGGCAACGCTTTTTCGAACGCTGGCGGCCCTGTTCGTTGTTGTCGTGTTACCATCAACATACGTCTTACATTATTACAGCAAGGTCTACCTTAAGGGAAAGGGTATAGTCCACCACGCTAGACAAAAGCGTGTTTAATGCCAATGAGGGCGGCATGGTCTCGTCTAGCTCTCACCTTAAAATATTAAAGATTAAAATAAGGGTGTTGAAACTTCTCTAATCTTTTATGGATTCTGCAAATATTCCTGCCTTCTCTGACATTCAGAACTATTGTGTTCGGAAATAAAAAAATAAAGTTTTAAAGGTGTTTTGCCATGCCATGTATTTGTATTTTACCCACAGCAGTTGTAGTGGCTCGCTGAACTTTGGAAACTTCGGAAGCCAGTATATTTTACTTCAGCCTATCCCAGTCAGCCTAATTGGACGCTGCTGTTGACCGATCGCGATCTCTACTGCTTTACCAGACATAAGAATATGAATAGCGATACTGTAGTTTTCTTTTGATGATAACGTCCTTGTATCTATACCATTGTTTCTGGCTTCTACTTTTTAGTTTATACTATAACGTGCAGAGATTTTGGTGGTACAATTCTTTCTGCAGATTTAGTAGCATATGTGGACCACTTGTAATTTTATTTAGTCGTTCAAAAACCAGATAACACGACAAACAAACAAACTACGTCAGTATAGTACAGTTAGTGTCCTTTTAACCTGTCAGTGTCGTTGTAGAAACGCTGCAATGTAACTTGGAGCTAAGTAATGGACAAGCCTAGGCTGGGTACAATCACGAATTAGTTTACCTAGCTAGACTTAAATTCTTACGACTCAGAATGTAAATTCAAATATTTATTCCTCCGAAGGTGAACTGGATAATACCGAGTTTTAACAATAAGATCTATAATGCCGCATTTTGCTCGATAATGAACTTTCGTGCGCGAGTCCGACTCGCACTTGGCCGATATTATTGTTAGATAAACTCTGTTTTACATCCCATTCACGATGAAGTTTGACTTAGGCGATTATACGACCTTCAATTTCACCTACGGCTTGTTATCCAAGTCACAGTAGACACAAATTAAAAAAACTTTTAGTAAACATAAACAGCCAGCCAGCTCGCGAGTACGGAAAATTCCACCTTCCTAAGAAATCAACACGAATGCTTGTTAGTTTATTGTGGACGATTAGAAAGTCGTTAAAACACTTTAAAAACTAGACAAGATGGATTTCTGAGAACTGGTTCCCGTTATGTGATACCAAAGACCGCGCATTTACCTGCGCTGCCCATTTTAGCAATGGAGAGACGGTTCCTTCAAGACACAGATTTCTAGCTTAGTAGACTAGGCTAATTCGGATAGTACATGAACTTGGCTACCTAACGGCTAGTAAGTATATGACAAATCGGCAAATTTTTCCGTTCACCTCAAGAAATCGGTCTTGTGTTGCCGTGTCATTTGACGAGATTTATACGAGATGTATACTCGTATGACGTCGTAGTGAGAATTCGGTAGACAACATTTTGTCGTTGCATTTGTTTGCTTTATTTTTCTATAGGTAGTGACTCACCCTAGTGCTACTTTATATGCCGCCTGAAGACGTCTAAGATTTTTTCCTAGCAGAAATCAACCTAAAATTTAACGTCTTACATGACAATAGCTTATTTTGCCATGTGCCTGTACAAATTTTCAGTTATATTATGTAAAAACAAACTGCTGGACTGATTGTGTTTAAATTACTCTCTTTAAAAGTATCTTTGACCCTTCAAACAAAAATTTGTTGGTGTCAATGTTAGTTCAGTAGGCAACATATACAAAAATAAAAAGTTTAGATGAGTAGAGAACCTCCTCCATTGTGAACTAGGTTAAATATAAGCCAAATATAAGCTTTAATGAAGAAATCTTTCCATTACTTTAGTAAGTATGCAATAAAATGTAATGATATGAGTATTAATTAAAATAGTAGTGCATGTTTGTAAACATTAGTATGAAGTCTAACTCTTTCTGACATACTACAGGCTAAACTAATTTTGATGTGTGAGGTGCCACTGGATTTTTCTTTACCTGTAGATGGTTTTTGACTATACTGCTTGCATCCCACATTAGTCAAAAGTTTTTGCAGTTGGGCTTTTAGAAGTTGGTTCTAATCACTTGTTTTACTGGATGGACATCGGCTGAACATTATTCTTATTCTTTTAAAACTTTGTTTCTTAGTTACTACACCGGGATAATTTTAATTATAAAAAGGTAATAACTACTACAAAAGAGATCCTGATTGAGTTGCAAACTATTTATAATCTGTGGAAACTATAATAATGATACAACTAGGTGCTGGAATGCAGCAAGCGCAGCATGCTATATAAATCCACCGACAAGCAACCTAATTTAAATAGTCAGAGGCCTAACTTTTGTGGTTTGAAGCCAAGAAATACCTTATTTAAGAACATACTTGTTAAATTGTCTATGAACTTGAAATAAAACACCAGACACATCTGAGTTCATATTATCTATAACCAAAGAATTTTTCTTCGTTTCAAGAAATAGTGGCTAATAATGCAGATTATTTTTATTGTAGTTTTAAAACTAAAGTCAAGTGAAAATGACAATCTTATCTGTCTAGGTCTAATAATGTTATTGCTGTTGTTAGTCTAAAATATTCTACTACTGGGCTAAGGTCTCCCCGAACATAAAACATGGCAAACCTTCCCAGGCTTTGTTTTGAAGTTATATGTGTATACAATAATGAAATCTGCACAATCTATTTCTGGAGTGAGCGAAGCTAACAGGTTTTATAGGTTATCAGGATATCAGACTCTTGCTTGCATTTTGACTAGATTTCGATAACCTCTATTGCATGGTTTTAAATAATGGAATAGTTAATGTGTTCTTAGGTTAAAGGCATTAAAATTGTGTAAATTAAACAAGATGGTTCAGATACTGGCAAAATACCTAAACGAGAAAAGTTTTTTAGTGGAAACCAAGGCATTTTTGGTGTTCTCAGGATATTAATATTTTATCAAGTAATCCTAGAGTACCCTAGGTAGGTAAGACCTTTCTTTGGCAATAATTAGAACTATATCCTTTATTTAAAAATGTAGTACTCCATGCACCACAATGTAGCAGATTTTATTAATGAATGGACAGATTTAGTGGTCTGTTCATGTTAAGTTTATCATTTTCTATGTTATGTATATTCTATGTTAAAATGATAATTTTGATGCAATAGTAATTCTGAAATAATAATGCTTTAGGTGGGTCTAGTTATATTCTGTCTTGTCTTCAATTTTAAAGGGCAATATGGTTACCACAAAATCTGATAATGACTAATATATACTATAACTTTCTTGATTATAAATAAGTAGATATGTATATCTATTTTTCAGGTGAAAAATATTGTAAATAATAAAGAGATTATTTACTGATCTGCCTAGCAACAGCAAGAGGAATAATCTATGTTAGTTATCTACTTTATCTAAGGTAATAATGACTTATGAGGTAGGATAAACATTTTTGTGAATTTTCACATAAGGCTAAACTTAGTTTTGATATGGATGTTTTTAGGTAGTGGGACATCATTTGACAAGTTTAAAATAAACGATTATGTGTTAAATAGTTCTGAAATATTAATACTAAGACATAAAAGCAGGTTTTACACGAGATAGGTACCTACACACTTGTTTCATGTAGTTTTGAAAAGGTTATACCTAGATCAATTTTAGTCTCACTTTTAAATGGGCTAAAAGCAACTCACATTTAAAATTAAATATTGTGTTACTTCATAAAACTATTAGCCTGGTTGAGGCGCAACTGACCGGAAATAAATAGATCGTTATTTTTTTTAAGTTATGGAATATGACTTCCGTTTTATGGAGCAATACCTATTTTGAAGTTACACTTCAAATTTCAAGTTTAGAACATCGATTAACTGCGTCAGCCACGAGTTAGTAAGTTGCCACGAGGCCGCGAGCGGAGCGCCCGAGTAGGCCTATCGCGAGCTTTCAACACAGGCCGTTCACATTCCTGCCTGCTAGCCACTTGCAACGGATGCACAGCTATTTCGACCACCCGACCACTGGCCAAAGGGCACACGACCAAAATAACAGTGTCACCGTCTGCAGATAACGTACCTTACATAAGAACCACTCCTCACCACGTGCATCACCAAATCATCACCACATACTCGCCAGGGTTTATGTAACCCACACACGAGATATGCGCAGTTAAAATAGAACTCGGTTTCGACGGAAAAACTGAACACAGCAAAATATTTCAAACTTCGAACTATCCACATAAAAATCACTCCAGAAGGTACCTAACGTGATTCCTGACCGATCTAGAGCAAATTTATAAAAGGAACACTCACCGTTTAGCTTAAAACCTACGTGGAAGCTCCCAACGGGACTTTGTTCACGAAACACGCACGGACACGCAACTAACTAAACTAACACTCACAAAATCATACAGAAAGAACTGTTTTACACTATCGCCTACAACACCCTATGTGATATTACGATAAATGACGTGTTTAGAAATTTCGAAAAGTCCATTGAACTGTTTCGGTTGAAATTTACGTCCAGCGAAATTATAGGTACGGAATGGCAACGCTGTATAGACTACGTGTATATTTCGCGAGGCGGCCGCTACGCGGCGCTGCAGTCGGAGGGGGGCGGAGCCGAGCGGGGTGCTGGCGCGCGGGAACGAGACGCTCGCTCGTACACATCGCGGTGCCACGTACTCGATACAATATTTTTTTACTGAGTGTGTTTATGGTATTGTATGTCGAAACTTGGATTGTTTAGATCGCTAAGACATTAGCGGATGGTGGCGAGCGGTGCGGTGACTGGTGACCTTTTCGAAGTATCGCGTCACCGCGGGTGGCGATAACGCGAGGTCGTCGGTCGAGCGCGCGACGTTGCCAGCTCGCGCGCCCGCCTCACGCCATTCGAGTCGCGCTCTCGAGCCCACGTTCACAGATTACGAAAGTCAGCGAAATCCCTGTGGCCCTTTGATACCTAGATAATAGGTACCTACATAATATTATGAGTACGTATGTGCCTAGCGCCGAGCGCGCGACAGCCAGAGACAAGCCTAGACACGCATTATTCGTACGTGCTAACCTACATATGCATACCTCTGCTCAGACCGCAGGCTGTAAACAACTTACTATATCTATGTACATCGCTACATTCACATTTTGCGGTCGCTTATTTTATGTGCCTACTCTAAACTCGTCTGAATGCCTACTTACCAACTTTCATACTAATGGCGTAGAATGAGAAATAACGATGCCTCCATGGCGTCGTTCCAGGACATTTTTGCTAAATGTGGTCCCCGAGGAGGTATTATGTGGTTTCAGTGCTGTAGACGGCTGGAGGCAGCAGTTTGTCATATCGATCTCCTTTTCGGAGATACGTATCAATCCATAGCTTCCCTCGGCTCGGCACGGATCTCCTTTGTGAATGTGCATAGGCCAAATTGCGGATTCGGGACTTCACTTATCTTCGAAAGCTAGTAGCCCTCTCCGACAAGTTCTTACGATGTTATACTTGTCAGTTAAAACAAATGATACCAACCTAATTATTTATAATCTGCATATGAGTGAAAAACTTAGAGGAGTATGCCTGAATCTGAGATCGTACTCGCGCCCTCGAATACCACTAACTTTATAACTAAATTATATAATATGAATAATCTACTTAGGTACCTAACTATTAGCTATAGCAATCTCTTTCAGGCAACCGTTTGATTTTCTTCGCTTCTCTTCGTCCCATCAGGGTTTGTTACGTACCTGAGTCAACTTTCAAAAGACCTATTGTCTAAACTATTTATATATAAGAGCTAGGTGGTGGGTATACAGACTTTAACATACATAAGACACAGTTTTAAATTAGTCAAATCGGCCAAGAGCTTATCGTGATGTCGCGAGTACTACTTTGTTACTAACCACTACTAAGTGCGTTAAATTTGTTTGCAGTACATGACTATGTACAAGTCACGTAATGTTATTTATTTATTAGTATTTTTGACAGTATAGTGGGGTTACTATGAGGATTTTATATATTCAGGACATATGCTCATAACCTATACGCAAATCAAAAGAAATTATACGACGATTTAGTATTATTAAAATATATTTTTCTGACAACAATTAAATTATTTTACCACTGGTAGGTACTAAATTCATCTATCTTACTAATATTAGTTAGATGAAATACACACTCCAAGTTTGATAGCTTTACTGCAAAGAATGTATGTAAGTCAACATACAAACGTCGATTTTATTACAAACTTTTACAGAATTACTATTTAAAGAACTTCGCAAGAAAGCTGGAGTATTTTCAATCACTAATATACTGACATGCATAATACGGCTTATAAATCAAAGACAAATCCGACTGAGTCCGTTTGGCTAAGCGCCAGGGCGCCCTTTCGGTATAATTACATGACTTTTTGTTTACTTGTGTCTGTACAAACGTACTGTCATGATATTTTTGTACAAATATGTATTTCGAATCTCGGAATGTGAAAAACGATATAGATAAAGAAATAGATATAGTTTTAAATTATTATTAAATTTAATAATTCCTGTTTTCATATGTGTTTTTGTATTTTTTTCTTGTTTTATCAATGATAGTGCGGACAAATACATAAGTAGGTATAATATAATAAACCTACGACATATTACAGAATATTTTTTTTAATCGTTTATAGTTAGTCATTAATTATTGGTTATAATATCCTATCGCGAATAGGCTCGTGGCTGTAAAAATTGTCCTACATTTGAACTCGTAGTAGACCGTATCTCGGAAGGCAGTGTTCCTCTCGCTCGTACATGTTTTACGCATAATACTTAATACTTGTAATAAGTATTATGCGTAAAACAAAAAAAAAAAACAAAATAATAAATAAAACACTGGCGATTTTGACTACACAGGCAATTTTGAATTACGGTTTTCGAAATACAAATGTATGAATAAATATCTGTATAAATTTGAAATTAGAATCCCTAACCAAAGAAGAGATATTTGAGATCAAAGTGGCCAGTACGACAAAACGCCAATTTCATATGTAAGGACCTAATATCTATTAGATTTCACACAGGCATAAAACATATGCGCAAACAAGTCAGAGAAACATAGTGAGATATGAAAATAGTGAGATATGAAATGAAGTATCAAATCATATAATGTATACCTACATATGTTTTAAACTACTTTTATCTATCTCGTTATGTTTATTATATATTATTATGTTTACCTCGCTAAGGCCGTTTCAGTTTTGTGATATCTTGTACGTGCATGGTTGCCTGGAAGAGATCGCTTTAAGTGACAAGGCCGCCATTAGAAATCTAGCATGTTTTTTTGTATTGTTTGTTTTTCAATAGTGTTATAAGCTGGTTTTTTAATAAAGAGTTCTCTTATCTTATAAATTTTGTATGAAATTATACAATTATTTAAGATGCAAAGTATCACATAGCATTATGTATACTTATGTATGAATAACACTGATATAACGCAATAATTACACAAGCTAATATAATTATATGCATATAATACATCCAAGGAAACCTTTAATATTTCTACAAGGTCGACTGAAAACGGACGGAAAGGACAAAAGAAAAAAATAAGAATAAAGGACTCTTATATACAGTCTCCACCGCTTTACGAGGGTACATGATATGACTTTGTCTTGACCACGATGACTTATTGCTTAATATTTGACTTAACTTTACTGAAGAATAACTCGATTGATAAACTTGTCGCTGGCAAATATACAAATCGTATGGTGCCATTAATCAAAAGAAAAAATAAATAAACATACCGTACATCTCATTCAAGGAAACTAAGTCACATCAACTGCGCGAAGTATAAGTACTATGATTCTTATCTACGGCGGGTTCAGCCAGTATGCAACTACGTGATAATCTCTGACTCTGCCACGATCGATGCCTGGCACTCTCACGTTATTTACGTTCCTATATGTATGTACTGGTCTAGAATATACAATTTGATGTTTTGCGTTTTATATTATCGAGATAACGGATGGAGTTCCCCATTGGATTATCCAATGAGGAACTCCTTTTTTTTAAAGTCTGTTAAGAAGTATCCTATGTACTTTCCCGGGGTCCAATCTACCCGTCCTTTCTTTTTTTAAATTTCATCTAGATCGGTTTAATAGTTTTGGCGTGAAAGCGAGACAAACAGACAGAGTTACTGTCGCATTTATAATATTAGTTAGGATTAGGATTACGGATTTTAGTGGCATCAGATATATTGCTTAGTTAAATCGAAATATGTATTTATGTGTGCATACATGTATTTCAGTATTTTGCCATTGCCAGAAGGAAAGTAAACTTTATAGTGTACAGAATACAATTGAAGTGATATTACAGAAGAGCCTATAACGTCTATTATAGTGTACAGAATACAATTGAAGTGATATTACAGAAGAGCCTATAACGTCTATTATAGTGTACAGAATACAATTGAAGTGATATTACAGAAGAGCCTATAACGTCTATTATAGTGTACAGAATACAATTGAAGTGATATTACAGAAGAGCCTATAACGTCTATTATAGTGTACAGAATACAATTGAAGTGATATTACAGAAGAGCCTATAACGTCTACTATAGTGTACAGAATACAATTGAAGTGATATTACAGAAGAGCCTATAACGTCTATTATAGTGTACAGAATACAATTGAAGTGATATTACAGAAGAGCCTATAACGTCTATTATAGTGTACAGAATACAATTGAAGTGATATTACTGAAGAGCCTATAACGTCTATTATAGTGTACAGAATACAATTGAAGTGATATTACAGAAGAGCCTATAACGTCTATTATAGTGTACAGAATACAATTGAAGTGATATTACAGAAGAGCCTATAACGTCTATTATAGTGTACAGAATACAATTGAAGTGATATTACAGAAGAGCCTATAACGTCTATTATAGTGTACAGAATACAATTGAAGTGATATTACAGAAGAGCCTATAACGTCTATTATAGTGTACAGAATACAATTGAAGTGATATTACAGAAGAGCCTATAACGTCTATTATAGTGTACAGAATACAATTGAAGTGATATTACAGAAGAGCTTATAACGTCTATTATAGTGTACAGAATACAATTGAAGTGATATTACAGAAGAGCCTATAACGTCTATTATAGTGTACAGAATACAATTGAAGTGATATTACAGAAGAGCCTATAACGTCTATTATAGTGTACAGAATACAATTGAAGTGATATTACAGAAGAGCCTATAACGTCTATTATAGTGTACAGAATACAATTGAAGTGATATTACAGAAGAGCCTATAACGTCTATTATAGTGTACAGAATACAATTGAAGTGATATTACAGAAGAGCCTATAACGTCTATTATAGTGTACAGAATACAATTGAAGTGATATTACAGAAGAGCCTATAACGTCTATTATAGTGTACAGAATACAATTGAAGTGATATTACAGAAGAGCCTATAACGTCTATTATAGTGTACAGAATACAATTGAAGTGATATTACAGAAGAGCCTATAACGTCTATTATAGTGTACAGAATACAATTGAAGTGATATTACAGAAGAGCCTATAACGTCTATTATAGTGTACAGAATACAATTGAAGTGATATTACAGAAGAGCCTATAACGTCTATTATAGTGTACAGAATACAATTGAAGTGATATTACAGAAGAGCCTATAACGTCTATTATAGTGTACAGAATACAATTGAAGTGATATTACAGAAGAGCCTATAACGTCTATTATAGTGTACAGAATACAATTGAAGTGATATTACAGAAGAGCCTATAACGTCTATTATAGTGTACAGAATACAATTGAAGTGATATTACAGAAGAGCCTATAACGTCTATTATAGTGTACAGAATACAATTGAAGTGATATTACAGAAGAGCCTATAACGTCTATTATAGTGTACAGAATACAATTGAAGTGATATTACAGAAGAGCCTATAACGTCTATTATAGTGTACAGAATACAATTGAAGTGATATTACAGAAGAGCCTATAACGTCTATTATAGTGTACAGAATACAATTGAAGTGATATTACAGAAGAGCCTATAACGTCTATTATAGTGTAGTAGAGTTAACCGGTTATTCGTATAAATCAATTGATTCTAAAAATTAAATAAGTAAACCATGTTTGTCAAAATAAAAATAAAACAGGTAATTAAAAGAATTAGATACAAAAGTAATTACTTAGGTAATTGGTTCAATTAATACTATAATATACATATAAAAGATCAGAAAAGAGTCTCAATATCATTAAAAAATAGTAGGTAAGCCTCAGCAACAGCAACGTCTAATATGAATAGAAAAAGAAAATCAATGTCGCCCGAAAACGAACGACGGAATTGAGTTGGAAGGTCCCTAAAACGGTTTCAGTAATTACAAGTAGAGTAGGACTTCCGTGAAGGTCGTATACACCCGACCCTACGTCACCCACTCCATCCCCATTCCACCTACCCCACACCATTCCCCTCTCGACCCCACGCCACGACCGCTATGTAGGACTAGAGAATCCATGAGGGTGAATAGGCCACTTTATTTTGTGCTCATTTTGCCAGAAGAGGGAAGGAAAAATTAGAGGTAGGTGATTTGGCCCATTGTTCCTTTATCTCTAAAATGTAGGCATTGACAATATTTTTGAACATAAACTTTATTGATAGTTTTAACGTGTTCAATACGCCATATCCACTGTTAGTTTTTATATGACGAATCATGTAATATGTAGGTAAACTAAAAACTACTAAATTTATTAGTAAAATCTTAGGATTTTAGTAGCAAACATACCAAACAGTCAAGTCTTTATAAACATTCCATTACTTAGTTGCTAAGTGCAGTAAAAGATTTGTAGTAGCGCATTCAACTTAATTAAAAACACACATACGTGTTAATGGCAGTTTCACAAATACCTTTGATAATGTTGCTGTCTCCTCTTCAATACCTACAATTATAAATGTATGTACATAAAACTTGTTTAACTTTACCATTTATTAATCTGCATGAAATTTAATTTACCTAAGCATTAGGAGTTTTTTACGGAGGTACATTCCTGATAAGGTGTTATGTAGTGTGCTCCGTCTTAGTTTTGGTATCAAACTGAGATCTCGAATAATACTCATAGCTCACTACCTAAAAACAATATCTTCCAAACCACCTTTTTTGAAATGAAAAATTAAATTTATTTATTATTATTTATTTATTTGGATAAACACAGTATAACATCATAACAGTAAAACCAAGGCGATGCTACACTGAACTATTTTTTGAAACGTGAACTTTTAAATACAATATTTTCACAGAGTCTATTTGCAGCTTCTGTGAATGTTGCCAGGTTACAATTAAAAACGTCAATATCCTCCGCTGTAATATTTAATAAAGCTATTGTGCGTGATGTGGGAGCAAACCAAAGCAAAATAGTTCTGTTCTCGGGCACTCTGAATGTAATAAATGACCTCCTATGGCTCGTGGCTTCCTCGGGCAGACGCAATATCGCAGACGGTGGTGGATGTACTTATATAACAAATAGATGGAATAATAAACACATACATTAGATAAGGAATAATTAATATTAACAATTACAAAATAGACATAACAAGATTCCTTTACGTGCAAAGATTCATAGATACACAACAAGCTAATATTAGCGTGTTAAAAAACACGGTTAAAGTTTGTACAATCCACAGTTTTCCAAAAGTATGGCTAACCGACCTCGGAGAGAAGAAGGTGCTTTCATTTCGGAATAGCGCCGCTTATAATTTACGTGAAGAGACAAAAAACTGTGCTCAGTTCTTTTAATTTTGTTTTATGACTAGCTAGAGTGATTCCCGCGACTCCTGAATTCGAGACGCGCGCAGTCCATCCGCTGCTATAGGTTGTAGCAGTAAACGCCATTCGGAAAAAGCAGCATTCAATTATTTTTTTAATCCAAGTTCTTCGTGATGTATTGTGTAGGCGTCTGGACTTATTTGAAAAATTCTCCTGTATTCGTATAGGGTATAATTGGCGGTATCATACAAAAGACTTGTTTCATTTTCGGCCAGGACGGTGTACTTCTACCAAAAAATGCCTAAAGATGTGGTTAATACTGTGTATTAATGAAAAATGCATCAGTCGCCTCCTTCATTGTGTACGAAAATATCTAAATTCTGTGAATTGTATTGGATTTATTGTATCCCTGGAAAATTTATGTATCCTAGGTTGACTCCAATGGTCACATTGGTCTAAAAATTGTACCACCCATCACAAATGTCAAAATTGACACAATAAAAACGCGTAAATAACATGGAAATATTTTATATTTGAAATTAATTTGGTACACTATGATATGTCACGTTATTTTGAATTTGGTTGATGTATTTAAGATTAATAATTGCTAACGTATTTATGGTATCATGAACACTGTCCTGGCCGGAGCTCCATACATTTTTGAAACAACTCTTTTAATCAAATTCAGACCAGTAGTTTGTGTTTTAAAAACAAAATTGTATGGGCGTCTGACGAATTGATTGTTTGTTCGTTTCTTCCACCGTTCGCATACGCACATAAGAAACAATGGTAAACAATAATACTGCCTAATTTAACACACCTTTCATAACGACATTATGATGCTTGACGTTTAATATTAAATTAAAAATTTAATTACACTAGAATATGTAAATATCTGGTATATTCCCGAAATCTCCATCATCAGTTGCAGTGGGCATTTCACCAATAATAAAATTGTTCCTACTACATACTTACTTATTGTATTCGTCTTTGGTAACTGACCCGTTTGCTAATACCTACCACATAACAACGCTAACACAATATTCATACAGACTGCGCTGACAGTCAGGACAAACCCTTTTAATAATGTATATATATTTTGTAATTGTTCTGCGCACTTTTTTACCCGCAACTTTTACCTTTGTAGCAAAATTCTTGAAGTTTTATTTTTATACTGTACGCTACTTAGGAAGGTAACTTCATACTTCTTTGTAACCTAACCCACGTAAAGTACTGCACAGTGTTTCTTCTAAGTATATGGAGCTGAGAAGAGTTTTGTACAGATAATAAAGTAGGGCCTAACGTATAAGCATTCAGCGTAGTAATCCTGCTAGCCTACTAGTTAGCCGTAAGCTTATTTTAGTCGAAGTTACTTTTTGGCACAACTTCAAAAGAGGTTACATGAATAAGGCCTTATTCAATGTAGCAAAATTATAAGATCTTCTAAAGCAGTACTTCCTTCTGTTATAGCGTTTACGATGTTCTTGCAACTTAGTTTTTGTTGGCAAGGCTCTGAGATGCTGAGAGTAATATTGCAGTATTGAAGGCAACTGCTTTACACAGAATAATTTTACAACAGAATGTCTCATTGTAAGTTTGCTATAATTATATTTCGATGATTAATTTATTAATTATTGTTTCAAAGTTTAATACGTAAGTTACAAATTACATTAAGATTAGACAACTCTTTATTTAATAACCAGCAACAATACATACAATTTGATTAAATAAAACCATATAAACATATACCAGCTTTTAAATGGCGGCCTTATGGCTTAAAGCGATATCTTCTAGGCAACCATGCACGTAAATGATAATAACTTATATTAAATCACATTAATCACTAAAAAAAACTGGCAACGTGCTCAAAATGCTGGCTGCGCTGCCTCGCTGGATTGCCAGACTTTTTTTTGGTCAAAACATAAGCCAGCATAATTTTAGTAATAATAATATTTTTAATACATAATGTAGTCACATACTAACTATATTTTTGGTCGGTATCAGTGGGTCTGGCAGTGAGTGAGGAAAAAGACTTTTTTAACACATTAAAAAGTCTTTATATGAGATGCGACTAGTATTTTTTACAATGTCAACTGAAAACTTAAGTCGGTCTATTTAATTATAAATCAATTTAATTTCTTAAAATATTTTTTTTTCGTAGTTTAAATCAACTAAAAACCCATAAAATTTTGTAAATATTCCTGAAATCGCCTTAGAAGTTTGATATAAACAAGTACTCTAAATCCGTAATTAAAATGATGAACTCTTTTCGCTATGTCGTTTAAATTAACAGTTTTACATTAGTTATCGTCAATACGCACTAGTATAGACATACAATATATATAGGAATAGGCGCTTACAACGATTTCAAACCTCGGGCGTCCTGCCAACTCCATATTCGAAGTCATAACAAAAACAATAAAAAAATCTCTTTGTAAACAACAAGAATCTAAAACATGGCGGTGAGAGTTGGAAATAGCGAGCCACAAACACTTCATACAAATATAAAGTATGTATAACATAGCTCACATAAACTGCGTAGCTATTACGTTATGTTATAGATGGATGTATATATAGGACGTAGTACTGACTGTTGTATATTCTGTGGTCTCGCTACCATAGTACCTATGCTTTATTCTGTGGGCCTGCCGACGATCGATAGCACGCACAGATAAGAGCTGAACACAGAATAAATGTTAGTAACACGTTCACAGAATAGGTAAGTGTATGTACCTACTACGTGATGGATAATTATAATTATTTTTCTTAGTAAGTACACGCATTAAGGAAACATATTTAGTTAAGTAAGGTTGTATGTACTTAGATAAGTTATAACGTCTATATATATTTTGTTAAGTATTTATAGTTATTTTGTACTAGCTTGTATTGTGTAATTCTAATTACCTACTCGTACTTACTTATAATTTATAAAGAATTTGCTATCTGTATTTAGTTGGTAAATAAACATTATCTTATCTTATCTTATTTCACTATTACATTAATTAAAGAAAACTTAATTCTAATTTACATTGTGGTCTGAATAGCATCAGTGCGTATTTAGTACTAAAAGCTATAAGCACCTACATAAATATGCTACAAGCTCCCGTCTATAGAGTAGGTAAGTTTTCTTAGAAATTGAGCAAAATAACGATTTTTAGTGGTGGAAGGAGAAAATAAATAATTTAATCGTGCTCGATCCACTCTATAACATAAAAGTACATATTGAAACTTCGAAAAAGTGACAACGTACTTTAACAGGCGCTTAAACAATAGCTTCAGTTATTTTTTATAACAAAAAAAAAAGCAGAATGATTACCTATAGACCGTTTAAGATCTACACATAATGCTCTAAAAACAAATGCCAACCCACCACCAGAGGGCAGCGTGCCCAGCATCTACATCTGGGAAGTATACCTTTTAAAGCAAAAAATACATTTTTCGATAATACTAAAACGTGACAAATCGAGTTGACTACAAAAAGTCCTACGAATTAAGAACCTCTTATTTTTTAAGTCGGCATAAATATGGTCATAATATCTTTGTGTTTACAATTAGGTAAGAATTATGTTGGTATGAAAGCAACATGGTGTCCTATGCTCTATTATAAATCAATAAAGTTATCTACGTTACAAATACTACTCCATCACCATCAGCATATTCTAATCCACTAATGGATTAGTCTCTCCCAACTAAATGTAGGTACCTAGTATGCATGGTAGGTAATATGTCCATATTCATTACCTACTTCTTCGCATTTAGTATAAACATACTTATGTGCAGGTCTCAAATCTTCGACTTGCATTTATTATGGTTACCCTATCCAAGTAACGCATCTAAAACGCCAACGTAATAAATTCATTCGTTGGAAAATTAATTCTAATTTATTTCTTTATTTATTTGTGTCAAGTCCAAGAATTCCTGTCAAAATGCACGTTTTGTTCAAAATGTATTTCAAAGTAGTCAGCAACACCTGTTTGTTCGCGGTCGGGCCATACGCCGGTGGAATACGAAAGCGAGTTGCAAAAGTGTTTTCGGACGAAGTAAAACCGCGGGGATGCAAGAATGGTGCTCGCCTACCTGCCAGCTCGCCTCGGTCGAAGCGAGTGTACGCTGCGAGAACGGGTGGGAAATGAAGTGGGCTAGTGATGGGCTCAATATAATGTCGATGTTTTTCTACGGAGTATCGATATCGATGATTTATCTATATTTATTTATCGTCGTCCGGCCGTACCGTTAGTCACGGTATTGGATGGCACCACGGTATCATACAATTTTACAGGACATAAAAATGTTATAAGTTACAAATGTTACTAATTTTAATTTCAGTGTTGTGTTAATAGTAAGATTAATAGTATATTTATTTAACTCTACTTCTTTTATTTGTTTCAATGGGTTTTGAGAACCTGTCAAATGTACGTCATACGAACGGAAGATATTTTCGTTTCACGATGCACCTTCGCACCGTGCGACCTTGAGTAGGTTTGCCAGTTCCAACTTCACCACAGCCGAGATAATTGCTCTCGCATATAATTAAATGTATATTCGACTCTACGCTCGCGCGACACTCTGTTTGTTTCCCAAAGACATTTACCATAAGTTTGTGATAAGAAGAGAGAGTAAACAAGGGCTAGTGAAGATATAAGGTCTATGGACTGAAACCTAAATTAAGTCTGTAAGGTGCAGAGGAAATCTCACGTGAAGAGGCTGGAGACTATTTCAGAGAAATTCAGCAAAGGCACCACATTTACACGTACAATACCTTTCGGCATATAAAAGACAATCTCAACCCGTTCACTCCCTTTCTTTTAAAGTAGATTTTTTAGTTCCGAAAATTATCAGCCGAGCCGGTGCACCGCATAGTGAAAGTAATTTCTTCTTTAGGAAATATTTCCATCAACCTCTAACATAAGTTAGTGCCTATATTATTGTGTGATCATCATATTCACAAGCTTGGGGATAATAATAATGATGTCAGCCAAGCAACTAGTATAATAAATACAATTCATGATATTTTTTCATATTTTTATAGTCATATCTACTACTAATATAGTCATATCTACTCAAGAAGAAAACACAAGTTAGAACAACAGGAGTTAGTTTTGAAGTATTTGAAAGAGTCTTCGATCGCATTCATTTTTGCTGATAGCATGACATTGTTGCCGATAGGGATGAATTATCCACGAATCTTAATTTCGCCTCCTTTATCATCGACAACGATAATTTCGCAACACTATTCTCAGGAGTGTTATTTGAAATTCAATGCGAAGAGCCGGCGGAGTCACTACACTATAGGCGAGCTGGCAACGTCGCATGACCAGCCCGCTCGACGAACTAGGTGGGTTAGGTTTTATAAAACTTGGTTTTTATTTACCAAAACTTCTCATCACATTTTACGACCTCGCTTAGGTATGTACCTAGGTATTCAATCACCTATATATAACCTGATATTAAAATCATGTCATTAGGTACGTACTTAGGCCTTTTGTTATGTAGTACCTACCTAAGCTCCTAAAAGGAACTATACCCTTTATACCTAGGTACATACCAATTTCCTAGTTGCTAAGCATACCCATAAATATATGTAAAAACCTAACTAGAACTGTATTTCTCCTAAAAGTGAAAATTTGGTGCGGCGGCGGCGCCATCTCAATAATATTTGACAGAGTTCCGGCTGCTGCAGGAGGAGGACAACTTTTCTTTTTATGTTTGCGTCACAAATAAAATCTTATTATAAGTAGGTGTTATTATTGTGCCTAATGCCTGTACCTATACTTGAGGGTCTAGGCATGTGGAAATATTAATAGGGTACCTACCTAATACGACCATCAGAACACAATTTTATTTTCGTTCACCGGTATTTCAGTATGTAACTAAATATTTTTTGTGTAGGTACCTACTTATATAAGTAAATATAAATATAACTGAGAAGTAGGTACATTTAAATCTATGCCTACTTAGGCTTCTTTTGAAGAGTTGCTTTACTTATTAAAACATGTTTTTCAGCAAATTTATCACACAAATAGGTATCCCATAGATATATAAGGTAGGTAGGTATACAAGATACTTAGTTACCTACTATATTTTTCCTTCGGTTCGTAAAAAGTCTGTACTCACGAAGTCTTCTGTTCAAAGAGCTACTAGGTATAATCATAGTAGCTAATAGATTTCAACTTTATATGCCTAGGTAGATAACACCTAGACTCTCTCTCTGTCTCGAATATAAAAAATATATAAGTACCTACCTACTCTGAAAGTAGAGAAATTTTCACAATGAGAAACTTTTTTCAACTCTGAATAGCTTCAATTTCACGTCGAAAGTCCCAAATAAAAAGTATATAGATACCTACCTACCTAGGTGAGTACTTTTATACCTACTGTACTCCAAAGAGGCAACGTAACGAAACTTTCAACACAGAATAAGTAATAGCTCCTCTTTGGATAGCGTTTCACTACATGCGGCCGGCTGGGATCGATGTGCGACGTTGCCGCTCCGTGCCTCAGCCACTTCGGCGGGTTACTGTTAATTCTTCTGTGACTTCAGCCACGTTGCACGATACAACTGTATACGTACCTATTTATAGTTACGTAGGTATGTAGCAAACTTACGTTTGTGTGTCATATTCGCGGGAAAGGTGCTGTTTATTTTGAATTCACATTTATCAATGTATCATCACAGCTTTACTTGACAAAGTAACTCATGGTTGGTCGTGAAATTACGAAAAAACAGCTGTTCTCTGAATGTTTTAAAATTAAATGATAAGGTATGTCCAATGTCCATCCATAGGAATGGAACAGTAGGTAATTGCTTTTTTGTCAAGGATTGCTAGTAGGTAGGAAAGGTAAGTCGTAGTGAAAGTTGTTTTGTTTTTAAGTAGGTACTACATAAGTAACCTGTTTTTTTATTCGTCATGGTTGAATAGGTAGGTATATCTGAGGGCTAAGTTAGTCAACTTTTTACATTTCACGGAAGTAGGTAGGTACTTCTAATTATTATTTGGGTAAGTAAATAAGTACTTATAGGTAAACTATATAAATATCTAAATCTAAAAATAAATAAAATAAAGTATGTACTGTATAAATATCTAAATCGTTAGGAGGACAGGCTAGTTACTAATGTTAAGTACCAATGGGTTTTTATATCGTTTACTATTTATGGAATCTCCTTTAAAGCAAAATAACTTACTTACCTACTCAATTATGTAGGTATTTAGTTGTATATATATGTGTATTAGTCTCTAGTTTTAGGTTTTAGTATTGATTAATGATTAATGCATCAAATTGTCCAAAATGCCTAAGATCTATTTAGGACGAATTGAAGATAATCCAAACAAGTAACATTTTTATTAGGCTATTCGCCCTACGTTTTGTTAGTGTGTAACTATGAACTCTATCGACGTTTTGGTACAGTGAGTAAGGCAATAACTTGGTCATCTAATATCCAGTAATACTAGGTAAATGAGTTTCTAATGAAACATGCTAAGTACATGATATGTTGTGGTCATTATTTTGCAAAGTCCAAATTCCATGCCATAGTCTAAAAGCCGCCATCAAATTTGTATGAGGA
The DNA here is from genome assembly GCA_947049295.1 of Ligdia adustata. Classification (NCBI taxonomy): domain Eukaryota; kingdom Metazoa; phylum Arthropoda; class Insecta; order Lepidoptera; family Geometridae; genus Ligdia; species Ligdia adustata. Next base: position 10,564,000 of record OX346234.1, read on the forward strand.
ACTTCATCGCAGGCGTGTTTTATTTAAAAAAAATTGCAGTAAGTACCTAGCAGGTATATCATTTATTCTGTCGTAAAATCTACTTAAAAACTACGATACAGTCTATCTGCTACATCTACATTGCTTCCTAGGTTTTCTAGATTTAGGCATAGATTAAGGGAGTGCTTATTCCTTAATCTATGCCCTATATAATATACATAAACATATAATACAATTGTCTATGGTCAATAATATAACATTTCTGCAAGACATTCCGAATGTCACACTCGCAATTTATGAGCTATTTTCGTCCAAAAACTTCAGACGTATTTCAGATAAAAAGTTGTGAATATAATTCTGGCTTTTCACAGCTTCTCGTACTGGCAGACTTCGAAGTTGGTTGGCGACGTGACGTCCGAAAGTATCGAACTCATCTTCGGCACTAAAGCGTCTCCGTACCCTGGAACTGTTCCCGTTAGGACCAAGACTCTGATCATGATGACTCACATTATTTTGATTTTCCTCACGATTAGACGCGACTTCATACTCCGCGCATTCCTCTGCAAAAGGATCTGTGTCAACCTCTTTTTTAATTTTATCTGTATCGATCTCCTCGGGTATAGAAATTATTTCCGTATCTGTACAAGAATTATTTTGCTCGGCATCGTCGACGTCATCCGCTCGATTGTCATCTGTTCCCTTCTCTGCTTCTTCAAATATGGATTTTAAATCTTCCGTTTCCTGAAGAAAAAAAAACAAATATAAGATATAAGAATTTAACTCTAGAACAGTGTTAGATGAGTTTTCCCGCGTTCGCAAAGAAAAAGCGTCTTCGTCCGTATATTTATTGCTAAACTATTGAGTCTAATAACATCATTTGGGCAGTCGGGTAATTTATACTTATAATAAAACTGTAAGAAGTCTATTTCTGTACATTGAATATATTAAAAAAAAAGCATTTGCGGTGAGCGTTATTAAAAGTACAGACCCCAAATCTATATATTTTTTAATTTTTGTCTGTCTGTCTGTTTCTGGATTTTCCATAACTTCGAAACTGATGGATAGATTCCAATGAAACTTGGTATGCTTAAGGTTTATATAATGAGGTAAAATCTTATCTACTTTTTATACCGGAAATCAGCGGGGTTCCCGTGGGAGGGGGGATGAAAGTCGTAATTAATTACAACTCAGTAACTTGTGCTTTGATTCGGATGTTTTTTTTTTGTTAGAAAGAACTAAATTAAATTAATTTTATCCGAAATATTAGTGGGGGGTATTTAACCATAACTCGGTAACGCGTGCTTTGATGTGAATGATTCTTTTTTTGTTGGAAAAGTCTTATTGAAATTATGTTATCCCGAAAAATTATGGGTGTTCCTGTTGGAGAGAGGGATGAAAATCTTATTTAACTATAACTCGGTAACGCGTGCTTTGATTTGGATGTTTATTTTTTTTTATTGTAAAAGGACTAACTGAAATGGTGTTATCCTCAAAATAAGTGGAGGTTCCCGAGGGAGATAAAAGAGGGACAAAAAAACGGCATTGGTATTGTAGTTGTTATTTTCGATAAACTATCGACAAGGTTTTTTTAACGGAAATCTAAATAAAATATTCCATATAAATCTTACAGGTATCATTAAAACAGACTGAACGTATACCGCCACAAAATACTATAATCACGAGTTCATAGCTGCGGCATAGAATGATTATACATGTATCAACACATAGCGTCCACAATTTTTTGTAGCGATGGCGACCAAGTAGTTAAAGGGGGTAGATTGCCGTGCGAGTGGTACGAGGTTCCATCCCACGCAATACGCAAGCAGAGCTTGAGCTACCGTTTAAGTATAACACTTCAAGTCGAAAAATCTGTCGATAAGCACCTAACGGTGTGTCTCGGCGGCCTCCTTTGAGAGCCAGTGCATTCCAGATAATGATAAGACTTTCAGAAGGACCACTGATATACATTCTCAATTTTTTAAGTCCCACTGACATAATTATGAAAGAACGAAGTCGCAGCTACAGCTGGTGAATAATAAGATCATGGGGATGGTAACTTATCCACGTCTGCTCCATTGGCAGGTTAGCGCGGTTTATTTATTCCTGAAACGCATGTACTTATTCCATTTTGCAACCAAAAAGTACCCTAAGTAAGTAAGTAAGGAGACTGTACCAGGGTTTCTATGGAGATTTCCCGCGAACGCGAAATCCACGTTGTTTCGTCTTTATATCGCTTGCCCACACTAGTGCACACAAACAAGACATTAATGGTTTAGCATCCACTAATATAGCACATAAAAACTTGCACAATCACTATACTCTAAGATCCCGATATAGAACGACATTCACAGAGATATTTTATTTAATAAAACGTATTTTATATTAAATTTAATATGCCATATTTTTGTATGGGTTGCCTATCAAATTTCAGTCAAGGGTATGATTAACTAATAGAAAAAAAAAACATCAATTTGATATAGATATTAATTAAATTAAATTGCTGAAATGTTCATTTTTTTTAAAATTATTAATTAATCATATCCTGGATTTATCGAATTTCGGCGCTAGATCGGCGCAGTAGTTGAAATAAAATATTTTTCTGTGAGGACTAGGTGATTACAATAACAGTTGTTCCTGATTTAAATATAAGTTCTCTAGCTCCACCCTCAGGTGTACAGACATAAGAGTTCTTAACAGCTAAATTAATATATACATACATATAAACACAATATTGAAAATTAAATACAACAATTAATCTCATAATAAAAAATGTCATTATATGAATGAAAATATCAAATGTTACGTCATACTGTCATCCTTTAAAAACTCGTCAATACTCGTAGTGTAGTAAGCTTTTTAGACTAAAATATCATTGATTTTTTCTTTGAAAAGTGATACATCAGAAGTTTGAATATTTTTTGGTATTTTATTATAGATATTTCTACTTTCTTGGTACTCGACGTGCGGGAGTTATGTATGTACATAACTCCCGCACGTCGAGTACCTTCAGCAAACATATTAAACAACTGTGGATTTCATTTTATAAATACCGCGGTTTCGCTAATAAATAAACAAGGTAAAGTTAGAATTTTAAAACGAATAAAATGCTCTTTACATGGCTGTCTTTTTTTAATGTCGCATATTGATCTAATACAGCGTTTTTGTGCTCGAAAGTATTAAATTTAATTCTTCTGTAGAGTTACCCCAAAACATGATGCCATATCTCAAAATGGATGCAACATGTCCATGGTAGGCTGCAAGAAGTGCACCTTCATTCACTACTTTCCGCATATGAAAAAGCGCATTCGCAAACTGACGTAGTCTTTTACATACATTTCCGATATGGGGTTTCCAGGTCAATTTACGATCGATATTCTAGAAAACGAGTTTAATCGATTTTTTCCTGCATATTTTTGTCGTGAAAGCGAGACAGACGGATTACTTTCACATTTATAATATTAGTCCAAGGATTTGAGATTAAGTTAGTAAAAAGTCTCTATTGCAGTGACACAAACATCAAATATACATCAAAAATCTTACATCTAGTGTCACTAGTGGCGGCCTTATCGCTAAAATAACGATTAATAAGATTTTTAATATAATAAAAAGCTAAAATACTCAATCTACCATTTTGACTCGAACAAACACCAATCACAGCGCATGACGTCACGCCTATGTAAACTCGGTGTGAATAGTTTTTTTTTCGTGTTTTGCTACTGACTACTGATTAGACAGATATATTGATATTTTATTAGTTTATGTGTGACTTGTCAACTCCACTCGACTCTACAACTCGAATTAATAACAATGGCACCAGGCTTTGTTAAAGCAAACAGTCTAAACTTGTCCAAGACTATATGCTGTTACATTGATGATTGATGAAGATGAAGAAAGAGTAACATCAATAATAATTGAATACCGTGACAGTGTTGCTGCCCAGGGTGGACGTACTTCTTACACACATACACTTCTTATATACGTCCATAAAAGAAGTGAAGAAACTTCATGTACAGAAGTTAAATGTTACTGGTGGAAATCAAAGCTATCAAGAGTTGGCACTACCTTAAAAATTTTATCTGCCAAAGATTTATTTAGAGGTCTCTAGAAAAAATAAAATAAATAAAATCTCATCTATATTAACTCCACAGTTCTTAAAAAATTCTTAGAAAGAAAAAAGAGAAGATTTATTGATTGTGAGCTAGGTACTGAAGTTTCAACAAGATTTTAATTTTGATGAACTGCATACACTAACATATAAAGAAGAGTGCTGTAACTTATTTAAAAAAAGTAAAGTGAATGTGACAGTGAACTAATTAACAATATTGCAAATGAAACCAGTTCAAAGATAACCTTTGGTACGAACTGAGGTATGGCAGGGTAACAGCTTCTAAAGCATATGAAGTAAGTCGGTGCCAGACTGATGATGGGACTGATTTCTACAATCATGGTGTGGACACAGACACAGAAACGGGAAAGATATTTAGAAAATAAAAATAGTATGCAAGAAACTAGGAAAAAGAATAAAGAGTAGTGGACTGTTTCATATCCCAAAAATATGCAATGCCAGCAGGTTCCCCTGATGGAGTATGTCAAGATAGCATTGCGGAGATATAATGTCCTGTAAGCGACAATACTTATCACAATGATATAAAGAATGGGAAACCCAACAAGAAATGCTTTGCCCAGATACAAATGCCAATGTATCTAAGTGGGCTAAAAAAGTGTTACCTTTGCATTCCAGACCCAAAATTATCCACTAATAAATATGTAGAAATTTTATATATAACCGTTGATGATCAATATCTGGCAGGCTTTATGCTTTTTATCTTATAGACATTATTACATTTTGGAAATCCCATGTATATCCGTTGTTATACAAAAGTATAGAATAAAAATACAAAAAAATTCATGTTTTATTTAATAATCTTGTACATTATACCCACAAGCTATAGTTACCACATCATCAAGAATTTTAACTAAACTTAAATTAAGACAGGCATGTGGTTTCAACAAGTTGAATTCATACCACCGTCTTATCACCCAGTCATCATGAATTGCGTTAGATAAATTAGTTGGAGATACAAAACTTGGAGGTTGCATTAATAGCACACCCATTTTTTTTTAAAACACTTTCTGATGTTTAAGTCCTTTTCTGCCATGAATTTCTACAATGCATATATCTGTTATTCGGCCTACATATAAGTTACTTAATTGTGTTGGTGTTCTTGTGCTCCGACCAGGAAAGAGCTTGGTTTAAGGCTTTTGTACTTTGATCTCTAATCCTTTTATTATGCAAGTCACCTTATAGTATTTATGCCTAAAAGGAATAGGTAATTTTTTTAACTGATTCTTTGTCTAATGATACAAAGAAGGGACACATTGCACATGCTATAATAGGTACTTTTTAAAAAAAGACTACTTGGATAAGTTCGAGCAATGCCAAAGTCATCAACAAGTTCCCGGAATGAATTGTTTTACCATTTTTTTTTAACATAGATAAATATGGTTAAACGGTATATTTATCTGTTTTTCGATCAAATTAACTTTATAATAAAAATATAGGAATGGCAATATAAGAACGGGTGCTTTTTTAATTTTCTCCAGAGTGATCTTTAAAGTTTTTAAATCTTCTCTCCTTTTGTTATCCTCTAGCATCTCGGTACAGTCAGACGTAGACTCCATTTGAAGAGATTTTACATATATTGATGATTCTGTATGAATTTCAGATAGAGTATAAGAAGTATCACCATCAGATTGTTCTATTTGCTCGAGTGTTTTACTCAAAATAATTATAATTTGTCTGGATTGTGTACTATTAACATCTTGCTTGATTTTAATTAGTAATGTAGAGACAGAATGTAGTAACGGCTTCAATGGTGATATCATCTGATTGAACGAACTTACTTTTATTTGGGTATCTTTACTTCTGAGTGTTTTACATATTATGTTTACTTGAATTGATTTATCCAACAGTCTTGGTATCAATTGAGGAACTTTTTCAACAATCTGCTGATCTGTAATATAAATATTTTGTTAGTGCAATATTTTAATTATGAACACAAATAAGAGATTCTACCACTACTACTTTAATATAATGATTAACCAAAAAAAAAATCTATGTAGTTTTGAGTATACCTTCAATGGATACTGTAACAATTTAGAGAATAAAGTTAACTGATTTTAATATATTCTAATACATAAATTAATAAAATATATGGTACCTGAACTACCAGATGCTATTTTCTCAGGACTTGATTGTTTTGTAACTATACTTTTTTCTTCATATTGTTTTTCACATTCATTAAGGATCATTATCCTTCGTTTCTAAATAATATAGGGTCGCTCTGTTGTGTGAGATGTTCGTGCTTTCCTGTCTGGTTGGCAAATAATTTTTTTGGGCAAACATCCTAGTTTCATACGAACTTGTGATACCGATCCCATCACATGATATTCCATATAATTTTCCATATCATTTGGCAACTGAAAAAAAGAACAGTAAATAATTAAAATTGATACGTATGCAATGATTAATCACTAAGACCAAAATATAAATAAACATAACATTAATAAGTAAGTTATTCCACAGCCCCAATATTTAAACAATATCAAACCAAACAAACCATCATTTAAGTTTAATACTTACTCGCTACATGATAACAAAGGTACTCACATCAAAATGGTCTTCACAGAAATAAAGCGGTGAATTCGTAACAACATCGTTCGGGTTTCGCCGTGCGAGCTTTAACCAATTATCTCGAATCATTTTCTTGTTGGGGACATGTACAAACACCTTACTGGGTGTTTTTATTGATGTGTTTTTGCACTGAGGTACTGCACGCCACTTATAAACTTTGGAATTCATTTTAATTAACACACAAAATACGCAGGGAACTAAACAGACGAGACAAGATACGTTTGATGTTTACCTAAGCGTGACGTCAGAACTGACGCCATGGCTCTGTAAGCAGTTTTCACTACCTATTGAGAAAATATTTCAAAATAGGCGTTAGACTCCGTTAAACTTTAGTTTATTACCGAAATATAGGTGTTTTCTTTAATAGTAAGCGTTTACTCACATTACGAAAGATGATTTCAAAATCTTTCGTTCATGCCTACCCAGGAGTTTTCCCGCGTTTGCTGAAAAAAAAGCTAGTGATTCTGCAAGTTTTAAAGTGTCATATTGGTGGATTATTAACCATTAATGTCTTGTTTATGTACACAAGTGTGGCATAAGAAGCATTCCACTGATTTTATTTAACTTTTTTGGTAGAATTTACCGATATAATATAAATAACTGTCTTATGGTCACGCTATGTATCATTTCATTCTCAGATAAATTGGAAACAATACATTGCCTGAATTAATAAAAATATTGCAGGACAAAATTATCCCTTATCCAGTGGAACTTATATATCCAATAGATCTAAGGTAATATTTTTGGAAGAACGAGAAGCACTAAAGTGGCCACGCGCGTTAGGTAGATATCTAGAAGTAAAATATCTTTGACAAACATAAGCAAAAGTTTTCTAACTCACGTAGACACGTGGCGTGATGACTCTTCTCAAGAAACTGTCTGCAAGTCCGAACCACGCCAAACGCGGTTTGTAGGGCACTCCGCCATTTTTCTTGCTGCTTATAATTCTATTTATCTCTCTAACGTACGTCGTACGTAGATACTTCAACCTAAGTCTGACTTGATCGACGGTTAAATTCAACCTCAATTCATTCAAAATTTTGTTGAGAACCCGTGTCCTATTTTCGTGGCTTTTGTACTTCGCGTTATTCGGATTCCACAGGCTCGGATGTTTTTTGTATTGCAGAAGTAAGGGAATTATGTGTTTTTTGTTAGGTACTTTTAATCTTTGCAGCGAATTTGTTGGAGGATTTTTTGTGTTTGGCAACATTTGGAAGCAACGCGCCGCCGCTGGCTTCTATATATATATATATATATATATATATTCGTAGGAAAAGTGTCAATACTGAAATGTGAACTTAAACTCAAGTAGCTGTTAGTAGTGCTTAATGAAATTTTAATATGTTACGAGCGAGAACTACGCGCGACACGACTGTCGCTTATGCGAACGCGCCAGTCGACTGTCGTCGTTACGTATGTACCTACGTAGTTTGCTAGCGGCTACAAGCTTAGTCTCCACCCCTCGTCCGCAATTTTGTCGCCCCAACGTCTACCTGTGGCGTGAGTGGTAAGCATGGTAGCTGAACAGTGTTTGTTAAAACCTCTTTCCGTTATTTGTCGTGGAAACATGAAGTTTTTTGCCAGCGAATGTTACTGACAAGTGTGTGTCAATTCAATATCAATAGATAGTTATAATCTAGGAAATAAACAGATTTGTTTTTTCGACTAAACAAAAGAAAGTAATTAGTGAACGCACGCAGACGCTTTCTAAAAGAAAGATAGTTAGTAATACCTACTTAAGTAGCTACTTATTCCAAATATCTAGGTAGATGTTTTCTGTTGAACTTGTGTTGAAATTATCAACTTCTCGACATGATCTGCGTGTAATTCGTACTAAGGGCTCAATGAAGTTAGTCTATTAAAACACAAAGTAATACAAACAAGTATATATTTTATACAGAAATTATAACTAATCCTTACTTAGATACTTCTAGTGTAACTCAAGAAGCGTGCACATTGCTGCACAATTTCAACATTCCTTAATGTAAACGTAGACTAAGATTTGGATGAAATAAAGAACTTAGTGGCTAGCTACATACTATACTATACTAAGCCATCCGGCTTATAAGTTTACCGAAACAGAAGGTAAGAATGGATATTCTTACCTTCTGTTTCGGTAAACTTACTACCTCTCCTAAGCCTCCTTTATTATTCGTTGGTTGTAGACTTTAGAAAGGAAATTCCTTACATATTATTTTACGTACGTATCTATCTTATCTAAGAATAGCAAAACATCAGTAGGTAATCAATCTTTACTACGCGCATTCCTTATAAGTAGGTAAGTAAATATAATACTGTTTTCCGTGCTATCAATTGTTTTGAGTTATATCTAAAACTAATTTAATATATAACTGACTGTCCGATATACCTACGTATTCATAAAAATAATTAATTACTCATTCTAACGTCAATATAGGTATTTAGTCAATGCGCGTGTTGGTCATTATACGTCACAATGTTTTTGACCGAGTGTTAGGAAAGCGTCTCTACGCTGCCTGCTAGTAAGCTGGATCTTTGCAATGTCTGTAGTTCTCTAGTTATCTCTTTGGCCTCTATTCGTGATCCAACTCATCATATTGGATTTAGTTAATCATCTATTATTTGCTTAATAAAGGCTGATACTAAGCTTTGCAGATACAATTAGGAATTTTACTTTGATTTCTGGTTGGTATATTATTATTTTTAAGCGGAGCGCGTGTTAACAACGTTGTTGTTCCGGGGGGTGTTGGGTCGCAGCAGGTACTGAGCGGGGTGGTCGTGTGGGGGGCGCTGCAGGCGGCCGGGTGGCGGCGCCGGGGGCGGAGCCGCCCCGCGCGTGGGTTCCACGCGGATCGACTGCGGTGACACGATCAGGTCCTGACGAGGTGGCATGCTGAAATGACAGAAAGACTCGGTTGAGCATCTCAAGGATTCTATGCAAAGGTTGTATGAAAACTTTAGACGAGCTGCGTGTTTTATTACACTAGCTGGGCTCCGCTGTGTTACCTGCGGAACTCTATTTTTTTATAGCCTATGTTACTCAGTAATAACGGCGAAGGAATTTTTGAACATATAAATAAGGACAGTATTTTTGGTAGTTAGGCAGATATTTCCAAATTACAATTTATGTTAACAATATCAGCATTACCGTTTTTTAGCTAACCTAAGATTTTTATTAAAATAATCATTCCATGTACTCGCAATAATCTATTTAGTCGCCTCAACATTTGTGAACTTAAAAGAAATTTCTTGTTTCTTGGCTTTATAACCAAGAACCTATGTGGTAAATACTAGGCAAGTCAAATGATAATACTATGTAAGACGTTTTTGAAAACGCTGACGTCGGGAGTGTTTTAGTACCAACCTATATAGGTAAAGGTTACCTGGAAAAGATCGCTTTTAGCGATGGAACCGCCACTTGTGGCACTACATGAACATTTATATTTTTGTATTGTTGTGTTTTGTGTCTACAATAAAGCGTTGATCTGTCTATATAGGTATCTATCTATAGCTTGGCGTTTGTTTCTTCAAGTTTGTGACTGATCTAAAAATATTCAATGAATTCCTTCCTTTTTATGTTTTAATCCGATTTATACGGATGGGCGAATTTGCAAAATTCTTGTTGATTAAAAGGTATAACTTACTTACAAATTTATGTGGATATACAGAATGCGCTCCTGTCGATTTAAGTTGGTGCTTACCTAGACAAACGAGTCCTCTTTCCACACCTAGGTATTTAACAAAATCACAATTTCAGTACACTAATTATCCATCAATGGCAGTTCTAACGTACTTAACTACTAGATTTTTCTGACACAATAAAATTACGAGAGCGATTTGAATTCTCTTAGTGCGTCAGATACTCTGGTTTGCAAACAAGTAGCTTGCCAAGCCTGGGGTTTATCGTGATAATAATGTTATCACAAGTGGGAGTTATCAGTTTTAAGATACAAAACAATGCTATTTGTAGAATGTAAGTGTTGTTTTGCTATAATTTGTTTTATTCAAGTTGTTGACGCGGAGTTTTACTCTTAACAATACGACTTCTGTATCCCGTGCCTGTCGCAGGAGGCGGCTGTAAAGGTGCATTGAGGTCTGCAGGTGGACGAATTTGGAGCTTTAATCATCTATTTCCAGCAAACATCATCAGGTAGTGACAGTAGCTCGATCAAGCTGTCGTAAAACAAAAGAAACCGTGTTTCCCTAGACTTGCAGAAGCAAACTGCCTGAAGGTGTTGGTGTGTTCATATAAAATAACGGAGCTCTTTGTGAAATACAAGACCTCCCACAAAATGCTAATGGTATCTTGTGAAGTTTTATCTAAAAGACTTGGTTAGAAACGATTTCGGAAAAACCCGTCCGGTAAATAGTTAAACCTGTGTAACATCTTAATTTTCCTTTGTTTTTTAATTTTGATGTACCCAGTGTCACGTCTGAAGACGAATCTACTGAAACAAGAATACGACAAGCCGTTCAGGCTCTAGGGCGAGCCAAAGAAAAATACATGTATACATACATACACTCGAAAAACATAACCCTGAGACATGCGGAATAAATTCTTTAATAATATTAAATTCCTTTGCAAAAAGTCAGTCCGTTGGTTGTCTTTTTTAACCGACTGCGAAAGTAGGAAGGTTATGTTTTTCGAATGAATGTATGTATATTTCATTGACACGCCCTAGAGAATAAACGGCTTGTCATATTTTTATGCGAGTGGTGTCAATAGATTCGTCTTAGTCGTGAGACACTAGGTACAACAAAAAAACTTCGTTTTAACAATTTAGCAGTCGGGTTTTTTTCGAACTAGCTTCTAACCACTTGTTTGAAGAAACTCTTCGTCAATCTAAAAATTCGTTTTAGTCCAAAACTAATAAGAATTTATTCAGGCTTCCCAAAGAAGTAAGAGGTTCGCAATTTGACGGGCGGTTTTTTATATTTGTTACCCGATTTTTGAAATATGGCTAGACAGATTTTCTATAGAAAGTTCTATAGGCGCCGGCCGTAATGGAAGTCGTCGGTATTCACTCTATTAAAAAAAGCAATTGACAGATAACCTATATACTAGATAGGTTGGTATTCAGTTTCAATGTTTCTTTAATATAGAGCCTTAGAATTGGTTTAACATAAAACTACCTACTATATAGCACGACATCAAATGACAAAGATTGCTATTATCCTTATTGCTATTATATATCATTGACTTTTATCTATACTTATAATAAAACTGTAACAGGTCAAATTCTGTACATTGAAAAAAAAACTTCTTTGTTATTAACGATATAGACCCCAAAACTATTTTTTTTGTCTCTGTCTGTCTGTTTCTGGAATTTCCATAACTTCGGAACTGCTGGATGGATTCTAAAGAAACTTGGTATGCTTAAGGTTTATACCATGAGGTAAGATCTTATCTACTTTTTATCCCGGAACTCAGGAGGGTTCCCTTACGAAAGTCTTATTTAATTATAGCTAGTAATGCGTGCTTTGATTTGGATGATTCTTTTTTTTTTAGAATGAAACGTAACTGAAATTAATGTTATCCCAGAAATTAGGGGGGGGGGGGTACCCGTGGGAGAGGGGATGAAAATCGTGTTCAACTAGAACTCGGTAATGCGTGCTTTGATTTTTTTATCGCGAAAATTAGTACGGGTTCCCGTGGGAAGCATTAAAGTCGTATTTAACTATAAGTCAGTAACGTGTGCTTCGATTTGGATGATTCTCTTTTTGTTAGAAAGATGTAGGTGCCTGAAATTATGTTATCCGAAAAATAAGTTGGGGTACCCGTGAGAGAGGGGATAAAAGTCTTTTATAAAAGATATTAAACTATAACTTGCTAACGCGTGCTTCGGTAAGGATGTTTTTTTTTTGTTAGTAATGACTAACTAAAATTATTGTACCCAAAAAAAATACTACTTACTTCATTTTTGTAGTTGTAACAAAAAATCTTTTATTGGACGCCTACATAAAAAGTTGTAGAAAGGAAGTTTTTACTATTGAAATTTAATTTGCATAGTTATTTTTAGAAAAGATTATCTGAAATTATTGGACTGCAAAAAATACGACATCGGTATTGTAGTTCTTTATTATTATTATTTTTGAGTTTATAGCTGCAGCATAGATTATGATTGTACATACATTTATTTTTTTACACTACACAACTAGGTATTTGACCACAAGTTCGCACGACCACGGAATTCATCGATAGGTACTGTAGCCCTAGGTGGAACACATAGCACACATATGAGACATATGTGTCAACACAGCGTCCACAATTTTTTGTAGCGATGGTGACCGAATATTTAAAGGGGGTAGATTGCCGTGCGAGAGGAACGATGTTCGATCCCACTAAATGAAGCTAACGACCTGAGCAAGGATAACATCGTGTGGAAACCATAGCATGGTGGAAGGGCAATCTTAATACTTGCCTGGCTAACTAGCTAGCCCTCAAGTTAAAAAAACTGTCGCCAAACAGCTAATGGTGTGTTGCAGCGGCTTTTTTTGAGAACCAGTGTGTTCCAGACTAGGCATGCTACATTTAGGGGTCACAGTGTCGCTGGTTTCTGTAGTCATACGAGCTGGTTGTCAAATGCCTAGCTGTCTTGAATAAAAAATAAATAGGCAATCGGGATACATACATTAGCAAAATCCTATCCTACGGGTTAAAATGAGTGCAGAAATCGTAATATTAAATATGCGTTTATGTTATGCAGAATCTTAACATGCTGAACATAATTTTGCGAACTTCTCTGTATCGCTTTAATTAATAAAATTTACAGTTTTAAACACTGCTATCTTATTGTATATTTTACAATGATAAGATTTGAGACGGACCACTGAAATTATATCTCTAATTTTTAAGTCCCACTGGCATAATAATGAAAGGTGAGCAATCACGAACGAAGTCGCGGGTACAGCCAGTTAATGGATTTAGCAAAGGTCGCGATAGAATTATAAAAAGATTTAGAATTACTAAGCATGAACTGATGAGGTAAAATCATTAAATTTGGATCAAATACACGATTTCTCTACAAACTTCGATCTTTTTGTGATCAAAACTTACGAAACCTCTGTGCCATGCTCATTTCATTTGTTGTTAACCCCACAAACTACATCTTGCTAAATGCCGAACGGAATTAAGCTAGTAAAAAAAGAGACCATAACTGTCACTGTCAAAAACATTCCAACACCGCAGGTTTGACAAATGAATCACATAAGCATAGACATAAAAATATTTATAATATTTCTACCAAGAAGAGAATAAACTATACCGTCAAAATATAGCTAAATATTATAATATAGCTTCACAGCTCTACGAACCTGCAACGGCAAAAGAGATGAAATTATAACTTATTTCAAGAGCAAAATATTTGTTATGCTTGCTCATTGCATCCGATTCCACCCCTGCACCTGCCACTCTTTGGGTGGGAGAATGGTGACAAGATGAATATGTACTAACACAAGTGACATCCCATATGAGATTTCGACCTTTCTGCCACGGAATGAGAGCGAGTCCATCCGGGCGTTTGCCTTCCGACCGCAAAGGCCTGCGGCTCTAATATAATTTCAGTCGCATGGCTAGTTATTCATACGAGGTTAAGTCTTTAATTCGTTACAAAGTATTTGTCAACTCTTATCCTTAAAATATTTGTGTGAAAAAGTATTATTATATTTGCCGAAACTTTTTACAGAGAATCGTACGAAATAGTTTTACTTAATGTAAAAGTAAAATAAATCTTTCCTTGCTGCTTTAATATGGTCACTAACAGCGGCATAGCATCAATAATGCTGTACTATCTCTTTCTGTGTCACACTTGGCATTATTCTGTAGTACTTAACTCTATATTTTCAGTAAAGCGGGAATTCTTTTCTTCCGGTTTAATGCTCTGGTTTTGTAAAATTAAGTAACTTTCGTCATGATATTGGCCAATTTTGACATAAGACCTTCAAAGTGGTGACGGTGACAGCTTGTCTGACAGATGTTCTGTCAGAATAGATAGAATAGAAATAATTAGTTTCATGATACACGCGTTTCGTTCTCGATGTTTCTCAGCTTTTCCTTTTCGTGACCTTTATTTTAAACCGATGATTCAATAAGCATCTAACCGGTGTATTGCTGATAATATGTGGTAAATCACAATTTATCTGCCAAGATCAACTAAACTGAAAAATACGTTGTACAGGATTGTGTTGCTTGTGATAAATAATTATTATAAACAATCTAACCTCAAAAGTGATAATTTGTGGTGAAGATGAGTGAAAATCAGCAGAATAACAGTAACCAGATAGCTGGAGCGCTCACATTCCCCAGCAGAAATGAAGATAATGCTCTGCCTTTGCCCGAGCAGCCGCGGCAGCCTAGAAACCTGCAGGTACAGAATACTTGTCTATCTACATAATTTAGCGATAGTAACATAAACAAAATGACAAGAACAAATATATAGCAGAAAGATTACCCATAGACCATTTAAGATCTACAGATAATCCAAATGCTCCAACCCAATATAGCTATATTTATTTCCATTATAACACGATTTTCATAAAATGCCTTTTTTCAGGGGTTGCTGCGTTTTGCAATGGAAGCTACTAAAGCTGAGGATGCTCCTGGTAGCTCAGACTTTACACCATTGGATGAAGAGGTATGATTAGTAATATTAAGCCAGTTTGAATCCAAGTTTCAAGATGAGTTACATTTCTGTATAAAATACAGGTATCGTTTTATTTCTAGCGCTTCAATTCTTTTCTTTAATATCCTGCAGCAAGATTTTCTGCATGATTTCGGTTTAAAATGGATAAGCATTGATGCCCTAAATTATTAACTAGCAGAATATTGTGAGGAATTTCATTTTATCCCTTCCTCCCTCCTAATATGTAATCTAAATTTCAGAGACGTAAATTCCTCGAAGAAGCACTATCCAGTCTCACAGTGGACATGACAGAGGTGGTCAAATCAGCAATCCGCACTCTCACTAATGAGCAGCTTATGAAGAGCTTGCAGCTCGGAGAGTCTTTGCCCAAGGAGGTGCGGGAAGCTTTCGATAATATATTGGAGCTTGTTGATGATATGGACGTGGCCAACGGTAAGCTACTTTCACATATTACTATACAGGTTGATTTGTTTCATATAAAAAAATAGACATACTTTAAAGGTAATTGAATTATTCAATACAAACAATTTTGTTTTAAGTGTGTACAAATCAACTACAAAAGGTTTTATGGCCTTGAAATCATGTTAAAACAGCTTTATCAATTTTGTTTACGGTGCCATTAATAAACAAAAATATTATCTTTCCTGATGCAAAGCTGTTACACTTTAGAACTTAATTGATTATTTAGTTAGCCTAATAACTTATGTATTTTAGTATACTCGTGTTTAAACACCGACCAAAAAAGTCCTAATTTACTACAAAATAAATTCTAAATGGTTACCATAATAGATAAAAAAAACACCTAAAAAAAAGAATTCAGATTGTTATAAAAATAAAATAACCTTCACCTACTGCGGATCTTGTTGCTGAAATTATTCGGAGTGTCATAATTTGGTAACCGTTTTGGAAACCTAAAAATATTTATAGTGAATGTCTAAATATAATTTAGACCCTTATAGTAATGTCTATTAATTCACACTTTATAGATTTCTATAAACTGGGTGGCTTCCAAATCTTCCCCATCTGCTTCGGCAGTGAGAACGACAGTGTCCGTGCATTAGCCAGCTCTGTGCTGGGTGAGGTGTGTCAGAACAACCCATTCTGTCAGCAAAAGGCACTCGAGTATGGCTTGCTCAGTGTAGTGCTGAGTCTGGTGCAAGCCGAGCAAGGAGAGGCACTTGTGAAGGGGATATATGCACTGTCTTGTAAGTTGTATTTAATTTTAAAATAATTTATATGTTTCACACATGACTGTTGAACGAGACATTGACTAATCTAACAATTTAATTTAATCAATGGTCAAGTCATTCATTCAAGCATGCAAGTACGAAATATTCAGACAGAAATTTGCTAGACTCAAGGCAGAGATGCTTCACTCTCTGGTTAATATTTATTTTAAAAATATTAAATTAATAGTAGTGAATAACATTAAAAATTTTAGAAAAATAAATAAGTGAAACAGTTTGCAGTACTAACTAATTAATTGTGTGAAAATAGGTGCATGTCGCGAGTACGAGCCGTCGTGCGAGGCGCTTGTCGCAGCGGACGGGTGCTCCGTCCTCGCAGCCTTGCTGGCCGCGGAGGAGCCCGCCGCAAGGACCAAGGCTGCCTTCTTGGTCAGATACCTGTGCCACAATCATGCACAAGCTAAAGGTAAATTATTAACTGAAGATATTAGAGCTGTATTATCATATCAAAAAACTCTTTTATTTATTGTTTGAATAGGACTTACATACTTATGGTCCCATATAAATTTTATCGGAATCAGTCTAGTAGATTGCTTCTATGTGACATTTTTTTATACACCCGCCATATTGAAGCAGCCGGTTGTCACCTCTAAAGAACAATTTTTATTATATTAATTAATGTAGTGTAGGTGTTCCAGTAACATTAAAACAGTCCACATAATTCTCCAGTTGCCATGCATTGCTGAACTAGCTAGTTTATTCAATGACTTATTCATCAAATTCTTGTTATAACTACTTTGAAATTATTTGAATTGCATTTTGCATTCAAAAGATCTGCAAATTCAACACAAAAAAATTTATTTATATATTTAATGCTATAAAAACATGTTACAGAAAAATTCATTGAGCAGAATATTGTCAAGAAAATCGCGACACAAATCAAAGCCGGCCGCGATACAAACACAGAGCACCTGCTGAGCATCCTCCTGGCTCTTTTAGAGGATAGAGACGCTACAGTCATCAGCCAGTGCACAGACCCCGACTTGGGACTCAAGAAGATAATAGAAGATCACTTGCAGCATCCAGAGTTGGTGGATGACAGCTTCAGAGAAGAAAAGGAATACTGCGATGAGTTGTTGGATATTTTGGAAAGTTGTCCCAAAGTTGAAAGTATGGGAGAAGTGGTGGATAGATAAGTACTGTGATGTTTATATGTGCAATAGTGGTCCAATAATGGTACGGCTACTTTGTCCCAAATTTTAATGTTTCAAAGCATTAAAGTTTAAGACGTTGGATTGGCAGTCATAAATATTAAGGAAGGCAGTGGATGATGATGAAGGTGTTAGTGATTGTTATGTATTGGAATCTAGACTTGTTTTACAATTTATAGCCTGTGGGGGTAGAAGTGATAATATGTGGATCTAATTCTTGTTGCAAAATATTATAATCTCAGCCTGATTGATAATACATTTTAGATTTCAAAACTTTGTAACACGAGTTATGCAAAGCTTGTCGGAAGATCCAAAGTTTTGTGAATTGAGAAATGAAGAAATTTCGAGATCTGGTTTAGTACCGGGGCGTCGCCGCGGCATAGGGTGTCTATGAGTTACGCGTTCACTTTACATGGCTTCTATTTGATGTATTCTCAATATTTTTGTACTAAAGTAGGTTAAACGAAACATATTTCTTTGCACACATCTGTCATTGCAAGATATTCTGCCTCAGTGTTCGACAGTGCGACGCAACGTTGTTTTCTTGTTTATCAGCTTGCAGTGTTATCTCGTAACTTAACAAGAAACCCTGTATAAGACTTTCGATCACAAGGATCGTTGGCCCGATCAGCATCTGCATAGGCCAAAACATTTAAATTGTCACTTTTGTGAAAGTATAAATATAGTAATTCTACCGGCTAAATAGCGTAGTACACGTTGTGCAGTCATCCAATGAGTCTTATTGAATTTTGAAATAAATTTTTATATAACACTCATTTATTATAAATAAAACAGCTATCTTTTTTAAAAATTACTGTAATTTCCCGTTCAACCACTTTACTTACCGACAACAGATTTGCAGACCATTGTGGCACATACATTGCATCTTTCACTACCCATTTTACACCCATTTATATTTAAATTAACATTGCCAGCACCTGCACTGGCCATTTTCTCATTATTTGCTATTGGAACAAAATTATTTTGTGACACATATTTATCTGAATATTCTTTGTTGTTAGTCATATGTGATGAACAGCCTGAGTCCACGATCCAATCATCAGTCGCTGCGAACCCTAAAGCTAATAGCGTCTTCTGATCTGCACCTTCAGTCTTCTTCTTTGTGTTCTCCTTAATTTTCTACTTGAAACATTGTGATCGTATGTGTCTTCGTTTCATACAAAAATGGCAGACGTATGTTTTTCTTGGCATTTACATTTAGTGCAGTGATCCATTTGATGTGGACGCACTCCTTCGAAATTCTTCATGAAGTAAGCTAGTGCGAAAAAGCTCAATAGAGAGCTTCTTCGTTAAACATGCTGTCTCTAGACCCGACTAATGCATAATACTCTTGAGGTAGTCCGATGAGCCTCTTCCACCTCAGCATCTTCGGTGTGCCTACCAATGTCAGTTCGTTGCTGTACAATGGCTATTATACTATTTATATAATCAGTCATAGGCGACGGTTACACGTAAGGTATTTACTGTGATCCATCAGTAAAAAATGACGTATCGTGGTATTTAATTAACGTGTAACCTAATGTATTGATGTATGTCATTATTTATTCATGGATTTCTAGATTTCTTGATTCTGGATTGATGATCCGTCGGATTATGATAAATATTGATCGTGTAGCCTCGCGTCAATATTTATCACGTCAGTACGCGTTACGCTAGCAATGGAGGAGGACGATGCAGGCATTCGAAAATAATTCTCGTAATCATCCATTTCACCATGTAATTTAATTTCAGCCATTAAATTCAAATGTGTGTACCTTTCCCTTTGTTGTAACCAATTTTTTGCCCATCGCTTTCGCTTGACCTTTTTATTTAAACTAAGTGCTAAAATAATAGCCACGCAACCTTTAATTTTCGGCTCTGTGGCCATTTTAGACGTTTAAACAGCAGGAGACCGGATACAATACTGACGTAATAAATATTGAACGTGTAAGCTAGTGTATTAATCCATCAGTAAAAACTGAAATCCATCAACAAATACTATATTGACGGATCACAGTAAATACCTTACGTGTAACCGTCGCCATACAGTGTAAACTCAATTATAGTCGCACCTTTCCTACAATTAGATACATAAGAAAACCTATATTATAATACATACTCTCAAAAGCTTTTAATAAAACAAAATTGTTTAACAAGAAACTGTTTATTCTTTCTCAATAACTCCTTGGCCTTAGTTGACCTGATGTGTTAGGTCACTTGTTGTCACTAGTGGTCAACGACCTTCACCTGGTCTTCGAGGTCAAGTGTGATGGGTCTGAAAGTTTCGGGCTCAGGTTGGATCCAGTCGAAGTTGATCCCGGTGATTTCGTAGAACCAATCGTGGTAGTGACCAGGACGGACGTAACCTGAAAATATCACATGCAAGTAAGACACGAGTAATATTGTTTTTGTGCCATTTCATGCATATTCTTGGTCTGTGTTTAGTTATGGCATCTGTGGCTGCTTGCCATATTCTGACCATTGGTGGATCCAAAAAACTCGGGAACACCATACTTTGTACTAAACCTTTCAGTTGAATTGAGATGCACTTTCTCACAACAAATTAGTTAGGAAGGTATTTCAATCAATCAGTTTCAAGCTAAGTAGTTCTTTTACAATGAGTCTAACGCTATTTCAATTATTTTTTTATCCTACACAGCTAGCCATTTGGCCACAAGTTCGCACGACCAGGGAAGTCAACGGTACTGCATCCCCAGATGGAGCATGCATAGTCTGGTACACACTGACTTACAAGGAAGGCTGCCGTAACACACCGTTAGGTGCTTGGCGACAGATTTTGCAACTTGAGGGTGGTAGCTAGTCAGGCGAGCGATAGGAAACTCTCTACCACCATGATATGGTTTCCTCACAATGTTTTCCTTCAACGGTAGCACAGGCTCTATTTGCATGTTTCGTGGGATCGAACCTCGTACCTTTTGTATGGCAATCGACCCCACTAATTACTAGACCATCATCGCTACGACTGTACCATGAATGAATTGGGTCAAGTGCCATTGGTATATACTCGTATGGTCGTTTAGATCAAGGGTTATAAGAGAAACTGATATAGTCACCTGCAGGGAAAGGAGTGTTGCAACCTCTCGAGGAGCCGAAGCTGACCACTCCGATGATAGTGGGTTCACCGTCGTAGTCCACCAGGGTCAGGGGGCCGCCGCTGTCGCCCTGAGAATACACACGACTTTATTAAATGTACACGTAAAACGTGTCTCCACTCATAGCGTACCACTACTGGGCACGGGTCTCCTCTAAGAAGAAAGTGTGGGTCTTGGCCACGGTACATAAATTACGAATTTGCGACTTCATACGGAAAGCTGTTAGCGTTATCCGATATTTTGAAAAATCCCCGACATTTGTTGTGACAACCATCTTGGATTTGAAATTATCATAATGTACAGTATACTACTAGTGTAGCCCTTTCGTTTGATACCCATATTGAGAGAATTGTGAAAAAATTGGTACTTCCCCATTTTGTGGCGGGGACCATCTTCAACCGATTTTCATAAAATATAGCTACAACACTCCCGACTAATGCACCTTTCACACAAAAATATAAAAATCTAAATCGGTCCATCCACACACACACACACACACACACACTCGCACACATCAAACTTATATTAACCCCGTCGTTTTTGGTACCAACGCGCAATTTGGTACCAGCGTGGTAGGCTATGACTACTACACCCTTCCTAGGGTAGAGCCGTGCCTAGCAGTAGTTACATTCTGGGTTGACACAAATTCCCTTCAGTGTTAAGGGCAGCGGCTGCAGCAGTAATAGAAAGCTGCGCTACGGACCGACGACACCCTTGGCGATACCATCGTGGGTCTTTTAAAATCAAATGATACCCCCAGCTAATAGTGTGATGACACTAGTTAGTAAGAGATTTGATTTTTAGTTGTCGCGATTCTTTCGAGCAAAAAACTATAAAACGATCTGCAGGTACCTGGCAGGAAGACTGCGAAGTCTCGTTATAGTACTCCGCGCAGACAGTCTCGTAGCTGATGACTGCGCTGTTGGGATACCAGCTGAGACATTCCTCGTTGGAGATCCCGCGCAGGAACACCCACAGCAGCACCTCGGATGCTGCGCCACCTGCAACACACATCATTGATAAGCCTTCTTCTTATTCACATTGTTTAAGAACGGGTTTTCACGCGAACCTGATTGTTGAAAAGGTCCAACTAACCCTGATGAAGTTCACCGAATGTGAATGAAATTATAGTTAGACCCTTCATAAACAATATGAATCAAACACGCGTAGGTTTCCAAAAAACCACACCCACCCTCTATTTCTGTAACATGTTATGTTTCAGAACGTAGATTTAGAGTTAGTATCTATTAAGATCTTGCTGGCAGTAAAGGTTAAAAGAAGGGCTTCTCTAGAGCGTTAAGGCTTTTTTAGAGCTCGCCACATCTTTCAATTATTAGTCATCTTCATGTTTCCAGCTAAAACTAACTTTAGTGGCGTCTAGGTTTGTTAAATCCTGTTAGCTACTTAAGTTGATATATGTAAAAAATTTAATTGAAAAAGACCCGTGGCTGACTGCATGTGGAGACTTACCGTTCCACAAGTCGTCAGTGCGTCCGTAGCCGCTCACGGTGAGGCGGACTCCTTCGTAGTTGGTGTTCTTGGTCGCGCTGTTCTGCAGCCGACATGGTTGGATGGTAGCTGTGGAAAATATAAGAAACGACAATAATAAGAAAACGACCGATGAATATTTCAGAGTTAGATATTAAGTAGGCAGGTAAGGTAGTCTAACAAAACATGTTTCTCTGACCTATGTCGATCGGCCATTTTGACTCAATGCAATTGTAATTCTAAAACAATTCAAATAAGAGACTTTGGCCTCAAATCATAATGTGATTCAAATAGAATCTCCGACCGGATTCGAAAACTTCGCACCACGAATTACGCAGAGCTCGTTACAAAATTTCAAACTTATTAATTATACTATTGTTTTGTGCAGGTCTGCAATTCATTTTCGATGTCATAATTTAGGATCTTCTCACAAGGTTTGTGTAATTCAAGGAGCAAAGTTTTCGAATCCTATCGGAAACTATCTGAATCACCTTGAAGCTGGTAACCTCTACCATGGATCATCTTGCTGGTTTTAGATTCAACATTAAAATAAGGAAGTACCTAGGTACTTATTACCTATAACCGCAAAACTAGATTACCTATCTACGTTTCAACCCATAACGTCCCACTACTGGGCACGGATCTTCCCTATGAAGGGTGTGTAGGCCATAGTCCACCACGCTGGCCAAACTGCGGGTTGGGGACTTCACTTACCTATTTTCGAAAGCTATTAACCTTCTCTGCCAAACAGGTTTGCTCGCGATGATTTCCTTTACCGTTTAATGTTCGCTTGTGGTAATTTAATTAATTAGAATATGCATATGAATGAAAAACACAGAGGTGCCTGCCTCCTGCCGGTTAACCGACTAGGCTACTACTAACTTGGAGTACCTATGTATCTATAGGTAGCTACATATGTATCTATAGGTAGCTAAGTATGTATCTATAGGTAGCTACGTATGTATCTATAGGTAGCTACGTATGTATCTATAGGTAGCTACGTATGTATCTATAGGTAGCTACGTATGTATCTATAGGTAGCTACGTATGTATCTATAGGTAGCTACGTATGTATCTATAGGTAGCTACGTATGTATCTATAGGTAGCTACGTATGTATCTATAGGTAGCTACGTATGTATCTATAGGTAGCTACGTATGTATCTATAGGTAGCTACGTATGTATCTATAGGTAGCTACGTATGTATCTATAGGTAGCTACGTATGTATCTATAGGTCGCTACGTATGTATCTATAGGTAGGTACGTATGTATCTATAGGTAGCTACGTATGTATATATAGGTAGCTACGTAAGTATGTATCTATAGGTAGCTACGTATGTATCTATAGGTAGCTACGTATGTATCTATAGGTAGCTACGTATGTATCTATAGGTAGCTACGTATGTATCTATAGGTAGCTACGTATGTATCTATAGGTAGCTACGTATGTATCTATAGGTAGCTACGTATGTATATATAGGTAGCTACGTAAGTATGTATATATAGGTAGCTACGTAAGTATGTATCTATAGGTAGGTACGTATGTATCTATAGGTAGCTACGTATGTAGACCGAACACCGAAGTCTAATTCGATTAAACCAGTAGGTACAATTTATCAGCAGAAGCGTGGAAAGGAAAGTCGGGAGGACGGGAAACACGGAATTTTTTTCTCATGTTGCTGCCGGACCCCAGTATACCGAAGTTTTTTTTTGCACCAGTCATATTTTTTGCTTAGCTACGATTATGGTCAAGGTGAGATAGATAGATACATAGGTAGAGTAGATAGAGAAGATGATGTAGGTAGGCAGGTTCACATAAAACTCACGGCCATAAGTGATGTAGTTCTCCAAGTCGAGTAGCGCGATATCGTCAGTCTGCACGCCACCCTGGATCTCGTTGTATCTTGGGTGGATAAACTTGCCGGTTGTCTCCACCACGTACTCCGGACGGGTCAGGTTGGTGAGGCCCAGACGGACCACGAATGTGATGCGGCTGGGGTACACATAAACAATGTTAATAATACACTTTAAAAAAGGGAGGTTCTCTAACTATTGAAAACATCTTGTTTTTTTTTAAAGAGTATATTTAACAAACAGGAGATTCTAAAATCGTTTCAATCTTTAATAAAACAATTTTTTTTTGTTTCAAAAGTCCTTGTACTTTAGTGTTTGAATCGAAATAACTGAAAATAATTGTATCAGCGCGTTTCCAATTGAAATCAGTAGATAATTACTTTTGTAAAAAAGCACTTTTTCTCTTTATTAATAAGAAAAGTATTCGCGTACAATTTTCATTTATATTAATTTTTCAAGTTAAATGATTACGAAATGATTGCTCGTATAGTACAATTTAAAAACCTAGTTAAAAGCAACTTTTAAAAAACCCGATTACGAAAACTGTAGACCGCTGTAGCCTCTCGAGTATAAATTATAATGCTTATGACCATATGCAGATAATGACATAATGATAATGCTTTCATCTGGCCCAATGTATTAGCATTGCCATATCCTGGGCACGCTGCCCCCGCCACCAGACGGGTTGGAGCATGTGGATTATCTGTAGATCTTAAATGGTCTGTAGGTAATCTTTCTGCTATATTTTTTTTGTTGTTGTAGTTTGTCATTTTGTTTTTGCTAAAAAAAACACTTGACAAAAAAAGATACTTAATTGACAATAACAATCTATAGGTAGGTAAGATAAGATAAGATTTTGCACATCCAAATCGGTGTAAGTCTAAGTGTTTTAGATCAATTTGCTTAAAATTTAAATTATTATCAATGTGCTGGAGCTGAGCTGCCAGATTCTATAATTTTAATTTACAATTAATTACACTATATTATCTCGCATGTAACATTAATCTTCAGATAACTTGGCTCATTACGATAAACAGATTGTACCTTACAGGGCACGCGTGTTTTACCTAATTAACGTGCACATATTTTTTATGAATTACGAGTATATTCACCGATTACTAGATGACGCTTGAACCGATTTGAAAATAAAATCATTTCAGGGTTCCGTACTCAAACGGTAAAAACGAGACTCTATTACTAAGACCTCGCTGTCCGTCTGTCACCATTATAAACAGGCTGAATCGTGAAGGTTAGACAGTTGAATTTTTGCAAATGTTGTATAACTGTCCCCGCTATAATAACAACTAGTAAAAACAAACTTGATATTTTTGCAGTTTTTTTTGTTTGATATAAATAAATTACAACAAGGAGACGCTTGAAATATTTACAGAACATTTAGTTGTATATTCACTTTAAATATAAATAAATAAAATAGATATTAATCATTATGTTTTTTTCTCATAGGTTTCCATCCTAAGGTTGCCTGGAAGAGATCGCTTTTAGCGATAAGGCCGCCACTTGTGGCACTACATGCTAATTAATATTTTTGTATTGTTATATTTTGTGTGTCTACAATAAGCGTTGATCTATCTATCTATCTATATTAAAGTGAGTCTCTCATAAAACAAACGTGTTTTTTGCACGATATTAATAACGACGTCAGGTAAAAACTTGAATTAATGTTGTATAGGTAATGGTACGGAACTCTTAATGCGCGAGTCTAGCTCGCACTTGGCCGCCTTTTGACGACTTTTTAGGTACTTTTTATTTGTAACGTAAAGTAATTGGCTCGTGTTTAAACACCGACCAAAAAAGTCCTTTTTGCTACCAATAAAATTCTAAGCTTTACCAAAATGGAGAAATGGTCACCACAAAAAGTTGTTCCCGAAAGTATACAGAATGTCATAAAAAATAATGACCTGAACCTACCGCGGACCTTGTTGCCGAAAGTATTCGAAGTGTCATAATTTGGTGACAGTTTAGTCATTTTGGGAACCAAAAAATATTTTTGGTGACCGTTTAAATTATACCCAAAGTAATTTACTCACTTGGCCAAACAATGTGCTGCTGTCAGCACCCACTGGTGGTGAATAACAGAGCCTCCACAGGACGAGACTCCGCCCACCGCGGAGACCATCCTCAGGCTCACCTGATGCGGGATCTGTCCGTCGCTCGCTTCCCACCCCCCGACTATCCTCGACCCTGGGCCTGTTGGATATGAAGCGTCATTGAACCCCTAGCTTCTGGCAGGCCGGACTTGCTAGACCACCTAAACTAACCTTATTTTGAGATATTTAAATTTGGAGCCTCTAAATTTATCTCTCCCTTTAATTTTTTTTTGTTTCTTTTGTTTGGCGCCTCTAAATTTTTTTCTCCTTTTTTAGTTAGTTTAACAGACCAGGCGTGCGTCATGCCACGCTGCATCTAGAACTCGTAGGTGCATCAGCTACCTCGTAATAAATAATAAGTACAGTCAAATACATTACAATGCATCAATTCTGAATGGATTTGGAGGATTATTTTCCTAGTTAATGGAGGGAATTCAAAGATTATTTTTAATTTCTAGACTGGTGATTTGGGCATGTACTTAATATAATCTCAATAAAAAAATTAAATGTAAGTAGTTAGTAGTACCTAGATAGATACATTCTGTGTAAATATATTTAGTAGCAGATATTTTAATCAGTATTTGAGACTCACCACTGCGGAGATCCTCGATAACGGCAGGCTCCGCATTTCTGTTGATAACGTCACCCTGGAATGACAGAAGGAAAAATGTAGCCTCTGTAGATTACAAGTCTAATATGTTTGAAATACATTTTGATTTTGAAAAATTAATTCAAATTTTCCACACAAAATGTCAATTGATTTATTGCTAATGAATTAGTAAATTAAAATAACGAAAACTGGATTTTTTGCGGACTAACGTTAAATAATTTTATTATTTTTGTTTTTGGTTAATTAATTCAAATTTTCAATAAAAAAAAAACAATTGATTTGCAAATCAATTAATGAACAACGAAAACTTAATTTTTGCAGAAATAAAGACATATGTATTTTTTTTAATTATTATGACTCTTTATTCTGTTTTTGCACAAACTTATAAAACATGATAAAATTTTAACTGAAACTAAATTATTATTGTTTTTAAATACATAATTCAAATTTTCCACACAAAAAAATCAATTGATTTATTGCAAATGAATTCTTAAACAACAAAAACTTATAGACGATTACCTTTAAAGTATAAAGAACTTCCTTTGTCAACTAGTATTATCATCATCACCATCATCAGCCAGAAGACGTCCACTGCTGAACATAGGCCTCCCCCTTAGAACGCCATTCCGAACGACAAGCTGCCGATTATATCCACTGGTTACTTGTGATTTTCACTATGTCGTCGGTCCACCTAGTCATTGATTATTTATATGCCAAGGACCTAGTGGAAGGCCTACCTACGCTGCGCCTTCCAGTCCGTGGTCGCCACTCAAGAACCTTTCTGCCATTAATATTATAATTCCCTAATATTATAATAAAATATAATTAAATAAATTAAACCATATTTACCTGGACGTATCCCAGAAAAAGAAAAACACCTAAAATGTAGTAAGCGGCCTCCATCTTGCACAATACAAAGCAAGACTGATCTACTTTATCAATTAATTTTGTAATAACCTGTATTTAATCTCGACGTAGTTATCTGAACTTACACGGTCCACAGATTCTGATATTCAAAGGATTAGTAAAATAATCTATGTAGTAGGTTTTTGATAGCGATATTTTTCGTATTCTTTGACTACAAACATGAATAAGCTTTTTATTTAGAAAACTAACGCGTGTTTGTATCACGGGATGGGACGGGGACGGCAAATGCGAGACGTTTCATCGTTGAACACACGAACGACTCATTTCATCCCTGATGAAGTTCACCGAATGTGAACGAAACTATTGTTGAACTTTTCCAACGCAATCAGGTACGCGTGTAAACTAGTCTTCTTAAGCAAAATGACTTTAGGCTTTATTAGTTTTCTACCGACATACAAAAAGAGGAGGTGCTGTTACAATTCGAATGTTTTTATTTTTTATGTTAGTGTTGTTGTTGATTTCTTGGAGTCGGGTTGAAAAACGACGGTAATAAAACCAAATTGAAACAAAATTAAAAAGAAAACAAGTTTGAAAATATAATCAACATCTTTATTATCAAATAAATAAGTACTAATTTTCAACAAATGTAGGCGTTTACAGCTAAATATCACAACATCTTACATGTACGCTTACATACAAAACTTATTGTGCTAGATTGTCTAGTATCATCGAGGACACAAGTGTAACACGAACAAAGTTCTTCAAATATGGTCAGGAAGGGTTACTGTACCCATCCTAAAGAACAACTTTTACTATGGGATCAACTCTGAATTCGAGAAAATATAAATCAGCTGTTCCATACAAAAAGTTGAACGATCGACGACAGAATGTATGAAACAGCTGACTTTTTTGGCTTTTTGTTTTCATTTTTTGGCATCCATAGAAGGTCTTCAGGTTCCAAACTAGGCAATGCCTCTGCTATGGTAAACTCATGACAGTTAAACATAAACACCCAGACACAGGTCATGCACACAAATGTTTGACCAGTCCGAGGATCGAACCCGGGACCAGCGGAGCAAGGCAGGGTTGCTACCAACTGCGCCAACCGGCCAGTCAATTTATCGCATTCAGAGTTTATCCGTAGTAAAAGTTGTTTTTTATGACGAGTATAGTATCCCCCTTCGGTTTACTACACCCCTAATCGATAACCCTGTAAAAATTGTTTCAATTTCTACGAAACTTTTTCCCTTCTCGATAGCATTGAAACATGCATAATTCATTATCATTTCTTGTACCTTCAAATTATCAAGAAGACCAACTTTAATAACATAAGAAATTGATCAATTTCTTATAGTTCATTCGTTGAATTCACGAATATATATTATCCACAACAATTGTTTGTCAATATTTCTATGATTATATGACTTGCTATATTGGTATTAAAATATATATCTTATAAATCTTCTACTAAAATATTAAATTTTTATTGGTCTAAGAAAATAATGTAAAATTGCCTAGATTTATATACCTAAGTACATTTGCAGAATAAACTAAAGTTTGTAACATAATATAATGCCAATAATTCAATGCGTATTAAATTTACCCGAGTAAATAAATAATCCTATTTGACAATTCAGTCAAAAAAATCTAATTTTTTCATTATCAATTAAGTACGGACGTGTATTTAAGTAGTTCAACTTTGGTGACTTTATGTCAAAGAGAACTTTTAAGTTTATATCCTACATATAATTTTAAATGCATGTAGGTATGTATATTATCACAAAAAGTTAATGAGGCGCGACTGGTCAAGCCTAATTGACTTTCAAAGTACTTGTACATTGAACATTGAAATAATAAAATCACATATTTTTATTACATAACTGCGTGATTACTTAGTGCAATTTTAATATCAACACTACAGAGTACCTACACACCTGACAACATTTCAAATTTGTTGACCCCCAATTTATTACCATAATGGGTTATCAAGTGAAAATATCGTGTCCCTTTTTTTTTGTTTTACTCAGAATGTAATTATTATGTTTTAGAGATTTTTGAAAATCTATGTAAAGTTAAAAAAAAGGTTATTCTCGTATTTGTACGAGAATAACCTTTGGAAAAATAACAAACAAAGAACAAAAACACATTATAATTGATTGAGCTTTGTACGGGAATAACATTTTTCGAATGTATATGTTACTTTTCATTTCATCTTTTCATTATCGAAAGAATAATGGGGGTCTTAAATTTGATGTTGTCAATTGAACGAGTAGGTAAATAAGTAATATTTAAACTGCACATACTAGTAGAAGGAAATATTACAACTAGCTAATTAAATAATTAGGTACTACCAGCGGGTAATTTTATTTTATAAAGATTGAAGGTCAGTACAATACTTTTTTAAGATAGTGGAGTCAATGTTATGCCCAATAGTTGTGTTCTGAAATAGCTAAAGTATGCAAAACACATTCTGTCTCTTACTAATTTACTTTGAATAATAGGGACAGAAAAAAGAAAGTCTTTAGAACTGTCACTTCACTGGACGTTCAGAAACTGAGCCAGTGTTTTTACTTCATATAGGAAAAACAGTTTATTGAAACAAACGCGTAACACATACAGTCATATAATTGTCACTATTATTTTTTATTTAGAATATAAAGGTAGGCAAAAAAACCTACTTAGTCACAGTCAGGCAAATATATTATCTACTCTACCTAATTTGATTTTCATTTTTGAATAACAGGTAAAGCCATTTCAAAGGTGTCGTCATACATTTAGATAGGTAAATATTTTTACCTCGTAAATGGGCAATGTGACATCATTCGACGATGCACTTTTGGCGAATAAAAAATAAATACATTGTAGTACATACTCATAAACTACCTACGAAGCATAAAAGGTAAAAGTATGATAAAAAGATAGGATAATTAATTATTTTCACCTGCGTTTACCTAATTAAATTGTAAGCATACAAGGTGTATCATAACGTAGCGACGTACATATTCAAAAACTAGCGTCGATCTTGCTAGGTAAAGATAATTTATAAGGTATAGGTAATTAATAGTTTTTACCTGTTGACAGCTACCGAGTAATGGTAATTTAAATTTATACTGAGTATATCATGAAGTGGTGACGACAGTGAGCGCTGACTGTGTAGTTTTGTTTTTATGTCTGTTTGCTTCGGCTGCGTTGTAATAGACAATAGCGTCGTGTACAGTTGGGAATGTGTCCACTATTAGAGGCTCTGGTTCTAAAGAGTTGTACCTCTCGATCATTTCCAGTACTGGCGCTGAGGGAATTGAGAAAAAAACACATTTTAGTACGTCCAGTTAATGATTAACGCCTGAAAAGCATAGGTCTTTTTTATTTTATGGTCTTTGAATGCAGTATGTTGCAACGTCGATTTTTTGTTTTTCACCCTGCAATTAACGAATTCGCACGACCACGGAAGTCAGCCCTAGATGGAGCACGCCTAGTCTGGAATACACTGGCTTACAAGGTAGGCTTCCGGATCACACCGTTAGGTGCTTGGCGACAGATTTTACAACCTGAAGGTAGCTAGCCAGGCGAGTGATAGAAAAACGCCCTACCACCATGCTATGGTTTCCTCACGATGTTTTCCTTCACCAGTAGCTCAGGCTCTTTTTGCATGTCTCGTGGGATCGACTCTAGTACCTTTTGCACGGCAATCGACCACACTAACCACTCGACCATCATCGCTACTAACTATCATCTATTTATTTCATTACTTTTCACACTCATTTGATATGTTTATTATTCACTGTTTATAATAATCGAAATAATCTATTTTTATAACTTTTCTATTAATTTTATATAGTTTTTCTCTCACTTCTTCATTTTTGCAAGCGTTATTATGAAACATAATATTTTCGTATGCTACACCCTCGCTAAAGCCCAAGAACACTGACTAAACTAAAATTATCTAAAATTATATCCATCCTTTTCTCACTTGTGGAAACAGAAAGAGAGGAGACAATTTTAGAACTGTCAAATTAGGTTAGTTAATACGTTCGGCCTTCCCGAATCGGGGTCAATGACCACGAAAACGGTCTCCTCTCTATAAATAAATAATAAATATGAATAAATCGTTTATTTTTACAGAAGATGATTACAAAATATGTCACAAAAATAATAATAACGTCTTTTAATAATAATTTTAATTTATTAAAAAAAAAATATGACGCGCAGCACCTACACTAAGATTATATCATCTTGTATGGTGGGTGAGTGCGCTCCTTCAGGGTGTTAATTTAGGGTGACTTTATGCGAAGTGTAGCATTTTGTAATATTTCACATTACTAATTTTTTTATTTATCTTTTGGTTTCTAAAAATAGATAAAAATAGATATAATTTTAGGAACTTTTAATTTAGTTAGTGTGACTGGCAGAATGATTGGCAATAGTTCGCTATGTGGGTAGTAGTTAGATGTAGCGCAATGATAGTTACCGTTAGCTCCGGCCAGCAGTACCCTGATGTGGCAGGCGTGGAGCTCCTTGTGCACCGCCACCAACATCTTCACTCCTGGAGCGTCCACGTACGATAGAGCACTGGCGTCTATCACGCAGCATTGGATCTGCAGAGAGGTAAAGGAGTTAGGTTTGGTCGCCTTTTTATTTAAGACAGCTAGGCGTTTGATCATAATACCGCCCTACCACAGAAGTCAATGACAATGACCCCGATTCTATCAGGCCAAACTTACTAAACTAACCTAATTTGACAGTTCTAAAATTGTCTCCTCTCTTTCTATTTCCACAAGTGAGAAAAGGATGGATATAATTTTAAGAACTTTTAGTTAAGTCAGTGTCACTGGCCGAATTGGCGTCAATGTGGTCTTAGATGGAGCATGGCTAGTCTGTTAAAATAAAATAATTCGTTACCCTGTTAGAAAAGCCCGGATCCCACTCATAGGATTCGCTTCTCGACAGATCATGTTCCTCATCGGGTATCACCCCTTCGGCCGGCTTCATGTACCCAATCTTCCGGAACAGCGTGTCCCGGAACAGGTTCTTGGTGGCGAAGTTCAGACCGCCGCAGTAGTGGAAGATCTTTATACCTGGCAACTCTTCAGCCTGAGGACAAACATTGCGGTTTTCATTAATAGCCATTGTAAATCGATCAAACTCAGGGTATCATTTCTTCAGATTTCAACGGAATATAGATAGATAGATTTATTGTAGCCACATAACATAAAAAACCAAAAAAACATATTTTTTTACATAGTGCCACAAGTCAACCAGGCCAACCTTTGGATGGAGAAAAAATTGACAAAAAATAATTAATAGGACGGGGTATACTTACAATAAAGAAATAAATCTACTCTTAATTACACATACAACTCTGTTTTATTTCAACCAGCATAAGATAGATTTGGTCAGTGTAATGGAGTATGGCCCGCACCTTCTTCTAAGGAGAGAGCCGTGCCAGTAATGGGATAGAAGCAGTTCGATAGATAGAGAACTGTTTTTGTACGCACACATAAAAATAGTACAAGTTAGCGTTTATCTTCAAGCTGTGTTGCATTTCTATCATATTTTTTTTTAGTTTGCTTGTCGTTACTTATATAGTTAATTTTTAATAGGTAATCATGGAACTCTTTACTAATTTTGATTAGGTTCATTATACGTCTCTTAAATATTGTGCTTGTCAATGTAGAATGAAGACAGATTTGACAGCCTTATCTCAAAAATAAAATGTAAACAGCATAACATAACAAAAACATTTAACAGCATAAATAATCACAAAAATTTCACAAAATATGTTCTTGTAACAACCCTTGAACAAATTCTTTTTAACCAGCCAACCACCTTAATACCGTACCAAAAAGCATCCTCTACAAAAACTATGAGAATCCTTCCAAACAGAAAGTTTGCCTTCGCAATAACTCATGAGATAAGTCTCATAGATCTCCTACTATGGTCCGGGTTTGTCGCTTTCAGTATTTGGTTCATGAGTGCTGTACAGTTTTTGATAATGTTGGTGCACGACAATAGGCAGATGGACTGGGCCAGCTGCGGCATGGTGATGTCTGAATCTGGGGCCGAAGAATCGGCTTATGGCATGTCTTTAGGCTGCTTACCTTGTATATATCAATAATCAGATTAAGTTATGGCGAAATAAAGTTGTTTTCAAACTGTTAAAGAATTTAATTTAAGGAGATAGCAGAATATGAATATTTTTAGAATTATTATGTGGAAGATATATTTGGTCACCTAAAATAACTAGTTAACGACATGGATGTAACTATGGTCTGGATATACTGAATTACCAGCTTGTGACCTTGACACGATGAATTCCGTTGGAATCTGTGCTAAGAAGCTAATGTTCTAAGTCTAGAAAAAAAGTCAGTCGTCTAATATTTGTGGGTGTTGCAATACAGAATAGTACAATTTGATTCCCCCACTCCCATGCCACCGTCGGACAAGTACATCAAGATTCCAAGAACTCGCTCGGATCCAGTCAGGTTGGCAGCGACAGAACAACGCGCCCAGGCTGGCCAGCAGTCCCGCGCCTACTCTGTATATGTGTGTACTTACAGCCCTGTACCGCTTGGTGTCCAGATACAGGTCCGTGTCGAGCACTCGCCCCAGCAGACAGGTGTAGGGGCGCTGCGAGCGACAGAACAACGCGCCCAGGCTGGCGAGCAGTGCCGCGCCTACTCTGTATATGTGTGTACTTACAGCCCTGTACCGCTTGGTGTCCAGATACAGGTCCGTGTCGAGCACTCGCCCCAGCAGACAGGTGTAGGGGCGCTGCGAGCGATAGAACAACGCGACCAGGCTGGCGAGCAGTCCCGCGCCTACTCTGTATATGTGTGTACTTACAGCCCTGTACCGCTTGGTGTCCAGATACAGGTCCGTGTCGAGCACTCGCCCCAGCAGACAGGTGTAGGGGCGCTGCGAGCGACAGAACAACGCGCCCAGGCTGGCGAGCAGTCCCGCACCTAGTCTGGATATAACAACAGTAAAATACACTTTAAGAGCTATATCATCTCAAGAAATAAAAAGCACAACTGCTGTGCTGCTTGCACACAAGGTTTTTTTTGTTTTGACTGATTGAGGGTTCTTCCTCCTTCCTTGCAGGGAAAGTGGGATAAAGCTCGAAGCGGACCTCATTGTTGAGGCAGAGCGCTCCCCGGAATTGGATTGGTGGGTGCATTGATTTTCTCTTGTTTACGATAATTCACTGCCGCTATACAGCCGCTACATTCCTTTATTTAAAAAATTTCATCTTTCATTTGGTATGATATATGTTACCGATTTTTTAACGATATAACATACGCTCAAATCGTTGAAAATAACATAATTGTAATGAGGTATTTGCACTCACCCGACATCGATGTCAGCGAGGACGGTGGTCAGGAATGTGGCGAGCCACACTATCGCGTCCAGTTTACTCAGACGCCAGAATCTGTAACAATGTGTATTTAACTTTAAGTACAGTTTAAACATAATGAAAAAATAGAAAAAAAGACGGACAAAAAAAGCCTTTTTTACAGACTTCTCAAAAAAGAAAAGAGGTACGTACTCGATTCGACCCGTTTTTTTCATATTTGTTAGGAGATTTTTTAGAGACGGCTGGACTGTTTGTTTTTATTTGAAAGAGTAACCCTATGAAGTAGTTCCATGTATATTTTATCAAAATCGGTCTACAAGTTTGTTTTTAAATCCGTATAACTACATTTTTTTATCGACGCCTGCTAAAATGAAGTTTGTAACTGATAGAACTTTAAAATTTCGTCTGCATCTCCTTACTTGTCCAGTTTTGAAAACGTTTCATTGATAGATTCCCACTAGGATTTCAAACGTGTCGGGGATTCCATTAAACATTAAATATTCAAAAAGGATTTTCATACCTGGATTATTTATTTCTAGTATCACGGTTTTTTTTTTTGTAGACGAAGTATAAAAATTATATTTATGTCTTCATTATGGGGATCTCAGCAATAATAAGATCTCAGCAATAACTTACTTGAGCAGCTCTGTGACCTGCATGAACATAGTCTTCAGGCTGACCACGATGATAGAAGCCAGCACACTGCGCGGCAGATCCTCGAAGAACGGCCCTATCCAGAGCAGCACGCAGAGCACCAGCATAGCGCTGATTATACACGTCACTTGAGTCTTAGCACCTGCCTGGGAGGAGAGGAACAACACATATAGATACTTCCTTAATACTTACACAGGGTGGTTATCAGTTAAGGGTGTGCTAAGCCTAAAGGGACTCACTATACTCATCATTACGAACAAATTTCATCAAAAAGTTCCATAAAAAAAGTTGATCGGTCGTAGTAAAGATCGTAAGTAAAGGACTTGTGTAATTTTCGGCCAGGACGGTGTATGTGTACCAAAAAAATAAGAAGCAGTTAATATTTTTGATTAATGAAACCTACATCCGTTGCCTACTTCATTGTGTACAAAAAAAATTAAATCATGTGAATTTTAGTGGAATCATGGAATCACTGAAAGATTTTTGTATCTTAGGTTGACTGCAATAGTCACACTGGTCTATGAATTGTACCGCCCGTCACAAATGTCAAAATTTACACAATAGAAACGCGTAATTCACCTTTTTGTATACATGGAAATATTTTGATTCGAAATCAATTTTGTACACTGCGATAAGTTACGTTATTTTGAATTTGGTAGATAGTTTAAACATTAATAATCCCTAATGTATTTATGGTATCATGTACACTGTCCTGGCCGGAGCTCCATACATTTTGAAACAACTCTTTTATTACATGACCAAGAAAAACTTCCTTTTACAAAGAGTCAAAGACTTTTTTATTTCGCCCTTAGAAAAATAAAGCAAAATCTCTC
Organism: Ligdia adustata; assembly: GCA_947049295.1. Classification (NCBI taxonomy): domain Eukaryota; kingdom Metazoa; phylum Arthropoda; class Insecta; order Lepidoptera; family Geometridae; genus Ligdia; species Ligdia adustata. Next base: position 10,600,574 of record OX346234.1, read on the forward strand.
TTTGACTTAGCATAAAACTACACAAACTTTTTCAAGGAACCATCTTGAAGCTATCGTACGTTTTTAATATTATAGTTCCATTGCTCTCTTAGCCAAGTTAAAATAATACAACTCTTTAATAGAAGCCAGCTTAATAACAAATATATATATATATATATCAGATTTTAATCGTCGGCCTTATAGCTTAAAGCGTTATTTTGCAGGCATCCATGCACTTATAAGAAATTTACATCATTGTGTAATTAATACAAGTTATTATTATTGTATACGCGTGTAAACCCGTCTTCTTAAACAACATGATTTTTTTTTGATAACAAGTTGCTATTATTACCTGATACTGTATGTTGGACCTGGACAAGCTGGCGCAGAAAGGCGCGCAGCAGAAGAACGAAGCGAACACATTGCTCGCACCCTGCACACCAAATAAATAATTGTTTTACACTCCTTTTTACCCGACTGCGAAACGTTTGACACTCGTAGCTCCCCACTAGGATTTCTCCTGTGCCGGGGATACCATGCAACATTCACTAACACATGCACAAAGACACCCAGACTCGAAGACAGACGTTCAAACTCATCCTTCGAACACCTGCCCCGACCGGGAATTGAATCCGGGACCGTCGGATCTCAAAGCAAGCATACTAGATCATACCACTAGATCACGGAGGCCGTCGAAAGAAGGAGGTGTTATGTGTTTCGAGTGTATATATGCATGTATAAATGTATGTATGTATCTTTCTTTGTCACGCGCTAGAGCCTAAACGGCGTGTCGTGTTTTTATGTGAGTGGTGTCAACAGATTCGTCTTCACTAGCAGATGGTCATAGGCTATAACTAGCTGTATCCCGCGGTTTAACTTGTTAAGATTCGTCGGTCTAAAGTTCTTGTAGTCGGGTTTATTTAACCAATTTTAACCACTTCTTTATAGGACCATGAAAATGATGGCAAATGGTAGCGCCGGGAGGGGGCGACCTGAGAAGACGACAACGAGTTCTGTAAAGAGGGACAAGTGTGTAGGAATGTTAAGTGTCGAGAGAGTTAGTACGATGATGTAATGTGAGTGATTGTTTACGGAACGCTTTAGACGATAGAGTGAAAGGTTCTATACCACAGACAAGCGTGGCATAGACAAGACGGATGGGAGAACATGACGGGAGAGAGAGAGGAGTGTCATAGAGGTTTTGAGAGGTGGACTGTGTGAACGGAAAATCTAAATTAATAATAATCTTACGTGTGTAAATAAAAGTGAAAACCACCGCTCTGTCCCACATGTGTGAAAGAGCTGACATGCAACAGAATGACATACTGTGATGACCCCACGTAGTGGGATAAGGACCGACGCTAACCGCGTATAAATTACAAAATGATGACTTACCAAAGCCAGCAGCTCCTGGTTGGCGTCAATGTCGTACTTCTCCTTGGATGCGAAGATGAGGGCCATCGACATAGAGATGGTATACGTCACCATGGTGATCGTGAACGCGTCCAGAGCTATAGTCGGGAGCAGTTCCAGGGGAGGAACCTCCGGTACCGGCAACCTGGAGAAATTAATCACAGTAAAAAATATAAGGTATAAGTATTTTTTTTATCATACGGTTTAATTAACAAACTAAGATGTGAATGAATCGTGTGAAAAAGGAATATGTGTGAAAGGAAAGTGCTTGATAGAGTAGGATGGAAGGGGAAGACATGCTGTGAGGACCCCACGTAGTGGGATAAGGACAGGAAGATGATGGTTTGATTGACAAACTCTACTAGTCAATCTTACTCAATATTGGTAATTGAGGCGGATGTGAGGATGTGTAAAAAAAAAAAAATTCAAATCATTTATTGATGGAGCAATCAGGATTCATCGTTTTAGCACACAACTTATGACAATGGCACAAAAACAAAAAGTGGCCAATACTCCGATGTGTATTGGCATTCGAATTAATGGCTACCACTCTCAAGTTGTAAAATCTGTCGCCAAGCACCCAACGGTGCGTATCGGCAGCCATCCTTGATAGATTCCAGACAAGGCATGCTTCAAGTAAGGCTACAGTATCGCTGACTTTCATAGTCGTGCAAACTTATGGTCAAATGCCTAGCTGTGTAGGATAAAAAAGTAGTTCTCACCCGGTAGGTATGTCTCCCACGAGGCTGATCCCGTACTGTTGGTGCAGCCGGAGCAGCGACGACACGAGGGTTCCCACCACTATAGCCACTAGTTCTATAGGCACGGGCACGCGGCTGCGGCGGCTCACCCACGGCTAAAACAACACAAGCTTTACCGTCTACACCCATAGATATATTTACTATAGAGTTATACTAAAAGCTAACGTGACAAGTAAAAATAATTATTTCCGAAACCTCTCGACATTTAATAAAACAAAATGTAATTTACTATTTTGTTTGACTTGCTCTTGGAACTAGTTAAGAATACTCCCGACTAATTCACCTTTGGAATAAATAAAAAATCCTATCATAATCAGTTCAACCGTTCAGAACAGAAAAAAACTTGAAATGAAATTTATTTATCTGTGAGACTAGGTAAATAGAACGCTTATTTACAAAGAGCAAGATACCCTAAGTCTATTATTTTTTCTGTCTATGCCTAGAGAGATTTTAGTTGCCAACGTCACGCGTTAGTATACTTGCCACCGTCAAGTACGTCTCCTCTATTAGTGGCCAACACTTTAAAAAGACCTCGCTGACATGCTAAGAAAGTTAGTTACCTTGAGCAGTTCGTTGTTGACTGCTATGACGATGCAGGTGATGAATGAGATAGTAAACGCAGCCCAGTTGAGCTCCGGCAGCGCTCGACCCACATCGATTACTGTCTAGAAATATAAAAATTGTTTTATTTCAATGATTACAATACTAAATTAATGCTAAGGGTTAAGAATGTACCTACTTATCTATAACTACCTAGATTAAGAATAATTCTCAGTAAGTCAGGTGACTAAGGGTATCGAGAGCTTACATATACAATCTTAAGGTATCCTGAAGACTTGGGTATCTTGACGCCAAATAAGTCCTTCAGCTGGGAAGCTAGCACGTGGAATGAAGCTGCAGTAGTAAACCCGGAGACCAGAGGCTCTGACAGAAGAGTTGACACAGCGCCAAGTCTGAGTGCCCACATTATCATCTGAAATACACACAAGGTAATCGGTTAGGAAGTGCTAAGGGAACAAAGCCAAACAACGTGAACCATTTTATTTTCTTCAAATTTTACCCCTCCCCTCCCCCCCCCTCCCCCTCTCATTCGAATCCCTCGTAGTATATGAACAAACCCAGGGGGGGTTTGTTCTCTTCTAGTCGTCACTTAGTACTTTATAATACGGTTTCCAATATTTTTTCCTGAACAAAGAGTTAAATTAGCGCCATATACGAGTATGAACGTAGCTCAAAAAGTTCAATTTCATTTATAAATGCATAATATGGGTGTGTACATACAAGTAGATCTAACAATAACAAAAAACCTCAATATTCAGCTTTTCAGCATGCATTACATTGTAAATACAGATAAATCATGCACTTACAATACATAAAAAGATATTATTTAAAAATATATTATTATGTTCTTTCCATTAAGTTGTCACAGAAAAATAGTTAAAAGAATATCAACTACAAACAGCACAGCAAACAAACAAAAGAGGGAATTTGCTTAATGTTTGTACTTATAAGTAACTATTTTTCTGTGACAACTTAATGGAAATAACATATTTATTTATTAAGATTGTATAATAAATACGCGACGTGACGTGAAAATATCACCTATTTCATAGAAAAGGAAGACTTTAGAAAGTGTAAAACTGTAACTGAAAGTATTGTATAAAATGATACCTGGAATATCCCAACGGCTAGACACACAGCGCTCAGTACTTGCAAAGCTGTATATGGACTCAGACTAACGGCCGCTGAAAAAAATAATGTATCTATATGTTTTACATTCAGTAGAAATATTAACAAAGATTTAAATAAAGAATTTTAGACATAGAAATTGAACTACTTCCATTAGTTATATCAAAAACGTAAAGAACACTGTTTGAACTTATTTATCGTTTATTTATTGAGTATATACGAATAGTTTAAAGAAAAGTTATTTTTCTACCGAGCCTTCCAAAAAAGAGGAGGCACGCAATACTCAGAGACATGTCAATTTTATCAAAATTGATCATGGGGTTTGATTTCAAAATCGTAATAACCCTTAAGTAATGTCACACCTTTTTGTTTATCATCATCATCAATAGCCAGAAGACGTCCACTGTTGAACAAAGGCCTCCCCCTTAGAACGCCATTCCGAACGACAAGCTGCCAATTGCATCCACTGGTTAGTTGTGACTTTCATTATGTCGTCGGTCCACCTAGTGGGAGGGCTACCTACGCCGCGTCTTCCAGTTCGTGGTCGCCACTCAAGAACCTTTCTTACCCATCCGTTATCGGTTCTTCGAGCGATGTGGCAAGCCCATTGCCACTTCAGCATGCAAATCCTACGAGCTATGTCGGCAACTCCAGTTATTCGGCGAATATCCTCATTACGGATTCAATCGCGGAAAGATACTTCCAACATAGCTCCTTCAATTGCACGCTGAGCAACTTTGAGCCTTTCTGTTACACGTTGTATATATATGTGTGTGTAATTGTTAAGTTATTACTATATAATTTTAATTTTGACATGTTTGACTAATCATATATCTGAATAATAAACAATATTATGTTGGATAATATAGTAAGAAATTAATCAACACTAATAGTCAAGTCGAAACGAAATCAAAGCGTAATAATTTTATTAACCCATTTAAACCAAAAAAGCGAATGTCATTTGCCATAACTCATTTATATGTGTATAAATATATGTTATAATAGTAAATATTATATATATAATAATATACATGAATAGCTTAAATAATATATACAATAGCTTAAACTCACCCCCTCCACCGATGATACTGGAGTTCGTAGAATTCAAGTGCATCAAGTCTGGATGCGCAGAGTGCTTCAACACTGTCTGAAATTAACCAATGAAATACTATCATTGAATTATTAATTTATATGTAGAATTAGTGTAGTATAATAATACTTAGTGAAAGTGAAATTAAATGCAAGTGCTACGTGTAAAGAACACATGAACAAAGTGTCTTCACCTTAATAGAGATTATTAGATACGTGATAATGGACACATTCTTAGAGACACTATTTTTGTAGAAGTTTAAGTAAGCTTAAAATTACTTAATTATACGACCATCTGCAGATAAAGAAGAATCTAAAGACACCTGTAAAAACATAATGCATACATACTTACATACAAATTTACAAACATAAACTCGAAAAACATTAAACTTTTCGGCAGATGAGTAAAATAGGAAAAGGAACGTTTTACGTTACAAAACAGAATATCATCAATGTAGTCAAGACGATTAAACTACGGGCTGGTTTTGATAAAACTTATAGGGACTATCCATACGCTCAAAAAAGATTTATTCAAATCGGACCAGCTATCGCTGAAAAATCGGAGAAAATACATTAAAATTAAAAACAAAAACCGATCAATTGAGCACCAAAATTCCTCTCCTTCTTGATGTCGGTTAAAAATGGTTTGCATATAGATTAGCTATCGTATAAATTAATTTCTTGTTATAATACCCGCCTTACTGATTTTCCTTTACTTTTAAAATACGTCAATGTTTGCAGTAAGTTTACTCGTATTTACGAGTATATCATTTGTGTTTTTTCTCTTGACAGGTAATGAGGTCATGAGGTTAAATCTTTACAAGATACCCAGCAGCCTTGGGGTGCTGCCGGGTTATGTGGGATTGCACCCTCTAAAACACCCTCGGCGGCCTATCCCTACTGTGTACTTGACGGGGACTCCGGGCTCTCAAAATGAACTCACCGGAGCCCTTATGCAGTTTGCATATGCACGTCTTATTTGTGTCTACGATAAAGCGTTTGTCGCACTTCACTTTGATGATTGTGACAAGTATGTGTGTGATGTTGGCGTGTGCAGCCTACCTTACACGTTTATCTATCTATCTATACATATACATACTGACCTTTCCAGCCATCAGGCAAGCCACCGCGAAGGTGCCCATGGAAATGTGCGGGGATGTCCCGAATATTACGTACACCAGAACGGGGAAGAACGCCATATAAAGTCCCACTATAGGCGGGACTTCAGCTAAAAGCGCGTATGCCATTCCTACAACAAGGAAAATTTTAAGATTTTAAAAACACAGACATTTGTTGTGGCACCCATCTTGGAATTGAAATCATCATAGTACGAGTATTCTACTAGTCAAGCCCTTTCATTTGATCTCATATAATATCGATATTTTGATGAACTTCGTAATTTTTCTCTAAAAAAATGGTGTTATTATCCAATACTAAGAAGACTGCAAGAAAAACTTTTATACAAAGGTGGTGGTGGTATACGAGTAAGCCTGAACCCTCACCTTGTTTGTAGTGAGTTAAAGAAGGTTACCTTGTGGTATGTGCATGACAGCGGTGGTAGCGCCTGCCACCAGGTCCCCCACGAGGTACTCCTTGCACTTGTACCTGGGCAGCCAGCGCACCAGCGGCACGGAGTTGACGAGACACTCGCCGATACCGCACGCCTGCACCAACTTCTTGCATTTCGCGCCCACTGTTGGCGACAAAATAGTAATAATATGTTAAAGAATTTTTGCAGGAAAGAACCATTACTTGCAACTTGGTGTCTAATTAAAGCTGGTCTTATCGGATGTTTTTCTTGGGTACGTTCTACGGAAATTTAAGTGTTTCGTAACGCAAGACAGATGAAACACAAAACATAACAATACAAAAATATAAATTTAAATGAATTGCCACAAGTGGCGGCCTTATCATTAAAAGCGATCTCTTCCAGGCAAGGTCAAACGCAAGCCCAAAACTCTTCAGGGTCTGAAGTTTGGCCTAAGAAACGACAAGTATTTTTGAGTTGCGAGTGAATCGGTATCTTTTAGGCACAAAATAAATTGATTTAGGTACTCTAGACTTAAAAAACCTAGATTATAGATATCGGAAATAAGAAGCCGTTAACGTGTTACAACGATAGCCACAATCTGTTAGTTTGCGTGCATTGTGCATGGCTTCCGAGACACGAGATAAAATCCTAGGATTTCCCTATCCGAGATGAAATCCTAGGATTTTATTTAAATGAGTCGGGCGTTACTTTGCGCCTGTGCTAAGGCGAAACACGTGTCGAAGAACTCAGATACTGAGATAAAGAGTTATAATAAAGCGAGGTGTGGTGGTGATGAAGAGGAACCACACCATAAAAACAAAAATATTTCTCGATTTCTCACGACATCAAGACAAAGCGGGAAAACACTAGATATTCCCTATATATCATCTTACCCTTCCTTTTAGCGATAAGGCCGCCACTTGTAGCACTATATTTTGTATGATATTTTTCACTTGTATTAAATTTTTTTGTGTGTCTGCAATAAAGAATTGATCTATCTAACATAGGATTTTATGAAGATAGGATTTTAGGGAGCTACGTGTTTGTTTATTATACTCACGAGGCTTGGTGGGCACCTGGTAGTCAGCATCCTTGTTGAGTCGATCCTGGTGGTAAACTCGGCGCACCACGTTGAACTGCTGGCTGCTTATAGACTGACTCCTGAGGATAAGGGTTATCTTTAACGAAAGATGAGATAATTTTGATAACAAGGGTGTTGGTGTATAATTAGCTAATACGAGTAGATTAAAATATTTCTAAATTCGATAAAAACTGTCCTCCATACAAAGATCTCGCCAAAGAAATATTTTTTGTATGAAAAACCATACATCATTGTATGATCGTCAACAGGGCACTGAAGCTCGGCCTGCGGTCTCGCTTCAGCACCCACGATAATCGAACAGTATATAACTTTTTTATGAGTTACATATATTCGTCCATAATGTATATCTAAGATGTATCCAAGGCGAACTGACAGACGGGCAGAGCCAAAACTAAAATTCGGTCAAGAGGCTGTATTTCTTTTTAAGAGATGCACAAAATATTGCACTTATAAATCACGAGGCTTTGTCGCGATTTCAATAGTTCGCAATTGACTACTAATGCTTTTTTAGTAGTCAATTGTGACAGAAGTAGGGTTATGTTTATCGAGTGTATGTATGTATTTATATTTCCTTGAGCAGCAACGGTTTGTCGTATTTGTGAGTGGTGTCAATATATTCGTCTTAGTCGTGAGAGTGATACTGGGTACATCAAAATAATAAATAAATAAAAATTAATGATACATGCATGATACACCGGTTCAAAGATAGAGTGCAGTAGAGTGTTTTGATGTCGCTTCTAACCACTTGTTTGTTTGCGAACATTCCACACTCCGGATAGTAATCATTATAAATACAATATTAACTTTTTTTATCTCAAATACCTACATTACAAATCGCTAACAATGTCCGTTTAGTTTCTTTCTACGAGTGCGTAATGGGGCGAGGTCACTTTATATTGATAAACTTGCAATATACTCGCGACTCGTATATCGACTACAATTTTTTTTTGTAATTGTATGAGCGAGTTCTCTCGTTCGTTCGTTTTTTTTAAATTGCGTCTGATAGTTTGTATGGAGAGGAGCTAGCACGAATAGCATACAATACATGTAGCTGTTTTCAACCAACCTTCACGAAACTTGCCTAATTAAAAATGGGTTAGAAAAATATACTAATAGCTGTTTAGTTGATAGTGTAATATTTTAAGGCCTCTTTAATATAAATTATTATCATTTACGTGCATGGTTGCCTGGAAGAGATCGCTTTAAGCGATAAGGCCGAAATTTAAAAGCCGGTATATGTGTATAAGGTTTTCTTTAATCATATTTTATGTATTGTTGCTGGTTTTTAAATAAAGAGTTGTCTTATCTTATCTTACTAGAATTGAATATATAGAAATCTTTGAATAGGGTCAATGACCCCGATTCGGGCAGGCCAAACTTACTAAACTAATCCAATTTGACAGTTCTAAAACTATCTTCTCTCTTGTCCTTTTCTCACTTGTTTCCACAAGTGAGAAAAAGGATAAATATAATTTTTATAAGTTTTAGTTTAGTCAGTGTACCTGGCCGAATTGGGGTCATTATATACCATTATGGTTAATATACAGGTTATATGATTTTTAATTTTAGACATCGGTGTTTTTGATTGGATTACCCCAAAATTGGGAAAAGTTCATCGTGAGATAATATTGGCAGGGATGTGGAACACATTCATTCCAAACAAAGAAAAACATCGTGAGGACACTATAGCATGGTGGTAGGGCGTTTCTTATCGCTCGCCTGGATAGCTACCACCCTCAAGTTGTAAAATCAGTCGCCAACCACCTAACGGCAGCCTTCCTTATGAGCCAGTGTATTCCAGACTAGGCATGTTACATCTAAAGCTACAGTATCGCTGACTTCCGTGGTCGTGCAAACTAGTGTGTAGGTGTTTTTTAATCTGCTACGATCTTTTTCTTTATATTTACAAGTTGCTTTACTATTGTAGTCTCAAAGTCAACAGTTTCCTGAATTACTTCGTTTGTACGTTTTCCCGGGCCAGGTGTCAATCTAGGGACCTGCAACGCAACTCTCAAGGTGAACGTATACCACTACGCCATCGCCACAACGCCTGACTAAATTACTCAACTATGTCAAAACACTTGCCAATCATTATCGTCATCGCTTTGATATTCATCCTGTAGAAGCGGCACATTTTCACACGAATTTTTCATAAAATCCTTTTTGAAAATCACAAAAGTCTTTCTCAGTCGCATCTTTCGAACTCATTTAAAAATAAATAATTGGGTACAAAATATGTTAGAACTCGATTTTAACGGTACACCCCTAGCGTTGGAAATATAATTAATTTCCACGCTTTTAACACAATGTACTGTTACAATTTCACTATCAATTAAATTTATTCACTCAATAATCCACCAACGGAATCCTTTATAGATTTATGAACACTGAAATATATCCCCGATAATATTCATCACTACGAAATTGGTCCTTAAAATTTCAGTCACGCATCACATTTTCTCCGCTTATTTATTATTATTTAATGTAACTGTCCATCAAATCAACACGTTCGCATATCAACCAAGCTAGGAACAAACTGAGGAAGGAATAATTTTATATTGTTAGTCCGGCATTGGTACCGCGATAACGAAACCTCGTTCGATCCGGCCGAATGGTCAACATTTCACGTTTTCACAGACCCTAACGAGTTTGTACAAACTCCGACCGCGGCGGGGTTTATTGCCTAATTAAATAGGGTCATTGTGCACTGTAATGGTTCGGCTTTGGTATCTTTTTTGTACCTTCCGCTTGACCACAACCCATGAGATGTAAAGCAACGATGCGCTTTTAGCGATGCCCGACGATAGCCTAGATGCTTGCCTAGAAGAAACCAATTCACTTAAAGAGATCAGCTTGACTTACCAGCGCGGACGGCTTGCGTTTTACAATAGTAAAAAAAATGGAACCTCCTTCTTTTTCAAAGTAGGTTAAAACACCTAATGACTTTGGTTCGACTCAACGCATTGGGTCAGAATCTATTCTGACGTTAGCTCCTATATTACTTGTACATATTTATTTGTATACCTACATAGTTAGGCAACACAAGTAAGTCAATCCGTTGAATATCTAATGGACGGCTACCCTTCTCCTTTATAAGGGCAAAAAACACAAAATAAATAAAGGGATATAATACTCTGCAGCGGTCAAACACATTGGTTATGAACAAATTTTACTATGAGGCTTGGCTCACGTCTGCCTTAGAATAGTGTGATAAGAAGTTGGAACCTATTTACTATAAAGGGCTATACTTCTGAATATTACTGATGGTGGTAAATTTTATCATAAAGTTCGAGTAGTTGAGTTGTAAATTAAAATAACTGAAAATATTGTGTATAGGCTCCTGCGAGGTTGAAGTCGTTTGTAATTTTTTTAGGATTCCTTACACAAAGGGTAAAATCGGGACCCGTTTACTAAGACTTCACTGTACGCCCGTCTGTCTGTCACCAGGCTGTCTATCATGAACTGGGTAGCTAGACAGTTGAATTTTCACATATGATGTATTTCTGTTGCCGCTATAACAATATATACTAAAAATAAAACAAAATATACATTAAGAAGGGCGCCCTTACAACAAACGTGATTATTTTCTCGTTAAGAACGGGTAAAACACATGAATAAAGTGTCTTCATCTTAATAGAGATTTTAAGACACGTGTTAATGGAAACGTTCTCAGAGACACTATTTTATAGAAGTTTAAGCTACATTACAATTACTCGTACTTATTAGCTTTTGATTGTTAAAGGCATGATTTATTGATTTAAAAAATGAAATATTACGGAGTTCAAGGTCCTGCATTAAATATGATGATAACTTACTTGTAAGTAAGAGAGACAATTTGGCTACGGTTCTGTAGAACCGTAGCCAAATTGTCTCTGTAAATGAAGAAACTTCTACAGAGGGCACGATGTCAATTGGTGTACCACAGGGCTCTATTTTAGGGTCAGTCTTGTTTTTGATTTATATTAATGATATAACCAACGCATTGCCGAGTTGGGCTCATATAAATTTATTTGTAGGTTATATATTTCTAGGTTATACAATTAAATCTTACATCGATAAAATTTGCAAGAAAATGGCAAGTGGTAATTATGCCTTATTTAAACTCAAGCCATTATTAGATAAAAAGTCACTCATCTTTGTCTATTATGCATACGTTCATTCTATAATAAGATACGCTATAACTGTTTGGGGAAACGCTAAAGATATCATAAAAGTTTTAAAATGTCAGAAACAATCAATAAGAACAATGAATGGTTTGAAAAAATATAGTCCTGCGAGAATACACTTTAAAAATGATAAAAATAAATCACAATGTAAATGTATAATATGATAACTCTTTTTTTGAACTATAAAAGTATTTATAAGTTTAGTTTTTAAAAAAAAAATAATTAATAATTAAAATGTAACAAGACTTGCCTGTAATGAATGTTATTTAAAGGCCAATAAATAATTCTTATTCTTTTAATATTATTAATGCATACTTAGCATGGGTTTACCCTAAATCAATGGCAAAAAAGAAAGGGGAAGTAAGGTAGAAACTTGCACTAATGTCGTCGAGTCCGACTCGCACTCGCTAATCATTTTAAAATATGACTTAGGTACTTGTACTTACATAGGTCTTACTATTACCTGCAGTGATCCAACAAGTTGATAAAACAAGTCAATGTAACAAGCAATTTGCAACATTTTGCTTGAAAAAATTACGAAATTGTAATTACGCTTTTGTAAAAGTGAAAGACATTTATTTTCACGCAATAATTTAACACGCAAATTAATAATTTAAATAATTATTCTGTGTTATCAAAATGCAAGTATTTTTAATTTAACTATTCCATTCGGTCTTCCTCTCAACAATATTAATAATATTTTTTTTTGTTAGTATTCATTGGTACACCACCGACGTGTTTTTCTCGTCAAGTCGGAATCATCCATCCAAAGGTTGCCTGGAAGAAATCACTTTAGGCGATAAGGCCGCCCAACGTACTGCCAATGTTTTATGATATCTGTTTGAAATGTATATGTATATTTTTGGTGTACAATAAAGTTATATTTGAATTTGAATATTATCAAGAATAAATATTGTATTGGCCTCTTTAGCATCTTTTTTTTTTATAAATAACTAGCTGCAACCTGCGGTGTTACCCGCGTTAATTTAATCCAAGGTCTAAGCTATCTCCGTAATAAATTTCATCCAAACGGTTCAGCAGTTTTTGCGTGATAGAGTAACGAACATACATCCATTCTTACATACTTTTACGCATATAATATTAGTAGAACTAAGATAGTCTTGCGCTTCAAAACAAACCAAAAATATCCAGTCAAAACGTGTCAACAATTCACTGATTAGTTAGCCAATGTGAAGGCAATCTAAATATCTGACTGATATTCGCTAGGAATCAACGCAGAGCCTAAACTACTGAATCTAGAGAAATGATATTCGGAGGGTGTATTCATTATAGGGTGTAGAACTGTAGACGTGTACTGACACAGAATTTATGGATATTTAATTCCTAAGGGGTCCAAATAGAGGTTCAAAGTATGAAGCTTCTTTACATTCCTTTTAAAGTCGGCGGGCAAAGCCAAATATTATAAAAGTAGCTGACACGGCAAACTTCGTACCGACCAACAGTTATTTAGGTTTCTCACCTTCTAAACGTTCCCTGGAGTACGACAAACATTTCAAGACCTAAAACAGCTAAATCGGCCCACCTGTTCCGGAGTTTTTGCGAGACTAACGAACAGCATTTGATTTTTATATACTCGTAGGCATATAAGATTACAATAAATAAATAGACATTTGAAGTTACATAGTCATACATACATACTCGTAGTGTAGTGTATTGAAAGGGTACCTCTATACTCTCCCTGTGGGACAATATAATATTTATTTACTCCATCTGTTATTCCACAATACTCACGCTTATCAGCGTCCATATAATCACTGTCTGGGTCATTATCTCATAATGATAATCCTTATAACCGACCTCAAAATGGATGAGGTTCTCAAAGTACTACACATGTGACTATCGACGTCATTCGACAGTAATTTTTTTCAGTTATTTTAATTCTAAAAACTAGATATTAGACTAATTTTGATTAAATTTATAAAGGACCACACGGAAAGTATAGAAGTACTCTTTCATATCCTAACTATATATATATATATATATATATATATATATATATATATATATATATATATAATATTATAAATGCGAATGTAACTCTGTCTGTCTGTCTGTCTGTCTCATTTTCACGCCAAAACCACTAAACCAATCTGGATGAAATTTGGTACACAGGTAGATTGGACCCCGGAAAAGAACATAGGATACTTTTTAACATTTTACTTCTTTAAAAAAGTAGTTCCCCATTGGATTATCTCGATAGTAAAACGGGGAACTACGCGGGTGAAACCGCGGAGCACAGCTAGTAAACAAATATGTTTAAGTCCAGGTGTGGTAACAAATATAAAAAAGTTCATTAAAAAAAAAACGGCAGTCGCAGATACATTTTCAGTTATTAAGATTAAAAAAACAAATCTCTGGACCGAATTTAATAATATTTAAATGGGACCTCTCGACGAGTATACTCTTATCAACATATAAACAAAAAAAAAGAATTTCTCAAATCGATAAAGCCGTCACCGAGATATCCAGGTAACATACTCGTACATACCTACAACAAAACATTTAAAAAAAACTTACAGTCGAATTGATTACCTCCTCCTTTTTGAAAGTCGGTACCGTATGCCTGGAAGAAATCCATTCAGCGATAAGGCCGTCACTTGCGGCGCTATACATCGTATAGTATTTGCGATAGTGGCGCCCTCAGTTCTACCTACTATTAAGACAAGTTTGCAGTTGCAATGTAGGCAACGCTTCAGCTTTAGCGTAAGTACTATAAACCTTTGGTTTAAAGTACTTTTAAAAACAATGAATAAGTAAAATGAATTAAAAAAAGAAAGCGTAAGTACTCTAAGTACACAGCATAAAACATAGGTTTTATTCTGTGGCAGTAAGTAGCCAGTCATGTGAAAGATAATTAATGTACCTAATGATATACTAGGTAATACTGACCGAGTTTACTGAACTCCGATCTTGGCTTCCTTTTGTTGTTTCTGGATTGCGGAGAAAATTATTATTATTATCATAAAGCTTCACATTCGTAGCTGCTCACCAGGATTTCTCCGGTGTCGTGTTGGGATAAAAGCCTATCTATGCAGAGCCGTAATTTACCTGCCGTCGTTTCGAAGATTAAACGAGGCCCGTCCAAACAGATACCTAAACAAAAAAATTACTCCTATTTCACTTCTTACACACACCAGACCCCGACTAGCAATTTTTTTTCGTTGTACAAAAATTCGATTTCATTTTTATTATAATGTATAGAAAAACTTTGATTTAATGTCTTAATATAATTGTATCAAAGCCTGACAGAAAAATCATATTTTATTACCTGGAATGCGAACGACAAATGCTAAGACATTTCAAACAGGCGCTTTCTTTGTCACAATAGGTTTTCAAAACCAGTGGTTAGAAGCGAGTTCGAAAAAACCCGACCACTAAATCTTTAAACCTGTATATCATCCTTAATTTCTTTTTTTTTTAATTTGGATGTACCCAGTGTCACTCTCACGACTAAGGCGAATCTATTGACACCACTCACATAAAAATACGACAAGTAGTTTAGGCCCTAGGGCGTGCTAAAGAAATATACATGCTTTTGAAAACATAACCCTTCTTCTGTCGGGTAACAATCTTTCGTTTTCAGGTTATATTTTCCCTTCCTACCTTGGCACTATGGCCCAGGTCTGCCAGCTCTTGCTAGGCCACTGCGGTCGAAATCTCAGCAGCCCGATTCAGAATGCGTTTACGATTGGATTCAAACTTAGCAACTAGAATTACGCCGAGCGTATTAAAATAACTTTATTCAAATTAATTAAAGCGATCGTATTTTATTCGTATGCGCATGTTTACGAGTATATAGATCTACCCGCCAAAAAGCAGAAGGTTCTCAATTCAACGTAACTATTTTTTATGTATTGCCCCGAATGCTCAAAGTCACTAAGACCGATTAGGAAAATTTGTATTTAGTTTGAAAGGGTGGCTTTCAAGGTGGTCGCATATAAATTTGATCACAATCGTTCCAGTACTTATATTTTTAAGTCAATACAACAGAAAAACTTGTATAGGCGAATGCGTATTGAAGACGGTTATTTTTATTTATTACTCATAAGACACGCTTATCACGGCACGGAGTAGTGTTGTGTTTATATGATTTGACTTGACATATCGATAAAATAAGGAACGAGGAGCGAGCCGATATCTTGTATCAGATTATCGATACACCGATCTTATCTGATTTTGCACCGCTGCCGATTGCGAAAATGGACATCTAAAACTGTGTTACTCTATTATATTTACCTATTATTTAAGTATGTAATGTATACAGCTGTGGTCTAGATTCGATATCTAATTTATTGCGAACAACGCGTTACTACACTATTAAAACTTTGACACCACGCAATGAATTCACTGAGGTGTTTTAGAATTTATCTTTATTCAGAAAAAATACACGAAATTAGTAGATAATTACAAAAGTTAAATTAAGTGCTTGTAAGTGTCTTACGTAACAATTCATAGCGTCCCACTGCTGGGCTACTGTCTCCCCTACAAAGGGGGTGTATGCCAAAGCCTACCACACTGGCAAAATTGCAGGTTAGGTATTTCACTTATTTTCGAAGGCTATTAATCTTCTCCTACAAGCAGGTTTCCTTCACCGTCTAAAGGTAATTAAACTAAAGGTAATTATTTCTAAAACCAAAAATAAGTGAAAAACTGAGAGGTGCAAGCCGCGCCCACTCTCTTGAGAGGCAAGGGGTTTAACGACTGGGCTACTACTAACTAGCTCATAAGCTGACATTATAAGTAATTGTCTTAATGGTGATTACATTAAAACAATTATAATATCTAGCATACTCAACGGATTTTCGAAAATTAAACCAGCAGTCGGCACACTTTTGTAGTAAACGAGAGTTTATGGAAGTAAACCAATAAAATTCTATGTGATACGCATCGATTCATTTTTGATTACTTATCTAAAGAACATGAGCCCATTATTAGCACTAAGCACCTTGACTATCACTGTTTGCATATTTATACTGTTTTGTGATGTGACAAGAAAGATCGCCAATGTCACACACCTTAACCCTAATGACCTGAACGTAGCCAGCGAAGCAGTGTAATATTGTGTAATACTTTGTTTTTATATCGCATAAAATGCCACCTAAATTAAACACTTACCTTTTTGTTTTTTCATTATCCAATAGATTCTGTTTCTCTTTCTCCCAACGCGTCTCTTCGTTTCCGCCATTTCTCATTCTGACACTTTTACTATTTTCATATATTTTTTAAATACTTTGGTACGTAAATATCACGTTAGTTTCATATTCAGTTAATCACACACTTTTAACTTTACCCGAGAACTTTTTTTTGGCTATTAAATATTATTACTCAAATGAGTACTTATTTGTATCGGGACTAATAGTTCAATTAATAACGTTTAAAGCAGATTTGTCTTCAGTCTCAAGTGTAAAGTGATCTATTAAAACAATAAATATATTTTATATACACAGAATGTACAAATGCAGGCAACTAACGTCCATTCAGTTAGGGAAATACTTGAATAGTGATGTACAAAAACGTTAGTATTTTCAAAGTTTCTCCAGCTTGTGGCTAACAAAGGGGGTGCAAATAGACTGGTGTTGTTCAAATAAGTCTGCGTCTGTTAGTCTCTATTTGATCAGTAAAATCTAAGTCTGCATTATCATACTTATCTACAGATTATACTGTTGTAGTTGTAGTAGGTCTAGCTTTTTATGCTAGTCACTTCTAGTGAGGTGACAATAGTGTGAAATGTATCGATATTTTTGAGTGTAAGTGTAAATAGTATACCGATTATAAATAAACAAATAAAACCTATATTAATTAATTTCATTGCTCAATTAGTGCTCACTACCGGTCTGAATATTTTTTGATACTATTAGAGTTACTTTGATCAAACCTTAATAATTACCTTATGCTGTCTGTAACAAAGATAGGAATAATATAGATAATAATCATCAAAGTCGATTACGATTGATCGACAAACCTATCGCGTAACATACAAGTTATTTGCGATATATTTATTTTGTGTTATTGATACAAAACTTTATACTGCGAAATATTAATATTTATATGGCGAAATTGTTATATTTCAAATAAGAATCCCAAGTCTTGTATCTACAATGTTTGAAAAAGGACTATAAAAATCTGTGTACAAGATCATAATAATAAAGATAATTTATTGGATTTGTTGAGTGAATTCCAGCTAATCTGAAGGAAATTGGTAGATAACAACCTTTGTAAGTAGTTAAAAACAAAGGTTAGGAAAATCCATTGTTACTCTTTAATACAACCTCGGAACGAGAGTCACGGATATTTACTTAAAGTAGTACAAAAAAAAAACAATGTCAAAGATGTAATAAGTTGTAAAAGGACGTATATGTACTACATACCCTATGTATATACTCTATACTAATATTGTAATTAGGTAAGATTTGTATTTTTATATCTAACGATTAAACTCAAAAACGAATAAATAAGAATTATACATTATCACTGAGCAATATAGGCTATAACAATTAGAGATCTGTAGGTAACAACGGGTAATAACGGGTAGCGCAGAGTGCAGCTAGTAACGTATAGACAGTAGGTAGGTAGGTTTAGGGGTAGGTACCCCTAGGTGATAAATTATATGTATCTCAAATAAGCGTCCGTAATGAGCTCTTTTGCCTCATGAGACGCGTTATTTAATACTTCGATTAATGAGTGTATAATATCAATCGATCGAATATTTAAAGCGTAAAAGTAAAAAAAATTAGATAGGCTGCCTACGTCTTGAATCCTAGTCTAAGAAATGTATATCATTCTGAAAATTATATTTATTATTAATATTACATTGTACAATTTTAAATTTTATAACTGGCTCTACCGAAGATAACAAAATACAGCTGTTGTATCTCATCCCGCAATACGAGATAATATATTCAAAAATAGAGGTTTTTCTCCTTATTTAATGATATGAATATTAGAATAACAATGACAGACTTACCGCTATGTACGTACAATACAATAAATAAATGTATTTATTACAAAATTTAATAGAAAGAACGCATTACAGATATTTAAAGGTATGATACATTTAATTTTATATTGTATACTTCGTACCGCTCTATATTAATCCTAGTGATAAAGCCAGTAAGTTAATTTAAATCCTATCTTCAGCTAGCTAATGGCAAAAATCACGCGCGTTATTTACTAGTGTTGTAACAACACGTTTGATACTATCGACTTCGTATCGACAACTAATCAATCAATTTGAGAGAACTTATTGCTCTGAAGGTTACGTACTCTTACAAACGTAATGATAATTACGCTGAACTTGAACGTGATAATGAAATTGATATTCTGTTGTCGGCTGGTTATGCTGGTACGTTATGTAGTTAGGTAATCAGTGCGAATTATGTACGCTTTAATATCTGAAAATTAGACAGCAAGCGTTAATAAAAGATCAGCGATTTATACCATAGATACTATACTTTATTTGTTTTATTATTCTTATTTTTAGTTCGTATTTTTATTGTCAGTAGGATTGAGTGTTCTTAATATTTTTGCCGCGAGTGAAACATCTGATATGATTTGATTGTGTTTATATAAAAACACAAAACATGAAATGCAAACCTAAATTCGATTATTATGAAAAAAAAATTCTTATATTGCACTTAAACGAATTAAGAATTTATAATGCTTGTTTAAAACAACCAGCGTCTGTTAAACTTTAAATGTAAACAATAGATCTATTATTATTTAATTAGTTTAGAAAGGTTTATAATTTAAACTTATTCCTTATTACGACCAACTTAAAAAAATAAAGAGGTTTTAAGTTTAGTGGAATTTTTTTGATAAAATGTGTATTACCTGACTCTCCGTGACGTCTGGGTATATTCCCCAGATGAAACTGATAAAACTTTATCAAAATCGGTCTTGTAGTTTGGTTTGCTTATCAATATAACTGAAACAAAAAATATAGGTGCCTCCAAATTGAAGTCGGTTCACAGTTGTTTCTTAAAAAAAAGAGTACTTGTAATTGAGATAAGTATTTTTGAGGTACGAAATCAGTTATAAATGGAGTCTTGCTACCAAGTAACTATAGACACCTAATGATAGCTATAGTGTATTTATGTAATTTAAGATTGGATGACGCTCGTGTGGAGATATTTGTCATGTTGCGAGCACCAACAAATAACGTGATAATCATGTTATGATAGTACTGTCACGTGCCAGTTTGACACTAGCAGATTCAGATTAGATGATTTATGTCATCAATGCATATAATAATATTATATCTAGTCACATTATCACAAATCAAATCAGATATTAAATATATAAAACTAAATAACATTTATTTAGGCATAGATATTAATACTCATAGAAAAGTAATTTATAACACGTATGTATTGCAACGTAACACAATTTTTTATTACAATCAGAAAATAGCTGCGTTACCACGCTAAAGGCAATGCTTATACGTTGTTCCAGATAAATCTGGCATTCTGGTCACGCGTCGAATCGATCAAACACGCTGATAAGTTTTGGAAAATAACGTGAGCTCGCGGTCCCCACGGCCCTAAAGTCTCGACTCCAAATGGCTCAAATATATAACCTCTACCGAGGCTAGCATATTTTTCGCCGTTTGTGCTGTTCGGCTGAATAAGCCGAACAGCACAATACTATACAAACACCCTATATATACAAACACCCTATCTATCCTACTCTGTGTCAAAGGAAGATGAGATGGCGCTAATGTGTCAACGCATGTCGCGTCCCACGCAAGAGGCCTACCCAACTTCCAATGCACAAGCGTCAATGGTTAATTGTCTTTGATATTGACTTAGGTACTACAATACAACAAAAAAGTTGTTTCAACAATATATTTTCATGTTATTTACGCAAAAGAGCGATTTACTCTTTTTATTGCGTCAATTACATTATTAGACCAATGTGACCGTTGGAGTTAACCTAGGATACATACATTTTCCTGGGATGCCATAATTCCATTTCAATTCACAGAATTTGATGCATATTTCATTAATACACAGTATTAACTACAGTTTTAGGCATTTTTAGATAGATGTACACTGCCCTGGCCGAAAATGAAACAAGTCCTTTTACAAGGTTCTCCCTACAGTTAACTTCGTTTGACATGCTTTGTACTTATTAGACACTAGCGCCCTGGCTCGGCTTCGCACCCGTGCGAAATTAATAATGTTTAGGTAACAAAAATTTCTAAATTAAATATTTTTTACACCTTACTTAAAATGAGATTTTTGCCAAAACATCAATAATAGCTTATTGGTGTTTTAGCAAAAATCTCATTTTTTTTAAATAGGAATATAGCCATTGAAGGTTCCCAACAGTGAACTTTTCAAATCAGTTTAATAATTTTTAAGCCTATACAATGCAAACAAATGAACAAACAATCAAATTGAAATCTTTATTTTTATAATATTAGTATAGATTAACTGCTTGACCTTTAATGACCTGTTTCTTTGGCGTTCGTTTCTCACAACTTGTGTCCTTTAGTGTTAAGAAATGTAGACGAGGTTATATAAGTAGGCTATATTAAGAGCATAATCATGAAGTTGGAGATAAACTCGCACAGCAAATGCTTTGTTCTGAACAAAGAGACTTTGATATCTCAGATATGTTTGAAGCAATACTACATTATACAGTCATTGCACTCACTCAATACTAAGAATAAAGACAGAAACCTACTTATATAGTACGAAACCCCTATAGAACAAAAAGGACGAGCTAATCTGCAAGTCTCTGAATCTTCTTTCTTTACTTATATGTATAAATATCATTGTTCCAATATGTACAGTGTGACTAAATCTCGCACGTTGACAAAATAAAAAAAGAATCTGTAATGTAAAAAATATTCCTTTGCCTGTCATTTCCATGTGATTTCGTTGTGCTTGATCTATTGAATAGTAACGGACAAAGAGGAAAAAATTTGTTGACTCTATGATCTAAGAGCCAACAAGAGGACAATGTAAGTTAAATAAACTGATTAATAATTTTAGTAACAAATGATATCAATAAGAGGGAGTACGCGTGTCAAAAAATAATTACTAAATGATAATTGCTAAAAATAAAATTAATAATATTGTATCGATCATTGCGTGAGACTGTGTCATTTAGATATTTAGGGAAATCAATTTGACTAAAACCAGAAAACAAGTCTTCTGAGTTTTTACAAAATTAAATACCCTCAGAATAGTATACACTCCTTGGTGAAATAATCAAACCTATCTTTAGTGTTTTTAAACTGCGCAACTGTTGGATTTTCCTATTCAAAAGCCTTTAAAAATAATTCTCTGTGTATGCGAAACATATTCAGCCGGGCAATAATATGTCGCCAAATTGTTTACTTGTCGCTAAATTACGAAACATGTGCAGAAGTTTTCTACCCAGCATGTCACTTATATGGCAGGTGGTAATTGTTTTACTAACACAAATCCATATCATTCGGTATTATACCTGTTGAACTAGTAGTTTTGAGAACTGATGACCTCACGACCAACATTTGAAAGAAAAACGAAAAATAACAATCACCACTAGACTGCTGTTTTTACCCGACATGTTACAGGGTAATGTTCTATGGTTGTATGTTTATATATATGTTTTAGTATTTGTGTATTTCTACAGTGAGTATCAGTCGATTCTGAAGTGCGAGGTTCCCTTGAGTTTGAGTTTATTTGAAGATGGTCGTAGGCTATATCATCCAGCGGTTTTACTTGTTAAGATACAGTAGTTTAGAATTTACAAGTCGGGTTGTTTGAACTCACTGTCACAATCTATCTATTTGTTGAAATATAAAAAAATACTATGTATAAGGGATATTGAGAAGAGAAAAGTATAAAAGGATACTAAGTGATTTTTAAGTTGTGTTAAGTTTTCCCAACAAGTAACAGTGTGACAGTTGGGGCTGTTACTCGTTGGGAATAAAATTAAAAGTATACTCAACGAGTTTCAGTGTGACTGGTTGGGAATTGTTTTAATATTTAGGTGCCAACCAGTCACAGCGTTACAGTTGGGGGGTTTTACTCGTTGAGAATAAACTTGCATGCCAGATATTATTATACTCGTTTGGTTAATGGAACCGCAGCAAACGTCTTCCGTTTTAAGTGAATATCCAAAAACTCACGCCGAATAATAAAATTAAAAAATTTGTATAGCGTTCTAAAACTTTATGTCGAAGTTTCATAAAGATTGTTTAAAAACTACGACAAGTAGCCTGATTCAAGTGGCATTTTCAAACGGATTTAAAAAATTCCACCACCCATTTTAATGTTTAGCTCGGTACATAATCTCAAATAACTGAGATTTTAGTTAATATATTTGTTTTTTTAGTTAATATTTTACTTGAGATTTTTTTTGTATATATTTTATCGATTTTCTCTCAAGCTTTGCGTTATTCGAGTTGCAAAGTTTTAGAATTCAGTCGGAAGTCGGAAAAGCTACCTTAACCATGCTGCTGTTAACTACTTAAGTACATTCAAATATTCTGACAGATGAACGAAATAATTGACATTTTGCTAGACGTAAGCAGATACTTCACTCACTGGTCTATTGCCCAGTTAATTTGTATTTGTTATGTACTAGCCATATTTTTTGAGGTTGAGTGGTAGTCCTAGAATATTTAGGCCATAATTGATACAATCAACAGTAAAATTGGTTACGAATCGTAGTGCCTTTGTTTTAAATTAACATTCCAATTGTAGTGTGAAAATTAGATTAAAACGAGACATTCTCTCATTTATATGCAAAATTTAATATACTAGGATCTAAAAACATTACAAATATAAAAATAGGTATCTAGATCAAGAAAATTGATCATACACGGGTTAATTATTAATATGGGCTTAGCTTGGTGTACTCCAGACTACGCATGCTCCTTCTAGAGCCACATTGTCGCCGACTTTCGTGGTCGTGCGAGTTGGTGGTCAAATGCCTAGCTGTCTCAAATAAAATAAAAAGTTTTATATTATGATTATATGTATAAGAGTAATTAATGTTACGTAATAAATCTTCCACAAAAGTGCATTTTAGCTTACAATCGTATCAAATTAGACAGCGCAACTAAAATGCATATCGTCAAGATGACAACAAAGTCATTTAAATTCACAGACGATATACAAACGCAACGTCACGAAGATGAGGAAAACGTACGTACCTATGTGTATAAATAAGTGTGTCACTAGCATTGGGAAAGGCCCAAAAGCATTTCATGGTTACCGAAATTCCGGATATATATACTTGATGGCATCGCAGAGGTATGTACTAGATATGTATGTATTTTAGGTGTATTTCGAAATTTATAATACATGTACTTCAGTAATTCGGATTTTATTTACTTTTTCTTTGTGAAGTATATTCAGAGGCGGCCTTACCCTTTGCGAAGCTCCGGGCAGCAGGTCTTTACGAGGCCCTTTGTCCTTCGTGAAAAGTATGTGATGTGAATGTAGGGCTGCTTGTTTATTTGTAGGTATTTGTCATGTGTCCGGAGAAATGCTAAAGTTATACAAATAAATATAATTTGATTTAAAAAATATTTTACATTGAAATATGTACAAATATAATTTTTAAATTACGTAGTTAACCGAAACATACATACATATTAAATAAAAAAAATATTTACTTTGTTACTCAATAGCTGGTCGTTTTGTACGACAAAGGTATCGACATTTTTATCGATAACACTAAACATCACTATTCAAGGTTACATTTCTCAATGTTTGGGGAAATGCGGAAAATTATTTATGTCTTCAGGTAGGTCTTAAATTTATTTCTAAGCATTTTCTATAATAGATGAAAAGTTACTTTTAAAATAGGTACCTTCCTATCACGCACTAGATGCAAGTGGTAAGTTTATTTATTTCCATTGTTCGCGTGTAAATAATTTCACTAACGCCGAATTAGGCTTGCACTTGTATTTAATTTTCTTTTAATTGCACACTTTCAAACACTATCACCTTGTAAACTACTTAAACTTGCTATTACTACAAAGTGTCTTTCCCGTAATTATTTTCGCGTTGCGAATTTTGCAAAATAAAAACAACGTAACCTCCAGAGGTGAACGAACAGCTGATTGACGACAGCTGTCAGTTGGCAGCTCTTGCTTAACAAGCGGGTCGCGGAGACATGAGTGCAGGGGGCAGGGATGGAAGTAATAAGCGCTTTTACAATCAACGACATGATGAAGATGACATTCAGTAAATAGCACCGTAGCAAATATTGACGTGAGTAGTAGGTAGCAAACTGTCCCTCTCTTTGGGAGAAATATTTCCCCTAATTATTTAAAAATTCTCCGATATATGAACAATTTAAAAAAATCGTAGTATCCATACACCAATTTTCGCCTGCCAGACCTAAATTTCAGGAGGCTAACAAACGTAAGAAAAAGTGCCAGACCTTGGCATCTGATAAATATTGCTTAGCCAGTTTTCTCGACCATTACCTATCTTTTCAACATTAGTTTAAGTTTCTACCTGCTTTTACTATTAATATGGAACATAAGACGGCAAAAACCACGTGTGTTGTATCGGAGCCATACTCCGACATGAAACATATACTCCTTCCTTTGGGCAGTCGTGTAATGATACTCGCTTATAGTTCACGATTTATAGTTTTTTTTTCCGTTCCATTTATAGATTTTCAATCTTGGCTATGGTAATGGTAATGACAGTCATCAGCTGATCGGTCAAAGTTTTGACATTGACATTGACGTTACAAGATAAACATATTTTATCATTTATCATGGACACAAAATTTTAAAATTCATAGTAAATTACTTCTTCATTTAAAAATTATATGTAAATAAATATTGCAATAAATAGATCTTCATTCGTTTATCTTTCGCTCAAACAAAAGTTATAAGCTTTATAGTAAATAATGTATGTAGGTTACGTAATAAGATAAGATCCACTGCGATGGTAATAAGTGGTTTAAAGTGGCTTGTTTTGGTTTATATCTAATTATTTTAATTGAGATCTCATTCTTGTAGTACAGCGTTTGAAGTCCAGTTTTAGAACGATAGTGTAATTTCGAAGAATTATTGAAACGTGAACGATGTTTATAAGAAGTTTATCAAAGTTATAGAAAAACTCAGAAAATGCCGGTCGACTACTTTCGAGACACTTGGATTCGGTACTTAGGTAATTTTTTATAGATATTAACAGTGCTAATTTAGTAACCTATTCTAATATCTTGCAGTAATTATTATAGCCTTGGTCTAGCTAACAATTTAATAAGTTAAGCAATAATTCCTAACTTTTCTTTGGTCACAATCGTCTAAGTGAAGCCTCTAGTTTCGCTAATAGTACTAAACTGGGACATAGACATTGTCATTTAACATCTGTCTATATGGTAGTATAGTTCTGAGGCTGTTGGCCTTTAAGAGATTTATAGAGCAAGTGTTTGTTCATAAGAAAAAAATCTATTTACCACCTCTCAATATCACTTAACATACGTTATTCTATAAGTAATATTTTTTATTGGATAACAGTACTCACCCTTCATCCTTAGTGATGTATCCGTCACTGAACAGGTCCATGTTTCAGGGTACGCCAACGAGGTGGGAGAGGCACTCCGAGGTGTTGTCCCGAAGGCTGTGGTCAATGCTAGCTACAAGGTCGCCTTCGGATATGTGGCTGCGGACACAATATCAAAGAGTATAACTACATTGAGGGTATGTTGTTTTGTTTGCATATTAAAATAAATAGTAAAAATAACTAGCGTCTGCATCTCTGTAAACAAAAAAAAAACAGCTGGGAAAAAAAATTTTGGTGGGCAATGGCGCAAGCAAAAGCTAGTTAGGTATCAAGTTAAGATATTTTCCTAACATTGTTATATTAGTGTGATGTATAAAAGTTTCTACAGTGGTTGGTGAAAACATTGAAAGAATCCTGTTAGAGAATTTTAGTAGCTTTCAAAATGACATTCTCCAAAATGCAATTCAGCCAACATATTCTATACATGGTGGACTATTATTTACACCCCTGTTAATAGGGTTAACTCTTGATCAGCAGTGAGATGACAAGCATTATTTATATTGTTTTAACCCACATAAAAATAAATAAATAAAGCCCTTTTATTCCCAATTAACTTAAATAACATGTAGTGATTTTAATACTTATTACAAACTAATCTTATATTAAGTAAGCTTTTTTATTTTTTATTATTTTACATTTATATATTAAACATATTTGTATTGGGCACCCAAATTTGGGCGTAGGCCTCCTCTATGCTTTGCCATGTTGATGTTGACTGGTTTTCTGCCAGTATGCTCCACGTTATGCCTGCTGCCTCCGTGATGTCACCACGCTATCTTCGTAACCAGTATAAGTAGATATAATATATGTAATCTAATGTATGGTATGGTATGTAAATGGTATGTAATCTAATGTATGTAAAAAGTAAAGTAGCATTTTCATTTGTTTCATAGAGGTACATAAATGAATTGTATGATTGTTTGGTTTCAGAGGGAAAGTGACACTAGTAAGGTGGTGGTGGCCACGGCAGATGCTTTCATCTGGCAGACCTTAGCCTCGGTTGTCATACCAGGATTCACTATTAACAGGTATGTACTTTTCTGATTCTTTATTCTTATTCTAACTGTGGTGTCATGGGCATAATTTAGCATAGGGCATAGGAAATTGTGAAATTTTCAGGTGACAATTTGGCATGTTCATTTATTGAAAGAAACTTCTGATAATTCCAATATTATTAGTTTGATGTGTTTTTTACATTGTAGCTCTCGAATAGATTTCAGATTTCGAGCAGAGCTTGTTTTTTTTGTTTAAAAGGTGAATTAGTCGGGAGTGTTCTTAGCTGTGTTTGGTGAGATTGGTCCAAGATGGCAGCAGCCACGAAATGGCGAAATTCATACTTTTTTACAACTCTGGGCATCAAATGACAAAGTCTGAGTAATAGAATACTAATACAAGTTAATGTTTTACATATTTTAAATCCAAGATGGCACAAAATACCGAAGTCAGGATTTAAAAAAAATATAGTTTTACTTGTCATACTATTATGGTTTTTATAAAATTTATATCTTATTATTATTGTTCTTCAAAATGTCTAGTATTTTCATCATCTCTTATTATTATAAAATCTGACATACTGCTTCAGCAGATGCCTATAAAATTTTTTCAGTTATTTTGATTTACAGGTTAAAATTCTGGAACGATTTTAGTAAAATATTTATGGAAGCACATACATCCTTTTAAACAATAAATAAATAAAAATAAAGCCCTGGCGTTTCTGAAAAAATTGATTAAAAAATACTAACATATTGAGATTTATCTACTTTTTTGACGTCATTAAAAAAATATTAAAGTTTTTCCCCAGGATATGCGCACTTTCATGCCAACAACTGACGCAGCGCGCTAAAACCCTGCCGCCTCACGTGCGCTCTGGCCTGGTGGTAGCGATAGGGCTGGGTTCAATTCCCATCATCATCCACCCCATAGACTCGGCAGTCACCTGCCTAATGGACCTTACATACAGGAAGATATTTGGTAAATACCCTAAATAGGACCCAAATGTAAGCATGCTATTTTTGTTCTTTATTTTTGCGGGTCGGTAAGTATTTCGGGTTGTTTTTTTTAAGTTATTCCTTTTGGATTACATTTTGCAAAAGCTTTTTTTAACTTGTTACTTTTTTAAATCGTGTTATGTCTATTAAAAAGAAAAAAAATACTGTTTTCGAAACTGGCCTAAGGAAAATAGTTTTTTTAGTCTTTGGTCTTGTATATGTATTTTCTCAAGTACTTAAGCATGTTTTTTATTTAAATTCAATTCTCTGGCTTGGCTTTAAAAATATTCTTGTAATTTATCTGTCCTATTATAGTTTAGTATGAAGAAAATTATAATTTTAGTTCCAGAAAAAGAAGAAAACATAATCGTGCAGGAGATATCTTCACCGGCTGAATGCGATTAAACTTTGTCTAATGTCAGCATTCCGACCCCAACGTAGTACCTGATTCCGTGTAGATTTAGTAGCAATTAAATTATGTAGGAATAAAGACAAATACGCATTGGTACCCATAACCTTATAAACGCCACTATAAATCATACAAGACTACTATATATATATAGCTTATATATTATAGATTTACTAGCGAGCCTTACGCGCATACCATGTCTTCAGGGTTATCAGCTAGAGGTTTACTGAGCCGAAAAGAGATCTGAGTCATCCTAAGGAACAAATTTCAATATGGGACCAACCCTGAATTCGAAAAAAAATTAGGTGTTTCAACATTTTAATGCTGATCGATAATGTTTATGTATGAAATGGCTGGTTTTTTTTTGAACTCAGGGTTCGTTTCATAATGAAAGTTGTTTGCAATGATGTGAATAAAGCAATGACCTCCTTCGGCTTAGTACAACCCTAACTAATAAAACTTTACACAACGTGTAACATAAAGGTGTGACAGTACTTAAAGGTGTTAGTCTACACATCAAAGTAAATGCAGCGTGAAAGAAAATTTTGCAAAATTCGTGTATATAATATTAGGATCTACATACAAAAATAAGTCACGTAATAGGCCACGTTGTATGGAGGACGCAAAGTGTTTTTCTCGAATTTTGCAAAATTTTGTTCTGCAATGGGTTCACTTTAATGCGTAGTTTAACAGCCTTAAGTATTGTCACACCTTTCTGTTACACGATGTACAGTTGACAAAAATATTGATGTTATTGGCCTTACTGTGTTCATTATTAATGTACCAATTATACTTACACATAAATTAATTACTGAGAATTGATTAGTTTCTATAAATTTATGTTGACATCTGCACATACATCTTTCGACTGGGCGGTTGGCGTAGTTAGTAGCAACCCTGCCTCTGCGTCGCTGGTCCCGGGTTCGATCCCCGGACAGGTTAAACATTTGTGTGCATGAACATGTCTGTTTGACCAGTGTCTGGGTGTTTATTATATATATAAGTATGTATATCAGTGATCAGGTTACCATAGCACAAGCTGTGCTTAGTTTGGGACTTGAACACCTTCGTGTGGATGTTGTTCCATATATATTATTATTATTATCTTGCATGTACTATAGAGTAGTACCTACAATAGAATAACTTGTTCTAAAATATGTAATGTTTACTGGGCCTTAGATGGAAGTTCACGCAGATTGAGTTGTTAAGAATATTATAGACATTTACATATAGAATCTTTTAAAAAGTCATCTGCATGAAATTCCTGCTAAGCTGCTCTTCTTGTGCCATGTGTCATATTATATATAATTAGCTGTGCACCGCAGTGTTACCCGCGGAAATTTGATTATCCTACGGGAACACTGGATTTTTCAGGATGAAAAGTAACCTATGTGTTAATCCAGGACATTAGCTATCTTAGTGCTAAACTTCATCTAAATCCGTTTAGTAGTTTTTTCGTGAAAGAGTAACAAACATACACACATACATTCTTGAAAACTTTCGCGTTTATAACATTAGTAGGATTTCATAAACGTAAACAAATCAGGTAGTGGTAGATGTCAATGAAGGAATAAACTTGAGCTGTTCATGTCGTAGGATCCTTACATACATAGTTTCCGCCATAGTAATAATTTCCCAGGTCATACGTTCCCGGTTCCTATGGTTTCGAGCAAGTACGATAAAGTCTTGGTTCGTAACTGGTGTAATACAAAACATTTTCATAGTACGAAATAATTCTATGTGTATCCGTCAACGGCTGTAGCTTAAACTGTGTCAGCTGGAGTCTAAATGCTTTTAACGGTACAAAATATTAGATTTACCTAACAAAAATATAAACATGTGATTAATTATAATACAAAGTGTAACACGAAGGTGTTACAATACTTAAGGGTGTTAGTCTGCCTATCAAGGTGAACTCATTGCAGATCAAATTGATTTACACAAATTTCCTAAATTTAAAAAAAATTGGTTTTTCATACAAAAATTTCTCACCTGATCGGCCAAGTTGTATGACGGAAGCAATATTTTTTTTTTATAGTTGCAGTATATTATTTTACTATGGGTTCACTTTGTTCAGTAGACCCTTAAGTATTGTCACACCTATCTGGTAAACTTTGTATAAATTATACATTACTTTAGCACCGAAATTATTATGTTATGCTAGTAACCATTACATTTGTATAAAGCTTATTTGAATCCTTAAAAATTGCCAGGTATTCCAGACTAGGCATGTTCCATCTAGGGCTACAGTTTCGTTGACTTCCGTGCTCGTGGGAACTTGTAGTGAAATGCCTAGGCTGTGTTAGTTTAAAAAAATGATCAGAAAACAAAAGATCTTAATAAAAATTTAATAATTCCATCCACTATACCTATTCTTGAAGTTTTCACCTAAAACCATTATTTAAGTCTTAATTGAATTAAAATCAAAGACTTTTAAAGAATGATGGATAGATGGGCTTAATGAGTTTCCTTATTATGTAAAAAAAGAATATTTACGTATATATGACAAATTATTTGTGTATATTTGTGCACGTTTCAAATACAGGGCTTATTAATAATCGCATTCCGAAATATATATCATGTTTTAAGTTTATAACCAATAATGAATATTATTGATTCTGACATCGTAAAAAACTGACAACTGTCACTGGTTGTTTTCAAATAAACAACAAGAATACAGATAATTAATAACATCACTTTTTTACGAGCTTCTGACGAGAATAACATTATGCCGAACTTTATCCTAAATGTTCGAAAATATTTAATAACCTCATTATAACATTCAGAATAAAATAAAAAATAGAGGTAAGATATTTTTATTTATCTTTTCATTATCGTAATAAAAATGTGGAGTCAAAAATTTGAAATATTGTTAATTGTTAAATTAGGTAATATCCCAGCTTAAGTCTAACTATTTACCGTGCTCTCTAGTTTAGTTTAGTTAAAATTGCTTTAGTTAAAGGCTGTGAATGTGATGCTTTAGTTTAATAATAGCATTTTTAAACATAACTTTCTTTCGGGCAGTCGGGTAAATATACAAGTTTATAAGTTAGCCCGTGCCTATAAAAATATTATTATTTATTCAATGTAATTACGATTTTCAAACACAAAGTCAAATAAATGCTTTACTTATAAATAAGTTAACATTTTGTCGAACTTAACATTTTGTCGAAGGTCGAATGTCTAGCAGGAATTTTACATGGAAGTTATCGAGAAGTATTCTTTGATAGGTAAGCAAACTTGTGGTGCGCCTTCATCCGAGTTTAAACGAGCTATATACAATCAAAAAAAAACCACTCCTCTATTGATTCTACGTGAAACTCCTGCTAGGCTGTGATTTCCCGTTAGCCCATTAGAAAAAAATATTCATACTGATTATTTCCTTTAGTATTACCTACAGCGCCCTTATTCACTATGAACTTTTCTAATCGTAACGCGGTTGCGTTATTGTAAGCGCGTAGAATTAACTAAGCCAATGTCAAATTGGATTTCGTGTCGTGGTTGTATCGTTTTCGCGCTTGTATCCCAACATCAGAATAATGTATACCAACGTCAACATAACGTTAAATACGATCCCACACAAACGCGTAATTTTTTTAAAAAAAATCTCGTTTTTCGTCAGAGAATGTCGGTTCAGAGTCGGCTTATAATTTTGTATCGCAGTACTTTTTGTATGTGCCATAGTCCTAAATTAATTGTGACACATGTAGTTACAAAATTGAAAAAAAAATGTAATGAAAATTAAATTAAAATAAATGAAGATTAAATTAAAATATAAAGAGAATTGTAAATAAATGATATTTTGGCAATATACGGCTTTAGAACTAAACTATGTGGCTGTCTTGTCACTCACGTAAGTCGCTATTTGCAATAAGTTACATAGCTGTTTACAAAATATAATCCCTTAAGGGTAACCCTGTGATTCATATTTTTATAGTTATCTTATATTCTTAAAGGGTTATAGCAGGAATTAAACGCAGATGTTATGTAGAAGTAATCGATGTACACGGTTATCGGCTAAGCCGAAAGAGGGTCACCCATCCTTAGGAACAACTTTCACTAAGGGACCAAAATTGAATTGAAAAAAATTGCAGTTTCATACATTTTGTCGACGAGCGATAAACTTTTTGTATGGAACAGCCGATTCTTTTTTCTTAAATTCAGAGTTGGTCCTATAATGAAAGTTGTTTATTAGGATGAGTGTAGTGACCCCCTGTGGCTTAGTACACCCCTAAACGATTACCCTGTAGTTAAATGCATTCAAAATAATCAGATCATCTGATCCGCTAGGGAAAACTGTTCAAGTTTTCATTCGTTTTAACTATTGCTTAAATATTTTTCCTTGACTTTTGCGTATAATTCCTGCTAAGACCCTTGAATGAAAATTTCTGAAATACTTGTTATGTGGATTACGAGTATTTTGTTTGTTTTTATCGTTTATTTTGATTTTTGAATTTATATGTTGTTATTTATTATTATTATTTTTTATAATACCTGTTGACTAGTGAATAAAGTTTAGATCTGCGCCTAATGTCTTGTTGTTTTATTAAATACACAGGGTTTTCGGTTAGAGGTATACTAAGCCGAAAGAAGGTAATTTTACTCATCCTAAGGAACAACTTTTAGTATGGGACGAACCGCTGAACCTAGAGACACGAAATTTAGAGAGTGTATTCATTATAAAGGGCAGGGTTGTACTATAAAACGATTTTAGGTAATTCAACCCCCACAGGGACAAACGTGGGTTCAAAGTTTGTACCTTTTTTATATTAAATTTTCGCGACGAGTGACAGATACTGATTATTAAATAAATATGTACGAGTATGACCATGTAGAATTGGTTTACTTATCTCTACAAAAAATATTCCTCTCCCTCTAAATGCATCTCGTAATTAGTGGGAAGCCCCCTTATACTAACATCTATTAATTTGGTTAGGTTGATACTTTTCTTATATTATTATTAAATCTTTATTTCAGATCAGAAATCCATACTGGGTGAATTTTTTAGTCAAATACTTAAATATATGTAGAGCATCTCTTATATAATACTCGTAGTACCTACCTATTGATCCAATGTTGCAGTATAGGACTGTTGTATTTGTCTGCTAAATATATTAAGATGCTTTTGGGGCTGCTTCGTACCCTACATAGTAGCGAAAAAAATCTTGTATTGTGAACATCTTTGTTAACACAGTTTGGCAAGAAATAAATTCTTTTCTGATCTACGTATATGGTGATTACAAGTCTTGCTGCAAGTGTTGATGTGTGTATAGCTATTAATTTTGTATCAGGCGTTAACACAGGTCTAGTGGGGATCGTAAACGATTTAACTTATTATTTTTTATTAATTTTGTTTTAAACGTATTTTGAGATTTGAGCACCATTATTCTTTAGGTCATTTTGAGCAAATTTAGCCCGGTATCGACCAAGCTTACCTCCTGTGGAAACCCGAGGAGAAAGGGGAAGTGAGCATCTGACGCGTTCCAGTCGGAGCTCAGTTAGTTACTGTACACTAAAACCACTGGGGCAAGCTTGGTCTCTTTTAGTGTAATTCAAGAATGAGGGAATTAATTTTGGAGAGAAACTTTTTACTCAACCGTAAAAAAAGAAGATAATTTGACAAAAATATATAAATTAGATATACGTTCGTTTCTATCAGGCATTAGGCTGAATCTGCTCAGAATGACGTAAAAAAAACAATAGTGTCAAATGGCGTGGATGTCGAAAAAAAAAGTTTGCTGTGGTGCCATTTAGCAAACGATTTTAATTCAAGGTATTTGGGAGAATGCGAAATACAAGCTCAAATAAGAACTGGAAAGCTTAGAGCTCCGCACTGCGGTTGGTAATGTTGGTAATCCCCATTAATGGTGATGGACGTTTCGGGAATAAAACATTCTAAATATGGACATAGATAACTGCTATAAGCTTATTACTTTTGAAACTAATTCCATTTGTTGACCAAATTATTAGGAGTTTTATGTACTTACTTACAGTTATAACTCAGAAATACCTATTTGATTTGAAAGTCAAATTGAATTGAAGCACTAGTATAACAGGTTTTAAAATTTGTCCGCTGTTTCACCTCGTATTATAACTTTTTTTGACGTTGTATTAAATACAAATAAATAGAACATCTCGCGAACACGGGGCAACCGATGCAACGTAAGTATTTTACTACCGAGTTTCGAAAAGAAGGAGGTATTTAATTCGACTATGTTTTTTACGTTTGTTACCTGATCTCTCAGAGACGGTCTAATCGATTTGAAAAAAACTTTTGTTGTTCGAAATTCGAAAGTGTGAGTATTTTTCCCGAGTGGCCCCATTTTAATTTTATGTAAATCGGTTATAAGTTCAAAAAATTCCGATTGCTAAATCGTTAAACCTGTGTATCATCCTTTATTCTTTTGTTTCCAGTGTCACTAGGCTGTCACGGCTAAAACAAATCTATTGACACTACTTACTTACTTGGGCTAACAAACTGGACTTAACAACAGCAATAGACATAAAAAAGTGGAAAGGTACTGTTGAATATTATGGAGTGCGCTGTAGATTTTGCGGGCCCAATGAAATATATTTTGAGAAGTTAGCACATAGTTTTATTTTAAATTTGCACACAAAGCTTAATTTAGGTTACAGCTTTTTTTTTTTTAATTTTTTCATCTTTTTTTTAAATTTTTTTTTACCAATTAACCATCATAGAGAGAGAGCGTAATGACATAGAGTAATGATTCAACTTTTTCAATAAATGGTGCGTTCACAAAAATATCTCCAACAGGTACCCCATAAAACCCAACTGCAGAAACTGTAGACCACTACAGCCATATACAAATCCAATGACCCCTCGCAAGGTCCCTCTACTGATACTACAAGGTACAATTTTACAAATAATTGTAACTTTTTTTGTAACCTATACTTGAATATATTATATATAAAAATTATATTCTTTTTAGCAGTCGGATATAAAATAATCCACAATGGTCACCAATACTTATATATTTTCCGAATGTCTCTTCTAAAATTCCCCTTCATTATGTATTTTATTCTATTCTTAGTACCTATTAGTTGTTTTTATAGTTGAAATACATCATCTGTGAAAAATTCAACTATCCAGCTATCACGGTTCATGAGATATCTGGTGACAGACAGTCGAACTGTGAAGTCTTAGTAATACAGATATATGTATATTCTTAATATTAGGTACTAAGTACAACCGACGCGACGCGACGCACTGAACATAAGCTATTGTGACTGCTATACATACGGCTGACAGGCGAGTTAACACCGTAATTTGTACATACATATTACGTAACCGAAATATAGGTAGGATAATGATATTTAAATATCAATGAAACCGTCGAAAATTAATAGAAAAATAACGTCCGCTTACGCCTGAGCATTCAAAGAAGCAAAACAGCGGACGTATTATTATTATATTTTAATAAGAATACGTGCGCTGTTTTACTCTGACCCGAGCAGACAAGAAATAAAAGCCGAGGCTGAAATGCTACATTGTAATGTAAAAATCTCCAGTCGTAACTCTGTAGACTAAATCACATAATATTAGCTTAACTAAGGTGGTAGTAAAAAATTACTTCGAGATTTTCAATTTCGTCTTAAATGAAGGGTTTGAAGGTTCTCGTACAAAGCTCGTATAAAAGTTACAAACAAAAACGCATAGGTATAACTGATGACAGCATTACGAGCTTTGTACGAGAATAACATTTTTCGAACTTTACTTAGATTTTCAAAAATCTCTAATGACATAATTATTACAATAAAAATAAATTAAAAAAATACAGGGATACGTTATTTTTCATTTATCTTTCCATTATCGTAAAAAAAATGGGGGGTCAATAAATATGAAATGGGTCAATAAACATAAAAAACGGTGAACTTTTCGTTATAATTTTCAGAGCCGCAACGATCATCGTGGTACCTGTTTTTGCTATTAAGTAGTATTATAAAAGCCTGGACGAGTAGATATCACGTATCAATTTTAATATGCACATAACTGAAAAGAGCAGAGGTGCATTGCCTGTGATTGAACCCACGCTCTCTTGCTAGAGAGGGTTCACTGACTAGGCTACCACTGAATAATAGGATACCTTCTGGAGTTAGCATAGGTACTAAAAAAAATCTGCTGTTCAATACGTTATGTCGACAACCGGTCAACTTTTTGTACTGAACAGCTGTTTTTTTTTCTAGAATTCAGAGTTGGTCCCATAGTGATAGTTGTTCATGAGGGTGTGTATAGTCTCCTTTCGGCTTAGTAGTACTTCACTATTCTGTCTAACCCTATTTGACCTAACTCACCTATAAGTCCTAAAACTTTAATATGATTAAATTACCTAGGTATATGTACATAATTATCGTGTTTGTTGAGAAATAATGGTATATTAGATAAGATATTACCTGCCTTCATTGAAGATTCCTTTCATTCTGGCGTGTCAAGGTGGTCATATAAATTAATTTTGCAGATGGCACAGTACAGCTATATTAGAACCTATTTGGAGGTATCTAGTAACTAACTAAAATATATTTATATATCTTTTTGTTACTTGGCCACATCTTGGCCATCACACATTCTGTGTATTGTGCCATTTTCAAGTTTTTTAATTAAGACGGATAGCTAATAATAAAAATATGCTATGATAAAAGCTTAAATTGCAACAAAACTATTAACTCATGAAAATTAAAAATATTTTTATATAAATTAACACTTTTAAGACGTTGTTATTAATTTTGTATCTATTTAGGATTTTTGAATCTATGTCACACATTTTTCGAACACATATTGATTGATTCCTCGATGTACGAGTAATTAAGTTTAGTCCTTGATATATTATTCTGCACAGATTAATGTATAGTCAAATTATTAACTCTATATCGGCC
Source organism: Ligdia adustata (assembly GCA_947049295.1). NCBI lineage: Eukaryota > Metazoa > Arthropoda > Insecta > Lepidoptera > Geometridae > Ligdia > Ligdia adustata. Next base: position 10,638,142 of record OX346234.1, read on the forward strand.
CACTTTTCTTTAGAATCTCTTCAATTTAAGGTCGTTCAGTCCTATCACTAGTACAAGGTTTATTCGTCTAATTTCCTTCATGATTATAAGCCAAATATGGATAAATCTGAGTATTCTAATATTGGTGGCCTTATTAGTAATTTCTTTAAAGTCTTACTTGATTCAATGCTAAAACCATTTCTCCAAACCTGTTAATAAAGTTACGATATTAATTTGCAAATGCGACAAAACGCTTGACGTCATCCGACCACGTGGGTTTCTGATAGCGTTCGATTACGTGAATCTTTTCTGGGTCGGTTAAAATACCTCCTGCCGATATTAAATGTCCTAAATAGAGTAATTATCGCTTTTAAAACTCGCATTTTAATTAATTCATTTTTAGATTGACTTTTGAAAACATATTCAGTTTTCATTGTGTTCGGTTAAATGTTTCCCGAAAATAATGAAGTCATCCATATACTACATTTTTCGTAGATAAGTCCTGCCATCGCTATTGTCATTAATCTACTAAAGGCTGATGGGCTAATCTTTGATCCCATCGGTAATCTACACATCTGATATTGTCCAGTGCCTGTTGTGAGGCTGTGTACTTTCTGGATTCATTTTGTAAATTACACTGGTAAAAACTACATCGGATCTCGGACATACGGTTCCTCAAATCTTTAACCATAGATGTGTTGTCTCCATCAGCGTCTTGATTTGTTAAGATATCTTTTTTCTCGACCTAAGATCGACACATTTCTGTTACTTGCACTGTTTTTGAATCACTTGCGTTTATATTCACTTTTTCTACTTTTATACTCGTGAATCTATGCCATGTAATAAGCCATGTAAATAATACAAACGTGTATGTTTTCTAAAGGCTTCGTTCATTCTGCCATATAACCTAATAATTATTATACTAAGTGTATGTTTATGCAAATGTGTATGTGACTCTTTGTGACCTTCTACCACAGACTCTACAGCTTAAGCCGGCAGACCGATTTTGATGTACGAGGTGTCCTTAGATTTTTCTTCATCTGCAGTTGAATATATAAGTTATACTAGTTGTAACCCACGAAGTTTCGTGAGGATACAGTGGTCTAAAGTTATTGCAGTTGGTTTTATAAAATCGCTTCTAACCTCTCTTCTCTTCTCATACGAGTAGTCAATAGATTTGCTATATCTGTGTTTTCCTTTTCTCAATCAGGCATTGGAGAGAATTGTCGACGCTTTTAGCGCTATCTCAAATTGTATTTTAATTTCGTTAATATGAAACAGTTTATGTTAAGCAATATGAATGGTAGGACTGCCGTGAAACAAAAAATTGTTAAAAAAATAAACGTGAGATGCCATCAACCAAGTTCGTAAAAATACATAAGTAATATCGTTTAAATATGGTACAACATTTAGTATTTTATTTGTGTTAATTTCTATTGACAAAATCTTTAAAAAATTTAGTTAAATAATTGATTATACGTTTAGGTACACAGTTGGTTTCAAAATGATGACCGAAACTTATTTTTATAAAGTTTATTCAGCGGTGTACAACAGAAAAAAAGTGCGAGCGTGATTGTGAATACGCTATAATATATAGACTCTTTATATTCCTTATATATAGCGACCTACAAACGCGAATTAAATATAAAGAGGCAAGCAGCTCACAGGCACCCTTATAACAGGACTTAGACGTAGATTTCGCCAATAAAATTAAACTTATCTACGAGTACAAGGATCGCGCGCGGCCTAGTTTGGCTTAGGGATAATCCAGGTGTATGTCATCGTTAATTGTAAATTGAGTTATGATTAAATTAAATATTGTTTTTAGTTCGATACTTCCGAGTTGGTCCCACATATATATTATCAATAATTTTCTAATAACTTTTGTTTTATTCAATATAACTTTCAATTTTCTAAGTGAAACGTGAGCAAGATTTTTTCAATTTTCTAAAAGAGCATTATTAGTAACGTGGGCAAGTTTCGTGGCAAAGTCTGTTTTCTCATTAGTCAAGTACGACTCGTATATTTAGAAGTGTTCAACCCTACTCACTAAACAGAAGATGTTTTCTCGTTAAAAACAAGTCTAACAAGCTGATAACAAGTGTCATATCTGTTATCTAATTACTGTTTCATGGCTACCTACTTCTCTTGTAGCAATAATACGTTTTTAGCAGCTTCCGTGCAAACAAGTGTAAAGCCTTAAATATACTAACGTCGTCAGTTGTCAAGATTGCGCAAATTTTTTAGTATGTTAAAACTGCCATCTAAAAAGGAGGAGGTCGTAGATTCGTCGAGTCTTTTTTATTCACACAATAAATCTATAATATAAAAATTGAATCGCTGACTGTGTTGCTAAGCGCAAATCTCGAAAACAGCTGAACCGATTTGGCAATTTTTTTTTAGAATATTCCTTGAAGTACGAGGATGGTTCTTACGGAGAGACAAATTAAAACAATTGCCTGAAAAGGTCTAAAAACAACATTTTGATATTCTCACATACCTGCAATAGATTCGTAATAATATATAGGTAGTCAATTTGAACGTTCTTAGCAGAATAAGTATTAGGTACTTAATGTCTATTTTTTTGTAGGAGCTATTTTTTAGGTCTTTGTCTTGAAGTTTGTCTCATTTAATCACCAAATCGGTCCTAGAGGTTGGCTCATGAATCGAATTAACTGTTTTTTTAAGTGTTACTTTTAAGAAATACATCTATCATCTACCTATTTCAAATTCAGTGCATAATACTTAATATATTATACTATAAATTACAACTCAAAAAAATTAAATACATTTATATAGTCATTTCGATAGACACATATGTAAATGAAGATCTCTACCGTGCAGTTTAAAAACGGGACCCTAATACTAAGACTTCGCTGTCCATCCGTCCGTCTGTCACGAGGCAGTATCTCATGAAGCGTGATTACGAGACGGTTGAAATTCTCACAGATGATTATTTCTTTTGCCGTTGACAATTGAAAACTTATAAAGATGCAAGATTTCTTGCTGACCTGCAGGAATCGAACCTGCAGCCACGGGAATAGTACCCCTAGCTCTAATCTAGACTCTTTAGGCCATTGCCTGGCTAAAGAAATTCCATTAGAATGAAGCGAGCTATTTATGAGTTCGAATATCGAATCTCCATTGGACGAAAAGTAGAAAAATCAAATTAGATTACATTAGCAAATTAGATTTATTTGTAGATAATTAGTTATTTATCTTCTACACTTTACTTTCACAATATATTTTTGATCATGTAACGTAAAAATTACAAAAATTATGAACAAAAATGTACGTAGTTACGTTCATTTTTGTTCATTTAAATTCAATGTCACTGCCGTGCAGCAACGTTCCCTGAATGCTAGCAGCATTACATCGATGAATAATTAATAATGTATCAATTTCTCCTTATTTTGAGCCTAGAAATTCCAAAAACCGTAATGTGATAATAATAAAACATGTAAGTTCCAAAACGTTTACTCAGTTGGGTCAAATATGTTTGCTAGCTATTTTGATCTATTTGATTTTGTCACGCCACTTTACTTAAAAAAATAATGTAGTAGCTGTTACCTGTGGAGTTGCTCGACCCATGATAACATGACCCCCTCAGGGGTTTAATTTCCAATATTCCTTTCTTCGTACACCCTTTACTAAATACACCCTACAAATTGTATATCTCCTTTATAGGTTTAAGTTCTATGTTGATTTCTAGTAAAAAAGTATGTCCTGACTGACTGACACTCTGTAGGGATTTATATATAGAAGATGATAGGTACATATGTATTATTATATACCTATTCGTAAAATTTTAAGAGCTCAATAGTTTTAAAAGTATAGAAACGAATCAAGGTACGTATAGGTACTATTTATAGATATGCTAATTACCTAACTAATTAAGATTTTGACGACTAGTCGACTAGACTAGAGTTTTAGATTTAACTTCGAATATGATCGCAGTGTATCCAACGAATTCAGTATATACTAAAATTACATTAGGTACAAAACCATACCTATTAGTAATTATTGAGTATTTTTTGTGAACAGTTTATTTAATTGTATTTTGCGTAAAATTCCTACTAGACCTTCTAGAGATATTATATTTTTGTTCATAATTAGTGCAGATTTTGTGTGCAGGCAACAAGGCCGCCAAGGTATTTACCAATGTTTTAATTTTTCTATATAACTAACAACAGCAATGTTGTTAGTAAATTTAATTCAAAATAAAAATACCTGATATTGTATTTTTAAATATTTTCATGGTAAGATAAGACAACTCTTTATAAAAAAACCAGTTTTACAATAAATAATTATAACAGGTAAAAGCTTATAGATATCTAAGTACTAGATTTTTTAATGGCGGCCTCATCGCTTAAAGCGATCTCTTCCAGGCAACCATGCACGTAAATGAATAATACAAAATAAGAGAGGCCAAAAATATGACATTGATCAACATATTTAATATAATGAACAAATAAAATACAACCAATACATACTACGAGTATAATATACACAGATAAATAAATAAATACATATAACATACGATACAAATAATTATCATGGAAATATATAAATTAATAGTAAGGGAATGCGAAGGAAAATTAAAACTTTTTAAAGATTATAATTATAATAATATATCTGTGCAAAAAATCAAGTCGATCCGTGACTTGGTTAGAAGGTTACCTACTTGTGAGGAAAAGACGAACAAACAAACCAGCGAACACACTATCGAATATATAATATGTATGGGGATGTGTGGATATGTAACAGAAACGGTTTTTCAGAGTATATCATCCCTGCATTGAACGGCTGAACTAATCACGACAAAATTTTACTAAGAAATACATCGCAATCTATCTAAGAAATAAAGCGAAATATTTTGAAGTCAAATAAAATACATAATTATAATCAACAAAAGAAGAAGTAACACTCACTCACCTTGAAATATAATCCTTTACGACACTTCACTAGCACATCTAAATCACAACTGTAGATTAGGTCTTTCAAAAGACAGACTAGTGATTATTATTTTTTTGATTTTTGATTCACACGGCTGCCTCGATAGAGCGCGTTGAAACAATTAAGACAAAGCACCGTTATAACTAATATACCAGCACCTATGGATTTAATTGTGTGGTGCAAGTGATAAGACTAAAGCGTGGATCGACACGTGGTGGCGTGGCATTTTTTTTACGCTTCTGGCGTAACTAATGTGGTTATACACTTTATGTAGTGTTACTAAGATAGTCTATAAATAGGTTTTTGTGACGCCGATTTGTGTATCAAAAGCAGTGGCTGGATTGTCGCCAAAGGTATAGTTTCATTGTCTTTCTCGCTTCCCAAAAGCGTCGGAGCACAAGTCCTTTCGGCCAGAAGTCTGGAGAGAGCAGCACATCTTTGTATTTCACTGGAGCCCGGAGCAAGTATGACTTGAAGTCTGGCTTCCGCACCCTCGACTCCAGGCGCTGCAGCTGCACCATCGACGAGGCTGCTTCTCCCAGCCTCTTTTCTATGTACGTGAGTACATCCACTCCTGATGCAGTTTTGTCTACCCGGGACACGGGTAGGTTCTATGACTTTCAGCCCGGAACTTTCAGCCGCAGTACCCCGTTTGTTGAGGTGGCATTGGCAACGACGGCGTTTACTTCGCTCTACGAGTGTAAAGCCGTCATTGTCCACGTTTTTGCACTTTAGGGAAGTCATTAGCTTCTCATTTTTTTGCTGCGCAGGTGGAGCTGAAGTACCAGCAGCGTGAGAGGAACGAGAGGCCTGAGCATAACTCTTCTTATGTGTTCTCGATGGTACCTTAGATTCTCTGGAGTATAAAATATAATTTTTAAAGAAGTAGATTATTCTATATTGCTGTAGGAAAATGACTCAATATAAGAATACCTTGGCTAAGAATAATAATATGCTGATCACCACCAAAATATCATAGTGGCCTGAACTCAGGTACGCGTAATACGTCGCATAGTCTAAATATCCTAATTTTAACAAATAATTAACCTTTTGTTCTATTACGGGCGATAAGTTGTGCGTGTTTCAATAAGGTTTAGAGAATCTATGAAATTGTTATTGACAAAGAAGTGTGCCAATGAATGAAGTTAGTGTTATTTATATTGATAGTTACGCTTCTGATATTTTAAGTAAGTAGGTCAATAAAACATTTCAATTGCTGTGTACCTAGATAGAGAATTTAACTTAAATGTATAATTGTGTTAAATCGTACCTAAAGTTGCATACTATATATATTTGCTATATACTTTCAGGGTCATGTTTAGCCATTATATAGTAAATTTAGAACAAGTTTTTGATATAAGTAAACACCACACTTTAAGTAAACTAAGACACTAACTAACTTGATTGATAATGCCATGAAATCGGCCTCTATTGTTGATGAAAATGTAAGAAAATACACTTTTGCGTGATTGTCTTAATGTAAAGGACTTGTATAATTTTCAGCTAGGTGCACGTCTACCAGAAAATGCCTAAAGAAGTGGTTACTTTTGCTTGAATACTACAGCGTCTACATTCTGACTAAAATCGCTAATCGCTTATCACTTGCACTACAGTGTAGGTAGTAAAGCACCGTTATATTTATCTATCGCAGGAGCAGGAGCAGGGCCTTTACCCGTCAGAACTGGCCTTGGGTCAAGTCATGTCTTTACTTACTCTATGCTTTTCAACTATCACTACCTAAATATTTCATTAATGGAGTTTTATAATATCGAAGTTTTTTTGAAGACATAGGAAAGCAATAAATTGAGGACTTGTATGGAGAATCCTCAGGCAAATAATAAAAAGTTTATTTTACAAGAAGTCCAACGCTCCTTGGGTAAATCAGTGTTATTACCGATTAATATTACCTTATACGAGGCGCGTCTCCATCGTAACACGGGAATTGACTTTTCCTTTCTTTATAAAGTGACAAAAAAAAACAGAGGATATATTTTTTCATTGTTGGTGGTCACGCATTTTACAGAGTAGTCCGATTGCGATAATTCTTCTTCGCTTAAGTATTACCTGTACTAAAAATATACACGCAACCGTGACAAGAGAGTTAACACCAGAACAGTTTGGTATTCTGGACTGACGAATGTTTTATGATTAGCACTATAATATATATATGTAAGTAAAAGTCTATAAATATGTAACTATGGATGTGTATGCACCTACTTAGTGACTTTAGTGTATCTTCATTGCTTGTGAAACTTTATTTGATCGAGAAAATATTATATTAGAGGTAGGAGAACCGAGGACAGAGGAACGAAGTCAGACGACCAAAGTTGACTGTCGAAGGTCAGAGGTCCGACGACGGAGGACCAAGGTTGGATGCCGGAGGTTGGAGGACCAAGGTCGGTGGACCAAGGTTGATTGTCGGAGGTCAGAGGTTGGAGGACATAGGACCGAGATACAATTTGTAGCAAAAACAATATTAAGTATGTTTATCTTACAACTAGCCATACGAGAATGTCACGTTCTTGATTGCTTTATAATTTGAATTAAATATTTGCCTAACGTGATAAAAACGTCTCGCGCGCAAACTTTTCTATCGAACACGTAAACAACTATAAAAGTGACAGCATATTTCAGTTTGGCAAGCGAATGCTAAAACAGTTGAAGGTTAACGACGCGAGGTAACCCTGTTGTTGGAGGTTTATAAAAAAGTTTTCGAAGGTAAGTGATAGGTACACCTTCCTTCATAAGAGCGACCCGTGCCCAACAGGAGAACGCTATTTATTGCAACGAACGAAACGAGATTCAACTAATAGGTTCAACTGAAGGTTAGATGACAGACAGAGAATGTACTCGTATCCCTAAAACACGTGACCTATTTTCTTCAAATTTTACTACTCTCCTCTTTGGTTTTCAATACTTTTTTCTAAACAGTTAAGAGTTGAAAGACTGGTGATGAAAAAATATGGTGTTCATGTGCGTCAGTGTTGCCAGCTGTGAAGTGCAAAAGCTGTAAACGCTGCGGGCCATACTTATCAGGTATAAAGAGATAAGATTTTATTTGACGTTATAAAATTAAATAGATGTCTAGTTAAGACTTACTACCAGTGTTAACAGACACAAGTGTAAATGTAGTAGTTAAACAAATTACGACGTTTGATGTGATAGCAAACAGTTAAAAAAAAGAGGTCTGCTTTATTTTATTATGTCAATTTTGTTTACTTTTTTTTACGACTTTCCAATAAAGGAGGAAGTACTCAATAAACGATTTTATTATTTCCATTTGTTACCTGATTTTCGAAGACGGCTGGACCGAACCCAATAATTCTTTTTTGATTGTAAAGGTAGTGAAGTATTTCCAATTGCTTAGCTTTTATCCAAATCTGTTCAGAGGTATGATTTTTAAATTATTATTACTGAAAATGTTCTATCGGGGCCTGTAATGGAAGCTGTAATGAGAGTCGTTAATTTCCTTATTTTAAAGGAACATTTCTGGTATCATTTTCAGATGTTCGTCAATACATTAAGTAGCATTTAGGTACCTAGCAAGCAGTGAGTATGGTACGTTGAGAATTAGGGCCGTTATTGTTGTGGTACTTGATCTGAACGCGATTTTGTAGCGATGATGGTGGAGTGGTTAGTGGGGTCAATTGCCGTGCAAAAGGTACGAGGTTCGATCCCTCGCAACATGCAAAAAAAACCTGAGCTACCGGTGAAGGAAAAGATCGTGAGGAATCCATAGCATGGTAGGCGTTTCCTATCGCTCGCCTGGCTAGCTACCACCCTCAAGTTGTAAAATCTGTCGCCAAACACCTAACGGTGTGTTCCGTCAGCCTTCCTTGGCGGCCAGCGTATTAAAGACTAATCATGCACCATCTTAGGCTACAGTATCGCTGGTTTCCGTGGTCGTGCGAACTTGTGGTCAAATGTCTAGCTGTGTAGGATACAAAAAAAGAGTACAAAGATGCAGACAAACATACCTACTGATAGATTTGCAGATTTTGGCTCGCTCAGAAAGAAAATAAACTCCTTGTTAGTTACACAAAGACACATACCGATACACAAAATAACATCACAAAAAAAATATTTTGAATAATGAATAGGTTATTTGCGATAACTACAAAATTACACATATTATTTACAACCAAACTATATAAAATAATAAATCATAAGTAATTAAATATTTATCACAACCCGAGCCCAACTCAGCAAAACGCTGGTTGTAACAACCAGCGCTGGTCTTCCGCTGGAGCCGGCAATCTATAATTTTGTGTATCTGTATGTATGTTTGTCTTAATAGTCTTAATAGCAAGGCGTTTAGTTTTCTTTATACATCGTCTTGTTATAGTTAACTATAGTATAGTTTTCTTGACTATACTTTTCTAACAGATGATCTAATCTCTTAATTAGGATTCCTGATGTAAAAATATTACCAAGGTATGCCAACAGAAAGTTCCCACGGTGTTCAATATGGAACGAAATTATTTGGGCATAATATCATTACTATATACATACCATACATACTATGTAAACTAAATAGGGACTTTGTAAAATTAAGTAGGTACTTAATTGTATTTATTTTAGTTTGTAGCGATGATGGTCGAGTGGCAGCCTTCCTTGAGAGCCAGTGTATTCCAGACTAGGCATACTCCATCTAGGGCTACAGTGTCGCTGACTTCCGTGGTCGTGCGAACTTGGGGTCAAATGCCTAGTTGTTCAGGATAAAAAAGGTACAATTATTATTGCATTACTTTTTAGTTTTTTTTCTCTCCATTACATTTCCTTCTCTTTACGTTTAACGTATAGGCAAATAACTAAGGCCAAAGAAATATGTGGACAATGGCCTATGTATATGTGTGCAGTGTGTATGAAATTATGACTATATAGATTGGATTTTAGCAAGATAGACAGGGGTGTACTAAACTGAAAGGGGGTCACTGAACACACCCCAATGAACAACGTTTACTATGTGACCAACCGACATGACGGCCGATAAACTTTTTGTATGGAACAGCTGGTTATTTTTTCTCTAATTCAGGGTTAGTCCCATAATAAAAGTTTTTCGTAATGATGAGTGACTCTCTTTCGGCTTATTACAACCAAAACTGATAACCCTATATATAATATATTTTTTAGGCATATGCTTGTCAGAGAATGTTGTAACCCTCTGAAGACAGGTAAAGGTTCCAACTCCCGGTAGGACCAGCGGGGCGAAGGACGGCGCCTACACCTCTTCAAGGGAGACCTGTGCTATGCAGTAGGACATAAGACTAAACTAGGAAGACTTTCCGAATACAAACTTAAAATTAAAGGTTCGTGATTTTTTTACCTATCAAATATTCGAGGAGGACCACGCTGCACAAGACTGGCAGACATGGAAATATCAGTGGGAGGCGTTTGACCATCAGTGGGACATTACAGGATAACACCAACACCTTCTAAAGATCCACCACAGCTTATCTTAATCTACAGCTGGATCTAGGTATTAAAGACATCTAGGCCTCTCGCGCTGCACGCCACTCAGCCCATGAGCTTCTCGTCCCCAACCTTTGCCTGCAGTTCTTAGTACGCCTTTACTTCATCTTGTTGTAATGTAATGTAGGGCTTCCTATATTACATTTGCCGATTCGCGGTCTCCACTCCAGAACTCGTCTATGTAAAGATTACTCACTTAAACTTATTTGATCAGTTTGATAGCCATACGTTATTAAATATTATTTAGACTTCTCACATCTGTACAAATAGCCAGTTACTTACAATAAATGCTATTTATGGGAGGAAATAATAGCTACATCCATTGTTTCGTCGATTACGAACAAAAGATGATCAGACACGGTGGAAACTACATACAATAAAGAAATGTATGTGTACCTAACAAGATAAGGTATGCATATTTATTTACATTACTTACACAGGTAAATACCATATTTACCGATGGTTTTCAATTCTTTGTAAGTAACATATGGGTTTTGTTATTAAGACAGTATTTGATCTCCAGTGACACGACCACGAGTGATACTGTGGCCTTAGATGTAGCATGCATGGAGAGGACATTTTAAGAAAATGTCACAGAGCGCCTAAACGCATTTCAACACGTAACGCGACCGTATCATGCTAAGCGCGTGTAATTCACGGTATTCATTAAGCTTAAATCTAATAAAATCGTGGCTCCGACTGTAGAACCCTAAAATAACGTAAGTTCAATTATAGGCCATGAAATTCTGCTTGTACGATACCTACCTACACGAATAATTAACATCTAATAATAGGGTTAGTAAATATAAAATGATAAGTGACAAATGAATCATGAGAACCGTGTCGGATGTCTTTAATCTGTGAAAATAATTGACTAAACATTCACCTAGGCACGTAAATAAATAAACTTAACATAATTATTATTACGTGGATATGACAATTATCATTTTAATGTAATCGTTACTTATAATTACCTAATTGTCTTAGAAATAACTCTAAAAATTAATTTTGAATGGATTAGTTCGAGTAAATAATTGAAAATATCATTTTTGGTGCCAATTACGTATCTAATAAAAAGGTTTTAGTTATTTTAGAAATATAAAAAATATATTGTATATTTCAATCGTTTTTCTGCTTCCTTTTTTAATAAGATCAGCAAAACATATAAGCTGGCAATGTCAGTATTTCCTGATAAATACAACCCGGAAGTGTTCAAGCTTCTAAACATGCTATATCTGCGACTGCCTCTTCACTCACCATCAGGTGAGATTGTAGCTAAATGTTTGCTTTTAAAAAAAATATACCATATATTTTTTATCAAGATCAAAATGTTATAAATTCTACTTGGATTGATGACCACTGCAACAATTTGCCACTTATGCGTAGACAGTAAAAAAATAATAATATTATAATACTCATCACTTACCTAATATTAACATAGTAAGTAAATAAACAGCAAAATCACACGTGTGCTGATAAAATAATGTAAAAATAATTAGATACCCTATCAAAGCAAGCGTTTTAGATCATTTGTAAGTTAATTCATTTCAAAATAATATTTATCTACCCCTGACGAATACAAAATAAAACCGATTTTTATTTGGATAGGTATTATTAAATCTTATATTAAATAATAAAAATTAATATAACACGATGTTTCCTAAATACATAGACAGTACATAAGAACAACAAATATAAGGTTTTTTTTTTACTATTTGGTATAAAATAATAAACGAAAATAATGAAAACAGCGAAAGTGAAAGCATAAATTTACAATAATGTAGGCGGCGTGTATTCTATCTAATCTTATGTTTAATTAATTTTAATCATTCAGAGACCACGTTATTGAACGAAAACATTAATTCTTGTAGTGAATAAAGTACACAATCTTTAATGAAACAAGGTCTACAAATCCTACAGGACGGTGCGCTATTTAGGGACCCATGTATGTTATTTGAAATGTTTCAGAAATATTTTTGTGTAATACACTTCTAAATTCGTCAAAAACGACCAGCATGACGCATTGCAATTGTAATTTTGAAGCAAATCCAATAACGTGGTTGGGCCCCAGTTTATTTTGCCACTAGTCTCTTACTTGCGTAGCACTCTTACGAATTATTTAACTGTGTGTTAGCACATAATGCCTTACTGTACTACGTTCGGATACAATGACAGTCTACACGTTGACAAGTGACGCTATAACTTTAAAATTAAAAAAATATAGGCTTCGTACCAAATTTACATATTCTATGCCAACTTATTTAGTTAAAATCGTTAAACTCTATGTAAGAAAAAAAAACTTCAGGCCCAAAGTCACTTGTCTTTTCAGTACTGCCATAGTTCGTTTGGTTTTCGTGTAGAGTTAATATTGTCCGTAAACAAAAATGTTTATATTACGCCTATAACGCGGTCTCCGGCACCCGACACGATCATTATCAACCAGCTATCAATAATGTACCTATTAGAAACTAACCATATAGATTTCTCTATCCGTACTTAAACATTATGACTAGTGTTTCTTTAGACATTTTTTTTCAACAGTTATGCGATATATATACTTATAATTTTTATACAATGATTTACTTGACTCGTATCAAACCTAGCAACATATTACGAAACTGTAAAAACTCTAAAACAACAGCTTAAATTGTGTTTGATTGCCAGTACTTTTATGTTGTGGACAAATAATTCGTTAAGAACTTGAGAACTGGCATAATTAACGGAGTGTGGTGGCCAATCACGAAAAAAAAAAGTTTAGAATAAAAGAATGAACAATGAATGAATCATTAATTAAATAAGTAGTTAGATTGAAAGAATGAACAATGAATGAATGAAAAAAACAGTCATTGTTATTATTTTCGTTCAAACTAATTATTTGTCTATGTATTAATTCATTCATTCAAACTACAATAAAGTTTACTAAAACAAAGACTTTTTTATACCAACTCCAATCAGAAATATCTAAAGCAGAAATTTTTAGCAGTGTTTAGCATTATAAGAGTACTCACTATCAACCACAAAAATATTTTTTGACTAGAAAAAAATCACATGTTCGCACTAGAGCCACACAAATAAATAGTTACCAAATAACTAAAAACTCCTTATTTTAGGAGTGTACAATAATTTATTAAGCGTAAAAACATTGATAAAAACATATAAACTTTCACAAAAAAAAAATGGTTCTAATACTGTACACGCCAGTAATTTTTGATTTAATGTAAGTTTTACTTTCCATTTTACTACAAAAATCATTTCACTTGCCAGTGAAAAAGCATTTTATCATGAAATATATTTTTTTAGTAAACATATTGGTACAATGTCCAGGAAACATATTGAACTATAAGCGACCTGGTGGGGGAAAGTTCACGCATGGGCACCATAAATTCTGGTTGACGAAATCTCTGGGTCCTTACTCCAAACGAACATTTCAACACGTAATGCGGGTTTTAAGCGCGTAGATTCACGTGAACAGGTTTTCACTAAGTCAGTCAATGCCAAATTTTGTATCGAGCCGTGGCACGGAGAGCTTTCATTTCACATCATCAGAAGAACGTATTGCGTCAATATAACGTTAAATACTCGTATGTCACGCGTTTTGAGGAAGGAATCTCTTTGTGCGTTGCAGAATAAGGGCCCAGAATAACGTGTTGCGTCAACATAACGTCACACATGTCACGTGTGACGTTTTGCTGTTATGCTGAAAACGTTTTCAGAAATTAATCTGGTTGTAGGTTAGAAAAATAAGGGAATAATATATTGCGTCAACATAACGTGAAACACATCACGCGTTTTAAACAAGAAATCCCGAGAGAGAATAAGGACCCTGTCCGGCATTCTAAGGCGCGCCAAAGAGTAATTTATGAATAATCACTGCGTACCCAATTCAGAACAGTTTCTTTTACAAAGAAGTCACTCTCTGGTACTCAAGAACATAGGATCGATTTATTTACCGATGAAAAGAATGAAACGCGAAAATAACTATGAAACTATGGCTAAAACTATAGTTTATAAACCTTAGGCACTGTTAGACCGTAGTACAATGTTGTGTTAGAATCTACCTTCGGTCACTAGAACTATCACAAAATTACTGCTTTACCAATAAATAAAGAAATAATATAAAATGATATTTATTGAACTTGTTCTAGATGCAATCAAATTTGTGTTTATTATACAGGGTTATTGTTAACATCAAGCAACCATAAGAACTTGTTGAAAAAAATAAAGAAAAACTTCAGCCGTTTGATCCCTATTACGATTGCATTGTGCCGTTATGATTTGTTTTGATAGATTTCATACTCTACATGCATTAATTTTGATACTAATTCTGAGCATAGCAAATTCTGACTTACGTCAATGTAACCTAATGACGTATTTCAATCGAAATTATGATACAATTTAAATGACTTCCGAACCTGTAGGTCTATTGGCTAGAGTTAGGCATGAAAGAAGTGAAAAGAGGAGCAAGCAAACTAGCCGCTTCAACACACTCAAACCTGTGAAACCAAGTGTTGCTTGCTCTTGTTATCAACTCTTTAATGCCTCTTGCCGATAGCTTTGCTATTGCAATTTTTTTTACGTGGCGCAGTTATCACACCGAACGACAAACTTAAGGCGCTTTGCAATCTGCGGGACGGACCAGACTCACCGCGAACGATAGCGCAAAGGAAATGCTATAGGTATTCCAGCGCAAAAAAAGAAAGAAAAAGAAATAAATAAAGAAAAGAAAAACAAAAAAAGAAATAAATAATTAGTGAAAAAAATAGAGGGCAAAAAGACCAAGTCGCCAGTTTCTTGAGGCCTCGCCGCGCCGGTCTGCCAAGCAGTTTTTGCGAAAAGTTGCCAACGGATTACCAGTAACCCTGTAAACATCTACGACTAGGTACTTTTTAACACACGTGAAGACTGACTGACATAAAATTACTTTGTATTAACGTCTCGTCAGTTCCATACTAATAAAATCAAAAGATAAATCAGCGGTAAAGCAATAACTTTTCCCAACATTATCTGTGTTTGTCTCATTTGAAGTACAATTAATTCAGTATATAATATATAACCAATATAAAGAAAACATTAAATTAGAAGAACACAAAGGTACGTGATATTTAAATTATTATACCTTCAGGTTGTTTAGTAAACTACAGATTTGCTATGAAGTCACCTTGGAGACTAACAACACGATTTATAAAAGTGGTCCAACTCAAACACCTAAATGAATGAAGTTTAATCCTCTTTGGAGTCTACGGACCTAGTAAAAAAAGTCCCAATCATCCGCCATGTTTATTTTTTTCTGAGATAGGCGTCCTCATTTCCGCGTCCATTCGTACGTATCGCTTGATCGATTATTTGTTTATAGTGCGTCCAGAGAATCAGCAGCAATTGGATTGCCAACTTTACTTTCATACGGATTTTCGCCGGCATCTTATTGCTGACGGGTAGATTCGTGCGATCCGCACTATTCGGAATAGATGACGCACTAGTATGACTTCCAATAAATTACATACTCAGAGAAAACTATGATCATTTGATGCGATCCGATACGAACAAAGAGAGTCTTTCTTTTCCTGAAGAAATTAATTTGACACATATTCGCATCGTACGTATCGCATCAGTCTTATAGTAGTGTTCAATGAGAATCGAGAAGTTTCTCCTTTTTGGAGATTCATTATACAGTATTATTTTATCATATGAAACAAACACAGTTACTCTCATTACCTAACCTCATCTACTCGATACAAAATTGCTAATAAAGTACAAAACAATGCTTACGAAGTTTCATTGGTACACTTAGTATATTATGCTCTCTCAGTTATTTGGCTACAGCTCTCAATAAAATCATTTTTAAACGAATTGAACCATAATGATGTCACTATCAACAACTGACAGGACAATCTGTCACTTTGACGTTTATGAAACGTCACATTTCTAAACACTTGCATTCCTCTCTTATAGAGCTGTGCCATTTACAAAAAGCTTATTATATAAATAAATAAATAAATTCAACACAAACATATTCTACAGTCGTAATAATTAAGCAATTTATTATTTTACATTTTTATTTTCATTTTCAAAAAGCACTATTTTACTGTCGCTGCCATTACGTTGGTTATTTGACTTTATTGGTGCCTATTTTAATATTAAGCGCAGTTATACTTCGCTTGAAAGAAAACTATATTTTATTTATTATTCAGCCCTATGCCGTAGCCAGTCATAAAACGTCGGCCATTTTTTTACTATAATATCAGTTACATACATTCGGGCATACATTTATTGGGATTGCAATAACAATATCAATGTAACATCACAATAAAAAAAACTGATAAAAATCATTTTTTTTTTAAACTGTGTACCAAGCCATTGATCTACATTGGGATCAAACTTCATAAGCTTTAGAAACTCGTGCTAAGCCCCATCTCATTACCGAAAAAGAAACGAATAAAAATTGTTTAACGTTAAAAATAATACGACCAGCGCATCGTCAAATAAAACATACTAATATTGAAAAAAAACTACGATCCTATTAGGGTACGAAGATAATTTATTGGTCACAGCTTCCTTTACCTTACTACTTCGTATAGGCAGAGTGGCTCGCCCTACCATAACACTTCTAGGATAACAAACAGAGGCAGCAGCCAACTGGCTTCTCAGCCTGGGGCCCTGTTATTTGAATTGTCTCATAACTAACTCTAACCTATTCTATATCAAAATGACCATAACGACGTAATGCTATTGTAACGCATTGCGTCATTATAGGCATTTTGACATAGAATAGGTCAGAGTTAGTTTTAAATTTGTTAACCCGACTACCGAATCTATCAAAAATGAACATTATGACGCAGTGAAGCGTAATTACGAAGCAATTCAAATCGGGCCCCTGGTAATATTCCCATAGTAAAATCTAACTATAAAAGCTCTCAAAACCAAATAAAGCCAAATAACCAACGTAAGAACTTACAAACTAATGTCTATTTATCTTGGTCCGAAGACTCCACGTTCTCGGTTTGTGCAAACTTCAGGAACACCTGCTCAAGAGTCGTTTGACTGAAGCTGTACTCCACTATGTTCAGCTTCTCTTTTGCTGAAACAATTACGAAAAACTTAAAATTTACAATCTAGGTAAATATATTATATTTCTATTATCTTCAAATGATTAATTTCGAATGAGATTTATATATATGACATTTCACAAATACAGAACAAGGAAGATTTATTTAGAAAACTAACGAATGTTCGATTCATTTTGGTCATTGGATAGTGAGCAACGTGCCATCGTTGTGGACACCAACGACTGATTTCATCCCTGATGAAGTTCACCGAATGTGAACGCAACTAAAGTTGAACTTTCTCTTTAGACAGGAGAAACTGTTGGTATTGTGTAAATAACGAATTATAACTTATAGTCTACGTATAGTACTCGGTGGATTTTTGGGATCTCTCTAAGGGTCTAAACTACGCAGCGACAGCTTATTTTCGCAGTATATTAATCTCAATCCTGTATATCGCAGTATATCAAAATCATAATAATCTCAATCCGTCAATCAGTTGCTGTGAAGAAGAAGAACAAACAAACAAACACTTTTTCGCATTTGTATGGGATTGCTAGGATTTGTATAGTTACCATCTTCGATCTGCTGGAAACACTTGGCCAGGCTGGAGACCTGCGACTGCGGCACGGAGAACACCAGCCGATCGGCGAAGTTTTCCTCGAGCGTTGCTGACGGGAACAGCTTGGCGACGAGAGCTATCGCCGCGTCTGCGCTCGCGCCGCAGCCGCTAGACTCCGTTCTGGATAGGACAGTATGATAATAGTTTCGTTGAAAAACAAGTGGTTAGAAGCGAGATAGAAAAAAAACCCGATTCCTAAATCTTTAAACCTGTGTATCATCCTTAATTTCTTTTCTTTTTAATTTTGATATACCCAATGTCACTCTCACAACTAAGACGAATCTATTGACACCACTCACATAAAAATACGACAAACCGTTTAGTCTCTAGGGCGTGTCAAAAAATATACATTATATATATACACTCGAATAACATAACCTCCTTCTTTCGCAGTCGGGTAATAAAGATTTATTTGAATTTTACTTAACGTTGAACCAACCTCCAAGCAAATACTCAAGATCAACCCTGGTCAGCAAATTATGATTAGATTGAATCTACTCTAGATTCAATCTAATCATAATTTGCTGGACAGTGCGACCATTCTGCTATTAGTATGCCTTCATAAGAACTTTTATCAACTAACTTATCCACGAAAGTTTTCTGTTTTTTTTTTAAAAAGCTGGTTTTGTATCGTCCATTTGCTTCATGTGTTTAAGCAAGTGAGATTTAATGCCTGAACCTGGGATTTAACCTGGACGCTCTCGCCTGAAAGGTAAGGAGTTTATCAACTGAGCTAGCACTACTTCTTCTTCTTCTAGTACCACAAATCATCATCATCATCATCATCCACAAGATGTTCACTACTGAACATAGCCATTTCGAACAAGCAACAACGACAAGCTGCCAATTGCATCCACTGGTTACTTGTGACTTTCATTATGTCATCGGTCCACCTAGTGGAAGGCCTACCTAAACTGCGTCTTCCAGTTCGTGGTAGCCGCTCAAGAATCTTGCAAATTCTCATTACGGATTTATCTCGCAAAGATACTCTCAACATTGCTCTTTTCATTGCACGCTACCCCTATTAGCAGTACCACAAATACCAGGGTATAAAATTTACCTGTGATGATGCCTCGCGGCGTGCGGCACTCCGCCAGCGCCTGCCACCAGCGGCGTGTGTATGGAGGCGTCTACTGCCTCCGACTCGGCCTCCGGTTCCGTCTCTGCGCCTGCGCACACCGACCCCGTGCCAGAACCACCTGCGAGGATAATAATCCTTAAGCATATCAGCCATAAGTAATAGTGTCCGATAAACTTCATGAAATACATTTTATGTGTAAACACATAATCGTATTTCTGCGTATGAACACTTCTTGTGGACGAATCACCGGTCGCATGTCGACGAGCACCCCGCCCCGTGGCAAAGATACCGAAATCGTCACTGGCCAGTCAAGGTAACGTTTGCTGTTGATTGTTGGCTAAATCACCACCTGTGAGATGGAGATCAAATAGCACAAGTAATACTTTATAAAAGTGACATACGAGTAGACTTCAATTCGGCACGAAAGTTTTTAAATTATTTTGATTTATCATCTAAAGTACTGGGCCGATTATGACACAATACATGTGGGACCAACTAGAAATTATATTCTTTCACGCAAAAAAAATTAATAAATCCTAATATGTCCATGTCCAGGCGACTCTGAGAATACGGGGACCGACGAATTCAGAACCGCCTACTTTCTTGAAGTCTGTTAAAAACAGCTATAAGCAGGAAGAACTAACACTTTTTAACTTTTCAAGAAGCTAAAATTTGTAGAATTAGTAGTAGCTTGCCAGGTCAGGGAGTTAGGACTGTAAAGGTATAAAAAAATACAATCATTTTGTGCCTACCTTCATCAGCCTCCCCTAAGGACGGTGAGTTTTCTGAAGACCGCAAAGGTGATGAGGGTGACATTGACAACTCTGTCTCCATCATCTGCAACAATGAATAACAAATAACCAGTGTGAAAACAAAGCTTTAAGGTCTTTTACATATGACCTGGTAAAAGAAGAACATTTTTACAAACTAGGTAAAGCGGGTGCTATGGTAACTTTATGACTGATATACATACTAAACACCCAGACACAGGGCAAACAGACATGTTCATGCACACAAATGTTTCACCTGTCCGGGAATGAACCCGGGGCCAGCGTCGCAGAAAGCAGGATTGCTACCAACTGTGCCAACCAGCCAGCGAAAAGACAGATATAGTTGTAAATGTGGTGGAAAGCATCACGTTCCCTCATGTCGCTAAGGCTGGTAGGTTGGGGCAGCTATCTGACGCTGACCCCTCTATAACCGTTATTTGAAATAGACCTGTAATGATGTCTTACCATTGACTTCTGTCCGATCTTCATTTCTAACGTGTACCCAGCTCCATACAGATTCTTGAGATGCTGCGTTGAGCCGATACACCTGTGACAAAACTCTTTGTTACGTACATTCGGCTCGGTAGTCCATGTATTAGGCGGAAAGGGAAATTGGTTCCACCTCGCTCGGTGTTATTCACCTATAGTTGTAAACTTTTGGTTTCTGGTGCAAAATCACTGGGATAGATAACATAGTTTAATTGCTTAGTAAACTTGGCTATACAAAAAAGCCACCTGAAGTCAAGGTATTTTTCTTCTGACAAATTTAAAATAATAATCTGATGGTTACATTATCAGTTGCTACAATGGAGGTTTTTAGTGAGGATTTGGTCATCCAGGTGAACAAAATGGAATATATCATTTCACCACATGTTTTGAGATTCACGAAGCATAATTAGAAACAGCGGTGTTCTTTAAGTCAGGTGTACGTACATTCGTCTGTTGACTGGTACAAAATATAATACCTCACAACTCTTAAGTTGTATAATCTGTCACCAAGCACCTAACAGGTGTGTTCCGGCAGCCTTCCTTGAGAGCCAGTATATTCCAGACTAGGCATGCTTCATCTAGGGCTACAGTATCGCTGACTTCCGTGGTCATGCGAACTTGTGGTCAAATAAGAATTCCTGTGCAGGATAAAAAAAAAGATGATGTTTGTGTTGGGATTTAGGGTCTCACCTAAGGCCTCCTTTCACCATGATCCCTACTCTAGAACACAGCGCGTCAGCCTCTTCCATGGAATGTGTAGTTAGAATAGCACCTTTCTTGCCCTGGGAACCAAAACAATTGAGTTTAAAAAAACCAAGCAGAATCAATTAGTTTGGGAGCTGAAGACCTTTGTGTGGATGTAGTCCCATATTATTATTATATTATATTAATTCTTAAAAGAACTGACTTTTGTCTGTAATCTCATTATTAACTTTCCAGAACAACTTGATCCTTTGGATAGAAATCATCTAATTTATGACAACTAGTATGTAGGTATTTCGGCCCTAAACACTGCAAAGTACAATGGATTCATACACTTGTTACTTAACTACTTGTATTAACTGTCGTCAGAAATTGAAACGCATGGGAACAGAATTAAAAAAAAAACCAGCTTACACATAAAGAAGAACCTGTTGTGTGAAATCTTTAATAATAATATTACAGTAATATTATTCTCAAATTACGTGACAGATCAGTAAGATTTAATAGATCCTGTATATTTGACTTTTGAGTTAATTTATTAATTCACTTCAAATTTCATTTTAAACAGCGATCTTCTTATTTTATGAGTACTACCGATAGCAGTAAAATATATGAATTTACCTGAAAACTAGCCAGAATGGTGTCCCAAAGGAACCGCTTGCTCCTCGGGTCCATGCCGGTGGATGGCTCGTCCAGTAGCACCACCCGGGGACACCCCACCATGGCCAGCGCGAAGGAGAGCTTCCTCCGCGTGCCCCCCGAGCATTCCTCCGCGTTCTTACCCGCGTGCTCCATGATCTGGAGACCGTTCAGGTACGCGTCTACTATCCTGGATATTAAGTGGAAAAATAATCAATTAATACTATTCCAGGTTCTTTAAAAAAAAGATTACCAACTTAGACTATGGATAGAATATTTCAGGTTATTTTGATTTAAAAAATCCTACCTCCGGATGGATTTTCAAAAAAATTATTAGAGACGCCTTGAGGAATGTACCTTTACAGAAGAAATAGGATTTTTTTCAAGTCGGACCGAGTCTGAGAAATCAAGAAAAAGACAAAAACAAACCGTCCAATTGAGAACCTTTTCTTTTTTCGGTTAATCAGTAAAAAAATTACAACCGACATCAAATTAATTAGGCTCTAACGCTTTAAAGAAGTATAACCCTCTAATATATTTTTTACCAATCATTCCAATCGCCTCTAAAAATAGGGGAACACACATTAAAACAAGAGATTTCTACAAAATCAGAAATTCCTCGTATATTGTAATCGATTAATGATTGTTCAGCTCCAAACGTCTAGATTTATAAATGTCAG
This sequence comes from Ligdia adustata, assembly GCA_947049295.1. NCBI lineage: Eukaryota > Metazoa > Arthropoda > Insecta > Lepidoptera > Geometridae > Ligdia > Ligdia adustata. Next base: position 10,660,572 of record OX346234.1, read on the forward strand.
ACTATCAATTTTCTCGTGACTTACATTTTCCATAAGCCACAAGCAATTAATGTGTTCTTAACTTCGCGTTTTATGAAGTAGGTATCATGTCACTTTCGATATAATTACCTCACGGTTCAATAACAATGGGTAATTCCACGAATGGATACATAATAGCGTTCAATAATGCTCGTGGAAACTGCACAAAAAGTACTAAAATCTCATGGTTTCATTGCTTATACATTTTGTGTCCTAGAAAACTGTATAGGTATTCTAGTCAAGTATTGTATTGTGTGCCGGTTTTTTGCACGCTGCCTTCTGGTGGTGGGTTGGAGCATTTAGATTTTCTCTAGATCTCAAATGGTCTGTATATTTTGATCTTTCTGCTATATTTTTTTGTTGTTGTAGTTCCTCATTTTGTTTTTGGCTATAAAGGCACTTGCCTTTCTTGCTTTTAGTATAGTATATGCATGCATGAGAACATAGTCTTAAAGTTTATTTATTGCACTCACCATTATGAAGGAAACAGTAACATCTATGTTATTATTAGAATGAAAGAAAGAAAAATATTTATTTGAAACGGAAAACGAACTTGATTACACTATTTATAATCAGACTAAAGTTACAACTTACTGTTTTCTGTCACAAAACAGACCCAACTCAACATAACTTTAAGTATAGAATATACTTACGTACTAATTCTTTCGTCAAAAAAAATATTTAAAGTTCTTATTGACCAACCCAGCGAAACGTCTCTGCTTCGAGTCTGGCAAAATGTTCTTTCGTCTGCCCGTTTGTGTGTGTAATCTGTCCGCAAGAAATTATGTACTCGCGTGTCTATCTGTCTATCTTGACGATACTTGGTGTATGGGTACTACGAAATTTTAATCGACGACGTTTTTCAATTGAGTGGATATTGCACAAAAAGTTTGGTACGGCGCCATTTATTGGCAGATTTTAATAATATTTACTAAATACGTACGGAAAAAACATAATTTAAGAGGATCACCGACCCTGCACCTTTTTTCGTGTTTCTGATAGAATTTTCGTTACAGAGCCTACCTATTATCACCCCCTAAATTGTAATGTAATTTTTTGCTATTGGTGTCAATTGCATCACTAAGACATATTTCACCCCCACACGTTATATTATTTTGAAAAAATTTGAATTCTGCATAATAAAGTCTTTTAATAGGCATCGTATCAGCGCAAAAATATGGCTGCTTAGGAAGCTTGCAACCTTATAGTGATATAAAAGACAGAAAAATAAAACGGTAAAGCCTAGTAATAATTTGTTAGCTAGGTTAAATAAAAACCACTGGAATCGGACAAAATTAAAAGGTAAAAAAGAGTTATATCTCTTTGTATGGACAAGTTGACGATCTATAACTGTCTTAAGAAACCTAAATATCAAATAAAACGGTCAAGTGGTTGCCGTTTTTTTTTCAAAGTTGCAATAATATGAGTAGGTGTACAGTTCGCGGAACTAAGTACTACGTTTTTATTTTGAAGAAACATTAAATAATAACCATATAAGAAAATACTCCAGCGTTGGAAATTTAATGTTTAAAGATATTACGATTATAAGGATAATACCTAAGAACCTAGCCGGGTTAAACGTCGTTTACAACTGATGTCAGGTTGTGAGTTGGAACCACAATGCCGATTGCGGACCGAAATGTACTTAAGTCTACTCAGGGTCGTGTTCCGAGCGTCAGGGTGTAGTTACGGAACGCATTAGTACAATATTAGAACACTTAAGCGACTCAACCTCACACTTCACGGGAAAATAGCCTTTAATGCTAATAGTCAGATAAATGTCAGAGTGTTTTTACCGAGCTTTTTTGATTGTTAAATAGTTGCATTTAACGGACGCGTTAGTTACATGTCAGTTGTTATTTACACCGAGGCCGCGGACGCGAGAAGAGCGAATAGTTGCACCTAGAGTGTAAACACGGAACGCATCCCTGTGCAAGTAAGTGAAATTAAGCTTAGAAGAGCGCTACTATAAAAATACACTATTTTACATAGCAGTATGTTAGTGGAAGCCTAGTCATAAAACCTCTTGTCTCTCAAGCGAAAGGCGCAGTTTCAAACATGCACTACTGAGTTTTTGGACTATGTGCACGTTATACTTATTTACAAGCTCAAACAGTGAAGGAAAACAACGTGAAGAAACCTGCTTGTCGGAGAAGGTTAATAGCTTGCGGAGATAAGTGAAGATGCAAGGTTCATTTATTAATTCATAAATATAACAATGCAGTGTGATTCCAATACGTTATATCTATATGAAGTCCAACCCTTATTTTGGCCCACATTGTGGATTATGGCCTACACCCCCGTCATAGAGGAGACCCGAACCCAGCAGTTTATATACATTGATTAAAAATAACACATGATTTTTCAAGTATCTAGTCATCACAAAAATAATAAATAAATAAACGTTTCACACTAATAGCTCCCCACTAGGATTTCTACTGTGTCGGAGATGCCATGTAACACAAACACGAACAAAGACACCCAAGCCACTCATCATGTCAATCGTAATGGGTTGTATACGTACCTAGGAGTGTCAGTCCTACTGACGCCCCTGATGGCCGCGTAGCATTCGATATGCTCCCTGATAGTGACGTTCTTCCACAACGCATCGTGCTGCGGACAGTAGCCCAGCATGCGGAACGCGGTCGACGGGTGCTCTTCGATGTTCTGGTTGCCTAGTATCACCTGTACGGAAGCCACTCGTATATAAAACGTGTAACAGAAAGGTGTGAAAATACATAAAGGTGAACCCATCAAGAAGTAGATAGATGAATATTTTGCAAAATTCGAGAAATAAATAGAAGGTCCTCCAAAAATTTGTCACGTAATCGGTCAGGTTGGGTTTTCTTTGATGGGCAGACTCTAAGTATTGACAAATCTTTCTGTTGCACGTTGTATAACATACTTCACTGCTGGGTTGTTTACAAAATGCATAAATTATTATAGTGATCTAAATATATGAAAAACAAATTAACATAACCTCAACCGTATTTCACTGAAAGAGATCGATTGAACGTATTGCTGACGCTCAGGTACCGTACGTGGCTACACTTGTTTCAAATGCAGCTTAGTAAAGTAAAATTACTCACCGTCCCACAAGTAGGCCGTTCTTCAGCGGTGACAATCTTCATAGTGGTGGTCTTCCCAGCACCATTATGCCCCAGCAGACCGAACACCTCGCCTCCCTCAACAGCCAAGCTTAGCCGCGCCAGGCCAGCTCTCCTAGCTGCCACGCCTTCCTCTCCGCAGCAGTTGCCGCCACCCGTGCCTCGGACTTTATACTCTTTACGGAGATTCTGTAACGATATGAAGGATAACATATTCTATACAGCAATCTTGAAAGAAAGCGTAGAAAGAAAGCTACCAAACTGGACAATGGAATTTCTATTTCTATTCGTTCATCTTTAAAATGTAATTGAGAATCCACAGATCAGGTATGATAGAAGTATTATTTACAACTGGAGAAGCGAGCAAACATGATGCCTGGTTGAAGTCGAAGAAGGACAAGTGTTTATTGAAGTGCCATTCACGTTCCTTGCGATACAAGGCCTAGAAGGTTTTCTCTGTATAAGCAAAGATCAGTCTGGTCATGCAGTCTTGGGATGGGTGACGAAAGAATGATCGTTTGAAGTCTTGTAGTGAGCCAAACGTATTCTAACACATAAGCGTCAATACATCTTACTAAATTCCAATGTTGTGCTCAAGTCACTGGGCTTGTAAGGAACATATTCGCAAGCTATTAACCGCCCCCTAACAACGAGGTTTGCTCACGAAGCCTTTCTTTACCTTTACGAGTAAAGCATTGATTCAATATTCAGAGGTGCAGGCCTGAACTTGAGATCAAACTCGCACTCTCTCACGGATGAGTTTTACCACCAACTAGAACTATTTACACAGTCTACTCACGTGGACTACCAAAGGTGGCGCATTGCTGCTAGGCTGTTGAAGGATAGCTGCCACTTTCCTCCTCTCTTTCTTCACGTCTTCATCTTCCTTCCCTGCGTCCCCCCCTCCCAGTTCCGCTTCCACGTCGCACTTCTCTGGAGTGGGGCGTTTTTTCTGTTTATATAAGGTTTGGCTTAGCTATAAGATTCTGAACATCAATAATTAACATGAACCATTAAGGTCAATAAATTGTTCATAGGAACAGCTTGATGTATAAACTTAAAGCGTTCTTTTTTGGGTCCTAGAAGCCTTTGATCAAGCATTGAGGTGGCCAAGTTAATCCCTCATTGACAAAAATACGGCTTTTACTTAACTCGTAGAAATACTGCAAGATGCCACCGGTAGGTACATAACCTGGTTGTAAAATTCGTTGCCGGGTTAGATTTCCCATTATATGGGTCTTTTCAAGTCGCGAGTATATCGGTTTTGGTAAGTGATGAGAAGGAGCGGTCTTTTTTACACCCCGGAAGCCTACGCATAGAGGCACGATCGTAAGAGGCGGGCAAGTTTTCCCCCTCGGCACTGAACAAAAAAGAACACGTAAGAAAGAAATAATAAGGAAGATTAATAAGAAGGAACGAATTAGAAAAGAATAAGAAAGAATCATGATAGCCCTCCTTGAGAGGCAGTGTATTCCAGACTAGGCATGCTTCATCTAGATCTAGATGCTTCATCTTCATCATCAAGCTTCTACTCTAACGCCTAGCTGTGTTTATTAAAATCAATATGTGAGTAAATTACAGAACATATCCTAGCCCCACTCTTCAAGCTGTCGGCAGCGAGTAGTGCCGCGAAGTAGAAGGGCACGTGGAGCACCATAGCTGCCACCAGCACGCAGACCTCGGCCGTCAGGTAGTGACTCAGCGGCGGAGCCGTGCACGTGTCGCGGAGGTTGCACGTCACGTATACCCTGAGAATGAATTAACTCTTTATTACAGACACACAAACATATTTGATGTTTGTGTTGTGATGATACAGGCATAATCTTACATCTAGTGTCACAAGTGAAGAGGATGGCAATATGAAATATCTTTATTGCAATAGACTTTAAAATAAAAGTGGCAGGCGCCGATACAACATTATATGTTATTTTTATTTATAAACGAAACTAAATCACCAATTTGGATATACATAATTTATTTTAGGCCATTTTGAGAGTATAGTGTTTCTTTTTCAATTTTTTTTTTTTTACAAAACGCAGGTATTAAAACTCTCAACTCCCCATAAACTAATAAGTCTGTCCGGGGAGTCGGACTCCTATTTTAATTACAATATAACAATAGCTTAAAAATAACATTTCTGCAATGTAAGTGTGTACACTGTACTAGACAGTGCAACATTATGATATTCAGAACATACTTTGAATGCATCAGACGAACCTACTTCTATACCTTACACTTACAAAAGGTATATAAGAACTATCTAGATTTGTTTAGAGAGAATACTAAATAACAACATGCGCTGGTAGGCAAATTATAATATTATAACTAAATTATAAGAATTTTAATTAATAGAGGCAGGCGTTACTTTGCGGAAATCCATTTATAATAAGATGGTATATAAAGAATAGTGTTTTCCCGCTTAGTCTTTTGCTTTGCTTTATCAAAAATATTTATCGTCTTCTCACGCTGACATCAAGACAAAGCGGAAAACACAAAACGCGTCTACGATAAATCGAGTAACACAAAAAAACGAGCCTGATTAGTTTTGAATTTGCTACATATAAAGACTTGGTAAGAAAATAAACCTGTACTTACTAAATCTATATATATAAAAATGAATCCCTTTATCCCTTGGTCACGCCATCACGCGTGAACGGCTGAACTGATTTCACTAATTTTTATTTGTTGTGTTTGTTATTGTCATGAGAAGGTTCTTATGACAGATTTTTTTTAAAATATATTTTAAAAAATGATTTTCGCTTTTGTTTCACTAAAACTCGAGAACGGCTGAGCCTATATAGCTGATTTTAGTTATGAAATTATTGTCGTACTCTAGGGAAGGTTTAAAAGGGGTGAAACATACATAACTGTTAGGCGGTACGAAGTTCGGCGGGTCAGCTAGTTGAATATAAAAAAATAAAGTATGGTATTTGTGACTCACCTATCTATGTAGTAAATGATGGCGTAAGGCACGTACATGACGTCTACCAGACTGAAGAACACGTGCATGCCGAACGCAATGTCGTACGCTGAAAGTAACAAGACCATTCACATTATGCTATTGAAACGAATACAAGGTTATTGGTATTCTAAGCCTAAAGAGGAAGAGGAAGACAACTTTCACTAAGAGAACCTGCATTCGATAACAAATCAGGTATTTCATAGAAAAATGAATTCGGCCGTCGAGAAAAAGTATGTTGCAACTGTTTCTTTTCGACTTTAGTTCATAATACATTTAAATATCTATCAATCAAGATCAAAATGACTATGACTAGACTATGGGGACAAGAGAGCTGGCTCATTCCTTGCTCAAAGTATGTCTGGCAAGTCAACGCGGGAATGCTGCCAGCGTTCTTCGAACTTTGCCACACTGTTATCAATTTTTTTCAGACTTTTAATCATTTTTACAAATGACTAACTACAAAAACAAAAAAAAATATAGCACAAAGATTACCTCAATACCATTTAAGGTCTACAGATAAAGTGAAGATCAAAATTAACTAGTAATAGTCATTCAAACTTATAGAAGATTTAGAATTTCCAGAACTTACTCCATTTAAAAGTATCCAGAACAGCGACTAATATGAACGGAATGACTCCCACCCAGGTGGTGATGTTTGGCATGATACTTTGCGCTGAGTCCATCTTATCAAAGATATACGAGATGCAGGTGTTGAAGAGAATGGCCGAGGGACAGTAGAGTATGAGCAGACAGACCAGCATGAACATGGCGGACGGGTTGTTGAGGCTTGGAATGTCGTTCACGCATATCTGAAAACGATAAAAGAGTTAAGGGATGTTTTTTCGATACAGATGTCAAGAAGGTTGGGCAGCCAAAAACTATATTTCTGTAGTTATATTAGCATTGATTGTATTTATTATAGCTGTTTAGTTGATAGTGTAATATTTTAACGCCTCTTTAATACAACTTATTATCATTTACGTGCATGGTTGCCTGGAAGAGATCGCTTTAAGCTATAAGGCCGCCATTTAAAAGCTGATATATGCGTGTTTTATTAGTCGTATTTTATGTATCGTTGCTGGTTTTTAAATAAAGTATATTTCATAGCTCGCTAGATGAGCTGTTAATATTTCAAAGAATTGTCATTCAAATCGTGGTAACGCGAGCTCGATGGTGTGAACGCAGTGAAATAACTGAGCATTTTACTTAAACTTAAGGTGGAGGGTAAAGTTCAATATTTCCTTACATCTTAGAGTTTTAAATACAATAAAGTTGGAATCAATCTCGTCACGATATTGTTATTCACCGTTTAAGCGTATGGTAATTCAATCTAACATGCACATGAGTGAAAAGCTAAGAGGTGCATGCCTGAACCTGGATTTGAACCCGCCCTTAATCACTCGTGTGGCAACAAAGCTATCACTAACTTTCAATGATATGAAAAAAAGATATGAAAAATTCTATAGTTAGTTTCAATTCAAATCGTAACATACTAATATAAGCACTCCTGCGCAAGTGATGACCATGATGACAGAGAGGATGGTGAAGAACGTGAGGAAGTACATCCACATAGAGAGACCGTTAATCCGGAGCTGGTTGCGAGCTTTTATCTGAAACAAAAAGGCACGGATTAGAATAAATATAAGTAACAATAACACAGTTGTTTTGCGTGGTGGTATGGCGTTTCGTATCGCTCGCTTGGCTCGCTACAACCCTAAAGTTGTAAAATCTTTCGCCAAGCACATAATGGTGTGTTCCGGTAGCCTTCCTTGAAAGCCACTGTATCCTAGACTAGGCATGCTCCATCTAGAGCTACAGTATCACTGACTTCCGTGGTCGTGCGAACTTGTGGCCAAATGCCTAGCTGTGTAGGATAAAAAAAGTAGTAAATAAGGTGCAAATGAAAGCATTTCTATTATATCTTTTACGGAAACCTAGACACGGAAGTTTCAGTAAACCACATTTTGATAGCTTAGAAAGACTTACGTGGTTTTAAAACACGCATGTGAAATTATTTTATAAATTCTCTCAAAAGGAATGCCACAAGGTCACAACATGGCGGCTATACGAGTACGAGTTCACTAACAATGATATTTTCTTTGTTTGTTGACTTCCACTATTACTGTCAAAATCGCTTTGTAGTATAGCTACTAAATGCTGAATTAAGTTCGGTAATCCCGTTTACAAAAAGAACTTGGTTAAGGAAAATGACTAACTACGACAAAAAAAAATAGAGGAAAATATATGCCTATAGACCATTTAAGATCTACAGATAATCTAAATGCTCTAACCCAAAACCAAAAAGCAGCGTGCCGAGTATGCTAGCCGCATTACCACGCTGAACCACACTGCTGTTGTTGTAAAGGTTCTATTCTCAAATCTCACCTCTCTATCGTAAACGATGTCAACGGCCAAGGTGACAGGCACCAGCGCGAAGATCATGCCAACGAATATGGCGCAAATGACATTGCCCACGTTGAACTCCTCCGGCTGTTCCGTCTGCTGGAACGGATGAACTGCCACCTCGATGGGCTTGAAGGAGTCCAGGAGACCAGACCCTGACATCATTACCCTAGAACAGGATATACAGGATTATCGGTGAGCGGTGTAAAAAGTATTAAGCAGCTGATATTTTATCTCGAATTCAAAGTTAGTGAAAATTGTTCATTAGAGTGTGTATAGAGACCCACTTTCCCCCGCGGCATAGTACACCCCTACCTGATAACCCTGTATACAAAAACTTTTAGAATTGAAAACATAATGATTGAGTTGGGGCGGTTTGTAAAAGAAAGCAGTTATTTATTTTATTACTTCAATAGTAAAACGTTTCACGTTGAACCCTAATTTGAACCCTTAGGGGTAGAATTTCCAAAAATCCTTTATTAGTACAGCCTTGCACCCTATAATGAATACACCCCTCAAATTTCATGTTTCTAGGTTCCGTATTGTAGCTTAGGCTCTACCTTGAACTAACGATCTTGAATGAATTGAACCTGTAGGAATTTTATCGAAACACGACATTGAGATATGTCTATTAGAAGTACCCTACTACGTTGTTTTTAATTCAAGATGTTTCGCTAGTCACCTGTAGATGGCGTTATCAAGCATATTGACTATGATCGGGAGTCCGTGCGCGAACGTGGTGTTATAGTAGGCCAAAACAGAGCCGAGAGGGCGCAGGCTGTCGCGGACACTGAACGCAGCGAAGTTGTCCATCTTCAGGAACGACGTGAAGTTGCCGTCGTAGTCTACGATAGGGTGAGCGCCGAGGAACTAGATGAAAAGAAAACATTGATTGTAAAACATTCACAGATAAATAGGGCACTGTCTTTTGCTGCAGTTACTCGTATTAATAGTGTTGTAAAAGGCAGATCTTCGAATAGTTTTGTTTCACAGGTTACCAAAATAAACTAACCATAAACTATATTGGCTAAATATAAGAACAGACGTAGGTGAAATATTAGGCGATACTTCACTAGATATTGTTAGATACAATGTACAAAGAACTTATAGCACAAAACAAATAGCTCTAATAAGTATCAAGTATCATGATCAGTGCAGATCAGTGCTCGAATCACAAGTCTCCTCCCAAAATTCTTCAAACCGAACGCAGATTTTTTAAATGATGCAGCGTGAGGGTGATGAATAATAACATGCTGTGCCAACCCTACGTGTCTGCATCGGTCCGATACTCTTTATTGTCATAAATAAATAAATAGATAATATAAAAATATAATAATAGAAATATGGGACAACATCCACACAAAGGTCTTCAGGTCCCAAACTAGGCAAAGCCTGTGCTGTGATAACCTGATGACTGATATACATACATACTTTTTATATATAATAAACACCCAGACACAGGTTAAACAGACATGTTCATGCACACAAATGTTTCACCAGTCCTGGGTCAGGTATGCCATGCAACATTCACAAACACATGTACAACACACCCAGATCCGAAGACAAGTACTCAAAATCATCAAAAAAATCCATAACCGTTAGATATCCAAGCAAGCATGCTAGCTTCCCATCAATACTACACTATACCACAATCATTCAATTCAATTTAATATCCATTGTCAATGGCGACAACGACGGTCCCCGACTAAAATTTTGTATTGGACAGCAGTCTGTTTGGGTTAGAATTATTTCGAACTGCTGCAGCCTAATTTACGCAGCGTTTTCGAACGGATTCGATAACTTTTCATCTCGATCAGATCGGAAACGCTACGTGAATCAGTCTGGTGATATATTTTTCTCTCCAGCGTACCTCTATAGAGTCCCTGAAATCGGCTAGATCGTTGACACTGTTGAATTCGCTGTGCAGAGCTATGGGGGTCTTGTTGAGGTACGCGTTGGGGTCCAGCTTGAGGGGCTGAGTGCGGAACATCACGATCTGGCCCGACTTGATGTACAGACCCAGGGCGCATGATACTGGGAAGAGAAGAGAGATACAACAACAGTTAGTAGATTTAGTGTAGATGTTCAGATTTCCAAAATAGGTAAGTGAATATCAAACTTGAGATCCTGCATCTTGAGATCTCGGTGAGCAATCGGTTATCAACATCTCTTTTCTTTTCTTTTCTTTTATCATATTATATATTTTTTGTGTATAGATTGTTGAATTAGTTCTAAGTTCTAAGATTTAAAATTCGATGCAAATGTGTAATTTACAAACTTTAATTTTACATTAATTATTGTAATTGGTCTGGTGGGTCGTGTAATTAATTATTCAATAAATAAATAATTATAGCAAACTTGAGATCCTGCATCAATTTAGATGGTCTTTCAACAGAAACAGAAATGTTAGAAAACATCATGTTGAGCCGACCACACCTAGCGAGATAAGTTTACGACCGTGATTGCAACAATACGCTGCAAGGCATTAGAGCTTCTGTCCTAACTAATATTTTTGGTGATTTCTTACTTTCGTAAGCGTTCAGCGGCACCTATAGACACTGTAGCGCCACTTAGATAATTGAACGAGCGAGCGAAGTGTCACTTCGAGTCTGGAAAAATATTCTTTCATCTATCAGTTTCAACGTATGGATGTTTGTCCAGAAGAAATTTTGTACTCATGTATAGGTCAAACTTTCTAATCTTGACGAAACTGACTCTGGTGAAACCGCGGGTAGTATTTATATATGAACAATTAGGATATAAATATATCAGTACTCACTAATGGGCATGAAGATCATGACGTACAGCTTGTAAGGGTCGCGGATCATGCGCACTGTCCTGATGTACACCATAGCGCAGAACGTGCGCCAACAGCAGGGCTCTGTGTTCACTGGCTCACTGAGTGCGTCCACAGACACTGCTACTGGAGGCGGCACCTGGAAATAACCACGGGAAACCAACTTAAACAAACCTTATCGTATTTGCAATATTACATATAACCGACGAACCGAAGGAGCAGTACTGTCTACCAACTGACAGGAAATTTTGCTGCAGCCTTTATTTTCCGATAGTCGTCTGAGCCTCTTCAAGACGCGAGTGATTCACCCAGACAAAGAGAAAAAAAAATGCCACGAGTGCCTTTGTCGACCAACGAAAACCACCTAACAAAAACGACCGAAATGACGACTGAGCGTTATATCTTGGTGCTTGCGTGTTAAGACGCCTCCCCCCCCCCACCACCAGAGAGCTACGACAAGAAGAGCCCAAACTTCAAAACTTTACACTTCCACGGGAAACATGTGCCCCACCGCCCAACCCCACCAAAGACAGCCACCTCGGGGGCGGATCCTACTCCCCCCTCAGTAGTGCACTAGTCAGACAAGATGTGTTCTTTAATTATTATTTTTTGTGTTCTTTATCTTAGGAAACATTTAGGCGAGTAACGTTCAGCAGCTACGAGTACCTACTACGAGTATAATCTCTAATGAGCCGGCGAGGGATTAAAAATCCTATCTCATTAATATTACAAACGCGAAAGTTAATATAAAAAATGGATTTATAGATGTATGTTTTTTACTCATTCACGAAAAAACCATACATCCATTTGGATGAAACTTGGTACGAAGATAGCTTAGACTCTGAATTGACACACAGGCTACTTTTTATCCTGTTTTAACGCGGGTGACACCGCAGAATGCAGCTAGTTAAGTATACAATCTTCTATTTTATTGGTGGCACTCCTGTGTTTAGTGCCTCTTTCCAATAGTCTTAATGCACCATAGAGCAGCGCATGGCTACAATGTTACCTTGACGTGTTCCACGCCATGATTGGTGGAGTGAAGAGCGTGTGATGCTGGAGGTGTTGGTAATGACGTGGCCTTCTGATTGTCCTTGTCGTTCAGCTCCTGGAATCATACGATTATAAGAGTAAAATAAATATTGCGTGAGAAGTCTGATAAGCTTTGTGGCTCAAAGGCTTTGAAGTACAGCTAGCCATTGAGATGCATTAGTTTAGCATGTAGAAAATTATCCCAGTACTTAAGACGTTCTGTAATTCTATTTAGTTCAGTACCATGATACAGTTCAGATAAGTTAGAGTAAATCATGTTAGCTAGTCTTAGAAAACCCAGAGTCTGTATTCTTTAGTGGAGCAGATAACGTCATGCTTGAAGTCTACATGATCTGTCTTTAGTAACAATTAAACTCTTAAAGTACCCAACTAGAACCTATCTAACCGACCCAGAGTAGAGCTAGCTTAGCTTATTCTTATATACCTCTCATCTACCTACATCCTGACAAGGATTCAATCGATAATAGTCTACTACGAACACCTAAGCTAGCTGTGCTACAATAGACAAACATAATCGGCACAGACCCTATAATATAATCAGAAGTTTCCATCCACCAGGATTGTACGGTAGACGAGTCTATGTCTCCTTACCTGGTAGCTCAAGGTCTTGCTTTGTAACGACAAGCTTCTGGACAGGGCCCGAGCTCGCACCAGCTTCACTGAAGACACTCCTTCCACGGACTCCGTCTCCTCAGCATTCTCACCTTCCAGAGATAGGAAAACCTCTTCGAGAGTCGTCATGGATACACCGTAGCTTGTTACACCTTAAATCATTGAGGAAAGTTACAAGTTAAAAGTCCGAAAGCTGAAATTATTGCAAAGCTATATTTTGCTTTCAAAGTTTGACTTTCTACCACCAATAATTGGTCCCAAAGTTCTAATGTTTCTCAATTTTAACTTCAAGTGCCTACTCAAGTATTTTGCCAGTTCATCATAATTTGCTATAACGTTGACGGCAATAACACCAGGAAGTCATAAAATATTATGGCCTTACAAATACATATTTTCAACATCACCAGCTTTTTTCCTGTTCGGGTCACAATTTGTGACTAACAGTGTATGGTAAACTGTTGAGTCTATTCACCAATGTGGATGGTCTACTTACGGTTGGTCTACTTCTTGACCCCGTGTCCCCCGAAAATGATAGCTGTCTTATAGCTGGGGTATTTTTGATGCTATAGAAAGTATTACTTATCTTTGCCATGACGATGAGCCCTTTCTTGTGAGTCTACTATAGTTAAAGCGGTAGGTATACTCACCAAGCCGGTTGGTCTTCTCCTTGATCTCGTGTTCTATAGCGTGGAAGAGCGGCGGGAACAGATGGACGGCATAATGTGGTAGAATGTAAGACAGCTCCCTGCCGTGACGTCGCGCTTTCTCTGCTCGAGGAACGTGACCACGTACCAGCCTGGTGATCTGATGCTCTCTGCATGCTCCTGGAATTTACAGTTTATTTATTTTAGCTTAGAATATCGTGACGATTAGATTTAAACAATGGTGACCAAACAGAAAGGCGATATGGGAACTGCAGCAGCTGTATGCCTAAAATTGGAAGACATTGTTGGCGGCAATAGATGCTTTCTGTAACTGTTCTGCCTTACTTACAAAACACTGTTACGAGGTCACTTGTTAAAATAGAAGAGGGTAAACAAACAATTTTAAGTCAAGTGGAATCTCATGCCATCAATAGGCCCTGGAAAGAGTATGTTTTTCTAACTAAAACTTATTCATAGTACGAGTATACGCCCATTGGATGTACATAATGAAGAGACGGCCGGTCCGTCTCTTTGTAATGAACATCACTTAATTTTTTACTGCCAGTAAGGAACCTTGAGAGAGAGGTTAGAACATCAGTTATCATAATGCTGCTCTAAAGGTGAAATTAAATCGTGTAATACTATGTTACAATTTTTATGCGACTTTTATTCTTTTTTACGTCATTTTTCTTAATAAAAGCACTTTCTCTTTTATACACGATACTAAGTACATACGGTAATAAGTTATTATATTATTTCAAGCGCATCAACTTTATAAGACGAGTACATACCGTCGAGCACAAGAGTCAAATGATATCCAATCCCGAACTTGTTCTTTAAAAATAGCGATGTGCCAGCACACCTTACCTGCAGAAAAAACACATTCAGAGTCAATATGTAGCGCGCTTGCCTAAAAGAAAACCATCTTCTCGCAACTTAAAAGAACTCGCCAGATAATTCTTTAGCCTGACATTTCTCACAAAGAAGTAGGCGCAAAGCGTTTCGTGCTAGTTAGTGGAACCCCATTTTTAACCCCCGACGCAAAAACTTATGGCTTAACAACACTATCGGCGATTACAGACGATTGCGGGCGAGCACGATCATGTAGAGGCCATGCTCGGCTCTACTCGCCGATCATAGTCTATGATCGCCTTCGATCCGTGAACTGTCGGTTTTTCGAGCACGCATCAAAGGGAATCGCCGATCATTCATTCGGCGTCGGACAGCGAAGCGTTGCTCATTCTAATAATATATTCAGTACGTACTTAAATTTCTTTTTTACAACTTTTCGTTCAAGCATATTGACGTAATAGTTGTATATCGCTAATAAATATTTAAATTTGGAGCAAAAAAAAACATTATTATTATTAAATAAATTGTTGCAGCAGCAACACACTCTACCACCATCTTGTTCGGTGGACGATCAGCAAAAATTATCTGACGTTTACTGCCGATAGTGTGGATGCTTACACTATCATTGTGCCGATTATAGACGATCACACGATCAGCGATCATCGGCGATAATGTAGTGGAGGCATTAAGTTGACGTGACTGTGTGTGTGTGGCATCGTAGCTCCCAAACTGATGGACCGTTTTTTTAATGAAAGGTGTATTAGTCGGATTGTTCTTAGCTAAGTATATTTCATGAAAATTGGTCTAAGATGGCCGCCACCACCAAATAGCAAAGTACAATTTTATTCACAACTCCCTCAATATGAGTATAAAATGAGCCCTGGGATCTCCCGAGGGAGGACCAGTCTCAAAGATAATTCTTTACAAAAAATTTTCATATCGGACGACCATGGGCCTATCGTTTCTACAGCCAGAGCAATGAACTCGTGATTTGCGCAAATGTTTGAATATTTGCGCTTTTAAAAATTGTGCCTGTTCTGCCGCGGCCCCAGCACTAAGAGCGGAATTGGCGACATGCGACGGCGCGAGCGTGTCCACACACGTGCCGTCTCAAACTAAGGTTCTCCCGAGACACCATCGATTGTGTGATTTTTTTTTGGTTCTCTATTCCCGATATATCGACTTTCTCGTCCGAGCAGTGTTGGTTGAAAATAAATATTGTTCTATTCTATGTAGTATTTATTATCTAGGTATTTACCCTTCCTTTACTAATGACTGCCTTCCTATCACCAAGTATGTCGGCTTCGTCCATGAAGTGCGTGGTAAGCAGAAGCACTTTCCCCCGCTTGGCCTTCTGCAGTATCCTCCACATCTGCCTGCGGGAGACAGGGTCCACGCCGGCCGTCGGTTCGTCCAGGATTATTATCTGGAAAGAATAATAAAGAAATTTTATTTTTAGGATTTACCGGTGTACTTGAGCCTCTGTCAGAGGATATACATTATCATATAATAATTGACAAGATTTCACTTTTGGAAAGTGATGGAATATCGCAAACCATTTCGACATGATGTCATAGTTATAGGAAAAATATCAGATTTTTATTGTTATTTACAAAGAAGTGAAAATTTATGTTTCCGTATTTATACCTCTGATCAAGGGGTTCTAGGGGTCTAGTCAGATTGAGTTTCGTAGTTAGTTTTTAAATCAAAATAATTGATTCTGATTGAATAATAGATTCATTTAAAGCTCAGGTTAAGAAATATTATCTTTCAAATATTGTTCACTAATTTTTATTTTGTCAATCTATTTTTATTAGTGTCCTGTTATTCCTTAATTGAGTATACTTACATATATAAGTAGCTAGTTGTTATTTTTATGTATGATGATTATTATATGTACTCTTGTATGTTGTATTCATTACTATTTTTTTATTTAAATTTCTCATATCTGTTTTGCACCACCGTCTATGCTAATTTTTATTATTATGTTCCATTCCTATAAAGGTTGTCTGGAAGAGATCGCTTTTTAGCGTTAAACCGCCTTTTGTGCCATGTTATTTGTTTGTTGTATTCTTTTTGTGTTGTATTTTTGTGGTGACAATAAAGAATTATTGTATTGTATTGTATTGTATTGTATTGTAATTGAAAACTGATTCTACTGAATTACTTTTGTATATTTTTTTTTGCAATGAGTTCAATGCTCTGTGCGTGAGAAGAATATTTTTTGAGATGTATCAAACCTTTGCCTAATGAAATAGCTTTTAGCCATACAGGGTTTAGCACTAAATTATGTAATAATATACTCTTATTATATACTACAATAAAAAAAAACAATCAATAATTGTAAGTAAAATTCCGAGTTTAGCAAACTTCTACTATACGAGTATGTTTCTTCTTCTGTTTGAGTTTCTGTGAACAAATGTTAGAAATAAGGATTTCAATTATCCGTCCTGGTTAGAACAAAAATAGTCCTCAGTAATTTTATAACGTAAAATGTTATGTTACGGACAACTATTTCGAAAACATTATAACGCAGATAGGAGAGGTTCCGGTTGGTTCAGTTAACTGTATCTAGCTAGAATAATGCTGGGGCGGCATATTCAGCAGAACAGTACGAGTATAAACAGCGAAAATATGCTAATGTCGGTAGAGGTTCTGTATTTGAGCAATTTTCGTAGAGGCTTTAGGGCCGTGGATTGCGGTCTCCACGGCCCATCTTATCTTCCAAAAGTTAATGGAACGTTTGATCGATGCGACGCGTGTTCAGGATGTCGATGTATATCCGCTTAGCAATGCTTATACGGCCTAAAGTATAAGCATTCTCGATAAAAATGAACTGGATTGACCGATTTGAAGTTTCTTTTTTTTATTTAAAAGGGCGTGTTTCCATTTTAATGTTATCTTAATAGGTTTAGTTTGTAGTTTAGTTTTTAAAATCAAAATATTTGACAAATTTCATGGGCGCGTGCCGGATGAAGTCGAAAAACGCTTATTTTTTAATTCTTGTAATAACTATTGTCAAACTAATCAAAACAATAGTTTTGTACCTATATAGTATTCAGAATTCTTTAGAACTGACAACAAAGCCTCGGGATTGTTCTATGACAAGCCTTTTGTCTTTAAAATAAAACCGTCACAGTGGAGCCCGAGTTTTATTTCACCTCAATTATTATGTGCATAATCATAATGTGGTAAATGAGGTTCTGTCAATAATACAACACCTGGTGCTATAGGAGTGCTGTTTTCAGACGCACTAATTATGACACGATGAATTGGCAGATGATGAGTGACCATGATTATACTATTTCTGTGTACACTGAGGTGGTCGATATCTTAATCTATATGATTAAAAAAATTGGCAAGTAACTTTATTACCAAAAACAAAATGACTAACTACAACAACAAAAGTAAGTATAGCAGAAAGATTGCCTATAGACCATTTAAGATCTACAGATAATCTAAATGCTCCAACCCAATAGTTGGGCCAGATAAAAACCGACATTCTGGTCACGCATCGAATTTAACACTTATCTAATGCTCCGATAAGTTTTGTAAAATAAGATGAGCTCCCGGTCCCCACGGCCCTAAAGTCTCGACTCCAAATGACTGAAATAGTAAAAAATATATACCTAGTGTCAAAAATACGAATGAATATTGATTTACCGTGTGACAAGCTGGTCCAGCTTAGTTGGAGCAAAGACAGGCTTGGACCAAGGTTGGAACCAAAAAGCTCAGGATCCAGCGTGGCATAGGAGTGTTGAAGGAGATGCTTATAAATCCAGCAGTGAATTAAGATGAGCTGACGATGAATCTCATAAAAAACCAATCACTTAACTAGCTTCCGTTGGTTTTTGACCTCCGAGTGTTCTTAGCTATGTTTGATGTAAACCGGTCCAAGATGGCCGACACCACAAAGCGGCGACTTTAATATTTTTTATATCTAATGAGTATCAAACGTAAGGCTTTCACTATTAAAAACTACACACTACGATAAATTTCGAATTAAAGATGGCCACATAACGGCGGAATCAAGGATTTTTTAAATAAAATAAAATACTTGTATCATAACAGATCATGAAAGAGTATTTGAGAAAATGTTACTGACAATCTTTTACATAAATGCTATTCAGATATGGTGTAGTAAGATATTTTCAATGCAAAGTTTTTATGTTGGTTGATGAAGACTATACTATTAGAAATCATTTATAATGTGTATTTTGCTCCATAAAATATACTCAACCTACCTACAGAGCTCGTACCTACACACCATTCATGTGGCAGTAATAGGACCAAGCAGAAAAAACAACATAGAAAAGTTCTTGCAATCCAAACATAACGCTAGAAAATGCTAGAAACGTGTCTGTCGAAGATAGCCAAACTTTCAGTGATCTACAAGCACTAAGAGCTGAAAGGCCTTGGCTATATATTCCGAAAATCTCAGGATGACGTTTCATTTGCATTAAATTTTTAAGAAGCGGTACTTCACAATGGCGTCTTTCTTATCTTCTTTCACATTCATCCAAACGTTGTTGATTATGATGGTGACGGGAGATCAGTTCAAGGAATACGAGGAGACATTGTACATGCAAGATAAGCTATTAAAGTACAATGTAATTGAAGATGTGTTGTTGTCGAAATTGCCGCAGAAAGTGCTAAAGGTAAGCAATATTTTTACACTTATTTGGAATCGGTAAGTAGGCTGGACATTTCAAACGACGCAAATACGTGAACCTAGAAAGAGGCTGTTATTTATGCTATTTGCAGAAGAAATTTTTAGGAACTTAGGTTGTTGTATCATTTAAGCATATACCGAGCAATCTAAATTATATTATTTTACTTCCAAAGGGTTGGTGTAAGCGACTTGAGACCGGATAAAATACGAGTATCAAAAAATAAAATATTAAATATGCAGGGTGATATCAGTCAGGTTCAATAAGTTCAAGGTGAAATGAGGACACGTTAATTTCCATACCGTTCACTCTGGTGAACAAAGTGTCTAAAATATACCAGTTTTTTTGGACTAAAATTAGTAATGAACGTGGCAATGCCATTTTTGGAATTTTGCCATCCATGCTTAGATTGTATCTGTACCTGTAAAGCTTCATTGTACCAAGCAAAAGATGATTTAGGTAATTTTTTTTAGTTATTTTGAAGCTTTTAGTTATGTTGAAGTATAAAGCCTCCCCCTATCTATCCTTAATCTTGTTTCAGGTGAAAATTGGAAATAAGAGTTTAAGACCTGGTGACGTGGTATCACCTCAAAGTATGGTTTCACTTCCATCAGTGACTCCAAGTGACTGTGACGCCTATCTCGCTAAACAGTATGGCCATGAATATTCTATTGTTATGGTTGGTAAGTTCATAAATTTTCTTTAATGGTTATCAAGCAGTTTTCTATTTAAATACGGTTTCCGAATGTGTGACCTAACGTTAAATTTGGGGTTTGTCCACAAGTCGCGTAATCAGACGGACCAGGATCTCCAAAAATTAGGTCACACATACGCAGTCTTGTCGTTTTGAATTGTTTGAAAACATACTCAGAATAAGTTTTTTTCTCCTGTGGTGGTGCAGTGGCGGCATTTCTACAAATAATAATTATTTTAATTCCAAGGAGAGTATAATCATACAACAGACAATGTCAACATTATAGATAATGAAATATAATGATAAAATAATATTAATGCCTTGTACAAATTTATCATAACATATGCAAATTTGTACATTGTGCTAGTGGAGATAATTATAGTCCTGATAAATTTTTGAGCAGATAAACCTTTTATTTTATTATCCGGACGCTTTTGGGGACGGACGTAACAAACGTTTTCGTCGTCATTTGGTGTCATAAGCTCGCTATGAAGGAAATACTCTCTTCGCACCATTCAGTCAAGTTGTTTTGTTTTGATTATCAGATCCAGATGCACCCGGCACTAAGCAGGGCTACCAGCGCTTGCACTGGTTAGTGGTTGGGATCCCAGGGTGTGACGTAAGCGAAGGAGTGCAAGTAGCCGACTACCGCCCCCCGATGCCTTCCCCTGGCTCGGGGCTGCATCGCCTCGTCTTCTGCCAGTACGTGCGAGCGCCTTCATACTATGAATATCTTTTTTGGGATTACTTCAACGTTTTCTCTTACCAACGTAAAATTACGTAAGTCAGATACAACATACTCGATTCTCTTATTTACTCTCCGATGAGTAGTGTAAATGAATTGTATATTAATATACCTGTGTCTGGTGGTACAAAAGCCCTTGAATGGATGGATGGGTATGTGGTGATCACGGGCCTAATCGTTCATAACTAGGATTTTCGTGAATCGATTCAGTTGATTGATAATTTTTGATCGATTAAGTAATTTTCTACTGATAGATAATGGTTGTAAAACATCGTTGGTTCATTTGCTACTTATACAGCCTGGCATAAATGTAGGTACTTTTTAATTCTTCTTCTTGTGAGCGCACAGAGCCTACTAAATATTCGTGTTTGTGGGGCCTCATATCTTATGATGCAATGAGTTTATTTTAATTTATTCTTCTTAATCTCAAAACACGACTTCTAAGCAAGCAACTGAATATTTGTTATTGTTTCAGTGACCGACAAAACTTTTCCCTGGCAAAATACGTACGTGACGAGAAATACGGCGTTCCATACGCTTGCAACTTAGCCTTGGTTCAAAATGATGCAGACAGAAGAGCCAAAGATGCGAATGTACGAACTTAGGACTAATCTTAGTCGTTTTAGTTTAAAATTTACGACCAAAATTTTGACGAGAGCACAAATATAATGTAAAAGAAATAGAAATAGTCTCTTTGAAGTCATAAATACGATCACTACTGTCAGCAAACTTCAACACGGTCATATCGGGCTCAAAATGATTGATAATCGTACAACCATAAATAAATTATATAAATAATTTATACAAAGGATCTTAATAGTGTTCCCTATAATGTAGATTTCGCAATTTTAATGGTAACTACAAATTTAACACACATAGTGTAAAAAAAAACAAAGGTGTAACCTGATATCTGATTTGAATCATTGAGTTTACTTTTCGTTTGGAAAGTCGACGTTACCTACTAGGCTATCAACGGCAAACAATAACCTTGACTGAACAATGATGATTTTTAGGTATCATTGTCGGTTTATGTTGAGAGGGGCATGGTACTCGTCGAGACGTAACCAGAGATCAATTAAAAGTGCACAAATAAGACCCAATACGTCACTCTTAAGGCGCATACAAAATTTATGCTGGGTACTTTACTAGCATTCAAACTTACCTTAGGATCCCCGATGAGTGCGATAGCTATACTGAGCTTCCTTTTCTGTCCTCCCGATAGATGCTTGGAGAAGACGTCTACTTGTTCCAGAAGACCCACTTCTGATAATGATTTGTGGATTTGTTCTGATGTTCTTCTGCGAGGTACACCCTGAAATTAAAGAAGGATTGAAATTAAGACATAAGCAGATTTTTGTGCGTCAGCTTTCAGTTGAAATTGAAACTAAGTTGCACTGTCGCCAATGCTCAAATAGCCAGTGTTAGAACTTTAAGGCCAATTTTTGACGATTCATTTGTGGAAAACTATATCACAATAAAATAGTCATATTCTGAGACGATTAATTTCATTATTTATCGCGTTTTCACCAGCCATCAGCCAGATTTCAAAGGAAATGAAAATATCTTTAGGAATCCATGAAGTAATTATTGTTACTACAAAAAATATAGGTGCGTTTTGAATTAGATCTTATGATTATGAATCGTACCTTTACCGCTGCGTAAAAGATCAAATGCTCTTTGACTGATAGTAGATCGAACAGCACATCTTGTTGAGGACAGACTCCCGTCATCTGGCGAATCTCTTGCATGTCGTTTGGGTCTCTATGGAAAAGATTCAAAATGCACTTTAAGAGGATAAAATATATTTATATTTATAGACTTATTCTACTAAGTATTATTTAATATTGATCTGGACTAATGAACGGTAGATACGACTTGTATTTTTGTGTGTGTTGTCAGTCATGCGTGTGTTCGTTTTAATCTTACGTTATTCACAATGAATGAAAATAAAGACCAACACTGGCTTCTGTTTTTATGAACATTTAAAACATAATATGAACTGTCGGAAGTCTTTATAGCTACTGACAGTCGTAACGAAATATACAAATATAAAATGCTTTAAGAAATTCTTCACCCATCTACCAAAACCATCAGAAACTTTCTAACCTAAATAACAATAAAAGGTTGTCATAACCTTGAAAATATTCATTCTAGGTATTTCAATATGAACAAAAGTTGGAACTCACCTAACATCCAACCCATAAACGTAGGCAGTTCCTGCCGTAGGGGCTGTTAACCCTGTCAGGATGTTAAACAAGGTGGACTTTCCAGCACCATTGTGGCCTAGAACAGCCGTGATCTGGCCTTCGTAAATAGATAGGTCGATTCCGTCAATGGCTTTGGTCTCCGGCCGGCGGCACTGGCGGAATGACTTCTGTAAACCGACGATTCTGATGGCTTCCTTATCTTGGAGTTCTCTGGAATTTTATTTATTCATTATCTCTTTAACGTGGACACATAAAACATAAAATAATAAGATTATTTTTATATATGGTAGAAATATTAAATTGCACAAGTAGTCTAGTAATAATAGTAATAGCCTAGCGATTTTTTCCATGCAACTTTAGGATGAAGTCAATTTGCAAGACGTGTAAAAATTGGAAATGAATGAAGGCTATACTACTAGTAAATGTAAACAAGACCTTGTTCTGACGATAAACACCGAGCGCGTTAGAAATTTATTGGGAAAAGACTACCAGGCAGACCACCTACTACCTGGGTAAAAGATGTGACAAAGGCGGCAGGATCTGAGTGTATGATATTAGCACATGACCAGAAAGGATGGCACGCGCAAGAGTATATCTTTACTCTGATTTATTTACCTCGGCACAGGCTCGACGTCTTTATTATGAGCTGAGTCTCCATTAGAGTGGAAATGAACGGCGGATATTCTTCCTCTGCGGCTGCCCACCCAGTAAGATGGCAGGAGGCAGAACCAGGGCTTCTGCTTGATGCCGTATTCACCTGAAATTATATTACTATTATTCGATGTGGGGGCGATAATTCCAGTACTGCCTTCCCGCTTATGGTATTATCCCTCACCAGCCTACCCGTACCAGTTCAGCTTCCCCAGCGGCCATTACACTGATATTTTTAAGAGTTGGAATCTGGAATAGTATTATAAATATGGCTGTAGGATAACGATAATGATTTTCATGCGGCCATGACTTTTCATGCACTTGTTTTTTTTTTAATGTTTGGGCAATGTTTGACTTCATCTCATCTGAGAGAAAGGGAAGAATGATAACAAGAGCAAGTAATGGCGTCAATATTTGACATTTCACCGCTTTAACGCCAAACATGGTATAAATAAAGTATCCTACTAATGGAATGGTTTTCCACGCTACATAAATGTTCAACGCTGTCAAATACCGACGTCATTGCTCTCTCTTGTTTTCACCATCTTCATGCCTAACTTTAGCCGATTGAGCCGAAGGTCGAAGATGCAGTACATTTACCTAGTAAAAACCTATTGATTCCTCATCTATATACATACAATAAAACTAGAGCTCAAATTTCAGTACAATGAAAAAAATCCTGAAAACCGCGCCAGGATGTAAGTAGTGAAATAGAACTAATTTAGATTTATTTTAATTTTTTTGTTTCTCTATTTGCCTGTCTGTTTGTACAGGTTATTTTCCGAAACGACTGGACCGATTTTAATGATTTTTTGTATGGTGGTAGCTTTATTCTTGGTAAAGATCCTCACTACCACGTTTGTAGGCTACTTACTGGGCATCACAGCATCTAGCCAGTAGGCGATGAAGCCATACAGCACTGTGTCGACCGCCATCATTATGAGACTGCCTCCGAACGGTACTCCCGGACCACTCCACAGGTTGTCCCACGTCACTCCCACGCCGGCCATGTCTAGTACTAGCGCCTGTAATTAAAGTAAGTAATAAAAATCAAGTCAGTCTAGTCTAGTCGGTAAAACTTTGCCTTTTAAGCGAGACGGTGCTAGTCGTAGGAAGGTACTATTTATAGAACACACAATTTTTCAAAAATAAAATTAATCAAACATTCTTTTATATTATATAAATTCATTTCAACTGGAAACACGTTCAGAATCATGTTTACACACTATACATTTTCCATTAGCTAATGAGCTCTGATAAATGGCGCCCAACGTGTAGTATTACATTTTTAGGATTGATTTTTCAATCGACTGGGTTTGATGTTTCGTTAGCAACATTGTGCCATTTATCCTTGAAAATTTTGTAACCAGCCCAAATATTAAGGCTACAAAGTTGTTCCATATCTTTTAATTTTGGCGCCCAAACTGTAGCATATAATTTAGTCATATACAGTGGTTTTATTATGAAAATAGCGACGTTGAAAAAACGACTATGAAAAACAAAATGTATATACATACACAGTCATTAATTACATTCTAAGGAAGATGGAAATA
The DNA here is from genome assembly GCA_947049295.1 of Ligdia adustata. Classification (NCBI taxonomy): domain Eukaryota; kingdom Metazoa; phylum Arthropoda; class Insecta; order Lepidoptera; family Geometridae; genus Ligdia; species Ligdia adustata. The sequence goes on from OX346234.1 coordinate 10,685,540, forward strand.
TATTTCATAGCAAATGATATAACCATATTTTTTTATGTATTTGTTAAAAAAATATTTTTATCACCTTGTCCATAGCCAGTGCGTAACAGCTGGAGCTGATGAGAGAGACGAACCAGAAGGCGAGCGAGTCAGCGTTAGAAACGAACACCTGGATGAAGTACAGCCCACTCATCAGGTTCACGGAGAAACTGCCAACTATGCCCGCCGTCTAAATACAAAGTTATTTATTTTTTACAGAAAATCACATAATTAACCACAATTTATGGAATCTCAACTACGAGTAAATCTTACAAGTTTAAAAAAAAAACTTTACTTATTTTTATGTCTGGGGTCGCAACATCATCATCATAAGGGTATATTTTACTGGAATTGATAGGACGACGATGTAAATACCACACCGTAAATACACACTTCACTGGTTCACAATCAGAGCGTTTGAGAGTTTGTAGCGAAAAGTAATCAGTGGGAAACACCTATTGCTATGACCGCTATAAAAATGTATTGTGTATTGGTCAAGCTGTGGTTGTATCGCGTGAAGCAAGTGGCAGCTATCTTAGTTTGGTTTTGACAGAGTTGAAGCAGCGAACTGTCAAAATATCTGGTTGGAATACAGCTACTCTACTTAAAAAGACCCGATATATACTTTTAGTTTAGTATACATAGAAATAAATTAAAACAGAAACATTCATACTCGTAGTATCAAAATATTTGATAAACCCATTGAAAACGCATTGTATGCACACAAAAGAAAAACCATACACATAAATACTTATTCATCTCTGAGCAACATGCGGCCTTATCGCTAACAGCGATCTGTACCTGGCAACCCTTGGAAGAGAAAAGACTATACATTTAAGACTCATTCTTACCCTGGCTTTATCGAAGAATGGTGTGAGCATGAACCCCATGGTGATGATGGTGAAGCCAAACATCAGCATCAACAAGAATATCAGAATGTAGGAAGAATGCTGGAACACCTGCGAACACACACAAACACAATGTGCAACTTGTAACAGGAACCACATGTCAATTTGCCTCGCATTTACTTTGACCATATAGTCATAGAGCTGAACTAGCTGTTCTGATTACTCTTATTGCAGAAAATTATGAATTTGGCTGATACACATATCTTAATCCAGGGTTTATGCTCTCCATACCATATTTCATCCAAATCGGTCCAGTCGCTTCAGCTTGAGAGAGTAACAAACATACATAGAAACTTTCGGATTTACAATATTATACTCGTAGGTATGTGTGAAATAATGCATAGAAACACTCTCAGCACTTTGTTTTTGGCAATGACCAACAATTTTATTGCTATTTTACACTTGCTTGACTCATTGCCCTGTTATTTTAGTGTAAGCATAATTTTAGTACGTCTATTGCTACGAGTACATGTGTTATGAGAGAACTTTGCACTCCCAATGAGAGATCGATGGCTTGTGCCAACATTATCAAAGGAACGAATAATAAGCAATAACGAATTAAATAAATAGAATTATATTATTTATCGTATAATAAATTGTTAGTATTTACCTTCAGTGTAAAGAGTAGAACAGTGCTGACCAGTGACAAGACGGTCACAAACACGCCGTAGATGAGAAACCACGAGCACCTGGGATGATATCATATGATTTTACTATCGGGCTAACCACAACTAAATATTATGAGCGGTTGGAGTAACCATAAAAAACACTAATGACCTACAGACTAAGGATAATCCAAATGTTCTAACTTACTAGCAGATGGCAGCGCACTATTAACATGCCGAACGCGAACGACAATGATTATGGTACTTTATGATTATTGGTCTGCTAAACAGCAGAAATCTCTATTGAAAAATATGTCATGAAGATACATTTGTGATTCATTCAAAGATAAAACAGAATGCTAGATCTTTGAGTTGCTATCCCGCCAACTAGGGGTGCAGCTTGAGTTCTCATTTTGAGAATAGCTATCCAATAAAAACAAAGATTAGAACAGTATCTGTTACATTGATTTTGCTCGTACTATATTCAGGCATTTAATTTTTCGATAACACCAGAAATATATTTCATTTACTTTGCCTACGGATAAGTAGTAATAATACCAAATCATTTAACAAATGATGATCTCATTGCTCAAAATTATATTGATTATGTTATTTACTGTCGTAATCGCTTTCAAGAAAATTGTTCTTTCTACAGTTTTCAAACTCACCAATAAACGGAGTCCTTCAGCCCCATGATCCTCATCCCCTCCCTTATCTTCTTCTCTTTCTCCCCCACGACGAACATGAGGAGGTAGGTGATGAACTGCGAGAGCGTCATCACCATATACATGGGCATGATTACGCGGAAGATCACCAGCCAGTCCCCGGTGTGCTGGCGTTTGGGGAACTGCCGGAAGTCGAGGAGTGGAGGCACGATGTTGGTTTCTGTATCCGTCTGAAAGATGAGATAGATTGATAAGATAGATTGTTTGTACCAATTGCCGTGGAAATTCTGGGCTGTTGGAGCTCTAAGGATTGACGTCAAGCGGACGGACGGCCAGTAACTTGTAGAGTATTAAAATGTATAAAACCCTGTGCCAACTGTAATGGGATAAAGGCAGGCACATCGTAACGCTGGATTTCGTAAAAGCTTTTCTAAAACCCACTCGTGATTGAACTGAATTCGTCGACAAGATAAGAACAGCATTTACAAACACACGCACAATACACCCAAACCTCAAAACAGTTATTCAAATATGCATTCATGAATATGGATGATTCATTAACTTCCATTTGCACAGCACAGCAGAATCTTTGTGAGAGGTATACCTCAACAAGTGGACTGTATGAGGTTAAAATAGAGTAAAAGGTGAGGCGCAAATTCTCCTTGCATAAAAGAAGGCATATGAAAATCAATCCATCAACCTTTCGATCCCGTGCCGCGTCCAGCTTACACCACTACGGAGATTTGCATAGATTCTAACACCTCCACACTAAGCGAGTGCGATGCGCACGGCGCCTTGATTGCAACTGCTCATCCGCCGTCAACGACAGGTATATGTCAAGAGTTGAGAGTAATTAATTTGCATCTACCCTCATGTTATAACAAGGATCGAACACCACTAGTCCCATTGAAATTTGTCCCACGGGTAAACTGGCACTACTTTTGTCCCAGTTCTCCCAACATCAACTACTAAATCTGTTAAATATCGCATCAAACACGTACCTTGATCTTAACAAAGTCAATAAGTAGCTGCATGGCCATGAACCCAGAGAAATAATACTGCAGCACTGGGCATGCTTCGTCACTGTGCATGTCGGATAGTGGAATCAGCTGTCCTCCTCGGGACCAGTCGGAGGACCAGTCCTTTCTCTCGTCCCTCTCTCGGCAGATCGCCGGTGAGGTGTAGAGGAGACGAGTGGACGGGGTCTTTGCTAAGGAAGGGTTGGTGCGGATGGTGTATCTGTAATAAGGATAGAACAAAATTTCAAAAGAAAATAGAATTAGAAATAGTAATAGTTGTTGCTGACAGCGTCGTGATATGAACTTTTTAATGTCCACTATTTAGCGATAGTTTGAAAATGTTTGTATATATGATATATATGATTCACTTACTCGGTGCCTAGTCGATGATTTGATATTAAATAGTTTTAATAGTTTTCTTAACTGTTAATATGACAACAACTATTCATCTTACGACAATCAAATCTGCAAAGTATGTATCCAATAACGGCATAAAACTATCTGTAGTGTCCGGCAATCTCTTGAACTAGAAGCTCCTTGAACTAGAAGCATGTTGTACTTTTAGTTGACTAATCACCGGGCGCGTCACAACCTGCACCGCACCTTACCTAATGTCCGACCTATATCTAATCTTTAAGGTAAGATAAGACAACTCTTTATTTAAAAACTAGCAATAACACATAAAATATGATTAAAGAAAATATACACATATACCAGCTGTTAAATGGCCGCCTTATCGCTTAAAGCGATCTCTTCCAGGCAACCATGGACGTAAATGATAATAACTTAAATTAAAGAGGCCTTAAAATATTACACTATCAACTAAACATCTATCCCTATCTATCGATCTATCTTTGTCACTGAGAAGCCAATAAAATTGGTTCATGTTGGTTGCCAGTTATTGTTTAACAGGTTTATTTGAAGATCCCTCACCTAAGGGGTTCAGTGTAAGACGTGGGGTCAGTGTGGAAGATCACGGCCAGAGCAAACCTCCTGGAGTTCTCCCGATAGGCGTCGTTCAGTTCCGTGATGTTGTTGAACTGCACCCAGTGCAGTGGATCCTGCCCTGATGACAGCAAGAGTCCGTTGATGTTCTGGAGGAAATCCTGGAAGCAATACACAATAAGGCTTAACAAAGTTCGATAGTTCTTCTCCGATCAGCGGCTCAAACACACTTCGCCTCGACCCGTCCTCAAAGACACAATTTCAATTTTAAAATTCTTACATTAGAGAAATCATTCATGACATCAGAAATACGAGTATGACACAAAAGCTGGCAGCGTCGCTAGAAAGCGATCTCTTCGAAGCAACCTTTATAGGAATGGATAAACCATTATTCCTTTTGGATAGTGGAATAAAAAGTGAAGTACTACACTTACCAAAGTCCCATTAGCGTTGAGCCAATCAGCGACGACAGCGATGGACTGGTTGTCAGGGTACATGTTCTGTGGCAGGATCCTCAGCAGCCTTCCTGGCTTCGTCACCTCGGGAAAGTTGGGGTTCGGGATCAGCATCTTCAGGAAGATCATCATACCCAGGCAGTAGAGGGGCACTAGGACCTCCTGGGAAAAAAGAGATTACAATTTGAAAATACATAGTATCATCACACTTAGTAATTCAATAGTAATATTATAGAACGAATGTTTGTATGTATGTGTGTATGTTTGTTACTCCTCGCCGCTCGCGGCTGAATGGATGTGGATGAAATTTGGTACGAATACAGCTCATAACCTGGAATAAAACAATGGCCACTTTTAATCTCGGAAAAATGAAAGTGTTCCCATGGGATGTTAAATAAGAGAAATAAAATTTGCCTGATACTTATGATGATAATTATTATAGACACCTGCGCCCCGCGCCCCGCGGTGATACACGATGAAATTTGATTATCCCACGAGAACACTGCATCAATAATGGATAAATGTGTTCTATGTGTTAGTCCTGGATATAAGCTATATTGGTGCCAAAATTCACCGCAATTTCAGTAGTTTTTTGTGTGAAAGATACCATACATACATCCACACACACAATCTTCAAACTTTCGTGTTTATTATATTATTAGGTTGATAGTTATGACTAACCGCCAAAGTCTTCCTGGTGTCCCGTTTCTTGAGAAGGACGTTCCTGACGACAGTAGCCCACAGCTGTGGCCAGAACTTGTGGTCCCGAGGGCCCACGGAGCTCCTCATGGTGCTGCCACCTCGACCACCGCCTACATCGCCGGAACCCTTCTCTGCACATTTCCTGGAACAACAAATAAAATGTGGCAATGGTATAATTAGAATTCCATAGAACAAAGATTTTGGTTAGTTTCACTCTGTCCATCCATTGGTTTGTCTTTTTGTTGGCAAGTCAAAAAATATAAATCAAAATAAAAAGGGAAAAGCTGACGTTTATGTAGCGGTGTAGTAGATAGTAAGTTAGTATATAATCTATATATATATAATAATGAACCCTATATCCCTTGGTCACGCCATAATGCGTGAACGGCTGGACCGATTTCACTCAGGAGAAAGTTCTAATGAGAGAAAAAATAAAAATGAATCCGTTTGTTTCACTAAAACTCGAGAACGGCTGGGCCTATATAGCTGATTTTAGTCTTGAAATGGTTATCGTACTCCAGGGAAGGTTTAAAAGGTGAGAAACATACATAACTGTTAGGCGGTACGAAGTTCGGTTTTTTTCATTTTTTTCAGTGATGGTTAAACTGATTTGTAAAAATATTTTTGTTCCGTACAATAATTATACGGAATCTGAAAACGGTTTTCCTACAGTCATAATTAAGACAATACTATATTAATAGTACAATATACAGGGTTATCGGCTAGGGGTATACTAAGCCGAAAGGGTTTTACTATACTCAGCCTAAGGAACAACTTTCACTATGGTACCAACTCCGAATTCTAGGAAAAACTCTTCTGTTTCATACATTTTGTCGAAGACCGATTAAGTTTTTGTATGGAACAGCTGACTTAGTGAAAGTTGTTACTTAGGATAGGTACAGTGACCCCCTTTCGGATTAGTACACACGTAGCCGATAACCCTGTATTTAGCTTAGTATGACACATAAAGTATGTCGAAGGTTGGTCAGTGAACCGTGGCTTGTAGAATAAGGTCATCAAAGCGTAACATTAGAGTGCACACCGCAGATAAGTTCCTACCATGTCAGATGCAGGGAATGCAGTCTCAGTACCTAGAATCAATACTTAGATGCGAACCACTCGAACGTTAACCTAAAATATGATTTCAAAAAATGAAAACAGTTATGTGGGTTGTCTATTTTTAAATCGCAAATATCAGAGTAGCTAGGTAGGAAATTTACAATGTAGTTGTATATATTATATTAACTCACAAGTCCTGATGTCAATATGGACTTATGGTATACAGCTGTGGGGCTGCACCGCTCAAAGTAATAGGCTCATGATCCAACGATTCCAAAATAAAGTACTGAGGGATATCCGAAGGAAGGGACCGATGCACCTTGGTACATAAGAAATAACGATCATCACTAGGACTTAAAATTAGAATTCGTTGATCAAGTGATAAAAAAATACGCCGAAGCTCACCAAAATCGGCTTCACTATCATGCCAATGGCTAGGCTATCCAGCTCCTCGACCACACTAGAAGACTAAACCCGTTGGAGTTAGTATAGTGTTACAAGTAAAATATAATAGTGAAGGTGCTAAGACTTAAGAACCCATGAACAAAGTGTTTTCGCCTTATCAACGAAAAAATAAAAGTGCCGATGGACAAATTCTTAGAGACATTATTTTGTAGACGATAAAATTACTTAGGCATAGGCTTAGGCTAGATTGAAATGATATCAAGGAAAGCCTTTTACGGGTTTCTTTGTGTAATAGGAAAAAATATATATATAACACACTCTAAAATTGTCCTGACAGATTCAAGACTTCAGTAGGGAGAGGGAACGTATTTATACCACCCTATTTCACTTAAGTGTTTAAAAAAACTCTAATAAAAAAAGGGTCCATTCTACAAAGAAGGGTCCAGTTAATTCTACAAAGAAGGGTCCAGCAGCGACCCACTGTCGCCTCGCCAACCCTACAGAAAATAACTGTTCCATTATTTTTAGATTTGTTAAAAATAAGTTATTTAAAGTTATTTAAAACCAAGTAGTTAGAAGCTTCTTCGAAAAACCCGACAGCTAAATCTTTAAATCTGTATATCACTTTAATTTTTATTTATTTTTATTTTGATGTAACCATTGTCACTCTCACGTCTAAGACGAGTCTATTGAGACCATTCACATGATAATACGACAAGCCGTGTATGCTCTATGGCGTGCCAAAGAAATATACATACATACATACACACACTCGAAAAACATAACCCTCCTTCTTTCGCAGTCGGGAAAAAAAATGATAGAGACTTCCATTACAGATTTTGATAACATTCAAATGGGAACACTTGAGAAGTATACCCTTCAAACAAAAACAAATTTGAATTGGTTCAGCCGTCTCCGAGAAAGCAGGTAACAAACATAAAAAATGTACTCGAAATAGAAAAAAACCTTTTTTTTGGTAAGTCGATAGATAATCGATCAAATCTAGCTCGTGGCTAGTGCACACATACCTAGGGTTATGTGTATAGAGATCTGTATATGTAGTAGATCTTAAGATGTCTATACCATGTCGCATTAAGGCAGGCTTTAATCACACACACGCAAGTTTTGATTAAAACAAGCAAAAATGAAAATTTTGAAACCCCTGACAAATTGTCATTTGGTGGTGGCGGTCATGTTGGATTTAAAACTTATCATAGTATGTATTCTTCTAGTCAAGCCCTTTCATTTGATACTTATTGAAGGGTTGTAAAAAATTTAGTGATTCGCCAATTTGTGGAGGCGGCCATCTTGGACCGATTTTCATCATACATAGAAAGACGCATACACTTGTTTGCCTTTCAAACGAAAAAAAAAACATAAACAAAATCTGTTCATCAGTTCGGGAGCTAGGATGCCACAAACATACATACACCTACACTACACGTCATCCCCGTCGTTTTTGCGTCAGGGTGGACGTGTTCCGTTTTGGACATTTTGCTGTGGCTGCCTGTCGTTAAGTGCCTGCTCAGTGCTCACCATATCTATTACATCTGTAGTTAAACGAATTGGGCAAGTCCCTTTATTAACAAAAATAGATATATTTAGATAAGATATATATTTATGTTTAGATCTTAAATGGGCTATAGCTAATCATTCTGCTATTTTTTTCGTTATTGTACTTTATCATTTTGTTTGTTCAACGTAATGGTTATCCAATCACATAAGATAATCGGTTCTAACTTGGGTGTTTTAAACCGACGTCCAAAGTTGATAGTTCTAGTATAATTTAGAACGTGAACAAGAAGACAGAACTGAGGCAGATGGCAATCAATATAAGAGAGATTGCGATCTTCATCTTCGTTGCTTGTCTGGCTTTGCTTACTCTGGTGTTAATATATAGGCCGCCAGAAGGCCTCTGACATAGCCTATGAAAAATAAACCAGTTGTACCTTACAAAAAATATTGAACTCAGAGTTGGTCCCATAGCAAAAGTTGTTCCTTATAATGAGTATAGCGACTCCTTTTCGGCGTTAGCCGTGGTTATACCGCTAGCAACTGTAGATCTTATGTGGTCTGTATATATAGGTAATCCATCTGCTATTTTTTTGTTGTTATATTGACATTTATTTTATTGCTTAATAAAATCTCTTGCCTAAAATATTGGTAGGAACAAATATGATTACTGTTCCAAATATACTGTATAGATAGGGGATGAGGGTTGATTGATGAGAAGACTGGGGGTAATGTCTATTATCCTGGTCGTGAAATAGGTAGACAGGCATATTGCCTTGTTTGTCTTTGAAGTAAGAGGGCCCATTAAAACCCCTACCCCTGGCCCCATTTATAATTAAAAAGCCATATGTGTCAATGATCGAGGTAGGCTATCTGACTAGATTTTAGGCAGATATCGAGCGATTCAGGCGCGTAAATAGCACGCAATATATTTGTGGCTTCATTTATTTTTGAAATAAGTAGTTATATGTACCTAATTATCGTTTTTGCTAACATCTCCTCGGAGTGTTACTCAAGGATATAGCATATTTTATACCCTACTTCATGGTATCATCCATCTCTGATCGATTCTGTTGTCGTATAACTGTTAAACTCAATTTTCTCATCTTTTGACACGAACTGGGCGCTTATTCAGTTGTATTAATTTTATTTAACAGTTTTGTCAGCTATAAAGCTTCATTTTATTACTGAGATTGTGCTCCTTTGTATGTATAATATAACATACAATATAATCCATATCTATACATCTAATAAAACTGTAGAGGTCGAATTTCTTTACAATGAAAATAAATTGCTAAAAATAGTATTAAATACAAGTCAAATCAAAAATTTAACTATCCATACATCGGAATTCGGTGGTGGCGTCCATCTTGGATTTGTAATTTATCATAATGTTTAGTATTGTACTAGTCAAGCCCTTTCATTTGATACTCAGATTGAGGGTGGTGTGACAAAATATGTGATCAGCCTTCTTGTGGCGGTTTCCATCTTGAACCGTATTCATCAAATATGACTAAGAACTCTCCTAACTAAATCACCTTTTAAACAAAAAAACATAATCAAAATCGGCTCATCCGTTGCGGAGCCACGATGCCTTAGACAGAAAAACACCACACAGAACACCAGTGTGACTAACAGGATTTTTTTGTGACAAACGAGAATAAAATGCTTTTTGTCACACTGAAGTGACAACCTGGAGACGGTAATCGTTTTTACGTCGGGGGTTAAAAATAGAACAAATTGTCTATTATCTAAATTATTTGGATGTTGTATTGATTTGTTTCACAAAATAAAAAAGGCTGCATCAGTGCAAACCCCCTACAAATCTAACTCCACACAAACGAGTAACTAATAACATTTAACAATTTACAATCATTCCCAGTAAGAAATTTCATCGAGTATGATCGCGAGAATTAGTCAAACACCGCGTAATTTCTCGAAAATGCCAAAACACGAAAAGCTCAAGCGGCACAATTGCGACGCAATTCCAGATTTCCTGGTCAGTCAATACCGAATGCGTTTGATTATTTATATGACTAGATAAAGCGATGGGTTCCGATAAAATTAATACAAACAGGCCAACCTTGCTAATGTAGTTTGCGTGAAAGCTAAGTAAGCACTACCCCTGCGCTACTCTGCTTGCTGTAGTGTGTGTGCATAATGGAAGAAGTTAAATAGACGGTTTTAGTCGAAATGGCGATACTTAGATTATGATTTTTGGATGGTGTATTCATTACATATTATTATTCATTATTTCTTTATCTAGTATGGGTGCACTTAGATTTTTTTGTAAAATCAAAGTTTGAAACTTCTTTGCATTTCATATTATTTCGCGGGCAATGCTTCGGCAGACATTTACTAGTTTATAAGGTAAGAATTAAAAAATGATTGGCGCATAACATGAGATTAGAGTCGAACGGTTCACCTCTATTTTTGTAAGCTAAGCTTTCAGTGTCTATCTAGGTATAATCAAATCCGAAAGCATTGGTGGGCTGGGCGCCAAAATGCCACCTAATGGTGTTTTGGCCATGACCGGAATGCAATGGTGGGTGGGACACCGTGACTTAGACTTGCGTCACTCGGGACCTTCGGGACGGTTTAACCATTGGAGAAATGCTCCCTTTATGGTGACATTTGGGTAGTTACTTACGCCTTCAGGGTTAAAGATCGGTACCTACAGTCCTCCAGTAGATAGTTACGAATTTCAGAGACAAATAGCGTAGAACAAATGTATTGCAGAAAGACTTTATTAATGTCGACATCCGGTAATGGTAACTCATGCTTATGCTAGAATAAATGGTCATCTAGATTTTACGCGGTCTCAAAGGAATGTTGTAATGTAAAATGTTGTAATGCACAAGCTCAATTATTATTACTATTATTTTTATTTTCAAGCTCTAAGAGGAACATCTATTTAATGAAATCTCATTACCCGACTGCGAAAGAAGGAGGAAAGGTTCATCAAGTTTGGTTCAACAAGACTACTGCACGAGAGCACCTACCAACATCAACATACAAAATAACACAAAAAAATGACATACTTTAAACAGGTTTTTTTTTTCAGAGAATCAGATCAAACCACTGTATCTAAACGAAAGGTTATATTTTGGCATTCGTAAGTCCAAAAACACGATCTTCATTCAAAGTTCAAAAGCGATGTCATCGGATTATTAAACTCCTTATTTCCCCGAGTTTATTGTATGGCTCTAAGGTTGATCCTAATTATTCTAACAAGCGCAGTTGTCAATAGTACCTGAATAGCAAACAACTTATTGCTCCACCAAACATCACATGCGATCGTCATAATATAATAATAGTATCAGAAAATTGAAAAAATAACTAGTGTTTTGGACGTCAAATGCCAGTTCGTTAATAAAGACCGTGACCGTCAGAGGCGCGCCCCTGCGTCACTCCGTTACCTACGTCAATCCGCCTGACAATCCAATGACTATTCTATATGAACTAAGATATCATTGAGGAGACAATGGGACTGAGTTTCAAGGTTGAGCTTGCAATAAAGGTATTTGTTTGGACGACGAAAATAATGTAATATTCCATTCCCAATGAGCAACAACGGGACCCTATTGCTAATTTAAGAATTAGCTGTACGTCCGAGCGTTATAAAGACTGAATAACGTGGTTTTCATGTTCGCAGGAATTCTCCACAGAAACCCTTGTAAAGTCTCCACCAATTTAATTTTTAATAAATCGGTGGAGACTAATTATTTCATTTATTGGTGGTGTTAATTATTTCATTCTAATAATAACCAGTTAATTACACGATGTGTCATCTCGAAAAAAAAAACTTAATAGTGCCCGTCGTCATAAAAACTCACGAAACGCTAATAGTCGAAACTCCAGGCGGGTTGACAAATGAAATGAAACCATTCAAATCACGCTTTATCCACAAATAAAAAAGCTTTCACGCTGAAATGCCCAATCAAATTAAAGTCTATCATAGCAACGACAGTTTTTAGAATAGCAGTAAGGACGAAAAGTTTAGACGTTTATTTATTTATTGCAAACATTTCACATTGCTTTGAATTGAAATATATTATTAAAGTAATAAATGTTTAAATTAAAAAAAGAGATGAAAGGTGACACTGACACTGGCAAAGATTCAATGGCTATGTGATAAGCTGCTAGCAAGCCTAAGCATGCGCGGGCGTTTATTGAAGACGAAACAATTGTATGGCTAATTTGAAATGACACAACGACTTTTGCTTTGAGTCGCAGTTAATAACGTTTGAAATTAGAAGTATAACGATTTTCGAATTATTTCCCTTGAATATAGATAAGAAATATTTTATCAACTGCCCATGCTAGTGCCGCAGCTGAGAGATTCGTGCGGGAAAGCTACATTTAGCGAGTGTCGTGGTAAAAGCGCTACTCTACATACAGTTTGCTTTACAAACTAGGTCAAAGAAAAGCGGTTTCTTTCGGGAGTATTAGTATGCGTGTGTTATATACAGAGTTTACATTATTTGTAATTTTACAGTGAAGCTCCGTTTAAGTTTATTATAGGACCGTGAAAGCCCAGAGTCTGATTTTGTAACTTAGGTGTGTTGAGGCTTTTAAAAACCCTGAAAAAATTCTTTGCTTTTCAATTTTTCCAGGCAAGCAATAACTTCTCTATTGAAAATTTGCTGTTAAGTATAGGTAATTCAAACTTAGTATTAGTAACTCAGACACTAGTGCAAGGCGGAGTGTCTTTTAATGAAGAAGAAAAAGTAATATCAGGATTATTTTTGTTAGATATTAAATCTTATTTTTTAGTAACTTAATTTCAAATCGAATATACGTTAGGTTTGTAGTTACTTATGTCCATCTATGAAATGCGTAATATCTGAGTTTAGAGCCTTAATTTATGAGAATGCTATCTCTTAACATATTATATCTATAATTTCTAGAGTTATTGTTGGCAACGATAAAGTTGGCGCCCAACGTGTAACTTCAAACCACTTCTTGTTCCGCGATCTTGGCTTTATCCTTCTCATGAGGAAGTTCAAATAAAAAAGAGGGCCGAGCACATAGATTATAATTTTAGTACGGGCTAAGAAGTTAAACAGTTAATTTTCTTCGGCGAAAACACAGTCTCTCTACTTTCGTGGTTAAAATTTTTCAGCGTCATAATGTGACGTGTTACTAAAAATTGGACGTACGTCACGGAGACTAAGCGGATAAGTATATAAAACTCAAATAAATTGAATTATACAAACAGAAACAATCGCAATTGAGACAGGCCGCAGACTGAACTCGTGTCAGTGTCATGACAGTATCACCGACCTTCGGAAATGGCGAAAGCTCTGCGCAAGTAATAAATTATTAATGTATACGAGTATGATAATTTTAGATACTATACTTCTAACAATTATCTTATAGTAGACATTGAGTTAAGTAAATATGTACCTACAACAGAACAGAATGTCATGTAAAACTTAACACGCACTTTTTGCTTTGAGTTAGCAATTTGTAACCTTGTAAATAATAAAACAAAAAGTTTGAACTACATGAAAATCATTAAAACTAAACAAAAATTGGCAAACAATTATTCTCCAACCCTATTATTTATACGCCAGTGAGTCAGTATGTTATGGACCGTTGCCAAGAGCAGTCGCCAGTGTGTCTGGTGGCGACGAGCGATTTAACGCAATTTTGGCTTCTGTGGGTTACTGGATTTATGCAAAATACGAGAAAGGGTGTATTTTTTGTCCTCTAACAAAATAAAGGGCGGATAATAAACGATTTCATAGTTATGTTTTTATTTTATTATGAAAGATAATACTTAGTTTAATATTAGATTCTCCTTCTGTAATATGACAACGATAGAAACTGTTCGACAGTCAATTAACTTATTTAATAAAAAATCTAATTGGATAATCTGTAGATCCTCAAGTGGTCTATAAGTCTGAGCTAATTAATCTGTTTTTTTTGTTGTTGTAGTACTTAAGCAATTTATTTTTTCTTAATAAAGGCACTTGCCCCGTAATTAATAATTATTATCTTTATAAAAAATGCACTGTTTTAGATCTAACCAAAAAATCTTGGCAATAACCAATTTAAACACATTTAAAAAAAAGCAAAAATGGAATTCAATTCGACGGGCAAAAATTTCATTTCTTTTGATTTATAAACCACTCGTCACTGCTTACGAAGATCCGCAGAAACGACGAAGCAAAAATTATATCACGATTTTGATAAAATGTATATTTGACCAACTAGAAAGTATAATTCTTTCAAACAAGTAAAAAAAGGAAATTTCGGTCCAAGTATCGCTGAGAAAACTCGAAAAATACATAAAAAGAATCTCCTCCTTTTTAATTACACCATTAATGTATACGCCAACGTAAATCATAGTATAATTAACTTATTAGTCCTAATTACGTCTTCAAAGTACGCGTCATGTCTAAACTATTAAGGCACAGCTGTTAAAATGTGATAACAACCCCACAGCCAACCCTGCGTCAATGTACTGGTGTTGCTGTGAACGCACCCTAACCGTCCGTTGATTCAAGCAAGGGATAGGTAAAGGTACACATACCGTGAAGGAAATCGATAGCCAGTAAGGTAAGGTCGACGCACGCCAGACTTGCGACGTATATATCAATATAAAAATGTGTATTTATGTTTTTTAGTATGCAGTCATCAGGTTATCATAGCACAGGCTTTGCCTAGTTTGGAACCTGAAAATCTTTATGGGGATGTTGTCTCCATATAAAAAAACTAATATTAGTAAGATACAGAGGGATAGTTTAATAAGTAAGGGGAAGGTGAGAAAATGCTTTTACATTTGTATCATAAAGAATCAAATAGATCAATCTTTGTCTTTTATATGTTCTCCTATTTTCTCTGAGACGCCGAGACTGATTTAGAAGCTTATTTTTTTATTGGTTTCAGAGGGTAGGTATCATATAATTTTTTTATGTAATTCGGCCTTTTAATTTAATAGCAGCTATGATGCATACATTCCCGGCAAACATGTAATATTATCAACCCAAAATGTTATATTTCATTAGAAATCGAGCTATCGCTTAGACTCAGCTGTCACATAACTGGGATTGAATCAGACCCATGTCATTTTAGCTAGATATATTCTCAGACTAGGGCCCAGCCGCTGAATATAGCGATACCTAGTGGCATTGATAGGCTATTTGGATATTGGTAGCTCTGTTTGTATGTACAGACAAACCAGCAAAACCCAATTTTGATGATATTAGGTAGGTCAGTCTGATTCGAAATAATCTTAATGAATATTTCGAATCAGACTGGAACTGCTGAATATCCATACTTATCTACCAATTAAAAAAAAACGATTTAAATTCGGCAGGCGGAGCGATTTTGATGAAACAAGACTGTAATGTAAAGTCTCAGCGATTCAAGTGTCGTTAAGAAAACGGGGGAAATAAAATTTCGACTAATTGTGAACCTTCATCTTTCTTAAAGTCGGGTAAACTAACTACGAGCATTATATTTTTAGTGCGCATTACAAAACTGCATCGCAGTGCATTCAGGGCCACAGTAACAATCCGTATTGATCTTGAACCAATTCATTCTAATAATAATTGTGTTTTGTCAACAAACTAAGGAGTTCCGCTTGCATTTGATATTAATTTTGCTATCAGTTGAATTAAGTTTCGATGCAAATAAAAACTGATCTGTATATGCACAGTAATGCTATAGGTACATGGTTGCTATGGTAACTTAACTTTTGTGTACTTCTTTGAATGATCTATGCAATCTATATTATATTATAATATATATGTACCTTTATCCGCATTGTAGTGGGACATGGGAGAAGCAGGAAATTCTAATTCTGAAGATTTGAGAATTTAATGATGTTTCACAATGCAAATTGTATCAGTCGATTAAGAAAATTTTAAAATAACGAAACAAAAAATAATCATCTCGGAGAACGCAATCTTGTGTGAAATATTAATAGAAGGCATGCTCTCAAAGAATACGCGCCGCCGACTAGTCTGGCGCAGAACGTGACATGTCGCGTCCTATATCAGAGCGGCCATTTTGATAGAAATACCGTAACATTTTTTTCTGAACTTGACCTATATCGATTTCGTTATGTTACATAACAGCTTGCCTATTTCGTCAGTTTTATTTTTATTAAAATCTTGATGTTTTTGAAAAGATAAGATACTGACGAACGTTACTAAGACATGCGGGTGTCCATGTAGGTGGTAAGTGCCATCCTTTGTGTCTTTTAAAATTCGAACGCCTACTAATTTCGATAGCTTCCCGGACTTTGCGAGGCACGAAAAATTTCTCCACTTAATAAATTATAAAGGGATGTACGAATTAAGTAGACTGAAATAGAAACTAAATCCTAAATTTACGGTTCAAGCTCCATGTTGGGCGCCATTTTACGTAGGTATGACTCAAATGTGTTTACCATTTACGCTTGTTCATTGACTGAGCGAGCGAAGATTCAGGTATGATTTTTTTTATCGTCTGTAACTTGGTAAAATTGTGTTTTTGTGTTATCTGAAATTTTGTACTTGCGTACAGGTTGTAGTTTCCAACCGATCTTGATGGAACTTGATGTATGTTTTCGATGAATTATTAAATTTTTAAATTCTTCGGGATTTTTTACTGTGCTTTGTAAAAAGGGGGGAAGTTTAGTTCGGAGTTATATCAACCAGTAAACTAAACTACTGGGTGATATCAATAATAGTACAGATATGCGAGACACATCATTAATTAGGATTCCTCAATATAAAGAAAAATCGGTCAAGTACAGTTGTCGTTTTTTTAAAAAAACGCGCAAAAAAAAAGGTTTTTTATATGAGTTTTGAACTACCAACGAAGTTATAGTACAACACAACAATATGGTTGATTAAATACTTATAGACGACAAGGGTCGACTATGACTACTATTGGACCTTTTTAATCTGTGATTATGAACTATACGGCATCCATTGTAAATCTTCAAATATTAGATAAGTTAAGCCATAAGCGCAAAACATAGAAAGAGATACGTCCAATTGATTATTACCAAAAATTGAAAAATGAATACTTCATTTTTATTATTCTAGAATATAATAACATTGTAAATATATTGTTTTAATCGCTCACTACGTCAACGCTTCGATGGTAGAGCTAGAGTACACCACATTCACAGATAAATAAAATTTCATTTCATTTTATTACAGAGATGTATGAGAGAAATAAGTAGGTACCTATGTGAATTTCTGCATATAGCAAAAAGGAATATCTACACCTACCTATACTTTTCTCTGCAGACATATAACGTGATACTATGAATTAGTATATTGTTATGTAAGTACAGTTATGTCGTCTCTGTACAGAACGCGGCATCCTAACCCAGTGCGATTTTACGGTCCCAGTCGTAAAGGGGACGCGGTTAACTTTGTTTGGGTTCACTCTAATTCGGTAACAAACAAGAACAGTTTGCTCCTACTATAACTATAAATAGATATGAAGTATGTTATGTTATGATGATTTGAAAAGTCGACGTTTGAAAAGCGGGAGTTATAGCGATTATCCAATAAACTATATCTTGCATGCGTGCCCAACGACTTCGATCTAGAAGTTTTCGGTAAATAATTATTTAAATATTATCTAAAAATGTGTTCTGTATATAATATGTTTATTATAAATAGTCTATATAATCGATGCAGAAGTGAAGTTGGATGGTCAGAAACGTAATGTTGCGTTTGTAACATAATATATTTAGCCGGAATACAAAGCACAGCTAGATTTCTGCTCTATTCCTTTTTGTCACCACATTATGGTCGCTTGAGGAGATAAAGAGAGAAGAGAAGAACTCATTTTCCTTGTATTTCTTCCTCTTTTTAAGACTAGAAAGGGGACGGACAGATTTTTTCCCGTTTATTATTATAACAATTTTTAAGCTACTGCATAGCTTTTATCGCGGGCTTTGAGCGCAGCGACTGAATCAAGAAATTCCGTAACGAAAATAAACCTAACACTCATTTAACGTCGTGTCAGTTCGGCAGACTTCGGAACGGTGTTAGTGTGCGTGCGACTAGACGTATGCGTATGCAATAGCTTTACCGCGGCAGTCCCCGAGTGTTACACTTTTTTTTTACTTTACATATTTAAATAAAATTTAAATGGGAACACTCGAGAAGTAAGTATATACCCTTTCAGACAAAACAGAAATTTTCAAATTGATCCCCGTCTCCTAGAATCAGGTAACAAGAATAGGTAAAATAATTTAAATACCATACCAGGCGAAATTAGTAGTACACTTTTTTGGGAAAAAAACCTTTTTTTTAAAGCACGCTGGGGTACTCGTACATGAAGGAAATTGTCAATAACAACACTCATAATGTATTCAGTATTACAAAAACTCCTACTTAAATATATTCTAACACATAATCCATTGGCGGTTATACGACGAGCAGCCAACCTTTGTTCAGTTACGTGACGTAACAACACCTTGGCAAAAAAAATTGGCAAGGCTAGTAGGAAATCTACTAAAGTGATATCAATTCACGAATGATTCACGTAAAATTTCTGTGCACAGCGGGACCGGCCCTGACTCTGGTTGTCTTTAAGCAATCTAATTGGACCGAAATCCGCTGGGATAGAGTTCTTGGTTGCGGGACTTTTCTGCTGAGCGTGAAAAGGATCGCTTAATACCATCCACGGTTAAGCCCAATAATAACTATCGTAAGCTATCACGGCCTACACTCGCGTGTGATGTCTTTAGAATAATCTAGATACATACTTCTCTAAGGTGTAAACAACACATCATAAACATAAACGAATACACTATGTTTGTCCGTCACGAAGATCAGAAGAAGCGTCAGCTGAGAGTAAAGTTGCCATGTTGCAGATATATTTTTCCCGAATTAGGGGTAAATGACTTATAGAGTATTTTAGACTATAACAAAAATGAATAATTCATATGCAGAAATAGCTAAGAGCTTTTAACTAGAAGCTAAAAGGTCCTCTGATTTGGTTTGTAAAAAAAATAACCTGCCGGATTGAACTAGGTCACTATTTTTTAAATATAACAAATTTGTTGTTGACCGAGCGAGCGAAGAGTCTCTGCTTCGAGTCTCTTCAGCAAAATGTTCTCTCGTCTGTCAGCTTGTATGTAAGAATTTTAGTTCGCAAGAAAATTTGTGCTCGCATACAGCTTGTAGCTTCCATCCAATCCAGAATTTTTTAGTCTTCGGAGATTTGAGATTGTGTACGACACATTGCTTTACGAGTAATAATGTCTACTTTTACAGATTCGTCGTGATACTTTAATTTTTAATGTATCTTTTACATTTTGACTGAAATACATAGGTCTTGCTAAAAAAATGTAATAGTTTTATTAAATATTCGAGTATCACGACGAATCTGTAAATTAGACATTATTACTCGTGAAACAAAGTATAAATTTCTCTGGCTAATATGCAGTATCCATAGATACTCGTTATTCTCTTTAACATCACTTATATAATAACTTAACTTTTATGTAATATTCCCCCACGTGTTGTAAGCGTGATGTAGCTGGCAACATTTTCCATCGGGAAGTAAGTGGTGTATTTATAGAGACGAAGCTATTTCCATGCAACTATTTATGCGAGATGGTTTCAAGGACCCGCGTCAAAGTCTCTGAACTCTAATAAATACATATATGTAATATATTACAAGTTGCCTTATGTTTGGTGTTTTTTTTAAATTTTGTTTATGAAGACGGGTTCGCACGCATACATGATTGTTGGAAGGGTCCAACTATAGTTTCGTTATAAGAGAGCGAACGAAATATTTCATAGAAGATGTGGGAAGATGCAAACCTCATCTTTGAAACATTCGAATTAATTCATCGTGTCATGAATAGTTAATGACGTCACTTACGAACAAAAAGAATGCGACTTTTGAATTTCGATCGTGAGTGACGTTAGAGAGTTCAGGTTCGAATCCTGTCTGTCGTGAAATTTTTCCTTCATAATTAATTAAATAAGTAAGACATGATAATGTTACGACACTGCTTGAGAGGCTGAACAACAGATTACTTCAGTCCTTCAGTCCATTTTTGTACTAGCTGTTACCCACAGCTCTGCACGCTTATTTATTGTTTACCCGGGGAAAATACATTGACAGTTGAAATTTACACAGATTATTTCTGGTGTCGCTATAACAACACATTCTAAAACAGAATACAAAAAATATTAAAAGGGGCCTCCCATACAAAAAATTTGGTTTTTGGCGTTTATGAACATAAAAACTTGAACTAATTTTGTATATTGATTCGCACTTGACCGATGTTTTATATATCTACGGACAACGATTCTTAGTCAGATCTGCTTTTAGTTAATATAGAGTACACCAGCTTAATAAAGTAAGCAATAGTGCATACAATATACAAAAGCCGTCTTATAGCTAAAAATATATATTTAGAAAACTAACGCATTTTTGATTCATTTTGTTTAACTATTAGGTACGCGTGAAAAAATGTCTTCTTAAACAAAATGATGTATTTCTGTAGCCGATATAGCAACAAATATTAAAAACAGAATTAAACTAAATATTTAATTAAAGCTCTCATACAGTAAACGTGATTTTTGTCATTTTTACTCGATATTAATAACAACGAGAGGTTGAAACTTAAACTAATGTTGTATAGATAAGAGTCCGACTCTTGAGTGCTTAGTGACTTTATTAAAAGCTTGACAAATCTTAAATACAGTCGGTGCCAGTACAAGTTTTTCAGTTGTTTTGATTAAAATCGACCAATAAGGCGACGTAAAACCTCTCCCATTTTGGGAGAAATGCGCTATGTCCAAAATACGCGACTATTGAAAAAATAATTGTAAAATAAATTTCGTAAAAATGTGTTTAAAATACGACATGATACTGATAGACGAAGGAAAATTTGTCAGACTAAAAACAGAGATGCTTCGGTTAAATAATCGGCCTCAGTAGGTATTATGGCTTTTATCATTGGCTTTACTCGTATACGTCAGCCACTTGAATAGTTATCGTTAGGCTTTTTTACTGTTTATGCTTTTTAGATAAGAAACACGCTCCGTCAGCCTGTCGAGCTTAGTCTGGTTTATCTACACTAGTAGGTATTATAGTGTCCGACCCAAAGTTCGGTTTCGATTTCGGCGGCAGTTTCGGTTTCGCCCGAAATTGGCCGAAACTTTTGCCGAAACTGAAACTGATTTCGAAAGTTGTCGAGTACGCCTAACTACGTTTCTCGCGGCAACGCTTTGCCGGACGCTGACGGCCATGTTCATTGTTGTCGTGCGCCGTTCGGATAGCTCCGTAGCAACAAACTTAGTGCGTTATCGCTTAAGTTTGTTGAACAAACTTAATATACTGTGTTTTCATTAAAATTTCATGTCCCAATTAATGTAGAACAACAGATAAAATGCACCAAATTTCAGTACTTTAAGGAATTGTATACTACCACCACTTGAGTTTCAGTTTAGGTTTCGGCCGACACTCAAGCCACGGCCGAATATTCGGTTTCAGTTTCGGCCGGAAAACCAGTTTCGGTCGGACTCTAGTATTAAGTACAAAACTACCTAAAAAGCAGGGTTTTAAGGGTAAATTCTAATGCCCAAAAATATCTCCTGAACACTTTCAGAATTATTATTTTTCTTTTATGCTTTGTATGACAGTTATATTTTTTTCATGTATACAAAGTAGAATATAATATATAGGCATAGGTCCCACAGACACTGTTTAAATCGTCTGTAACAGACGCAAAGGCCATGTATAGGTTTAAAATATTTTATACTAGCTGTACCCGCGACTTCGTTCGCGCTTGCTAACCTTTCATTGTTAAGTCAGTGGGACTTAAAAATTAGAGAAATAATTTCAGTGGTCCGTCCGGGGGGGCTCAGTAACCGTGGCCTTATATGGGGCCACAGTAGTGTCATCTGCTGCGGCCGTAGTGGCTGGCGGCGGTGCCACTGATGACCCGTCCCAGGAAGACCTGGCGTTTTGACACGGGGTCCTCGAGCTGGTTGCAGTGCGTCATGTGTCTGGCGCACTGCTAGCGGTGGCAACCCCGAGGGATGGGTCCGGTGACGGGCAGCCGTGGCGTGTCGCGGACGAGTGCAACAGCGTTCCCGTGTCCCGCCAGTTATCGGCAGGGAGTGACACCGTGTAGTTTTAGTGGGTAAGAGTCCCACATAACCGCTCTACATCCCCGTGGTGGATCGGCATGCAAGCAGCATTTCTCAACTTAAAAAAAAAGGCCTACAGTATCGCTGATTTCCGTGGTTGTGCGAACTTGTGGTCAAATGTCTAGTTGTGTAGTATAAAAAATAAATATATGTACAATCATAGTCTATGACGCAGCTATAAACTCAAAAAATAATAATAATAAGGAGCTACAATAACCATGCCGATTTTTTTTTGCAGTACAATAATTTCAGAAAATCCTTTCTAAAAAAAATAGATATGCAAAATTTCATGTAGGCGTCCAATAAAAGATTTTTTGTTACAACTACAAAAATGAAGTAGCATTTTTTTGGGTACGATAATTTGAATTAGTCATTACAAAAAAAAAATCATCCTTACCGAAGCACGCGTTAGCAAGTTATAGTTAAATATGAATTTTATCCTCTCTATCACGGGAACCCCTACTAATTTTTCGAATAACATCATTTTAGTTAGACTTTTGGAATAAAAAGAGAATCATCCAAATCAAAGCACGCGTTACCAAGTTCTAGTTAAATACGATTTTCATCCCCCCTCCCACGAGAACCCCCACTATTTTTTGGGATAACATTCCTTTCAGTTAGTTCTTTCTACCTAATATCTGATACCTAAGGTCCTTCAGAACTGCTGACATTTATTTATCGTAAGTTCTTAGAGTTATAAAGAAATTAATGTATAAATAAAATTAAAAGATGTGTATTTCAAAACCAATATCAAAACGATGTACACGCAGCCCTAATAAGCTTACAAATTATTTTGATTTATCATAAAAAAAATATTCAAAAAAATAACCATCTAAAGTCTCCTAAAAACCTCCACCGTAGTGTTTGATAGATTCCTGTGAAAAGAATTATTTTTTTTCATGATACTAAAGATACAATCATGAAATTAAAAAAGGATTCTTTCATAACACAAAAAATATTCATAATGTCAAGCTTATATAAAATCGTATAATTTAATTCGTAGTACTAAATTTCCAAAGTATTGAGCAGCACATGTAAGCTAGAAAAATCTTTTGTTATGTGACCACCGCTTTTTGACAGCATTTTACGTCCAATATTTTTAACAGAGTTCAAAAAGGAGAATGTTAAATTTTTTTGCCAGATTTTCATAGACGGCTGGACCGATTTCGTGAATAATTTTTTGTTCGCTATGTTATACTTTCCGATAGGTCCCATATAAATTATACCAAAATCGATCCAGTAGTTTTATGTTTCAATTTTATTTTTGAATATAACTTAGATACCTTTTATCTATGAGTATATATGTAAATTACATTTTTGTAACGAATATGTTACTTGTACGTAGTATTTCAGCGAAAATGAAAATGCTAGTCAGGTTACATTTTTTTAAATTGCTTACATCGCAGTTTAGTGATTTATTTCTTTATGAGAAGTTATTGTTTGGACGGGGTTCCAGTAAAAGTCAAGTCATTGAAAAGGGTGCGGTGTATGTATCGCTTTACTGCGATTAATTCAAGTACTAAAATTTTCCTTTCAAGATGACCAATAGTTTTAGAGACTGGCAATAAAAAGGCGTTCGATTTTTAAATTATCGACGCAATTTCGCGCACTTTGAAAATCGAATGCACTTTTCATTGCTATTTATTTTGTATGTTTGAATGAAGATGAACTGCGTTCTTTTTTAAAGTTTGAATTGAAATGAAAGTCAACCTTTTTTCATAGATTTTTGTAGAGTGTGAAAAGAGGTTTTGTAGCAAGAAGTAGGTACTAACGTTAGCTGTTCGGTGCTGGCCGGGGAATCTCGTCCGTCGTCCCGCATACTGACCCCATGGTGCACACTCATGCAAACTATGGTGCACAAACACTTGTAACAGATATCACTGCGACACTATAACATTTTTCACAGCAATGTGGTAGTAATAAAGGTTTAGTTGGGGTACTCTGGCGGTCACACGGACGCGAGGCGCGCTCTCCTGGCAGACGCCATCTTGGATTGGGGGAGCGATTCGCGCGCGCGCCAAATGCAATGCTGTGTTGCTGTCTACAAACTGTACCTGATTTTTAGGAGATGGTATAGGAATGGGAATGACGTAGGTGCTCTACGTCATATAAGTGAAGATAAAAGCGAAGTATGTCTTCGGATAATATGTTGAGGGGCTCAACATATTCTAGAATGCACTTTTACATTTGAATGCCAAAAGTATCGCTGAACAGAACACGATATAGTGAAGCAAAATTAAAAACTGTTTTTTTTAATTGTACTTCTCTTTACCCAACATATAGCGTCCTACCCGTCTCCCCTATGAAGGGGGTGTAAGCCATATTTACAAGTTTAGTGTTAAACCACACCTAAGAGAGCTATCAAAAAATCGACCTGTGATTTATTTTGCCCAGCCTTTTACCCGACTAGGGTAACATTCCCTTCTAACTGGGCACCCAACAGCGCATGCGCGTGGCACCGCCACTGCAATACGGCGGCCGACGACTTGCGCCTATTTCCGTCCCTCCGCCGTCACTCCGTCACTCGACCGGCGCGTGACGTGACGACCCCGTGCTCCAAGCAGTGCGTCACGCGTGACACGTTCGAATTTCGAAACCCTGACACCCGCGTTGGGGAAATTTTGAACGCGTAATGTTGAGAGTGTTTCAGCCAAGCGATTATTTAAAGAAAAGAAAGAAGACATTTATTAGATAAGACACACAAGACACTACAACAAAGATAAGACAAATAATACATAACATCAAGCAGTGTTTTACTATCACTAAAAGGTCATATATGACTTACTTTAATTAAGTGATTTCACTGTTGTATCAATTACTCCACCTATAAGTACTAACAAACAAGGGGAGAGAAAATTAATATTGCTTTAGATTAGGCCTAGCATGGGCGTTTATTTCTCTGAAAAGAGAATCACAATATAGGACACGGCTTCCTGAAAAACGACAGGCTGTGGCATCGTAGCTCACAAACGAATGGACGTAAGGGGTGGTCCCCCTACCGGTAGAGACAAGCACGGTACACGGTGAAGGTGTCATGGTGGTGGTGGATATACGGTACCCACTAACATCTCATCATATTATAAAAGCGAAAGTTTGTTTGTATGTGTGTTTGTTTGTTTCTTCCTCCTTCACGCTCAAACGTCTTTCCGGATTTGAATGAAATTTGTCACGAAAATAGCTTATACCCTAGATTAATACATAAACTACTTTAAAAATTAACCTGTGTGAAAAATCCTGGAAAGCTGAAGCGTTCCCGTGGGATGATAGACTATCTACAGCGGGTAAAACCGCCTGGCGCAGCTGGTAAATGATAATTCTTAAAGTGCCGACAACATGAATAATTTGACTAGTCAAAAACTGCTTTATTTTAAGTCACCTACATTGTAACTTGCCTACTTGAGTGTAAGCTGTAGTTTTCAACCATACTTGACGAAACATAGAACACAGGCAGGTTTTGTAATTTTTCAGGCATCCTACTCGTATGGGCATGTTCGATTTGGGGGTGCTCCACACAAAAATTAGGAAATATTTTTTTAAATTGCTACTTTTTTAACAAGCACAAACTTATACTACGTTTTAAAAGAAAAGCAAGGTACAAGTAGGTATAATGTTTTTGATAAGTAACAAAGGTTTTCAATAATACGAATAGAATATGTTCTACAATTATTATACAGAATTATTAACAGCACTAACGAATTGGCCATATTCTGCTACAGTGAAGAAAAATTTCATAAAACTGCTTGATGAGGCTTTGCTTTAAGTTAGTAACTGAACTTGTCTGTAAAGTTTTGTATTACTGTTTGTTGTTGTTATTACTATTTACTTTAAATAATAAATTGTTTATTATATAAATATAATTCACTAGCTATATAATAAATAAAAGTAATAAAAATATGAAGACAACATTCACACAAAGGTCTTCAGTTCCCAAACTAGGTAAAGCCAATAGTATGGCAACCTGATGATTGATATATATACATACTCAAGCTTATATAATAAACACCCAGACACAGGTCAAACAGACATGTTCAAGCACACAAATGTTTGTCCTGTCCGAGAATCGAACCCGGGACCAGCGGCGCAGAAGGCAGGGTATTATCGTAATAATTGTAAATTAAAATTAGTAATTACACACAATACGTTTTATTAAATTATAAATTTATAAATACCAATAAATTAGCTGATTAGTTTAACAAAACTTATTTGAAATATTTGACAGGAATAGCGTCTTCGTCATCTTCGTCTTCGCATTCCAATTCTTCGTCTTCGTCGTCGTCACATTCGTCGTCATCTTCGTCGGGGGAGGTGGTGGTGGTGGGGATGTCGTACTCCCAGTCGAAATCTTCTCCTGTCACCTCGGTGAACCAATCGTGGTAGTAACCAGCTTGGATGAACCCTGGAGAGTAGAAATTTTTCTAGAATCCTACTTCCTATCTTACTAGTTTTAAATACCTACACGAAAGTTTAATGTATAGATGAATTTTTGTTACTATTACACGCAAAAACTACAGATCAACAATTTGAATGAAATTTGGTACGGAAATAGCTTATATCCTGGATTAACACACAGGTAGTCATTTAATACTACCTGAAAGCTATTTAACACGCGCATTTCAGTCAGTAAATCTCTTACCATTCAGTAAGGTATCTGTGATCGATTCAGTTGGTTAGATTGATATAACCACGGTCACGGTTCAGTTCATCAACATCATCCACACCCTTCCTTATCCCACCACTGGGTATAGGCCTCTCTCATATGATGCCATCTTCTTCGGTCATGTGCCGATCGTGTCCAGGCTGGACCCGCGGCAGTTCTAATGTCGTTGACCCATCTTGCCGCTGGTCGACCAACGCCTGCTTCCCTAGCCTCCACAACCACTCAGTTATAACCTTACTCCACCTGTCATCACTTCGCCTTATTACGTGTCCTGCTCAGCTCAACTAAGATTCATTACTGCCAATCCAACGTCCTGAACTTCAGTTCTTTGTCGGATTTCAGTTAGATCGCTTCAATAGGTCGATCCCGTTTTCGATCCCAGGTTCAGGTATGGACATCTGAGTACTTTACTTATTTGCGTATTAGAATTAAATACTAACATTACATACACCAAATTTTTAGTGGCGACTTTTTTGTAAGCGTCATATTCCAAGCGGTTTTGAGATGTTCCAATTTAAGCTTGGAAACCGGTTCGATGACTAGGAAACCTTAGAAGACGTTGACCAAAAGCTTGACAGGTGGTGGATGTTCTTTGATATAAAGGCACAAAGTTTTGCGAACTGCGGCGGCTCTTCATTTTCTTGTCAAGTTATTTTTATATAAGTGTATTTACCAGCAGGGAAGTTAGTGTGGCAGCCGGTGCCGGAGACGAAGGAAGTCACTCCGATCTGACTGATGGCACCGTCATCGTCAATAACTGTCAGGGGACCACCGCTGTCTCCCTGGAACACACCGTAACTTCATTTTGTAATAAACATTCATTCCTGTTCACAAACAAAAATTTTCCTCGCCGGAGGACACACAAAAAATAAACAGTTAATTAATTATTCAGTTTTCAGTTATTTGAATTTTTAAACCAAACTGCCATGTTACTAGACAATTATTTAAAAAATTGATACCACTTGAAAACTGCCCAAAACTCATGCTTTCACTAAAATAATACAAATCAGCAAATCAGTGTAAGATTCTCTGAAATATCGAGGAATACATGAAATAAAGATTCAGACACCTCCTCCTTATTTAAAAGATCAGGTAAACTATTTAAAAAATGCTGTCGAACCACCTTTATGAAGTTGGCTATAGAAAAAAGTAGGTTTTAGATAATTACCGAGCAAGTAGACTGGCTAGTGACATTGTAATGGCTGGCGCAAATAGTAGACTCGACCACGATGCTGGTATAGAAGCTCCTGCACCTCTCCAGGCTGTCTGCCACTAGGTACACCCAGTTGAGGTTCTCTGGCGAGGTACCGCTTGTCCAGGTCACGCCCCAGCCACTGGCCGTCATCTGTAGACCGTCATAGTCGAAGCCCTGGGATTGGGAGCGCTGAATCCTTATGGGCTGTATCAAGTCTGGGTGTGAAAGTAAGTTATAAAAAGGAATTAATTAGTTTTCATAGAAGCGTATATTCGTTGTTAATGTATCAGTAACTAACGGAGAACGTGGTATTAGAGGTTTCGTTATTAGAAGTAGGGTAACAACCCTCGACAAAATGTATGGAACAGCTAATATTTTTTTAACCTGACCATAAATTTCACTATGTGATCAACCCAAAGTGAATGTTGTTCTACAGGAAAGTGGCCCCATTCAGCTTACTACATCCTTAACCAGCAAAGATAGTGAAATAACAAGTAATTTGAAGCGTCTTAAAACCCGACTGCTAAATCTTTAAACCTGTGTATTATCCTTAATTATTTTTTTATTTTGATCTCACTCTCCCGACTTAGACGAATATTTTAAACTTCTCACATGTAAATACGACAAGCCGTTTAATATTTAGAGTGTGACAAAGAAATATACAAATATAAATACGTATATACACTCCATACACTCGAGAAACATAACCCTCCTTCTTTCGCAGTCGGGTAAAAATCTTAGCCAACTACAATTTATTAACGAAACATTGATTCATTTGTTAAAAATTATGTTTGAGAAAATTATGTCCTTTGTTATAAATTTTTATATTATTCATTATTTAGCTTTATATTCAATATATTATATAAAATTGCATGATTTGTTAGTGACAGTAAGCAGTTATAAAGTCTAAAGTTAAAAGTGACATCCCACCATCTCGGTAAGAGTATTTTTGCTATTCGATATCTGAGTACAAAAGCCGTTTTATCTGCTAGAAGATAAAGTAAATTTGAATTTAAAATATCGTGTGCACTAAGTTTGTGAATTAAAAACCTCGTTCAACCTATTTACTTCTAACTCTATGGTGCCGAATTCATCGTACAACTTGTTTTATTTTGTGAAAAAACTCAGACTCGGAACTTTTGCTGTACTTTTTTTTAAATTAGTTTAGCGCGGTCCTGTCACGTCTTTTCACGTCATATTATTAAAACCTTATGTTAAAAATATTAGAATCCTTCGCTTGCTAGGTCTACAAAAGTGAACAAGCGGTTAAAAAACAATTTTGCACTCTTGTATAACAAATAACTATTTTTCTATTCTATGTAAGTGTATGGGTACAAACCAGTAAACGTGAGAGATTTCCCGAACTCCAAGAGTCCGATGTCATGTGGCTGCACCACCCCAGGAGTATTCTCATTGTACAAAGGGTGGTTGTAGTACTTAGTGGTTTCGAAGATCTCAGCCGGCCGGGTCAAATTCACCACGCCAGCACGGATTACCATGGTCACACGTCTGTTGAATCATTCAATATGTAATATGAGACAACAATAAATAAATAATGCTTGAAAACAAGTTCTTTTTGAAATGAAGAGGTTCAGAAAAATTATTACCTAATCGACTTCCATTACTGATTACTTAATCGACAGGATAGAACTTTTTCAGCTATTTAGATTTCTTAAATGAATTTTCTGGAGCGTATTTGATAACATTTAAATGGAAGTTACGAAGTATTTATAACAAAAAAGAATTTTACAAATCTGTCCAGCCGTCTCCAAAAATCAGGTTACGAACATAAAAAAACCGTCGAATTGAGTAGGTACCTCCCCATTTTTTGAGAAGTTGATAGAACTCTTTCCACTTACGAGGCAGTGCAGTGAGCGGCGGTGAGCCCCCACCCAGCGCTGATGATGGAACCGCCGCAGGAAGACACTCCTCCGATGGCGGACACCATCCGCAGTGAGATCTGGTAAGGGAACTGCCCTTCGCTCGCCTCCCATCCTGACACGATGCGGCTGGACGAGCGCTCTGCAAAGGTATGAGGGGTTTATTCCTGTATGTCACTTCAATCGTTTCCCTTAATGGGGACAAAAAGGAATAAAAACTCATTTCAGTCTGACTCAAAAGGGGTCAGACAGGAATTACTTTTTATCTCCTTAGACACGAGTAGTGTCTTAATCGTGGAATACTTGAAAGTATTGCCAATCTTTTGCAGATAAGCGCTCTATAGATAAGTAGGATATTGACTATAACGCAAAATCGACGACATCACGGAACGGGTAGAGTCCATACTAAAACAAGTTCTTATCGATATTTGACAGTGTCCCGCTTCAACGCTGTGTCTAAAGTTAATCGATAAAAGGGCTGGTCTCGTATTAAAAGGCGAAGTCTAATTATACACACCCACGAAGTATTTGTAAGAAAACTATTATTTGTTAGCTTTTTCCATTTGACTGTGCCATTAACATTATTTATCATGACTTGTGAAATTCGTGAAATATAGAAGAAAGAAACATCCCTAGTTGATGCTTTGCGATTTTTCAGAATTCTCAAACTCAAATACCAATAATACGGATGATTCCAAAATGGCTGCGTATAATTATTTAGTATACTTACTGATAGAATATTGAAAACAAAACATAAAATTTGTTGTTTAACCCATTTTAGTACAAAAATATTGAGAAAACTCCAATTGAAGTCATGCAAAGTGAACGTGAAACTCATGGTCAGCCGCGGCGCCGCCCTGGTGCGACACTAGGTCACGGCGACGTCAATCGCGTATGCATGATCTACATTTGTGACATCGCACTTAGGTGAAAATATTTCCCTGTTATTTGTGAACAGAAATTCAAAAAATAGCTTAAATATGCGCAATATGTTATATTAACAATGCTGATTGCGTGCTTAAAGTATACGCAGTCAATAATTTAGAACCACCCATATATTTATAAGCCTAACTAGAGAGACTAAAGAAAATCATTATTTTTGCTGTAGCTGTGAAGTGGCTGATGTAAATAAGTGGAGAAGTCATGATTAAGATACCAACGTCATTTAATCTAATTTTAGTAGACTCTCACCTCTCAAAATTTCGGGGAAAGTAACATCGGGGCCGGAATGAACCTGCAAAGGCAAATAAATTTAATAAATAATAAATTCAGATATTCTCTTGTTTTGCTTTGCTTTGTTTTGCTTCTTGCTCACTACATATTTAACTACAAGCTGCGCGGTTTTACTCGCGTTATATAATTGATCATCCCATGGGAACAATTCAATTTTCCGCCATAAAAAGTAGCATATGTGTTAATCCAGGGTATAAGCTATCTTCGTGCCAAAATCTGTTAAGCCGTTTGAGCGTGAAGAAGGAACCAACGAACACATACAATCTTTCGCCTTTATAATATTAGTGGGATTAGTATCTGCCGTAAATTTAAGTTTCTTAACTCCTCTTCAGCACAGGCAGGCGGTTTGCTCTGCGCCTAGAGCCTCTATAGCCTTCATAGTAAAACCAACGTTTTACAGTGTTCGCAGCTAGCTGCATTGTTACAAGTCACTAGACTAGCGCCTTTGCGTTTCCAGCCTAAGAAAGTTAGCATACTCCAGGTACGGATTCAAAGGGTCATGACTGACTTTTCTCTCCTGGATCTCAGGGAAGATCAAACTCTTTGGAATAGCGTACACTTCTTTGTAGTGCGCGAGCTAAACGAGCATTTGTTTATTCATAGTTTTTAAGATATAACTTCAGTCAGCTTGAATCATAAAGAAGTGTTTGTTTGTCTTATTTAGAAAGCTTACGCGTGTTTAATACATATTGCGAACAATACGGGTAAATGATTTTATTGAGATAAAAACGATTATAAATGTCAGTTACAATTATCTCACATATTATACATACAATTAATTATACTACAAAATCAAGAGAAAACTAAAGAAAAAAAAAATAGCATGCACAAATAGAATTAAATATGAAACAAAGTATTAAGTAGGTATATTAAAACATTAATGTCAAATTATTAAAAACAATTGTTATACGAGTCCACCTCGCTGTCTGGCTTTTTGATTCTATCCCACTGGTCTAACAGACCCTCACAATATGTCAAAAATACAAAGCTAAGTTTTCTCCAATTGTCAAAAAATATGTCACAATCAGGGTTGGCAACAAGTAGTTCATTGAGGTGCCAACGAGCGCGATTTAGTGGGGACATAGTTCGCGCTAGCGTTCGTTCATTGCACACATGGAACAGGTTCTGCGGCCGACCACGTCTGTTTGCCGGGACACCGGGCTCGTCCGGCACGAACAAAGTAAACAGCAAGTTGTGTAAATGTAATGAGTCTACAGACCCTCTAATCACTTTACAGCAGATAGTGAGCTGATCGAGCATCCTTCTCACTTCAAGGGAAGTATAACTAAGGTGGCCTAGCAAGAATTTCGTCGGGTATAGGAACGGGTAGTAGCCATATACTTTTTTGTACAGGGCTCTTAAGAAGACTTTTTGAACCTTCTCAAGCTTTCGCGCGTAGGTGACATGGTACGGGTTCCAGACACATGCGCTCGATTCCAGCTTGCTTCTGACCAATGAGTTATACAAGATCTTAACAACCTCCGGATTTTGAAAATCTCTTGCATTTCGTAACACAAAACCTAAACGACGGTATGTCTCTTTAGCGAGATCTGATATATGCTCATGAAAAGTGAGTCCTCGGTCGAAAGTTATACCCAAATCTTTAATAAGACTTACTCTTTTTATAATTTGATTGTTTAATTTGTAGTCAAAGTTAACAGAATTTCTTTTGCGATCAAATGTCATAACATTACATTTATTTGTATTAAAAATCATTTTATTTTTTATACTCCATTCATAAATTAGATTAATGTCATTTTGTAAGCCGCAGCAGTCAAGAGGAGATTTTATTTCCAGGAAAAGTTTAAGATCGTCAGCATATAGAAGGCATTTTGCAGTCGTTAATATTTTAGGCAAATCGTGAATCATCACCTGAAAAAGAAGTGGACCAGTTATGGAACCTTGGGTTACTCCTGATCTTGTGTCATAAGGCTCAGATACATGCACACCATATTGTACATACTGGCGCCGGTCTCTCAAATAGTCTGAGAAAAAGTTTAAGAGACTAGGAGAAAGTCCAACTGTAGACAGCTTGTGTAACAAGACATCGTTATCAATTTTGTCAAAAGCCTTCTGGAAGTCAAAGTATACAACATCAACCTGTGAACCACGGTCCATAGCAGCGGAAACATAATCAACAAGGCATAGCAAATTTGTATTGACTGAGCGTCCTGGTCGAAAACCATGTTGCTCTTCACCTATCTGCTGTTTCACCTGCCTATAAATATCGGTGTGTAAGATGTATTCAAATACTTTTGCAGGAGCACATAATATTGCTATCGGTCGGTATTCCTCTACTAGTGTCCTTTTGCTACTCTTCGGTATTGGTGTTACTCTAGATAGTTTCCACTGCGCTGGATACCTTCCATTCTTCAGAGACAGATTGAGAATATGGTAGAGTGGAATATTGATGTGCTTTTTGCCAATCTTAAGAACAGAGCTAGGCAAGTTGTCGGGGCCTGCTGAGCTACTTGATTTTAGTTTGTTAAGACCTAGCTCGACATCTCTTGGGGAAATCATAGGAACGCTCACATATCCGCCACTAAACCCTATTTCAGAACACATATTAGCATCGAGTTTAGGTGTTTCAGTTAGAAATACACTAGCAAAATAGTTAGCAAATGCCTCAGCAGCTTCAACCCCAGTACAATAGCTACCTTTGTATGAGACACAAGGTTCAAAACCACCCTTAGACCTCATACTGTGCACATGGTCCCAGAAAAGCTGTGGACGTACGCGTAGATTGTCTTCGACTCGAG
Organism: Ligdia adustata; assembly: GCA_947049295.1. Classification (NCBI taxonomy): domain Eukaryota; kingdom Metazoa; phylum Arthropoda; class Insecta; order Lepidoptera; family Geometridae; genus Ligdia; species Ligdia adustata. The sequence goes on from OX346234.1 coordinate 10,719,692, forward strand.
TCATATAATATTGATAGGCTTGACAAACGCGTGTTTTTAAACTATTGCGCAGGTCAGAAAACAGCTTAAAAGACGCATCACTTTTAGAGTTTAATCAAGCTCTATGTAATCTTGTTTTACGTCTGATATCCTTGATGATATCAGCATCGAACCATACGGGATATCGGCTAGATTTAAATACCCGCCTCCTCTTTTTCGGAACCGACAAATCAAAGAGTTGATACATAATATCATAAAAAGCACTTGTAGCTACGCAAACATCATCCGACTCAAGTACCGGTGCCCAAGAAATTTCAGAGAGTAACGACTGAAATAATGAAATGTTCATCTTACTGAAATTCCAGTCGCGGGACGAATCAATGTTACTGGGCTGGAGAGTAGCGCACCTGTTATGCAATGAACGAAACGCGAGCGTTATTTCAAGCGCTGGGTGATACAATTCGTCGAGCGGAACGAACCCAGCCGTGGCTTCACGCAAGTGTACTCGTCGTGATCGCGACTCAATGCACTCTTGGACCAACACTACGTCAAGAATGCTTCCGCGGGAATTCACAATGTTATTAAAATCAATTAGATTACAGAACGATAAAAAATAACAATAGTAATTCTTAATATTATTTGATGCACTGTTCATATTGAGATCTCCCAAAACAAGGAAATCACTGTTCATATTAGTCAAATTGGATTCGATGTTACAAAAAACATTCATGTATACAGCATCAGATGCCCGAGGCTTAATGTATACGACGCATACTATGAAAGTTGTGTTGCGGAATGTTACGGATACCCACATGTCCTCTCCAAGCTCAGACTCCAGTTCCTGTCGTCGGTGTATGGTGATACCTGGCCTCGCGACGAGTAAAACCCCCCCGCAAGGAGAAGTGCGGTCGCGCCGCAGTAAGGTCCAGCCGTCTGGCGCCACTTCTGCATCCTCCACGGATCCGTCTAGGAAAGTTTCCGTTGCAGCGACGAGCAGATGGTCAGAAAGCAACATGCTGGCATACCATGTCGACAACTTAGTCTTCAGTCCTCTAACATTTTGGTAGAAGACGTTTATTTCCGAAAACTCAACGGTACTCGGCTCATTGTGCGCCGACTCCACGTCGAAACGTCCGTCCATCTGAGGGCGGATCGGCACGAGTCTGCCTTTTATAGTTTATCCACGTCTTAACGCGGGCATTTTCTGGCCACATGTTGATTGAGAAGCATTTCGCGTAACAATCCTCCGGAACACCGATTTTAAAAGAATTGTAATATTTGGAGGTCTTCAGTTGCTCAACTGTGACAATCCTCTGTGGACATAGTTCGCACAAATAGGCCTTAACCTCTTCTAAAGCAGACATCATATTCCAAAGATGAAAATGCTTGCGTACCTCGGCAGCTTTTAGTGACGTCAATAACGGGTAATAAAATAAAACTATAACTTTATTCACATTCGGTGAACTTCATGAGGGTTAAAATGAGACGTTCTCGTCTACAACGATGACACGTCGTACAGTATAATTTGACTTTTTCTACGTAAAGCCCGTATTATTAACAAAAAACGTTAGTTAAGACTAGCACAAGTTATAGACGGGTTTGGATAAGTCAAAGACGTTTCCCACCCATCAGGTTTGATCCCACCTGCTTTATTCGCGAGCTACAAATATTTGAATCCACGAAATCCACGGTTATCATTTTCGTTGGTAATTTAGATACAGAATTATATTCTTATCTAATTTCCGACAGGCTTATCATTTTTTAGTGAAATCATAATCCATTTTTAATCCAGCGTAATTATAGATATCAAAATTATTTGTAATTTAATTAATGATTTATCTACCAGGTAAATAATTTACTGACTGGCAAAATTGAAAATATTTTATATGTAAGTAGGTATTTTCATTTCTTCTGTATATTAACCCGACTGCGAAAGAAGAAGGCTGATGTTTTTCGAGTGTATGTATGTATGTATGTTTATTTCATTGGCACGCTGTAGAACCTCAACGGCTTGTCGTATTTTTATGTAAATAGTGTCAATAGATTCACAGACAGACTAATAAATGATTTATTAATATATTTAATTCAGATTCGTCTTAGTCGTGAGAGTGACACTGGGTGCATCAAAATTAAAATAAAGAACAAAAGTATGGAATATACACAGGATAAAACTTTGAGCATTAGGGTTTTTTTTTGAAGTCTTCTTTAATCACCTGTTATGTTACCCGGCTTTCCAAAATAAGGGAAATGTTTTTAAGAGTGTGTAATTGTAAATTTGTAAGTTAAGTTTGTTTAGTCTTTCCAATCCTTTATAGCCTAAACCGGTTAACTGATTTAGACATTCGAGGCGTAATTGGATTTATTTTATCTGCAGATGGTCCTAAGGCAAACTGGTTCAATTCCGCGGTCTCACTCCTTGATGTCGCTTCTAACTACATTGTTAAAGTTATACGATTAGAAATATATCGAGTTTTTTGTATAACTTTATTTTATAATGTTATAAGCTGGTTTTTAATAAAGTTGTCCTATGAATTTCAAAAGGCTAATTTCTCCTTACCTCAAGTTCGTTTTCTCTTGCAAAAATTGAAATTAAAAATACAGGAATTCTGATACAATTATCGTATAATTTTTAGGGGCTGAATTGTTTACCCCATGTTAGGTACTTGCAAAGTATGATATAGGTTCGTTTAAGGTTGGAGTGAATCGATATCATTTAGGACTGCGTGCTTAATTTCGATCACAGATCGTTTAAGTAAATAATGTCTATAGTACAGATTTTTGGAAAATGACGCACTAAAATCCTAGCCATAACGCTTTAACGCGAAATATTTTGTAAACTCGGATTAGTAGATATACCAATAAATGTTGTTTGAATAGGAATAGTAAAACCCAAAACATTGAGTCACTTGCACTTGTGCTAGTGGGGCAAATAGCCAGAGGAAGTGGGCCGTCTTATAGCCTTCATAAGCGACAATTCAGCGAATATTTTAGCAATTACGAGCCTAGTATAAATGAGGCCTCAGTTAGTTAATGATTTATGGTAATACTTCAGATATCGTCTCACATATACCTAAGCAAACAAATAATTATTCCTTATTGTAGGTATACCGCGTCCTTATTAATTATATCTTTGTGCGATACGTGTCATCGTTGAAGACACGAAGAACTCATTTCATCCCTGATGAAGTTCATCGAATGTGAATGAAACTCCGAGTATTGTTGGACCTTTCCAACAATCAGGTACGCGTGAAAACCCGTATTCTTAAGCAAAATCAATCAAAAAAGCATTCGTTTTCCAAATAAAATTGTTTTTGTAAATTATCTCCGTTCTACGTTTGCCTCTAAAAGATCGCTTTTAGCGATAAACCCGCCAATTGTGGCGCTACTAGTAAGATTTTTTTCCATATTTAATATTTATCCATCTTACCAAAAAAGATTATACGTACCTAAAAAATTAAAAATATTTGAACAAATACTTCGGTAATTTTTTTACTACTTATTTGCTATCGCTTGGTCTTGTTTAGAAGAAACAATCAGCCGATTTTTACGCTTGATTATTTTTAGTAGTTTTGAAGGATGTTAAAATGTTTGACATTTCTAAAACAATAGTTTAAACTATGTTTAAAAATATTTTTTGTGGTAAGACTGAATGTGTATACAAAAAAGAGTTCATTAATTCATACAAATAACCGAAGTGGTCCTAATAGATCCCGAATCCTAGATTATAATAGAAAAACTACTCACCCCCGAAACGACAACTGCCGCAAATAATACGAGCACCCCCCAAACCTCCATTTTGCCAACTGACCCAATAATTAATATAATTCTCTACAAATGTACCTATATCGGCATTAGGCCCCGGATTAAATGATAATTTTATTATAAGTAAGTAGCCATGATTAATAGTATTCTACAATAATCACTGCTCATAGAGAAATCTAAAGATAAGATTATGAAGTTGGACTTTTTGGGTGAGCTAAGTCAGGGTTAACGAAGAATTTTTGGTAAAAAGATGTTTAGTACATAAAAAACCTGCCAAGTACGATTCGGAGTCGCATAACGAGAGTCCGTACAAACCTGTAGGTATAACAGTTATGGTATTTTTATTGCATAATTATTTATTTATACGTGATATATTATATGGTTTAATTAAAACAATTTTTACTTTTGTGCTATAAGACGTTGCTTCGTAAATTTCAAGATGCTGTTTTGATTCAAAAATTTGCAGCTTAAACGGCTGTACCATTTGATTGCGTTGGCTTGGAAGTTTGATTTTTTCACATCTCCAAGGGACAGTAGACCTGAGTATTTAATATGAATTTCAGCTTGATAACTTCACGCATTCCTAAGAAAAAGGGACTTGACAGGCAGATAAACGCACAACAAATTGATTCTATAAGAGTTCTGTTATTTTATATTAAGGTACGGAACCCAAAAAAAAACAATAACTATTTACAAAAATATCTATTGCCATCCAACGTGGCAATGTTGCCAGCATTTTTTCACCTTTTCTCTTAACCGATGGGCTTTTTGGTTATTGGTTAGCCGGTATTAAGCCGAGAGGGGGACACTATATTCATAGGAAGCAATAACTTTCACTATAGGACCAAATATTCGAGAAAAAAAACTGTTTCAAACATATTGTCGACGACTGATTAACTATTCTTATCGAACACCTAATTTTTTCCTTTTCCTTTTCCTCGAATACAAGTTTGAACCCATAGTGAAAGCTGTTGGTAAAGATGGGTAATGTTGACTTCCTTTTGGCACCCCCCAAATCGATAACCCTGTAGGATATAATAAATATAACTTTTTTGCAAATATTTACAATTCAAAAGATATATATATAATATAATAATAAATTATCCTGTTCACATGGTTACACGAGTATCTTAGTATAAAATCAAGTGTTCTTTAGTGACAATTCATTCAGCCTATCTTGTACTTACTTATTTAAATATCTAATCTGAATTGCAGAATAATTTCACGGTATCTTCACATGTAACATGTAATTATCTATTAATCCGCTGAAATCGCGAGTACTTACCTACTCAAGATATTAGAAATATAAGATATAATGTGAAATACTACCAGGCCTTTATTGCGGATTTATGACTACCTACAACAACAAAAAAAATTGCATTAATATTACCCACTACCAGAGGACAGCGTGCCCAGAATGCTAGCCACATTACCAGGCTGAATGGCAATGCTAAAAAAACCGGCACTCTGGTCATGTGTCGTATTTGACGCCCCGATAAGTTTTCGAAAAATAAATAAGATGAAATAAAATAAAATATGAAAATAAATTTATAAATGTTAAATTATAATATAACTGCGCCCCGGATACGCTGCGAGTTACACCTGCGGATATTTGATTATTCCACAGGAACACTGCATTTTTCCGGGATAAAAGTAGCCTGTGTCCAGGACACATGAGTATAAGCTATTCTGTTGCCAAACTTCATTCAATTCAGTTCAGTGAAGAAGAAACAAACAAACACACCGACACATACATTTTCACCCTTTCGCTCAACAATATGAGAGTGTTCGATATATAAAGCAAGTCGCATTAAAAATAAATATTAAATTATAAATTTTTTTCAAAAATAGTGTCAAGGTGATCAAAAGGATACCAAGAGGAGCCTGTGATAGCGTGGCTCGAAGTTTGGCGGAGTGCGTTGCAAAGGTTGTCTCTGAAAATACTTTGAATTCATGGGAAGCTTTTTTAACTTTTTCATATTGTATATTCCATATCCCACCAAACTCCAACCGTCGCTCACTCACCTCTGCAATAAAATTAAATACAACACAATTCACACAGCCGTGTATTTCAAATAGAGTTGAGAGTAGCCCGCACTTCTCCCATGACGTATCAAAACTTATTGAGAATAAACTTTCAGACGGAAATGTGCGTGGTGCTGCCAAACTTTTATTTTCTGAAGATTCCCTGGCAACGGATTCCGCCGAGACTTTTGGTGCTTTATGTGAAAAACACCCATCACAGTCAGCTCTCACGAATTTTCCCAGCCCGCCATCGGCAGAAATGTCTTTTCATGCCGATGTAGAATCGACCCTCAATGCTATTAAGTCGTTTCCTAATGGTTCTGCTGGTGGTTTAGACGGCATAACTCCTCAACATCTCAAATACCTGACATATCCTCTAGTGGGTGATGCTGGGCGATATCTACTTCAGGAATTGACCGCATTAGTCAATTTGATGTTGGATGGTCGAGTACCCGACGAGATAGTACCCATCCTGTACGGGGCCAATTTAGTAGCATTAAGTAAAAAAGATGGTGGTCGACCTATTGCCGTTGGCAGTGTCATTAGACGCCTTACGTCAAAATTATGCTGTCGTGCTATTCAAGGCAACTTAGCTAATAAATTTCAACCTCGACAGCTAGGTTTTGGTGTGAGGGCTGGCTGCGAAGCTGCTGTGCATGCTGCGCGTACATTTCTGGGTTCGACAGATTACGACGTTTTTATCAAAATTGATGTAAGGAATGCCTTCAATAGTTTAGATAGAGGTATTCTTCTGACAGAAATTCAAAAAGAAATACCGGAAATTTATAATTATGTGTGGCAATGTTACGGCACCCCTACAAAATTACTTTTTGGTCAAAAAGAAATAGCATCGTGTGTCGGATGCCAACAAGGAAATCCACTCGGTCCTGCAATTTTCAGTTTAGGCATAAATAGTATATCAGGACTAAATTCGAATTTCAACGTGTGGTACCTTGATGATGGCTCTCCCGGCGGCAATGCATCTGTTGTCTTAGAGGATTTAAAATCGATCATACAGCTATTTAGCACAATCGGTTTGACTCTAAATTTTAGTAAATGTGAAATTTTCTTTCCGGACCACATTAACGATCAAGACCGTGTAACATACACGGTCTTCTTGATAAATTTAACACACTGTGTCCAGATATTTCTTTAAAGGATAAATCATCATTAACATTGTTAGGTGCCCCTTTATTTTTGGATTCAATAACATCCACTACGGATTTGGTAGATTCTACTTTAAAAAACACTGTTACCAAAATTCTGAATCTTGCTTTTGACGACCGCTCATGGGCACAAGCAACTCTTCCCATTTCTTTTGGTGGTTTGGGCATATGCACCACGTCGAGTGTGGCACTCCCAGCTTTTTTGGTTTCAACTCATGGCTCGCAACACCTCATCGGAAACATTCTCAATTTACCAATTGCCGTTGTTCGTGTTGCTTGTCAGGTTGAGGCCTTGGCTGCTTGGAGTGCTTCATGTCCTGATGCCAGTGCCCCTACTGAAACGGAAAAGCAAAGTCTGTGGGATACCCCTTTGTTAAAAATTACCCATTCGGCCCTTTTAGATGGAATTTCAGATGTTTCGGATCGAGCACGCCTTTTGGCACTTTCGGAATCAGAATCCGGCTACTGACTTCATGCGTTACCTTCCGACAATTTAGGTGGGTACCTAAATTGTTGGAAGGTCAATTGGGGTCGAGAAGGGTTTCTCGACCCCAGTTGTCTTCGGTATAAAACTATGCGAGCCTCATCGCCGCCAATGCGGCCGGGTCGTGGACAAGCTTGGACGACACGGGCTTTCTTGCGTGAAGAGTGCCGGTCGGATCTATCGACATTGGGCTATTAATGATTTAGTCCACCGGGCACTCTCCACAGCATCCGTACCCTCAGCACTGGAGCCGTGCGGTTTGTCGAGGGACGACGGAAAGCGGCCAGACGGTGCCACTTTAGTACCGTGGTGTCTCGGGAGAACCTTAGTTTGGGACGCCACGTGTGTGGACACGCTCGCGCCGTCGCATGTCGCCAATTCCGCTCTTAGTGCTGGGGCCGCGGCAGAACAGGCACAATTTTTAAAAAAGCGCAAATATTCAAACATTTGCGCAAATCACGAGTTCATTGCTCTGGCTGTAGAATGTGGCCATGGTCGTCCGAAATGAAATTTTTTATAAAGAATTATCTTTGAGACTTGTCCTCGCCTCGGGAGATCCCAGTGTGTGGCTGGCACTTACTTTGCTCAAAAGTTAAGTTTGATTATTCAGCGAGGTAACGCTGCCAGCATCCTGGGAACATTGCCACAAGGCAGTGAGTTGGATGGGGTTTTTTAATTTAAGTGTTTAGGTAAATTTTTATATTTATGCTTCTGTTACTAAAGTGTTTTCTCTATAGTTGTAATATATGTTAAAATATTATTGTAAAATAGTCGCATTTGACTAGTTCTTGTGTCCTTTTGGGCCTTTTCTTTAGTCTGATAGAAACAAAGCGATCACGGGCCATTAGTTTTGCCGTCACACATATAGGAATATGAGATACATAATCCATACATCCATCCATCAATGTAGCCGGCTGTTGAAGATCCAGGGCGAGCTTAATAGCCAAGTTCAAATGTTTTTGAATGAAATCTCGGCATCGTTGATTAAAATATGCTTTACATAAATTCAGTAATTTATTTACTGTCCACCTGTAAAGCTTATTACTCTGTATTTATAGAAAGGCCACCAGGATCGACGGATCTAATAAGCTACCTGTATTGAAAGAAAGAAAAACTTGTAACCAAAGTCCCGACTCCCATTCAAACACTGACTGCAAACATACGAGCGCGATCCTTCTCTCTTCTAGATACCTGTACTAGCGTCAAGTATCTTTCTAGATACTTGACGCTAGTACACGTATCTAGAAGAGATTTCCGTCCTAGTTCTCAGATCGGTCGATCCCAGAGCCTCAGACAAGATTGGGACGATCGGTATTTGGGCAAACAAGCCTCCAGGCATTCTTGTACATACAAGAATTAGTAGTAGCTAATTCTTGTAAAGCCAAGAATGATACATTAGACTGGCCTAAAGAGTTTGCGAGGATTTTTCCTAGGTACCAAATTATTCGTACCATGTAAAGAAGCCAAGAAATCTGACAATCATATCAAAATTTAAAACTGTAATCAATGTGTCCTTTATTGTTTTCCAGACTCTCAAGGAGCTCACTGTGCTGCCATAACACTGTGTGGATCACTTCATTATACTTAAATTATGAACGAAAAGACAAAACTTAATAATAGATAACGACATATGGGCGTTACTATGTGCAATAGGCCAGACGCTATCATGAAAATTTAAATTTTTACCTCAACGAAAGGAGAAATATAGACTGAAAATAGTTGAGTACCAAGTAGGCAACACTAAATGGACGCTGTAAGTCAAAGAGGTTCTCAATTTATAGGAATTTTTTTTACGTAAATAATACCTAGACCGATGTGGCATAAAAATACTACTACTACTTAATTAATATACTTAATCAATTAATACTTTCTATTTGCTTACACATACATTTTATAGAAATCAGTCTAGTAGTTCGGTTACTAAATCCAAATAGCTGAAAGAATTTCTTGAGGCTTTTCTTCACTTTTTTATAATCACACAAGATTCATATTTTTAGGGTTCCGTTCCGTTCAAACGGAAAAATCGAATCCCTTCTAGGATCACATTTATGTCCGTCTGTCTGTCAGGATCCTTTTTCTCGGGAACACGTAGAGTTATCAAGCTGAAATTCATATAAAATACTCAGGTCTACCGTCCCTCAGAGCTGTGAAAGAATAAAACTTATAACCCAACACAATCAAAAAATACAGCTGTTTATGCTGCAGATTTTCGACACTCGCACGGGAGTCAACACTTACAGGATACTCGGAATCTCGAAATTTGGTACGAAGTAACGTCTTTTTTTTCGGATTGAGAGTTAGTCCCACAGCGAAAGTTGTTCCTCAAGATTAGAACAATGACCCCAATTAAACTTCTATCGGATAACTTTGTTTACATTATTAATACTTGTCCTACATGGACAGTAAAGCTGTAGCGCTGCTACGCTATTGCTATGGACCGTAGACACGCTACGAGCAACCTTAAGAGGATCACCGACCCTTCACTGTTTTAGTGTTTCTGATAAAAATTTTGTTTAGGGGCGTACCTCTTTTCAAATACAAATACAAATATTTTTTATTTTGTCTTTAAATTGTTATACAGAAATTATATGAATCCATAGGCTCCAGAACTAGTCATATGACTGTGTCTCAGGAGCCAGTGGTTTCTCCCAATTCAGTATTTACTATACGTATGTATCTTTAATTATATATAGCTAGCACAAATGTTGGGCTCGAAATGAATTTAGAGAAAACCAAAGTAATGTCTAATAACCGTGAGATCCCCATACCTGTAAATGGTACCCCACTAGAGTATGTCAAAGAGTACGTGTACTTAGGAAAAAGGATCTCGTTCGATAACAATAGAGGAGTGGAAGAGGTGGACAGAAACTCTTCTGTCCACCTCTTCCACTCAGTTGGAGAAAGTTCTGGGCCCACAAGGAAATACTTAAATCACATCTTCCAATGGCTACAAAAAGAATAGTTTTGGACTCTGATATACTTCCTTGCCTCACATATGGCTGCCAAACCTGGACATTTGATACCACAACTCGGAAAAAGATTCAGACAACACAAAGAAAAATGGAGAGAAGTTGTCTGGGCATCAAACTAAAAGACAGGGTCAGATGTACCGATATCCGAACCAAGACGAAGGTGACAGATGCCTTGTCTTTCTCGTTGAAAAGAAAGTGGCAGTGGGCAGGTCACGTGGCCAGATACAGAGACGATAGGTGGACCCTAAGGACTATGAGATGGAAGGGCCCACCAGGGACAAGAGCGAGAGGCCGACCGCATGCGAAATGGGTCAACGAAATAGTAGAGACGGCAGGCAAAGATTGGCTCAGCGTAGCAAAGGACAAAGATAAGTGGTTTTCTTTGGAGGAGGCTTTTACCCAAAGGGGGTCCATACAAAAATAACGAATAATTTCTTTTTTTAAATTGTCACCAATATATTAATTTAAATGGCTTGTGTTTATATATGTAATTTACTTTGTATGGAATTAAATAAAGCTTATTTATTATTATTATTATGTATCTTTAATTTAGAATCATAACTAAGAGACTATTACACAATTTTTATAGAAATAAAGAACAAAAGAAAAAGAAAACAATTACACATCAAATATTTTTAACCAAACCAATATCCGTATCCTCAAATAACTCAAATAATTCTTGTCAGTTTGCGTATATTGTGCAGGAATGTATTTGCGAGAAAAATAATATTTATTCTGTGTATATCTGTTCATCTGATAATTGTAGTAAAGGCGAATCACCTCTGCGATACTCTAACAAGTTTAGTCAGCGAACGTAGGAACAATGCGTACATAGTGTAGTAAGTAGGTAGGGTAAGTAATAAACCTAACACACAACATCAAACAATACAAACTAAAATGATATATATTTTTAAGTACATCTAAAGTAACTAATTCAAAAGTAAATGGTAGTGTTCACTCATACAGAGAATCCTTCAAGCATCTTCTCAATACCGTCATAATCAAAACTGTAGAGCCAGGACAGAATATATTTTTTAAGTTCTCTGACAGAAACCTTTTCGATGTTACTGAATGTATTAAGCCTGTTGTAGAGGTGGGTTGTAACTACTGTAAAATGTTTCTGTGCATATTTAGTTTTGACCACCGGAGCAAGACGTTCAATTACATTACTGTCTGAGGACATAGTGTTAGGAACAGCATATTTGTGATATCTTCTAATACACTCGTATATAAAGATTTTTCATACTGATAAGACAATGGCTTTCTCATAAACTTCGGTAGTGGGATGCCTATAAGGTAGGAACATGACTTTTAGAACAGCAGGTTGTGCCCGCTCTGCAGTAATAAGATGAGTTTTATCTGAGCTACCCCATACGCAAATACAATATCTTATTAGGCACTAACAAAGCGCTTTATAAGTTTGCACAACAAGTTTATGGTCTGCAACTGTACTAAGCGTTTTAAATATGTAAATTAGTTTTTGTATCCTAGAGGATAACAAATGAATGTGCTTATCCCATGTTAACTAGTCGTCTAACAATACTCCGAGATATTTGATGCACTTATCGCGAGACAAATTAGAACAAGAACAATGGGAAGAAATATAAGTGTTTCTGTTGCATGGAAATGTGTGTATTTTAATTGTAAAATCACTTTGGGGTCCTCCAGTGATTCTTTTACAAAAACACAAATATTTTGTTTTATTGGTATTGAGAGTTAACAAGTTACCTTCTAACCATCGGGTCACGTATGATAGACTAATTTCTGCTAGCTGTTTGGCTCTGGCCCAGGTTCTACCACGACAAAGTAATACAGTGTCATCAGCGAACATAAGCAGATTAGTCCCAGGCAAAGTACTACCACACAAGTTATTTATATAGATTAGGAAGAGTGTAGGCCTTAATGTGCTTCCTTGTGGAACTCCAAAACTACATTGTGCAGTATCACTTACAAAACTGTCAACCCAAACTTGCTGAGATCTACCAGTAAGGTAATCTGTAAACCATTTTAATGTTAAGCCTCTTATACCAACATTCTCCATTCTCGTCAACAATATGGGTATGGAGACAGTATCGAAAGCCTTTTGTAAATCCAAAAAGATTCCGACGCATTTTCGTCGCTTATCTATATAGTTAGTGAATAAGGATGTTAATTCTAAGACAGCATCTTCAGTCGACTTGCGCTCTCTAAACCCGTACTGATTGTTATAAAGCAAATTGTTATTTTCAAGGTACCGCATAAGTCGTTTTTTAACAAGCTTTTCTAGAACTTTTGAAAGTGTCGACAATAGAGAAATAGGCCTGTAGTTTGAGGGACAACTTTTGTCACCTGACTTATAAATTGGACATACGACAGCTTGCTTAAAAGCTTTAGGGAAAACACCGGTCTCCAGACTTAAATTACATATGTGTGATATAGGCTCAGCTAAAAATAAAACAAACTTTTTTAAGATTTCCGCAGTTATCTTGTCACATCCTGGAGCACTTTGTGATTTTAAGTTAGAGATAACTGATTTTACTTCAAATGGATCAGTGGGCATAAATGACATAGAGTTTAAAGGTGGGTTAGGTTCTGCAGCGAACACAACTAAATCTTTTTCTGTTTTATTTATTTTGCAAAGGATATTATCCGCAAGTGCACCACCAATCGAGGTAAAATATGCGTTAACAGCATTGAGCTAAGTAAGTCACTCGAAGATGTTTTGGATTTTTAAAAATTACACTTCTTTTATAATATCCCAGGTATGTTTAATATTACCCTTGCTTTTATTTAGTTTATTTTTATAGTATTCACTTTTAAGATATTTAATTATTCTATTACAAATATTCCTATATTTTAAGTATCTCTCCGTTACTTTATCATCATCGTGTGACATTTTAGCCATTTTATGTAGTTTGTCTCGTTTTCTTATACATTTAACCACACCTTTTGTAATCCATGGCTTCAGCGCTTGATTTCTCTTTGATATAACTTTTACTTGCGTACTACTACTTACTAAGTTGTGTAGTTTATTAGTAAAAATGTCCGCTGCTAAATTCACATTAGTTGTCTCAAAAATATCACGCCATCTCTCATTCTTCAATGCCTCACCGATGTTTTCATAGTTGATGAAAATTTTCGTATGTTTTATTCTACTTTTCTTTATTTTAGTATTATCAAGATAAAGTAGAATAGTTGCATGATCCGTAAGTTTCTGTTAAAATACAATTGTTTTCCAAATACCACAAGTCCAGGCAAGTATTTATAATTAATCTTTATTGCAGACTCATAGATCCATAAAATACATAAAAAACAAATAAAATAAGGTGGTATAAATACATTCAAGAAAGAAAAGTTAAAAATTAAATTAGGTGGCAATAGCCAACCATTGTCGATACGTTGCAGATCTCGGTAGACGATCAGCCAAACTTCGTATGATACTATTTTTTATGCTAGTTGGTCGAGTAATACCTTGCCTGAGGCCATGTGAAGCCATCATATTAAGGTAATTTTGTGCTTTCTCTGTAGGATTACTCGCCATTATATCTATATTTATATCCCCAGTTAAGATAATGTTACGTGTAGTTATATTTTCTAAGATACTGTTAATAGAGTTTAAATAGTTTGTTGTATTTTCAAAACAATGTAGACGATATATACATAAGATTGTAAAATCGGGCGCAAAATTTATTAAAAGACAATTACCTTCGTCACAATCGTTTATGTGAAATAGCATATAGTTCTTCTCTAACGTAAGCAACGACACCGTCATTCTGATTAATATAGTTTTGTGTCCAAAACATGTTATAACCACTTAAGCTAGGTGGCTGATTTTGACTACTTGTCCAGCATTCGGTTAGAACAAATACGTCAACTGTAATATCAATACTAGACGCGTAAGCAACTAAGAAGTCAAAATTCTTGTTAATGCTACGTATATGAACTGTTAAAACACTTAGTGAACGTTCATTGTCAGCTCGGCAATTTAGTATCCTTTGGCAACCGTTACAATCATTTAGTAAGAAACAATCCACACTAGCAGAATTGTCTACTTCTGAAGTAATGAAAGTATTGTCATCCATTATTGATATCATAAGTAATAGTGCGAACAGAAAATGTCAAAACAATTTTCAAAGTATGTTTTGAGATGCATTTGAGCCATGTACTGCTAAGAACCGACTTATTAACATTAACTATAAAAGAAAATTTAAAATATATTCTAAGTAAATTATAGTGTGTTTTGTGTGTACGCATAAAAAAATACATAAAATGAAGATACATGTTTTGCAAATGTTTAGATTAGGCAAAAGTAGTCATTTTGTTTTCAAATTTGCAAAGTCTTTCTCGTTGTTAATTTTAACTAGTGGTGCTCCATCTTTTCGTATCAAATAAATTCTTCCACGAGATGCCCAGCAGTATCTGTAATCATTTGCCTTTGCAAACTCCCTGGCTAGGAAAAACAGCTTTTTCGTTTGCACGGTGAGACTCTCCGATATAAATATAGGTGTCACTGGTCCATGTAATTTGAGATTACTCGTGCTGAATTTACTTAACTTATACTTTTTGTTATACGCCTTCACAGTCTCAATTATCTTATCTCTCATTACAACGATTGTAAGTTCCGCCACTATAGGTTGAGCCGTTTCGTTTCTGGTATTGATGCGATAAACATCACGTACCTCAGTGGGCTGTAGAGGGACATTAAGAGCATCGCCTACATTTGTGACGATTTTAAGTAGGTCTTCCTTCGTTTCACCGGTTTTTTTAGGCATGTTACGCACCTCAACACTCGAGCTACGCAACTGTCGATCCATACTTTCGAGCTTTCACCCCCTAAATTGTAACGTATATTTTTTTATTGGCGTGAATCGATGTATTTTAGGCCTACATGTTTAATTATTTTGGAAAAGTTATTTAATTCCGCATAATAAAGGCTTTTAATAGGCATCGTCTCATCGCAAAAAAAGACTGCTTAGGTAGCTTTTTACTTTATAGTGATATAAATAAAACGGTAAAGCCTAGTAAATAATGCGTTATGTTACGTGAAAAAAAATCCACTGGAATCGGACAACATTAAAAGGTAGAAAAGAGCTATATTTTATTGTACGGACAAGTTAGCGGTCTATAGCTGTTTCGTTGTTATTTACCCTGCCTTTAGGTACCAAACGCATTAGTAGGTTATTTACACTGACAGCAATTCAACCTCACACTTCACGGGAATATAGCCTTTATTGAGAGCTAGAGCCATGAATTATCAAATGTCAGATAAATGTCAGTCTTTTTTACCGAGCTATTTTGATTGTTAAATAGTTACACCTAACCTGCATGTCCATTGTTATTTACAGTGAGGCCGCGGACGCGAGAGGGCGAATAGTTTCACCTAGAGTGTAGGCACGGAACGCACGTTTGACTTTAGATAGAAAAAAAGTATTCCACTACTTCCTCTCTGGTTGTACCTATAAAAACCTGCACTACTTTTATATCCCTAACACAAAGTCGACAGGGTGTTATAAAATAAACGTGTCAGGGTGTGTGTTGGGGCATCGTAGCTCCACAACGGATGAACTAATTTTGTTTTTTTTTGTGTTCGTGAGGTGAATGAATCGGGAGCGTTCTTAATTTAATTAGTCGATTTATTAATTGATTATATAAAGAATATATTTAGTGCTTTTCCGCCTCGTCTTGATGTCCTCACCACCGCCACACCTCACCTTATTATTTCTTTTTCTCTCAGTATTTCGCCTTAGCACAAGGCATCCTCAGGAGATGTTGACTCTTTAAGAAAAGAAGAAAAATATTTTTCTTTTGAAGAGTTAACAAAAATATTTTTCGATTTCTCACGCTAACATCAAGACGAGGCGGGAAACACTAAATATTCTTTATATACCATCTTGTTTTCAATTTATTAAATTAAGTTAATGTTAGGTTTACACCACGATTTTCTTTTTTGCGACACGTTTTTAAAATCACGCTGAAAATATCGCAAAAGAGTACGGCGCGCGCACTGCGATAAAAATCGGTGACTTTTACTCAGTTGAACCATGAATTCCGTACAAGTTGCTAGTCTTTATTTACTACTTAGGAGGATCAGAAGAATAAATCGCCAATACTGGATTCATCCTTTCATATCAGACAGAATCATCAATGGTTTATTTTATCAGAAATACCATTATCTTCGGATATATCCTAAGAAACTCTTTGGCTATTATAGAATTAATAAACGGACGGAATACGAGTAAAGAGCCGTGATTTTACAATCACAGTGTGTGCGGGTACATATAATTCCATAGGTACTTAAATTTAGTTACCCGACAATAGCGCCGCGAGCAGACGCAGCAAGTTGTGACAAATTTTTAAATCTCGGCGATTTTTTACTCACTGTCTTACTCATTTATATGCTGCATTTCTGCGATAAAATAATCGCGCGATAAAAAGTCGTAGTGCGCGCTAGCTCATAGTCGACATAATGTATATTCGCCAAGAAATGGTCCAAAATTTATAAAAAGCGCTCTGTGTTATAGCGAAAAAAAAACGTCTTGGAAAAAGAGAACTAAACTCTGTGATTTTTTATAAATTATTTGTTTTTGTATTATTAATGTTTATATTGTCTTTATTATTTGTATTTTTATTGCTTCAATGTGAACTAATCATTATATATAATGTAGCAACTTGCTGAAATATATTTACTGATATGCTTTATCAAACTAATATTATACAGGAGAAAGTTTGTATGTGTATGTTCGTTTCTTCCTCCATCACGCACAGACGGCTTGACGGATTTGAACGAAATTTGGCACGAAGATAGCAACACTTCTTATTGTCCCGGAAAATTAAAGTGTTCCCATGGGATGACCAAATATCTACGAGAGAGAAATTTAATCATAATCATTTATTGCATAACTGTACAGAAATTGGTCTTAATGTAGAATTCTTATCGTTTCAACAGTATTGTCCTTGCGAACATACAATAATTTTAGTATACTATTTACTTAAATCTAACATGCAAATTATGCAAATGTCCAGATAAAATAACATATACAAATTACACCTTTACATTACAACTACTTTATTTTGCAGAAATTCTTTAACCGAATACTCATAGTACAGTTTCCCCAGAATATAATCCCGTATTTTAATGTAGACGTAACGTACGCATGATATGATGTGAGTACTGCAGGTTGGTTTACGACTTTGATTAGCATGTACAAGGCATACGAGTAACTGCGTTTCGGCATGTTTACTCCAGTTTAGATCCGAGTCAACATATAAACCCAAAAATTTTGTAACTGGAATGTCCTCAATTTCATTATCGTCGTAAATAATTTTCGATGTCAATTTTTATATTTGTAAAATGTCATTAAATTCGTTTTTTTCAAGATTAATTAATAGATTATTACATTTTAACCAGTCAATCACATTATTCAAAGTCATAATAATTCCAGGTTCAATGGATTTACTTCTATCTCCAGTAAAAACAATTGTGCTGTCATCAGCAAATAATATTATAGGGTGGTGAATGCTTTGGGGCCAGTCGTTTATATAAGTAATGAAAAGTAAAGGTCCAAGGACACTCCCCTGTGGAACTCCAAATGTAACGCGGCTCGTACGCGATGAATACTTTACTACAGTTCTGGAATTGGGACATATCATATTTGAGTTTGTTGAAAACGATCACTAAAGTAAGATTTAATCAAGTTTAAAACGTTTCCTCTTACTCCGTACGCTTCCAGCTTATTGACAAAAATTTCATGATTGACGTAGTCAAACGCTTTAGTAAGGTCCATATACATCGCAAATACTGGCAGTTTTCTATCACGCCCACTTATAACTTTTTTAAGAAAATTATAAATGGCAAGGTTAATAGATTTATTTTTTCGGAAACCAAGCTGTTCTTCAACAAGAATTTTATATTTTTCCATATACGAATAAACTTTTCAAATACCTTTGAGAAAACTGGAACCAATGCTACTGGTCTATAGTTATTCAAATTGTTTCTATCTTGTTCCTTAAAAAGTGGCTTTACGATTGTTAATTTTAATTTGTGTGGAACTATACAAATATATAGAAAACTGGAACCAATGCTACTGGTCTATAGTTATTCAAATTGTTTCTATCTTGTTCCTTAAAAAGTGGCTTTACGATTGTTAATTTTAATTTGTGTGGAACTATACAAATATATAGAAAACTGGAACCAATGCTACTGGTCTATAGTTATTCAAATTGTTTCTATCTTGTTCCTTAAAAAGTGGCTTTACGATTGTTAATTTTAATTTGTGTGGAACTATACAAATATATAGAAAACTGGAACCAATGCTACTGGTCTATAGTTATTCAAATTGTTTCTATCTTGTTCCTTAAAAAGTGGCTTTACGATTGTTAATTTTAATTTGTGTGGAACTATACAAATATATAGAAAACTGGAACCAATGCTACTGGTCTATAGTTATTCAAATTGTTTCTATCTTGTTCCTTAAAAAGTGGCTTTACGATTGTTAATTTTAATTTGTGTGGAACTATACAAATATATAGAAAACTGGAACCAATGCTACTGGTCTATAGTTATTCAAATTGTTTCTATCTTGTTCCTTAAAAAGTGGCTTTACGATTGTTAATTTTAATTTGTGTGGAACTATACAAATATATATATAAACTATACCACAGGTTATACAAAGATTATTAATGTAACTCAATACTGTGGATATAATGAGGGCGACGTCTTTTATTACCTTAGTCGTTATATGGTCATAGCCTGTACTCTGAGTATTTTTAGTAAATATATGATTTTTAAAATCTCTTCCGGAGTCGATGGAGACATAAATATTGAGTTTGGTTGTTTTTTTTTAACAGGTATGCTATTTTTATTAATGAGATTAGAAAAGGCGACTTGATTGATATAAAAGTCATTGAATGCCTGCGCAATATCGTTTGGATTATTCAATATTTGATCGTTACATTTGATCTGTGTGATATTGGAATTAGGGGGCTTTTGGACAAAAAAAAATTTATGATATTCCATGTAGCCTTAGTCAATTAATTACTTTAAGAGAATTCGATTTAAGACAACATCATTTTTAGATAATTTTTTATTTAATACATGTATTATATCGTTCAATGTGTCTACGTCTAATATTTCAATATCTTAGTAATGCCGCTTCTTCTTCGTGGATATCATCGGCAGCACTGTCCTTAGCCCCCCATGTAGGGGTCCAGTCGAAGTTAACTCCCGTGGTCTCGCGGATGAAGTCGTGATAGAAACCAGTGCGGGTAAAACCTGGAAGCAGATGGTTGTGTAAAAGAGACAATTTATTATGCATTATTTTATTAATAAACACGTCTTTGTCTTGTTTTATCCGACAGTGATCGTCGAATACAATGTTGAGATGAGTTTATCTACACTTAAATAATTCATTCACTTACATCCAAATTTTTATATACTTAGAGGAAAGTTTTGTGTTTTTACCCGACTGCGAAAGGAAGAGGGTTATGTTTTTCGAGTGTACGTATGCATATTTCTCTGGCACGCCATAGAGCCTGAACGGCTTGTCGTATTTTTTTGTAAATAGATTCGTCTTACGGCGAATTCCAATATCCAGTCGTGACAGTGATACTGGGTACATCAAAATTAAAAAATAATAATTAAGGATGATACACAGATTTAAAGATTTAGCTGTCGGGGTTTTACCGACGTCGCTTCTAACCACATTGTCATGTTGTATGTACCTAACGAATAAACTTAAAAATACTAGATCGATTTCAAAGACTATTATTTGATTTTCAAATATATTATAATACCGAGTAACATAGGCTATATTAATTACTAGAAAAAATTTGAGATGCTTAGAAATCCTTACAAAAACCAAACCAAATAACAATTTATTGATGATAGAATAAGAATGTGTCCACCCGCTCGAAGCTGGGACGGCCCGCTAGTTAGGTAAATATATTTCACTGTGATGACTGGGTAAATCAACCGGGTGAACAAAACGGAAAATATAGTGTCCGCATTTCAACTTGGAATCACTTGTGTAATTTGTGGCGGCAAAATTATCAGGATCACTTTCATTTCTTTTTCATATCTTTCATGCTTCACCATGTTCACCTAAATATAATAACCTAGGTGAATATGGGCGACTCTTAATGTCCTTTAATATGCTCGTCCAACTACCTTGTCTAGCCGTTGTTCGATAAGCCAAACCTCACGTTCCCCTAGCCTATGACCCTAATTCTGTCAGTCACACTGACTAAACTAAATGTTTTATTAACTAAATTATATCCATACATTTCTTACTTTTGAAACAAAAAGAGGAGACAATTTTAGAACTGTCAAATTACCCGAATCGAGGTCAGTATCATTGTTATAATTAATTCCAACCTTACACGAGTAAACAGGAATTATCCCACCACCCACCAGTGAGTGCACGGTAGCGAGCCATATCATATAGGATTACAGTAAGAAGAGTTACCTCCAGGGAAACCAACGTGGCAGCCCCAGGACGCCACGAAGGACCCCACTCCTAGCTGCGTGGGGACTCCATCGGCCTCCACGGTCACGAGAGGTACTCCGCTGTCACCCTGCAATATAACACACAGTAACATAAAGCCTTTTAATTTATTTTTACCCGACTGCCAAAGAAGGAGGGTTATGTTTTTCGAGTGTATGTACGAGTATGTTTATTTCTTTGGCACCTAGAGCACTTGTAGTATTTTTATGTGAATGTTGTTAATAATTCGTCTTCATTTATTATTCTAATTAAAAAAGAAAGAAATTAAGGATGATACACTGATTTAATGATATAGCAGTCTGGTTTTTTCGAACTCGCTTCTTTTCGAGTATATGTTTGTTTCTTTATGTAAGTATGTATGTCTATCTTAGATTCATGCATGTATGCACCGCTGTGTTTTTTCTCATGTGAATATTATAAGCAGGGACTGTTATCTATAAATGAAAAATATCGATGCTTTCGATAAAATATCGATATCAATATACGCCTTAAAATATCGATATACATAAAAAATATATAATTATAATGGTATCGGTAATCCATACCGATATGCCGCGCACGCGCGGCGTTGCCAGATATCTCCACTAAGCCCAAAGTGGCAACTTCGCACGCTATACCACCGCGCACAGCGGCCGCGGGGCCCACAGGCGGCGCGTGCCACGGCGCGCGGTTAGCGGGCAGAAGGAGTTTATCGATAATATACCGGTATTTATGTATTGATTCCAATTAAATAAATACACATTAAAGTATAGATATTAATGTATTGAAAGAATATATCAGTATTCATACCGATAAAGAGATACCCCATTACCAATATGCTTATCGGTATTTTGATATCGATACCAAAATTATATTGATATTACAGGCCCTGATTATAAGTATCTCTTCAATTACTTCATGCTTAAACGGTGAAGGAAATCATTGTGAAAAAACCTGTTGCCGGTGAAGGTTTCGAAAATAAGTTAAACCACAACCCGCAACTTGGCCAACGTAAAAGATTATTGCCTACACCCCCTTCACACTGGAGACCTGAACCCAGTAGTGGGAAGTTATGGGTTGAAATGTACTATGTCTAAAACTTTTTGTTACCCTTTACAACCTAAACCAGTAGACTATTTTGGGATTTGCAAGGTGTCATTAGATTTGTATACTAGTAGCATCTTGCGGTTCAAAGTGGTGTCAAATTTTGAAGTCGGTTGTTTTTAAACAATTGCACTTTATTGTAAACATGTTTAAGTTTAATTAGTTTTATCAAATACGAAATAGGTTTATTCTTTATGAAAGCGTGCCCCAATTCACGTCGTCACCCTCATACTCAAAATGCTCTGGCTAGTAAAGTTGTGGAATAAATTGCTTACACCCTAAAGCTGCTGGGAAAAGGTGATCGAAATCTTATTCACACACAAATTTATTTTTATAAACACCCCCAGACCCAATAGCTCCCATACAAAAAGCCTCTTACAACAGGCAGGACCACAGAAGAGAATAACAAACCTGTGGGCACCTTATTCCAAGACCTTAATTCTGGATAAAGGTAGTTAGGAAATACATACAGAACAGATGCCTTGGCTGGTGACATTGAAGGGTCCAGCGCAGATGGTGGTTGGCTGTACTAGCCAGTTGGAGTTGTGCATGAGGAGGCATTGCAGCTGGGATACTCCCGTCAGATGCACCCAGTTTAGGTTCTCGACTGTTGGTCCTGGTAAAAAGGATGTATGATTGAAATAGCTTTGTTATTTAATGTCTGTTATTGTGCCGATTTTGCTACTTTTTTACCCATGGCGATAGACATGCAAAGCGTTGTTAACTGGGGTGAATCTGATCGGACTATCGTATAGGGCAAGTATATGGATATGACCATAAAAAAGGCCTTGAGTTTGTTGACGTCAACTTATGTGAAAGTTATTTTTTTTTAAATGCTTGCTATCAATATTTACAGTAAAATTTGTCTGGATTACTTCTGAGAGGGTGTTTAACCCCAAAGAATAAGAAAAGTCTAAATGCGGCTAATTTGGATTGGTGATATTGAATTGGCGAACCTAAATATTACTAATCGGATGATTTTTGGGCTAAGATTATTACCCAGTAGGTCAGATCGAAAACGACGTCTCGGCAGACCAAGAAAGCGTTGGAGAGATGAGCTGGGCAAATATAACAAAAACTGGTCCACTACAGCCCTAGAAAGAGACAAATGGAAGGAGGGTAGGGAAGCCTTTGCTCAACGATTCGACTTAATGAGCTCATATTTATAATAATAATGATTATAAGCCCATCAATATATTTATTATTAAAACGCAGGGGCGACTTTGTGGCGAGCCGTCGGTGTGTGGCGATACCGCGTACCCCGATGCCGTGGGGGCCAAACGACCTCCTGCAGGGGGCAGGAGGAATTAATTGGCCGTCTAGGGTGGAGAACGCAAGAGCTAAGAACCTAAGCTCCAGGATGGAAGTGTTAAAGGGCATATCACCGCTAGTAGCTCATAGTGAACGCGCAGTACACCTATATGTACCCTTGTAGCCGCCCACACCAACGTTGCCCCTCCAGCGTCGTCATGCAGCGGCCTTTAGCGGGGGCCCGTTTAGTGGGTGGCAAGTCACCACCCGCCGCTATATTTTGATAACAGGCAGAATTGGCGGGTCCCGTACTTCTTCCCATAGTCCAGATCTCAATCATCAACAATTCATCAAAATAGCTTAGATCTATTTTCATACCTCTTCTTACAATTGTTTATTTTGCCATGATCGCCGTTTCTATAGTTTTGTATAACATAATATAACATTGAAAAAGGCCTCTCAATATTGGCTACGGCTCCACTGATGGCTTAATAAAGGTCCGGCCCAGAGCCGTGTTTGGAAATCAGCGATTATTAACAAGTGTGTCTTCGAATTTCAAATGATCAAAATTATTTTATCCTCTGCTCAAGCTAAAGTTAAGTATTCAGGTTCTAGGTCAGCTGAATCGTAAAGAGCGTACCATCAGTCCAGGTGGTGCCCCAGCCGCTGGTGGTCATCACTACTCCCGTGTAGTCTCGGCTGCGGTGCGCGGATGGCTGCAGGCGGATCGCGCCAACGAATGCTGCAATCACATCACCAAAATTAGTATGGAAACCAGCAGTCCGATCCACTATGCGTTTCCGAAAGAATTGAAAATTTTGCAATACGAATAACACCAAACCTATTGCGCATTGCTTTTAGAGACTTAAATCGTCGAATATCAGAGATTCATGTTGCTTTGTGTACAAACGGCCAAACTAAACCAGATTTTAAGCGACGGACGATAAGGACTTGATAGAGCATGCGTGAATAGAAAAAAAACAATTTACCCGCGACTTGCAGAGAACAAGATTATATCAAAAAATAAAAAAAGATGCTAGAAATAAAAGTAGATGTTGTGCGTTTCATGTGAGTCCGTGACACCTCTACCATGAACCGTGGCGTCTTGCAGTTAACTGATCTAGTTAGTTAGTTAGTTCTTTATTGCATCCAAATCTTAGTCTAGGTTTACATGAGATGCCTAAAACTAACATAAGAACCCTGCAAGAGTGTAGCAAAGTGTACTTAAATTAAACTTAAAATATTATAATTACACCTAAATTATACAAAACAAAAAAATAATACTATATATTGAAATAAATCTAATTCTAAACTTAACAACCTTTATATATTTTTTCCTTATAATAATTTAATTATTAATAGTAATAGTTTAATTTCTATATTATATCTATTAACTGTAACTATCGCTATGTAAGTATTTATTAGTAGTAAATTGTATTATGTTCATCAGGTTCATTCATAAATTCTTTAATGGAGTAATAGTATTTTTCAATGAGGTAGGATTTCAATTGTGCTCTAAATTTACTGTTGGTTTCTATATGAATTATTTTGTCAGGTAATTTATTATATATCAAAATACAGCGGTTGAGTGTACTGCTTCGAAACATCCCAAGTGTTGGTACAGGAAGGGCTAATTTTGTTTTGTGACGTATGTTTGTATTGTAGGAAAACTGACCGAGGACATTACGGCGAACAAACATAGCTACTTCAAAGATGTATATTGATGGTAACGTTAAGATTTTTTGGTTTATAAAGTGTGGTTTACAGGATTCTCTTGGTTTTATGTTATACGTATACATTTTTTCTGCGCGATTAGTAGGTCTCCGACATCAGGACTCTCACCCCACATTATTACGCCATAGCTAAGCCAGGAATGTGCGTAAGCGTAGTACGCAGTAAGAGCACAATCTTTTTTGGTGTTTTCTTTCAGTACACTTAAGCCATAAGTAAACTGTGATAGTTTTGTTTTAATACTTTCTACGTGACCTTCCCGATTCAAATGTGTGTCTATGGTTAGTAGTAGTAAATTAAATTCTGCTACTTCTTTTATATTTGTACTTTTAGT
The DNA here is from genome assembly GCA_947049295.1 of Ligdia adustata. Classification (NCBI taxonomy): domain Eukaryota; kingdom Metazoa; phylum Arthropoda; class Insecta; order Lepidoptera; family Geometridae; genus Ligdia; species Ligdia adustata. The sequence goes on from OX346234.1 coordinate 10,744,960, forward strand.
TATTGTATCTAAATTCACTGATTTTCTTTGATGAGGTTTGAATTGGATTAATTTAGTTTTGTTGTCATTTACTTCTAAGTTACGTTCTGATAGCCAAGTTTTGATGTAAGTTTCAATGACTAGAGAGGATATATTATTAGTACTTATTTCAGAATTATTAAACAGAAGAGAAATGTCATCTGCGAAAAGAATGCTGAGTGAGTTACAGATTTTAGGTAAGTCATTAATGTATATTAAAAATAATATGCATCCTAATACGCTTCCTTAAGGTAGTGACCAGAAGGTAAATATTGTTTTGGAACAAACTGGGCGGATATCGCGTGTTTTCTCATCCAAATATTCTATTCTTGTGCATTGTTCTCTGTCGGTGAGGTATGATTTGAGCCACTCGTATGCGTCTCCCCTAATGCCTACTCCATAGAGTTTCGATAGGAGGGTGGGATGTGATACTTTGTCATAAGCTTTACTTAAATCAAGAAGAAGTCCTACGGCAAATTTATTGTCACGGATACATTTATAAATTTCTTGTGTGTATTTGTATGTAGCCAGAGTTGTTGAACATTTTTTCCTAAAACCAAATTGGTTAGGGTCAAGTATACGATATTTTTCTAGGAACTTATTTAATCTATTAGCCATTGATTTTTCAAATATCTTAGAGAATGCTGGCAGTATCGCTATTGGTCTATATTGACTGGGGTCTTTAGATTTACCGCCTTTTTTTAGAATAGGCTTTATGATTGCATATTTTAATTTGCTCGGGAATGTTTTTTCGCTAAAGGATTGATTGGTTAAGTTCGTTAGTGGGGTGGTTAGTTCTATTGCGCATTTTTTATGAGTGTTGAAGGTATCATGTCAATGCCGCAACTGTGCTTATTTGGGAGATTTCTGATGATTTTAAATATTTCAAGTTCTGTTACTAGTTCTAAGAACATAGAGTTCGTAGCGGGCGATATGACTGGCCGGCCGCGAGGTTGTGCAGGCCGGGTTGTGGTGCTCTGTATTTTTGGGCTCCCAACAGAAGCGAAGTATTCATTGAAGGTGTTAGCTATTGTTGTGGACATTTTATTTGTTTGTTATTTAAATGTAATTCAATGTTTTTTGTAGATATTTTTGTTGCTTTTTGCGTTACGCGCCTAATAATGTTCCACATTTGTTTAGTTTTATTTGTTGCTTTATTCATTTCCCGTATATACACATTTTTTTGATGTTTTTATGCATTTTTTTAGTATTTTGGAGTATTTATTAAAATATTTCTTTAATATAGGACTCTTAGACTCATTTGTTAAGATTTTTAAAAGTCGTTTAGATTTGCATGATTTTTTTATACCTGCAGTTAAGTACTTATTAGTTTTATCGGTGGTTTTTATTTCAATACGTTTAAAGGAAAAATATATACGATGAGTTCTCCTATTTTATTTATAAAATTATTGTAGTTTGAGTTTATATTATTATCATCGCGAAGAATAGTCATTAATAAGAATTAGTCCAATCCAATAGCCTTAGTTCTTTTTTTAAAAATAACACACAGTTCTCATTACTTATTAGTAGTTTATTGTTATACAAAGTGACTTGTTCGTTTTGCACTTTGAGATCACAAGTAAGTATATGTTACACATCTGTGATCGGAGGTGCCTTGATTTTGTACACGTACTGAGCAATTTTTGTTATTGGAAAATACTAGATCTAAAATGGTGGCGGTCGTGGAAGTTACTCTAGTGGGATTGTGGACTAATTGGTGTAGATTGTATTCAAGCATCATTACTGTAAATTTTTTGTATTCGTTGGGGAAGCGAGTCTAGTCAATATTAAAATCTCCTGCTATTATTATGTGTTTTTTATAGTAGTGTTGTTTTAATTTAGAAAATCATAAAATGTTGACAGTTGTCTATCCGATCTATATATGCAAATAATAAGAATATTAGGTTTTAATTCTATAGCACAGCATTCTACTACGTATTCTATAGTTAAATCGCCTAAATCAGTCCTAACAGTGTACTTGGTACCTGGTGGTAACAAAATGGCGACACCTCCCCCCGGGCGTTGGCGGCGGCATAGGTTGCAGCAAATTCGTAGCCATCGATGTGATAGTAAGGGAGACGGGCTTCTGGTATCCAGGTTTCAGTAAGGCAGACAGTATTATACTTGTACTCATCTAGTACTGAATCAAGTAATTCGATCTTATTATTTAGGCTTTGGCAGTTTTGCAGTCCGAGTGTGAATTTAGTTTCGAAATGAATGTTTTTTTGTTGTGACGGAGCTATAGGTTATTGCGTACAGTTTGCTACCAACAGCAAACTGTACGCAATAACCCTATTATTGCGTACAGTTTGCTGTTGGTAGACTTGTTCGTCCTGAAGTTTAGTTGTACGTTGAGTATCTATATGGAGATTGAAACTCTGCGTAGGTGGGGTATTGTGTTCAGCTCGTAGATCAAAAGTTTCTTGTGTTTTTATGTTGGGGTATGTAGTTTCAACGTTATATCGTTCTTCTTGGTATCTTACAGGTGGCAGTGGGCTAGATGAAACAATAGGACTTGTACATGAGCTCTCCACGAGTTCTTTCCCATTTACGTATAGCTTATTGTTACGGATTACGGCATATCGTCCTTTAGTGCGTTCTGAGATCATAGTTTCTCACAACATATTTCGCTTCAATAGATAGTTTTTTTCTAAATATTCCAATATCGCAAGTCCGCTGTTTTTAAATTCATATTTACGTTGTAATAAATACCTCGACATTCGCTTACTTATGAACTCTATTTGAAGCGGTCTTTTATGGCCTCTTTTACCTATTCTAGCGATTTCTTCAATGTATCCTCACTGTTTTATATCCACTGTTTATATCACTGTTACACACTGTATCGGAAGTTTTATTATTTGTTTACATAGTTTATTCACTGAGGTTCGTATTCGATGTGTTTAATTATGTTCAAAGGCACTTTTACACTTTAATTTTTACATAATTCACGGAGCTGCATTTTGCGCTCTGTCTCGTTCTCGTCATTCGTCATTATAGACAAAAATACAAGAAAATTCAGCTTTTATAGGAACTTAATTATTATTAGGACATCGTTTCAGCCATCCGACTCTAAAATATCAAATTACCAGCATTTTATAAAAAACACAGTCACATCATGTACCTCCTCCTATTTGGAAGTCCATTAATAACTGCGTTCTTGTAAAGGAGTAAAGGCAAGCTAGGTTAGTAGCTTGCCTTTAGAGGAACGTTTGTTTTGTTTATAATATATTTGCTGTAGGTATATATTTTTCTTAGTGTGCAATAAAGATATATTGTATTAAGATAAGAGGTAAAAAAGGTACCAACCTAGCTTGTCTTTAGATTAACCTAGCTTGAATTTAGAGGAACGTTAATAGAGGTAAGTTAATGGTCTAACTTACCATCAAAGTTAAGGTCTGTATTGAATCCAATGAGCGCGATATCATGCGGCTGCGAAATCTGGTGGATGCTATCGATGTACTCCGGAGCGGTGGTGACGGAGCTGGTCTCCAGTGAGAACCTGGGTCGAGACAGGTTCACCATACCGCCCGTGATGATCAGGTACAAACGTCTGGGAATTATAGGTAAATAACTCAATGCTCAATATATTTATTGCATAATTCGATATAACATGCAGATCTTATCATAATGCAATAAGTACTTTTATTTAATTACTAGCTGTGCCCCGCGGTTTCACCCGCATAGTTCCCCATTGGATTATTGAGATAACCCAATGGCGTACTACTTCTACTACTTTTTTTGAAGTCGGTTAAAAAGTATCCTATGTCCTTCCCCGGGGTCCAATCTACCTGTGTACCAAAATTCATCCAGATGGGATTAATGGTTTTGGTGTGAAAGCGAGACAGACAGACAAACAAAGTTACTTTCGCATTTGTAATATTATATATAGGAATATTATATATATATATATATATAATATATATATATATAATATTCCTATATATATAATATATATATATATATATATATATATATATATATATATACCCATCTGGATGAATTTTGGTATATATATATATATATATTATAGTTAGGATTAATAATGAATAATATTTATACGATTAAGTCATAGTTTATTTAGTTCACGGCAAACTTCTTTAAGTAAAACTACTACATTGATTTTGTGTTTGCCGATTTATCATGAACTCAACAATCAATGTTTGCCTTTTGATTAATAATATTAGTATATCTGGCCATAGAGTTGGTACAAATCACCGGCAAATAACTTGAACGTTGGCGATGGTCTATTTGGCGCAGGGTAGGTACTCTTCGAGTAGAGGACATTCCCTTCTAGATCGCTTTTAGTTCAAGATGCAATTAATATTGAGTTTGGTAAATTAAGGGATCCTAAGGTTCTTTCTAATCTTTGCGTTCGAGAATTTGTTAGTGAAAACGGGCAATTGGTCACATACTCAGCAGTACACCTCCCGGAGCTGAGGCCCCAGCGTCTGTGGATGATGGAGCCGCCGCAGAAGTTGATGTCACCGGTGGCCCTCACTCCTCGCACGTATATCATGTACGGGAACTGGCCCTCGGAGGCCTCCCATCCTGATACGATGCGGGACTCTAGAAATCAGGTGAAGAAGATTAGCTGATCAGAGAGATAACTGAAGAAGTCATAATTATCATCTTCGTATAATTTTATTAGTTGGCCCTGGTTTCAAAACTTGTAAGCCACGCAAATAATACATTTTATTATTAATTAATTATTCTTGGAATAACCAGCAGGGTAGCAAGTCCGTTACGTTTTCTTGTCTTTACTAACCTTGCGTTTGGACCGGAGAAGCTGATTCGGCGAATGCCTGTAACATTCAATGAATATACATAGGTTACTATAACTTCGCGTTTAAACAAAGCAAACAAGTATTAAAACAAATATTTAGAGCATTCGAGACGCTTTCGTTAGATTTTGAGCTTGTGCAAAATCTTACCTACTTAAAAATTAGATTTTTTTATCGTTAAGTTCAGAAATTTCGAAACGACATTTATATACCGAAACCATAACCAAAAATTTTAAATCCAGCCGTTTATTATATTTCGCTTTGGTTATCTATGCTCCAACCCACCACCAGAGGGCAGCGTGCCCAGATTGCTAGCCGCATTACCACGCTGAATGGCAATGCTTATACGTTAGGCCAGATAAAAACCAGCATTCTGGTCACGCGTCGAATCGATCAAACGCTCCGATAAGTTTTGGAAAATAAGATGAGCTCCCGGTCCCCACCCACGGCTTTAGTCTCGACTCCAAATGTGTCAAATATATAACCTCTACCTCTCTTATATATATAACCGCTTTAATACATATAGTACAATAACATCAGAATATTCCAAAAACTATATATTTTTTTGTATATACATAGTTACTTACCGAACTTCCAGCGAGGCAAAGCACAAACACAACTGCGGCCCACATATTTGCAAAACTAATTAGAATTAATTTCATACAGTAATTATAAAGTAATAAAAAAACTTAATTTTATTATTATCTACGAGTATTAAGCAGGTATATCATAATTAAGCTTCGGTTCTATCGTATAATCTCACTAATTAACTTATCAGTAAATATTTTTCTTGCAGATTAGCTGCTGACATAGACGAATTAGTTTATGGAGTATTTTTGAAAATCTTCAAAATTATATATTAGAGAGAGTGTTCCGTCCAATGAACTATTGGAATTTACCAGAGAGCTACTATTGTAACGACTTACCACAATTCTTTTTAAAAAAGTTACTTCCTTTACGGCAGGCGCCTATTTACTTCTTCAGTTGATTCGAATAAAAAATCAAATGTCTGGACCTTTTTTGATAAAATTTAAATGGTACCAATCGAGAATTATACCGTATGAAATAAAACAAGTTTTTTTATCAGTTCAACCGTGTACGGGAAATACAGGCGAATTGAATACCTCCTATTTTTCGGAACTCAGTAGAAAAAAAAAGACAACACTTTCAAATCGGCAGGCGCTTATTAAGATTTTTTAGTTATTTTGCTTTACTAACCAAACAATTTCAACCATTTTATGAAAATATTTTTATTACATGTCTAAATTTTTTTTTTCCAATCGTTCCTCTGAAAAATCTGGAACATACCTACATAAAAGAAAGATTCCCACAACTTCAGAACCTCTACCTCTTTTGAGTCGGTAACGTGTAGATTATTATATGCGCAGAAATTTAAAAAAGTAATCAACAAAGACAATTAATTCAAAATACTTTATTAAAGAAACGATTAGATAACAAAAATCAAAACTCTTACATTAAAAAAGTTAGACTCGAGATAATGTATTTTTTCACATCACAGACATTTTGAAAGAAATACCTACTATTATAGGTTAATATAACATTTTGTAGCTTTACGCATTAATAAATAAACATTGGGGCCAATGCCGTAGGTTCTTAATTAAAGTAAATAAGTCGAGAGGCCTCATTGAATGCCTTATTGAGCTGCAAAGAAAGAAAAGAAGTCAAACTTATCATGTTTTTTAGGAGTACCCGGTAGAGAATTTTATAATTGACTCTTTCTCGGTACACTAACAAAACTAAGAGTTCTTACATTATATCCATCCATTTCCCACTTATAAAAACAAAATGAGAGGCATTAGCTGGCTCATTTCTTGCTCAAAGGATTTATGTGGCTAGTTTGGGATCTGAAGACCTTTGTGTCGATGTCGTCCCATTTTTATATTTATATATATTTAATTCAGCGCGGGAATGCAGCCAGCGTTCTTGGGACTTTGCCACACGGACATCAATATTTAAACTTTTTATCATTTTTACATTTAAGGTTATTTTTAAGTTACTTTTTAGTTAGCCTGGCCGAATAGAAGCCGCTACGACGAACAGAAAACAAGGACGCAGCTCTTCAAGTCATGAGACTGAAAATTGATTAGTCATGAAGAACAATGTTAAGCGTACCGTACACAACTGATTTTATTTATACAAATTATTAGATAGATATAGGAACATTTATAGTTCTTATAAATATCGGGGGGTAAATATCACGTGATTTATGGACGACCCCAGGGGCCAATGACCCGTGATGATGAATGTGATAAAGATGGACATAATTTTAAGAACCGTCGCTGTAGTTAGTGTTACAATTAGGGTCACTTATAGGTATAATGCCTAAACTAAACATGGAAAGATAAAATTGAGAGAGTCAAAAAAATTTGGGTACAATAATAAAAAAATAAGCAATATGTCGTATACAACTAATAAACACTCGTATGCGTTATTTTTCCACTATTTATTAAATCTAAGTTTCATTGAATAGTGAACGTAAGAAATAGAAACTGCTCACGTCTGCCATCAAACATTAATAATCACGAAACTGATCCAGCCAGAGATGCAAGGAACATTTTGGAAGATTATCCGGAATAAGTACCCCATTTTAACATTCAATATGATACCAAAATAATGAAGTTTACAAACGACGCTAAGTACTTATTCAAGCAAGTTATACTATACACTCACCATACCATCTCACCACAAAAAAAAATTTGGACATGTCCATTGAGTGTCTGAAAACCAATTTTAACATTCGACGTCCAGTGTAATTATTGAAGAAGAAAAATATATACATATTTCTGACTTTTTCTAGCAAAATAATAGTTTAAACTATAAATAAATATGCTTAATATGTTTCGAAAAATATTTTGTGGTAAGACCGTATTTTGCGATGCATTATATAGACGTTTAGACTCAACACGCGAGTATGTCACTGGTAGCTCAATACACTATATGTCATACAGGTTACTTTAAACTATAGGTCACAACGGTAATAGTAAAAAATCGTAGTACATAAAGATCTGGCAAACATCTTGACCTAAGGGCGACGTGGTGGTGGAAAGCACACATAAACACACCTAAAATCTAAAAGTATAATTATAGTTTCAAATCGAAATTTTACTAGGAGATAAGAAACTCATAAGAGGTAACGAGCTATATGAATCATACATGGAAATAAAACAAGTGTCCTCTAAAGGAATCATAATCAACTGGTACATTTTCTGGTAATTGAGAACCTCATTTTTCATTGTTTGGAATTCACTAAACGAACCATTACGCGGGTGCATCATTACGCGAGTGTGACATTGACCAAAAAAACGAGATTTACTGTGACATAACGAGCCGAGTAACGTAAATATGGTCACGTCGCCATTGGCGCAAGTTGTTTGCCGATGACATCCATACTAGTAAATAAGTTCACAACAACATCCATTTCAGTTTCTAGTGACGGTTTTGTTAGATGATTATATTAGTTTACTTCCTGGACAACCGCAGCACTTTGATGTTATCGGTCCCCTCGAAGATACAATCCGTACGCGACGGGTACACGTTCTTGAGATTGCCTTCCATGTCTACCACTTTCACCTGTTGACCAAACAAAACTTAAATTATCAATCAATATTTATATAAATCAATGCCACTTTTCGTTGTAATTTTATAACTCAAGAACGCGCTCACCTATGCAAACCATAATTTCAGGCTTTGTTCGACTATTTAGTAGATGGTTAATGTGAAGTTTGCACAAAATCGGTTTAGCGGTTCTTCGTCCATCACATTTTTTGTAACAAATGAATTCAATAATTTGCGGATCATTTTGTGAATAGGGATTTTGCTGTCAAATTGAAACTTTATTCAGTATTGACAGTACAAGCATGTTTATATGTAGCGAAGCACGTACCCAGCCGCTAGTAATTTCTGTAAATGCTCACACATATTGTAAACGTGACAATGTACTTATTGGTATATTGGTTTTTAAATCCTTCTCCTTCGCAGAAAACTGAGTGACGAATCGACTTGATTTTTTGCACAAGTGTTGACAAAACATCAAGTTTCAAAGCCATATAGTTTAGGTGCGTCATAATAGCTTCGAGAAATAAGAAAAAGATTTGTTGGCGTCGGTTTCTTTTCGATTTTTCGCTGAGGCCCGGCAACGAGTACAGGTCTAAACTGTACGCTTGACGGCTTTAAGTGCCTCAAGTTTTTCTTTGACCCTGCTCATGAGTAATCACAAGTCTTGGTACGAGCGATCGAAAAATTACATGATGGGCAGAATTCAAAACTGCAACCTTCTGGGCTACACTGCCAGAAGTCTTGACCATTCGGCCACCGTCGATACACTGCTTTAATATAGGGTTACATAGTGGAAAGCTTCTTACCTGCACATCTATGTATAACATTTTATTTACATTAATCTATTTCTAGTGGTAAGTGTTATTGTATTGATTTTGTATGAAAAAACAAATAATATCTGATGTAATAATACCTGGTGTACAGTGAGAGTATGGAAGCCGTCCACTCTGTCTCCGATGCCCAGCAACAGACACTCCTGCAGCAGCTTGTCCATCACAGTCTTGCACGCTCCCAGCGAGGAGTGGGACGTTACTTCAACTAGCATCGACTTGCTCTCCACTGACATCTGTGGACAAAACAACATTATCAAGGCATTTGAAACTAATGATCATGTGGGAACCTTTTCTGAAGCACTAAATTCAAAGGGTGTTTTATTTTTTAATTTTGTCGTCTGATTTGTCGAATGCTGGACTAAATTGAAAATAATTTTATTTTTGTGTCAAAGGATTATATCCTTTACTTCTCAAGTGGTCCGTAAGTAAAGTGAAAATATTTTTATTCTAAATTAATTTATATGCAATATTTTAAATTTGGTTAGTTAATTAAAGATTAATAATAGTCCCTAACATATTTATGGTATCATGTACACTTTCCTGACCGGAGGTCCATATATTTTTGAAATTTAGACGTATACCTATATTTGACCCAATAAATAAAATAAAAAGTGTACTCGCTTCACATTTACATCTCTAACCAGAGGACATATCACCCTGACCTGAATCTGTAACCATACCTGTAACCATGTCTTTATATATCTTTTCATAAAACTATCAAAAATGTCTTTGGGAAATGAAAAGCTACTTTATTTTATATTAAAATCCGTTTAGTTTTATTTAATATTAACGTTTGAATCAAATTTCAGAAATTATATAGAAATACAACTTACATAAATAGGTAAGCATGTAAACTAAATTATCCATTCTGCCTCAGTCCCAGAGCAAAGGTGCCCATAACACTGGCGGCATTACCGCGCTGTATAGCTATGGCCAACCTTTGAACCAAGAAAGAGCCAGAATGGGAGTCACCTCCTCTTTCTCTGATTCTACGGCCTATACCTTGCATCAACAGCTTAGCTTACCTTAGCTTTATTTTATTATGTTATACTACATAATTTATTTTTGTTGTAATTATTTTAATATGTTAATCATTAATTTTTAAATTACATGTTCATTATCATTCTTATTGACGTTTCTCTTTTCTGTTTTTGCACCATCATTTTAATTTAATATTCCATTACTATAAAGGTTGTCTGGAAGAGATCGATCTTTAGCGATAAGACTGGTTTTTGTGGTAAAAATAAAGTATTCTTGTAATGTATTGAATATTTGAAATTGTAGTGCCTAATCCATGGTTAGTAGATAACATGCAGTAGGGTAAGACTGTGATTACATGGACCCAAATCCCACCAAATGGTTTGCAAGCACAAAAAGCTGGACTCACCTTTGTAATGTCGGAATTGGTGATGGGTGGGAAGCTGATAACCTTCCCGCTCGAGTCTTGCAGACATGGGTACAGGGGCTTGCCTTCCAACAGATACAGGTACCTAGAATCATCAACACCACTATGAGCTTGACGGCATTTTAACTTCTGCAGTTATCTATATACATGAAAGTCCTGAGTTACCGACTGTCAGGACACAATTAATGCAAATCCTAAACTATTGAACCTAGAGACATGAAATTTGGAGGGTGTATTCATTATAGGGTGTATAGAGGTGTATTAAGAAAGGATTATAGGAGATATGGTACAAAAATACTAAATAAACTACAACAAAATTTGCAATTTCATTACTTAATAGACCACTTAAAATCTTTTTTTTACCTAGGCATTTGATCACAAGTTCGCACGACCATGGAAGTCTACGATACACAACCAGACAAAAGCGAAAATTGTAATATTATCAGTGAGCATTAGCCATAGAAAATAAACTGTGTACAAACTTATGAATCCCTGAGTAGACATTCCTCTTCTTCTCCTTCCTCAGGGCCTCGGCCTCAGCCGTCAGCTGTTGCACGAGCAGTTCCCCTGAGCATGGTTTCAGTCGAGACAGCGGAGTCAGCTTTAATGCTGCGGGAGGCTTTGCTGTGTATGTTAGGTCACCTGGATGGGGGAAGAGAACCAATATGACATAGTTTCTATGTAAAAATTTTTGCTGTTCACATTTAGACGAGGATATTAAAAGAATGAAACTGTTTAAATTTATTCTCGTGTAAGACAACTAATATCGTGTTGTATAGAACTAATTAAATGTCCTGCTTTGCACAAATATTTTACTAATTTAAAGACAAGGAGAAAACCCTGCAATAAAGTATTTAGATACACATGATAGTAATGGAAACATTAGAGTTATATTCAAATAACTTTTTAAGGGATACCTGAAATGGGGTTACTCTTAACTAATGGAAATTAAATCAGTTATGATAGAAAAAGTATGGTAAAATTTAAAATTAAAAAATAAGAAATAATAAAATAATTAAGAGATGTAAGCAATTTACACAAATAATTCATATTTTGTAATTAGTGACACTATTACAAAACTATACTGGCGATGTTGACCTTTGTTGTTATGACATATGAACTAATGATGCTAAAAAGGTCTAAAAAAGATAAAATTTAATAGTCACATACATACCTGGTGCAATCTTCTCTAAGTCATGAGTCGCTATAGTCGCTGTGTTCCTCTTATCACAGACCGTGTCATGTAATTTGGTTTGCATCTGTATAAACTTCTTGAATAATGCATCATCGAAATTCAAATCCTTCACAATACAACATAGAATATACGGACGGACATTCGCTACTTGCTGCTCCATGATTTTGATTCTTATTACATCATCATCTACGTGGAATACTTTTAAAGCGTGACATAGCTGTTCTTCTACATTTTCCATAGCAGGTTCTTCTTTTTTTCCTTTCTTGCCTTTACCTTTACCGGAAGACGGCTGGGTGGCGTCTTGTTTAGGGCAGTGGTCTCTGATGTAGTCTAGGATTTGTTTAGTGCGACACTGGTCAACCAGTTTCATGAATCGCTTGTCAGATAGTTTATTTCCCTTGAGATTGAATTCTGTAAGAAATATTTGGTTCAGTTATTATGCTGAATATTTGTTGTCAGGAGTTTAATATGAGTACAGTCAGTTAGTTGTCCTACAAAAGGTTTATTTGTTATAAATCATATACAGGAAAATATAGCAATGCAACAACTAAAACTTAATAAGTTTGCATATTTTTAGTTATTTGTAAACCACAAGTAATTTTGATTTCTATTTCCTTGTCCTATTGTACATGAACTGGTTTTCATTGATTATGTTTGGAAAAAGATATATTTAAACATTGTAACATTGTATATTTTATTAGAAAGCAGTTAAGTGACATATTTTTTAATAAATTTAGTTATCAGTAGGTATAAACTGTTCTGATGACTATTCCTTTCTTTTTTTCTGTTTTTAACTAGTGTTGACCACTTTGTATGTAAATGCATAACTTTATATTATTTGTTCTTATTAACTTGTTTTGTATATAGCTACGTATTTAACTTTAGCGTTCTAATTACCTAGAACAAAATTTACAATAATAGCTAGTGCAACCTATTGCACCATATTGTTGGCGGAATAGTGAAGAAATTGTGATGCAATAAGAAGAAAAACATTTCAGAATGAATCATATAACTATAATTACCATTTCAACAGTATATAACAATATATAATTTACCTTTCAGTTTGGACATAGTGGCCACTTCTCCAGGAATAGTCTTAAGCTGATTGTCTCCAATGTCAAAGTTTTTCAATGAAGGCATGCTTCTAGCTACATAAGCTGGTAACACCTCAATAGCATTGCCTTTGAGATTTACGTCAGTCAGATGAGGTAAATTTGCATTTTCTACATCGATAAAAGCCTTCAACTTGTTATTAGACACATCCAAAGTGATTAGGTTCGGCATATCCCCGATTTTTGGCATTTCTTCGATGATATTGTTACTAAAGTTAATACTAGCCAACTCCTTCAAGTTAGATAAATCAGGAATAATTTTTAGCTGGTTCCGCGAGAGATCCAGCACTTTTAATTTGGTCAAAGAGGTTATGTTTACGTTCAATTCTTGGATCTTATTACCGAACAAAAGAAGCGTTTGTAAATTGACCAGACGCTTAATATCATCTGGGATGGCTTCTAAACAAGTGTCGCTAATATTTAACAGGTTTAAATTATTAATGCTGAAGATAGTTCTGTCCAAACCGTTCTCTGAAATACGTTTCGAGATTGCAGCACCCGCCAACTTGATTTCGTGCCTGTTTTCCGACTTCGCAGTCGTAACTTCGGGCCACACACTCATTGTGCTAAAATTTTAAATGTTTTTTTGGTAAAACCGATTAGAAATATCAATAAACATGGATTTTCAGGAGATAAATTACGCACGCACTAATAACGAACAAAGCTACGGAAACCGAAGAGAATATTATATACTGAAATCTGACCGTCTGACGAGAAAACTATCGAAAGAGTGATGTGCTATAATCGATTATTTAGTTGATCGTGACGCCCCTTACACACTGTACGCTCCGTCCGTCTTGGGGTAAAACCCCTTCCTACCTAGGCACAATAATCGATCACGTACCCGTGCTTTACATATACCGAATCTCATGGTAGTTCGAATCTACCATCACACTAGGGGACTGCGCACAATCAAGCGCCTGTGCTTTGCACATACCGACTCTCGTGGTAGTTCGAATCTACTATTACACTTGGGGACTGCGCACGATCCCAAGCGTGGCCAACATCACGCGCCTGTGCTTTATAGCCGTGGGTAACTCAGATCTGAACCAGTTCAAATATGCAGATCGCATCAGTTTGAGCTGTTGCGTCATGGTTTAAGTCTAGACCAAACAGATCAAAACGAGGTTCGCGGTTCAATCTGTTCACTCGCTGCACTGTCACAGATTCGATATACAAACAAAATTTGTAAAAGACTCGTCGTGATGGCGAGCCCACTCCGCAGCCGGAGTGCCTTACCGCGAATTTAAAATTCTTTAAAGTGTTGTACGAGCCATCCTAGTAAGCCGCAAGCTGTTTTGTCTTCACTATTTCGTGAAGAAATAGCTGAAGACCAACACCCGCAGTCAAGCGTTGCGGAAGGGACCACCTGCGCCACCAGAGTGACATGTGCGCCTGACGCTCCGAGGCTGGAGCACGCGGGTGATTTAACATCACCATCAAGAAGATGCCCGACGACCCAACCCCGAGCCCGTCCAAAGGCCCTTCTCAGGGCCACCCAGCACCGCCGCCACCGCTCCCGCCTTCATTCATGCTGTCTGACAGCGAAGATGTGGACCGAGAGACTCTGAAGACGCCGCCACGGACTGCGCAGACACCACCGCCGCCCATCGCATCACTCTCGCCGAAGGGGCAACACGAGCGTGATATTCTCACGCTCGCTCGGCTCATGAATGCCGAGTTGCTATCGGAGGGGATACTGCGCTGGATGGCGCTGTTCCTGCGACCCGTACCCGGCCCCAGCAACGCTGCACCCAGGCCGTTGCCGCAGCGGGAAAAGAAGACTACCTTCGCGCAAGCCGCCCAACAACGAGCGCCGCCCGCCCAAGGGAGAGTGCCGCCCGCCCAAGGGAGAGCGCCGCCCGCCCAACGGCCACCACCATCACAGGCGTCGACGTCGCGAGCCACGCCCCAAGCCCCGCCCCAAGCCCCGCCTTCGACCGACCGCAGGGCGGATGCGAACGCGGCCCCGCAGAGGAGAGAAGGCCCTCGCTACCCGCCGCTAGTGGTGGAGCGCCTTGACAACTGGCCCCATCATTTCAAGGCGCTTGCCGCGAAGCTTGGCCGACCACCCAACAGACGCCCGTACGGCCAGGGCATCCGCTTCTCACCGAGTGACGAGAACGAGTACCGGGTGGTCCAATCCTACCTGTCGGACCTCGAGAAGAGAGAAAATCTCAGCTGGTTCTCCTACTCGCTGCCAGCTGAGAGGAGCTTCAAGGTGGCTATACGAGGCCTCCCCGCAGACACAGAAGTCGAGGAAATATATGCCGCCCTCATAGAAAAAGGCTTCACGCCGGAATACGTGAAAAATATTAAAGGGAGACAGGGCCGCCCCGGCAGTATATTTCACGTCCAACTGCAGAAATAAATCGCCGGACCTCACCCCGGCGATTTACGAGCTCAATGAGCTTTTCATGATGCCGGGGATCATAGTGGAAGCCTGGAGGGGCAAGAAGAGCCCCACACGGTGCCACCGCTGCCAGAAGTTCCGCCACAGCTCTCATAATTACCATAGGCAACAGGCCTGTGTGCGCTGTGGGGAAGCACACCGAGCCCTGGAATGCCCTAGACCAAGTGAAGAGCCGCCCACCTGTGCAAAATGTGGCAGACCGCATCCCGCCAACTTCCACCAATATCCGGCGTTCAAGAGGGAAACCAGAAACCGCCGGGGGGGCATGATCGCCGAGACGGTCGCCGCACCAGTTCGAGGCCGGCGAGGCACAGCCCCTGTTGACCAACCATCAGTCCAGGAGTCGACAGCTACCACCCTGATGGCGCCAGCGAACCCACCGGGAGGCAGCGCCTCCAAGAAAAGAAGGAAGAAGAAGAAGGGGAGCCAACCCGCCACCGACAACGTGGAGGCAGGAAGGAGGAACTCCCTGGGGCAGACGACTGACGTCCTTAAGAATATCCTAGAAGAGGTCCAGTCGGGCACGGACGCGGAAACCGCTACCCTCATGGGCCTAATGAGAATTCTCAACAGCAATGGGGGGAGATCTTAAAATATGCTACTGGAACGCCCAGACGCTCACGGGGAAGAGGAAACAGCTGGAACTCTTTCTCCGTGAGCAGCAGATTGACATCATGCTAATATGCGAAACCCACCTGCAGCAGAAAGCAAAATTCAAAATGCCCAACTATCTGGTATACAGGAAAGATGAGATCTCCCCCTTTGGCATAGCATACCGAGGGTTAGCGGTCTTGGTACACCGCAGACTGGTCCACAAGCATTGCCGGACGCCAATTTCACCTCCATCCGAGCCCTAGGAGTCCTCCTGCAGACAGGAGGCCGAAACCTGAGACTACGCCATCTATAAGCCGCCAAGGGAACGAGCGAGATCCGGTCCCTACTACACGCAGAGGACGCGACAATTCTGGCCGGAGACCTGAACGCTCAGCATCCCGCTTGTAATTCCGCCAGAACCAACACCATCGGTCGCGCCCTCCATAATGACTCCGTCCAACATAACTACGAAGTCTGGGGACCGGATACCTGGACCCACTATGAGCCAAGTGGAAGAAGCGGCTCCATTATCGACTTGGCGGTGACGAGAGGGCTTAAATCGGCCCCTGAACTCCGTTTACACAGATCTGCCTTCCGACCACCGGCCTGTTCTGCTGTTGATTAAAGATACTCCCAGCAGAATAACATGCCAGCCACCCAGACGCAAAATCTGCTGGGAGACTTTCGAGAGAACGATCCAGCAGAACACCACCACAGCACCGATCACCACGGCCGAAGACATAGAAAGGGAAACTGAGAATCTCACCACAGCTATCCAGACCTCCCTCACAGCAGCTTCGCACACCTCCGCGCCTAAGGGGAGACTACCCCCCCTGCCAGCGTGGATAAGGGACCTTATCCGCGAGAAAAGGGAGACGAGGAAGCTGTGGCAGGAGACGAGATACCCTAGGCTAAAAACCAAGCTGAACGCCCTCGTCGAAAAGGTTAAGATGGCCCTGGACGAGAATGCAACCGAGAACTGGGAGGAACACATCGATAGTATCCGGATGAGCGAGCACGTCCCCTCAGTTCATCGGCTCTGCAAGAAGAATCTGAAGCCTACCCAACCACTCCTGGACAAGGACGGGCTGCTCAAGTTTGTTGCTAAGGACAGAGCCGAGATCCTGGCGGAGCACCTTGAGCAGCAATTCCAGCCAAACCCAGTACGTGACATAGAACACACCCAGATGGTAGACCGACACCTAAGGGAGTACTTCTCTGTACAGCCGACACCGGAAGAGGAGGAAACCGAAGGAGAGAAGAAGCTTTTCGTAAACCTCGTCCATGTCAGAAGACTAATCCAGAAGCTGCCCAGAAGGAAGGCGCCTGGCATGGACGGGATCACAAATGAAGCCTCGCCGGCGAGGACGCATTCTGTTACGTCGGAATGAATGTCGAACCTGGTAGCACGGACTAGTACCAAAAACAGAGTGTGTGTTAGGAGACGAGTCAGGTGTGCCGAGCGACCCCAGGGCGGCTGATACTACGGTAGTTGTAAACCGGCGTCCCTATGCACGGAATAAGACATAGTAAGTGTCTCCCGCGCTATTTTTTATCACGCATAAAAAAAGGGATCTCTCTCGAACACAAGGGACCGACGCGGACGCTGTCCAAGGTCGCGTTCGACCAGCAACTCAGTCCTTTCTAAAAAACAAGGTCTGTGGAGTCAGTTTATCGGAAGCTATAACCGCGAACAGTTCTAGTGCGAACCAAGTGCTAATCGAAGTGCTCAGTGTAGTGTGATTGTGAGTGAAAGTGTTGTGTAGTGTTTTTGTGTGACAGTTTCTGACTTTTGTGAGGAATAAATCGTCGTTGGTGTGAAATGGCATTTTTCTATTTTTATCCCGAACCCGTAGCTCGTAACAATATGAACAACTTTCAAAACAACAACTTCAATGAGCAGAACTTTCAGCAGATGGGCAGTTACGATCAGAACTTCGGGTCGAATATCGTGGAGTTAAACATTAAAAGTGAATCTCAGTTTTTCTTTTGGCTGTTGATGTGATAATCTCTTTGTCTGAGGAAGTAACCTCTTCCAATCGCTGAGATAATATTGTGACAAAATCACGCCATTTCTCATTAATTATTTGTGCTTTTGAAAGGTACACACGGATGTTGGTGGAACGTCAAGCGTGACAGTCGGTAAAATTTTACGGTTTAAAAAAAAAATTTAATTATTGGTTTGATTACTATTTATTTAACCAAAACTGCTTATTTTCCATATATTTCTGTAGATTTTAGTCCAGTTTATTTATTTAACTTAGTTTTTGGTTTGAGTTGTAATCATGGGGGTCGATCCCCCTGACCCTGGTGGTGGTTCACTGGGTTGTTCTGACTTTACTAGCCCTCCTTCTCCTGCCGCATTTACATCAGTGTCTACTTCTGAATCAAGGAGAGAGAAGAAAAAACACCGCCGTGATTGTTCGAAGCGACGACGTCAGTCGCCATCGAGTGATAGAATCAGTGGTAGAGAACGATCTCCCATTGACTCCGATGGTTATGAAAATGCAGATGATAAGTTAACAAGTGACCGCCTTACACCAACGTCATCTTTTTCAACAATATTACGTTCGTCGGCATCTATACCGTTGGGCCAGACAGTTAAGGTCAGTGGTTCCCGTGATTCTACTTCCCTTCCCCTTGCACAGAAAAGTGTTATATCACAAATATCGCGGCCTGAGTATTTGCCTTCCGATTGTGGACCATTTATTATTCATGTACAAAGAAAAGAATCTTCGCCTGCCGCTGGGACTACACTACATCCGGTAAATTTCGGTCGCTTTTTATATTCACGAATGAGGGAATTTCAGGGTGTTGTTGACGGCTCCATCAAAAGTGTCGGTCGTAATCGAATTTCGCTGTCTTTTCATTCATGTGCCACAGCCAACGATTTCTTACAGTCTGCCTCTTTAAACAAAAACGGCTATAGAGCCTTTATTCCGTCATTCAATGTGACTCGCCTGGGGCTTGTTCGGGGTATCCCAGTTGATTTGTCTCCTGAGGATATAATAAAAGAGATGACGGTTCCCAAGAGTTGTGGGCCTATTATAAAGGCACGCCGCTTAAATTTTAAGGTGGTTATTGATGGGGTGGTTTCCTGGAAACCATCGCAAACCGTTGTTCTAACTTTTGATGGGCAGGTTTTCCCCTCAAGGGTGTTCCTCTGCTACAACTCCTTCCAAGTTGAACGTTACTCCCTGCCCACTATTCAGTGTTTCAACTGCTGCCGTTATGGACATACAAAAACTTTGTGTCGGTCAAAGCCAGCCTGTTTTAAATGCTCCCAACCTCATGTTGGTGATTCATGCAACATTGAGCCAGGCAATGCAAAATGTGTATGGTGTCGTGGAAACCATTTTGCCACTAATAAGGTCTGCCCTGAAATGTCTCGGCAAATAGCCATTAAATCTACTATGTCTCAAAATGATATTTCATATGCAGAAGCTGCCAAGCTGCACCCTCTTTCGAAGCCATCTTTTGCTTCAGTCGCTTCTACGCCTATGGTTCTTGCATCTCCTTCTTCTCAATCGTCTGTTTCTAAAAACCTTGTCACGGAGCCTGTCAGGGTAAACTATAGAGGTAAATCTTCCAAGCTTGTTAGTTCGTCTCCTTTTTTTTCAGCTGGTTATGACCATCAAGCGCATGCTAAAATTATTAAAGATGATTTCTCAGGTGCTGCGCCAAATGGGTGCGCTCTTTCTAATCCGCTAAACTCTTCTAACCCGCCGTCTGTTCAGGAAATTATTTCTGAACTTGTGAAACTCCTCAGTCTTTTGTCTTCTCTCCTTAATAATAATGCTTCTTCATCTCAACCTTCACCGTCCAACGCTGCTTTTAATCTTAATTCCTTGATCTCTCTTCTCCAGAATGGATCTGTCCATTAAATTCCTTCAATGGAATAGTCACTCCTTGAATAATAAATCTTCTGAACTGATTTACTTAATAAATAAGTACGATCTTAGTGTCCTGTCTGTTTCTGAGACGTGGATTAGGCCTGGTTCTTCTTTTAAGGTTCCTGGCTTCGTTGTCGTCCGTGATGACAGATATGATGGCTATGGTGGTACTCTCCTCTATTTAAGAAATAATATTTCATTTTCTTCTATCTACGTTCCTTGTTATGATGGTTTCCAGGCAATCGCTGTGCGCGTTAAGGGATTTTCCGTCGTCTCTGTTTATATTCCTCATCCCTCCAAATTAATTTTGAGGCGGGTTATCTCAGTTTTGAGTTCTCTCCCAAAGCCTCTTCTGGTCCTCGGGGACTTCAATTGCCATCACTCCATCTGGGGCTGTGGTAAAACTGATGGCTGTGGTTCATATTTGTTAGACTCCTTAGACTCTCTGAACCTTTGTATCCTTAATGATGGCTCTCCTACGAGAAGGACCCGTCCTAATGAATTTCGTAGTGCCGTTGACTTGTCTTTGTGTTCTCCGGAGCTGGCTGCTCTTTTAACCTGGAGTGTGCTTCCATCTACGTCTGGTAGCGATCACTTTCCTATTCTCCTGAAATTCCCTCCTCGTCACTCCAAACCTGTTTCGGCTAATAATCCTCTTCTTAAATTTATTCTGTGTAATAAAGATTCTACTGGCTGGAATAAATTTTATGACCTTACTAAATCAATTTCTTCAAATTCTCCTATCATTAATTCTTCTAATCTTTCCTCATCTTCTGTTCATTTAGTTCGTTCGCTAACTGATTGTGCTAACCAATCGTTTCCATCGAAAAAACCTCTATCTAATAAGTTGCCTTCCCCTCCGTGGTGGGACAGGGAGTGTGCTGAAGCTGTCAAAGCTCGTAAGCTTGCTGAGAAAAACTTTGGTCAGTGTATGACTCAAGCAAATTTTACTGAACTAAATAGACTATCTGCTAAAGCTAAACGTTTGTTTCATTCCAAAAAGCGTGATAGTTGGAATTCATTTTGCTCTAGTTTGTGTCCGAGCTCTCCCGCATCTGTTGTTTGGATGAAAATCCGTCGTTACAGAAAATCATGGTGTCCACCTTCTCGTTGTTGCAGCCCTTCTCATTCTTGGGCTGAAGCTTTTATGGATAAACTTGCCCCACAATACTGTCCCCTCCTCTCCGAACTCCCTTCCGTGTCTGTCGCCTCATCTAATGATGCCTTGGACTTACCATTTACGTTCGTTGAATTGCAAAATATTTTAAAGTCGGTTAAAGATTCAGCTCCAGGTATAGATGGTGTTCCATACTCCTTTTTTACTAAAGCTAGTGATAGCTTGCAGGCTTATTATTTATCTTTGGTTAACGTTATTTTTGAATCTGGTATCGTGCCTGATAGTTGGAAATCCCAATATATTATTCCCATTCTCAAACCTGGGAAAGATTCGGAAGACCCTAATTCATACCGCCCTATTGCCCTTTCTTCTGTGCTCGCTAAAATTGCTGAACATCTTATTAAGAATTGTCTTGAATGGTTTCTAGAAAGTAATGGTCTCCTAGCTAAGTCTCAGTATGGTTTTAGAAAAGGCAGAAGCACTATGGATAGTCTCAGCATTTTTACTACTGATATTAGACTTGCGTTTACCCGTAATGAATCGATTGTGGCTGCTTTTCTTGATATTTCTGCTGCTTATGACAGTGTCCAACTTCCCATTCTTAAGAATAAACTTCATTTTTTAAAAGTTCCAATTAAACTGTGTAATTTTATTATGAATCTTCTCTCTGAACGTTTTATTTATCTACGTTGTTCAGATCCAGCTATTTCTCCACATAGGGTGATTTGGCGTGGACTTCCCCAGGGATCTGTTCTCAGCCCTATTCTTTATAATGTATATACCTCCGATTTAGAAAAAACGATTGGCCTTTGCCGTATTCTTCAATACGCAGATGATATTCTTTTATACACTTCTGATCATAATATTGACGTTGCTAGTAACTGCATCTCTCATTCTCTTGTTTGCCTAAATTCCTGGCTTAATCTCAATGGTTTAGACCTTTCTCCTTCTAAAAGTAATATTGTTCTTTTCTCTCGGAAGCGTGACCCCCCTGTTTTGGATATTTTATTAAATGGCGTTCGAATTCCTGTTAAGAAATCAATCAAATTTCTAGGGTTAATTCTGGATAACAAACTAAATGGCAAATTACACTGTGATTATGTAGTTGGTAGATGTGAAAAGAATCTTAATATCTTGAGATGCTTATCGGGTGTCTGGTGGGGTGCTCACCATTTTCCTTAAAACTTCTATATAATGCCATAATTAGAAGCCTTTTAGATTATGGTTCTTTTTTACTGGAACCAGCGAATAAAGAAGGATTAAGAAAATTGGACTTGATTCAATCTAAAGCTCTTCGAATTATTATGGGGGCAATGAAATCATCCCCTATTAATGCTCTTCAAGTAGAGTGTGTTGAAGCTCCCCTCCATCTCCGCCGTCAATATCTTTCAAATCGATTCTTTTTCCGCTGTGTTCAATTCTCCCTCCACCCTTTAGTTCCCAAACTCAACTTACTGTTTCGTTTCTCGCTGACTTCTCGGTTTTGGCGTAAAAAACATCCTCCTTTGCTCCTGAAGAGTTTCGCGTCTTTTAAGTCTCTAAAAGATCCTGTTGTCCGTTCCCCTTGTTTGCCTCTTTTTTCGTCTAGTTTTGATATTGTTATTTCTCGTCCCACTATTATTTTGGATTTTGATATTTGTGCTGGTGACCCTTATGCCGATGAATATCTTCGCGATCTGTTAAAGAGAGATTGGCTTGGTTGGCATACTATTTATACGGATGCCTCGAAATTGTCTTCCCTTGGTTGTGTTGGGTGTGGAATTTTTCATTCCCAATACAATATTGTGCAGAAAGTTAAATTTCCCCCTGAAACCTCTGTGTTTTCGGGTGAGTGCTGGGCGATTCTTGAAGCTATCAGGTATGTCCTTCTTTTCAAATTACGTCGTTGTCTAATTTTTTCTGATTCTCGGAGTGCCCTTCAATCTCTTCTTTCGAATCCCTTTTCCTCCAAATTACATAATCATATTGTTATTTTAATCAAAGAATCTCTCAATTTGTGCCGGTCAAGAGGTAGTGAAGTTGTCCTAATTTGGGTCCCAAGTCATTCTGGTATTCTTGGTAACGAACGCGCTGACGAGGTTGCTAAGGATGCGGTGGTGTGCGGTGACAAAGTTCCATTTTGCATTTTCCCCCACGATCTTATATCCCTTCCTAAAATCCTCTTGTTCAACTCGTGGGCTTCTTGCTAGAACTCATCTAGCAAATCCAGAGGATCTGCCTTTGCGGCTATTCAGCCATTGATTCCACGTCGACCCTGGTTTGCTAAGTGCCGCTTCAGCAAGAAGCTTACGAGTTCGTTGATCCGTTTAAGATTGGGTCATTGTTGTATCCCTCCTTTTTTGAAAAAAATAAAAATTAGAGATTCTTCCCTGTGTGAATGTGGCGTTGAAGAAGGAAACCTTAATCATATTTTCTTTGTCTGCTCTCTTCTTGATCATTCTTCCTTTCTTTCTTCTCTTAGTTCTGTTGTTCCTTTTCCTACTTCCATGTCAGTTTTGCTTTCATCGAATGACTATTCCATTTTTCATATCATTTGTTCATTCATGTCTGTAAATAATTTAAAGTTTTGATTTTCTTTTAGTTAATTCATATTAAATTAGTTACCTTTTAGTTTTTTTTAAATAGATTTTATGTTTGTTTGTTGGATTCGTTCGTAATGTTTAAGTTGTTTTGGTTAATTTTATTATTAAATTTAAAATTTATATTCTCGTGATTATATTCTTGACGTGAAACTGGCACAAGTGTCCCATGGACGATTGCCATTAAAAAAAGAAAAAAAAAATTATTTGTGCTTCTGGGTCTGTCCGCTTGCACAATTTTTCAATGCTTGTGAAGTACGTAAATGATGTCTGAATTATAATTATTTATATTTTGCTGGTTTTATTCTAAATGAGAATCGCGCAATTTTTGATATTCGTGGGGTATTGTGCTTTTTATATTGCTGATAAAACCACAGATTTTTCAAATTCACGTGGCATTGCCTATTGGGCGCTGCAGTTCGTCGATTGATGCGAAATCAAAACATATCAATGTCTCATGCATGCGACATCGTATGGATTGGTACGACTTGGGTGTTTCAATGTGATAAGAACGTAAGAATATAATGATGTCGTAAGAACGACAACTTATTGTCGATGTTATAGAATTCTGAACCCATTTAAGGATAAGCTTAGAATAATAAGTTATATCCTTATCTAAGGACACTTATAACGATTATATTTGAATAAATAGTGGCAATATCAAGAAGAAAAAATGCTATGTGGTACATATTAATTTTTCATGAAAGAGACATCTCAAATCAAGTAAATTAACTCTAGCTAACGTTACTTTAATTAATTTGAGATAAATTTATTGTTCAACTGTGTCAAAATAAAATTATTTGGTATACACCATAATGTTCTGTGATAGAATTGAAGATTTTGAATTACTGTACTATATTATACCAGCGTTCTGATGATGATAAGGACCTATTTATTGTCAGATATATATTTGAAATACCTTATTATATATTTTTTTATTGCCAGTACAGCAATTTAAAAAGCTCTAATCGATTATGTACATTTTAAAAACTCTAATCGATTATTCCATGTATCGATTAAGCATTTGTACATATATAGAAGAATCGAATCTGAACAATACTATGTATATGAATTGTTTTTATGAGTTTATCCGTCTCTGTATTAGCCAATGTCACATATTTCATTATGCGATTGGCATCGATTAGAAACTGGTTCTTTTTAAGAGATATTTTTTATCTAACGTGAAACCCATAAACAAGATAGGGAGTAGAATAGATTATTATTTCCGGTGTCGCTCCTTATTCACTTTGGAAAAAAGCAACTCCTCTACTTCTTACTCTCTCCTAATTGTCTTACGACGCTACACAAAAAAAAACCTTCGTGAAATTTTCAATGCCACGAATTCGATGTTTTCAAAAGAGTCAGCGCGGCGGTGTTTTACCGCGTTCTCTGAAAAAAAAAGCATCTCAATCAATATAACATCATAATCAATATACACACGATATTTAATGTGTAATATTGGTGAATTATTAAATATTAATGTATTGTTTATAAGCACAAGGGTGGGCAAGAGATATAAAGACGGAATAAAGCAGTTTACGTGAATTATCTCTATAGAAACCCTACCTAAGTCTCTACCGCTTTAAAAGGGTATCTGATGTGACTTTAACTTGACCACGATGACTCAATCCTTGATATTAGATTTTACTTCATTGATTAATAACTTGAAAATAGATAAACTTGACGCTGGCAAATATACAAATTGTATTATGCGATATGTCAAAAGAAAAAAAAAATATCGCGGCGGCTGAAATTGTTTTTCAAAACAAGTTTCAGCAAGTTGTGCATGTATAATTTTCTTTTTTCATGGTGACTCTAAGAACTTCGAGAATTAAAAATGAGGCGTAGCCAGGCGCCTAGTCAAACAGGCTCCGGAAACAACGTTTTCAAAAGTCCTCTTCTCGACGCAGCAAAACGAAAACGGCGAGTATGTGCAAGGATACCTCTTGCTCAAAAATCACATTCCCAGGCACTGTCTACATCAGATCACGAAAATCTTATCCGTGAAATATTGAGCAAACCATTTAAGGTACCAATTCCGAACTACATATCTTCTTATTGTAGCAAAAGTTTAGGACTAAAGAGAAGTCAGGTTAGGCGAGCTTTGCACGACCCAGACGAGCCGAATGCGCTGGTGTTATACCGTCCCCCGAATATTCCCGAACATGAGAAGATGAAAATGAAGGCGGAAGAAATTCGAGTGGCTGTAGTTGTCGACCCTGTGCTTGGAAACATTTTGAGACCTCATCAAAGAGACGGAGTCAAGTTTATGTACGACTGTGTCACCGGCAATCAAATTGATAATGCATATGGATGTATAATGGCAGATGAAATGGGTCTTGGCAAGACTCTACAATGCATTACATTATTATGGACACTATTGAGACAAGGGCCAGAGTGTAAGCCGACAATCTCAAAAGCAATTATTGTCTGCCCCAGTAGTTTAGTGAAGAACTGGTACAATGAAATTCATAAATGGTTAGCACAAAGGATCAACGCCTTGGCAATGGACGGAGGATCCAAGGCTGATATAACATTAAAACTACAGCAGTTTATGAATACATTTTCAGCAACTAGAGTAGCTACCCCAGTTCTAATCATATCATATGAGACATTTAGAATATACTCCAATATACTGCATTCTTCAGAAGTTGGCTTGGTGCTGTGTGATGAAGGACACAGGTTAAAGAATAGTGAGAATCAAACATACCAAGCTCTAATGGGTCTTAAAGCTAAACGGAGAATTTTAATCTCAGGAACACCAATTCAAAATGACCTGACTGAATATTTCAGTTTGGTTCACTTTGTCAATGAGGGGATCTTGGGTACCGCTCAAGAGTTTAAGAAGCGGTATGAAAATCCAATCTTAAGAGGTCAAGATGCTCTGGCTACTCCATCAGAAAGAGAGAAGGCACAAGAATGTCTACAAACATTGACTTCTATTGTCAACAAGTGCATGATTCGTAGAACAAGCACTCTGCTCACAAAGTACTTGCCAGTCAAGTTTGAACAGGTCATTTGTGTCAAGATGACGCCACTACAGACACAAATCTACAAGAATTTCATAAATTCTGATTCAATTCGGAACAAATTTGCTGGCACTGGTGACAAGACCAACACTTTGAGTGCACTATCAAGTATCACAACACTTAAAAAACTTTGCAACCATCCTGACTTAGTGTATGACAAAATCATGGAAAGATCTGAAGGTTTTGAAAAAGCTAGAGATCTCTTACCAAGTAATTATGATATCAAAGATGTAAAACCCGAATACTCAGGAAAACTTATGATTCTCGACTGCATCTTGGCAAACTTAAAGACAAATACAGATGACAAGATAGTCCTAGTTTCAAATTACACACAAACACTTGATTTATTTGAAAAATTATGCCGTAAAAGATCCTACCAATACGTAAGACTTGATGGCTCTATGACAATCAAAAAACGAGCCAAAGTTGTAGAGAGCTTCAATAGTAAAGAATCAAAAGAATGGATATTTATGCTCAGTTCAAAAGCAGGAGGATGTGGTCTGAATCTCATCGGTGCAAACCGTTTAATAATGTTTGATCCTGACTGGAACCCAGCAAATGATGACCAAGCAATGGCTAGGGTCTGGCGAGACGGCCAGAAAAAACCTTGCTACATCTACAGGTTATTAGCAACAGGAACTATAGAGGAGAAAATATTCCAAAGACAAGCGCACAAAAAGGCTCTCAGTGACACTGTTGTTGACCAAAACGAGGAATCTTTGAGGCATTTTACTTCTGATGATCTCAAAGATTTATTCAGGCTCGAAGAGAACACATTGTCAGATACGCACGGAAAGTTTAAATGCCGCAGATGCGTCAATAACATTCAAATAACATTACCCCCCGAGAACTCAGATTGTACATCCGACTTATCAAACTGGTACCATTGTGCTGATAAGAAGAATCTGGCTGATTTAGTGCTCAAACAATGCTGGGATCTAGCAAAGAGTATATCCTTTGTTTTTCATCATAGGTCTGCCAAGACCGAAGCACAGAAAGAACAACAAAGCATAGAAGATAAAGAGAATGTGCCGGGACCAAAAAAAAGGAAGTTAGAAATAGACGAAGACTATTCTGAACCAGATCATAGTAGCGATGAAGATTATGAGTAATTAAGAGTTATTTAAAATTGAAGTAAATTATGTAGAATGTATATTTTATATAGGTTTAAGAAATTGAGTTGTTTTATTTGTAAGCTAAATTATGTTGAATGTAAATACTTCCTTAGAATTAAGAAATTATGAATTATATATTTTTTGCAACACATTACATATTTTCTGATAAAAATTCGTTTGATCGTCATATTCATGCTATTCAAGAATTTCGTATACAATATATATATTTAAAAAAAAATGTGTATAGATTCTTTTAAAACCTAACAATTGTGATAATCAAAACACTTTGTAAGATAAATAATCTTTATTTACATTATTATTTATAACATAAAAACATTAGCTATAAAATTAATAACAATATAATATTTTAGTACAAAACAACTACACTTAAAATTAAATTTAATGCATAAGCTAAGGTCCCTAAAAGCTAAGAGACTAAGGCTGCCTGTCCATTGAAGCGGAACAAGCTTACGGAGCGGAGAAACGGAGAAATATTAACCAATAGGATTGCATAAAAACTCCGATTAGCTGTACTGGACAGGGATTTGTGAGCTACTTTAAAATTTCATATAGAACCCCCCCTTCTTCTTAGCGACTAAGGCTACAACGTTTGTTAAGTATATATATGTATATATATTATATCTAGGAGACGGTTATACCCACTTCAAAAATTCTTTTTTTTATATGGGACAACATCCACACAAAGGTGTTCAGGTCTGGTATTAGGTAAAGCCTGTGCTATGGCAACCTGAAGACTGATATATTTATATATATAATAAACATCCAGACACAGGTCAAACAGACATGTTCATACACACAAATATTTGACCTGTGGGGGGATCGAACCCGGGACCAGCGGCGCAGAAGGCAGGGTTGCTACCAACTGCGCCAACCTACCAGTCTTTGTTAATACTTCTCGATTGGTCCCACATTAATTTTATCACAATAGTTCGAGAAGTTTGATATTTTAATGCTTAAATGTCGGTAATCACTTAAAGGAATTGTTAAGTCTTACGACTTTGTGATTGCGAGGTATGTTGAGTTCGCAGTTTTAGTGTTTATTAAAGTACGTAAAGTTCTTTAATGAGTACATTTTTATGAAGCTTTTAGGCTACAACCACACGACAGTGTACGATAGTAGATTTTTCGTAGTGTGGTGACTAACTGGAACAGCTAAGCTTGAGTCCGTAGGCCCAGCTCGGCGGCTGCGCGGAGTACCCTCGACCTTCAGCCTCCGAGTGCACTTCGTACGGCCTCCTCAGCACCTCCAGGAGGAATCTTACCTGAGTAATCATAATAATCTGATATAAACATTGACGCTAAATTACTCATATCTGTATTTATTACAAAACGTTTTCCGTAAACAGTAAGCAATTATGTAGCTTACTAACAGCGTTGGAATTGTTAATATCGATGTAGTAGTTGTTGTGTTCATTCAAAAATACAAGTCTTTCCTCTTTATAATATCAATAAAGATTAGTACCTATAGATATATCTTAATGTAATAATTTATTATGTGTATACTTTTATAATATTATTCGTGCTCCTGCGGTGAATAACTACTACTAATTATAACTAATCTTTAACACAGCTAGAAGAAATAGATTCGAATTTCGCTGAAAAATAATAATAAATAATATTAAATAAAAAAAACCAAAGTAATACCTTTTCAAAGTCATTGTCCTCAGCATCAGCGATTGCTTCCTGCAGCATCCAGTTCCTGGGCACGTATACTGGGTTCACTTTCACCATCCGACCGCGACGTACCTCCTCGCTGACTGAAACAAATATATTATACCGTTGTATGTAAAGTCAGTGGTAGCCTAGGAAGTTAGTGGTAGCCTAGTAAGTCAATGGTAGCTTAGGAAGTTAGTGGTAGCCTAGTAAGTCAATGGTAGCCTAGGAAGTCAGTGGTAGCCTAGTAAGTCAGTGGTAGCCTAGGGCGTTAGTGGTAGCCTAGTAAGTCAGTGGTAGCCTATGAAAATAGTGGTAGCCTAGTAAGTCAGTGGTAGCCTAGGAAGTTAGTGGTAGCCTAGTAAGTCAATGGTAGCCTAGGAAGTTAGTGGTAGCCTAGTAAGTCAATGGTAGCCTAGGAAGTTAGTGGTAGCCTAGTAAGTTAGTGGTAGCCTAGTAAGTCAGTGGTAGCCTAGGACGTTAGTGGTAGCCTAGTAAGTCAGTGGTAGCCTAGTAAGTCAGTGGTAGCCTAGGAAGTTAGTGGTAGCCTAGTAAGTCAATGGTAGCCTAGGAAGTCAGTGGTAGCCTAGTAAGTCAGTGGTAGCCTAGTAAGTCCGTGGTAGCCTAGAAAGTCAGTGGTAGGGTAACCGAGGAAGTAAGTGGTAGCCTAGGAAGTCAGTGGCAGCCTAGTAAGTCAGTGGTAGCCTAAGTGGTAGCCTAGGAAGTTAGTGGTAGCCTAGGAAGTTAGTGGTAGCCTAGTATTTCAGTGGTAGCCTAGGAAATTAGTGCCAGAATAGGAAGTCAGTGGTAGCCTAGTATGTCAGTGGTAGCCTAGTAAGTCAGTGGTAGCCTAGGAAGTTAGTGGTAGCCTAGGAAGTTAGTGGTAGCCTAGTAAGTCCATGGTAGCCTAGGAGGTTATTGGTAGCCTAGTAAGTTAGTGGTAGCCTAGGAAGTTAGTGGTAGCCTAGTAAGTCCGTGGTAGCCTAGGAGGTTAAAGGTAGTCTAGTAAGTCCGTGGTAGCCTAGGAAGTTAGTGGTAGCCTAGTAAGTCAGTGATAGGGTAACCGAGGAAGTAAGTGGTAGCCTAGGAAGTCAGTGGCAGCCTAGTAAGTCAGTGGTAGCCTAGGACGTTAGTGGTAGCCTAGTAAGTCAGTGGTAGCCTAGTATGTCATTGGTAGCCTAGTATGTCAGTGGTAGCCTAGTAAGTCAGTGGTAGCCTAGGAGGTTATTGGTAGCCTAGTAAGTTAGTGGTAGCCTAGGAAGTTAGTGGTAGCCTAGTAAGTCCGTGGTAGCCTAGGAGGTTAAAGGTAGCCTAGTAAGTCCGTGGTAGCCTAGGAAGTTAGTGGTAGCCTAGTAAGTCAGTGATAGCCTAGGAAGTGAGTGGTAGCCTAGTATGTCAGTATATATAATCCAAAAAAGTACATACAAATATTAAATAATATTGTTAACAGCCCCGATAGAAAATTCAATGTAATATTTACTGGCTTGCGTTACAATAAAACACATGATAATGAAATTTACTATATTAACAGTGATATAGCTAATATAGCCAAAAACAACGAAAATGTCAAATACATAGACCCAAGAGTGCGACATGAAAATATAAAAAATTATAATACCATGAAAAACTTTGTAACAGAAAATGTAATAGCATGCATAGTCAGCCAATTCCAGGGCTCTTCATCACTGCGTTTCATTAGATGCCACTGCGAAACAACAAATTCAAGCACTTCAAATTTTCTAATTGCACAAACACAGATTCTCAAACGATAATTCTTCATGCTAATGTTCGCAGTATACACAAAAAGTACTTAGAAATTGAAAGCTTAGCAAATGAGCAAGATTGTGATGTGTTGTGCTTGACAGAGACCTGGGGAAAAAATCATCAGATGCAGGCGATGACTGTTGAGAACTACACACTGGCGACTTGTTTTAACCGAATATTTTTTGATCATGGCGGGACCGCGATATATGTTAAAAATGGTTTAGATTTTAAAGTTAGAAACGATTTGAATAAAATGTCATTTGAAACAAACTTTGAATTAGCAGCAATAGAATTAAGATTTTCAAAAATAGTAATTATGGCTCTTTACCGTCCGGAATACGATATGAATTTATTTTTTGAATTATTAACAAAACTACTAGATAAACTTTGCAAAGAAAAGAAACAAATTGTTATAGCAGGTGATTTCAATCTAAATGTATTAAAAGTAGACAAAAATATAAAGAAACTTGACGGAATATTAAAGAAATTTAATTGTAAATGGTTGTTAAATGAGCCTACTAGAACTGAGACAAATAAAAGGAACCAAACCAGTTCTACGTGCATTGATAACTTTATTGTAAATTTTAGCGGTGGTAGAGGATCAGTTTTAGGTTATAAACTTTCCGACCATAATGTCATTAAATAAGAATTGTTCAATACAAAAAATGTTAATAGTAAAAATACTCCCTATAAGGCTAGAAATTTTTCAAAAAATAATCTAAATTATTTTAACCATTTGTTTAACAAAGATTATATGAAAATAAAAGCAGAAATACTAATGACTAGTAACGCAGACGCAAGAACGAGGATTTTACATGATGCTTTGATATATTATTACAAGATAGCTTTTCCAAAAATAAGTAAACAAGTAAAAAATATTCAAAAACAATGGTCAACTGTAGGTATAGAAAATAGTAAGAAAAATTTAGTTAAAATGGAAATTCTTCAAGAATTTGACCCTAGCGCAACGAGAAAATTAAAAATTAAGAGGTACAGGAAAATATTGCATAAAACTATGGTCATAGCAAAGAAATTACAATATAGAGATAGAATTAAAAAGTCAAAGAATAAAATTGAAGAATCTTGGACTATTATTAATGAACAGGCAGGTCAAAATAAGCGACGCGATAGAAGTACTAGAATAAAATCAGTGAAAAACGAAGGCGGAGAAGATGTATCAGAAGCTAAAAAAATTGCTACTATTTTTAATGACTTTTTTCGCAACATAGCTCATAAGTTGACTTCCAATCTAGAAATTGACGGGGATAATTGCAAAAAGTATTTAGATTACGGTAATAAGCCATTGACATCTATCTCATTTGGACCAGTAGATTAATATGAGCTCAAAAAGGTAGTAGGTAACATGAAACAAAAACCTACATTAGATATTTATGATATAAGTACTAAAACTTTACGAAATCTAATAATAAACAACGATAATTTATTCGAATTAATATTCATTTGCGTAAATTCATGTTTAACGGACGGAATATTTCTTGACGTATTGAAACCGGGTAGGGTCATACCACTTTTTAAAAAAGGGGATACCGATAATATTAGTAACTATAGACCTGTATGCATTTTGCCAGCTTTATCAAAAATTTTAGAATCTATTATTAAATCAAGAATTGTCCAATACTTTGAAAAAAATAATTTATTTACAATGTCACAGTTTGGATTCAGAAAAGGCCGCTCCACAGAAATGGCTATAAGAAAAGTGGTATATTATATTCTTGAATACTTGGATAAGTCAAATAAATGTGCCAGTGTCTTTTGTGATCTTTCAAAAGCTTTTGATTGTTTGGGGCATGATATATTGATTTTAAAAATGAAATATTACGGATTTCAAGGCCCTGCATTAAATATAATGATAACTTATTTACAGAACCGTAGTCAAATTGTCTCTGTAAATGAAGAAACTTCTACAGAGGGTACGATGTCAATAGGTGTACCACAGGGCTCTATTTTAGGGCCAGTCTTGTTTTTGATTTATATTAATGATATAACCAACGCATTGCCGAGTTGGGCTTATATAAATTTATTTGCAGATGATACACATGTGGGTATCAGAGACAAATGTAAATTTAATTTAGACGAAAAAGTTAATGCAGTTATGGAATTGTTAAAGGAATGGTTTGACGCAAATGGTATTATTCTTAACTCTGATAAAACCATATCAATGCAGTATCAGTCAAGGTTGGGTATTTTTGGGAATTCTATTACTAAAACAAATATATTTCTAGGTTATACAATTGATAACACAATAAGTCATAAATCTCACATCGATAAAATTTGCAACAAAATGGCAAGTGTTAATTATGCCTTATTTAAACTCAAGCCATTATTAGATAAAAAGTCACTCATCTCTGTCTATTATGCATACGTTCATTCTATAATAAGATACGCTATAACTGTTTGGGGAAACGCTAAAGATATCATAAAAGTTTTAAAATGTCAGAAACAATCTATAAGAACAATGAATGGTTTGAAAAAACGTAGTCCTGCGAGAATACACTTTAAAAATGATAAAATAATGACAGTTATATCACTTTATATTTATAGTAGTTTATTAGAGATACACGAGGATACGGAAATACCGGAAAAAAGAATTTCACGTAATAATAAAAAAGGGCGAGTCCTGCCTGTCAACAGATTATCTAAGTGTAAGAAACAGGGACTTTACACCAAAATATTAATGTACAATAAATTACCAAATAGCGTGATGGAACTCAATTTTAAAATATTTAAACAAAAATTAAAATATTTTTTTGAAAATAATCCTTTTTATAAACTCAGTGAATATATGCCAATGCAGCTTGTGGAATCATCGTTCTTGTGTGATGAACAACAATTACAAAATGTTAGTAATAGGTAAAGAAATAAATGACAATGTAAATGTATAATATAATAACTATTTGTTCTTAGAACTATAAAAGTATTTATAAGTTAAGTTTCTTTTTAAAGTAATTAATAATTAAAATGTAACAAGACTTGCCTGTAACGAATGTTATTTAAATGCCAATAAATATTTCTTATTTCTTATTTCAGTGGCAGCCTAGTATGTCAGTGGTAGCCTAGGAAGTTAGTGGTAGCCTAGTAAGTCAATGATAGCCTAGGAAGGAGTGGTAGCCTAGTATGTCAGCGGTAGCCTAGTATGTCAGTGGTAGTCTAGTAAGTCAGTGGTAGCATAGTAAGTCCGTGGTAGCCAAGGAAGTTAGTGGTAGCCTAGGAAGTCAGTGGTAACCTACTAAGTTACTGGCGCCTAGTAAGTCAGTGGTAGCCTAAGTTAGTGGTAGCCTAGGAAGTCAGTGGTAGCCTATTAAGTTAGTGGTAGCCTAGTAAGTCCGTGGTAGCCTAGTATGTCAGTGGTAGCCTAGTAAGTCCGTGATAGCCTAGGAAGTAAGTGGTTGCCTAGTAAGTTAGTGGTAGCCTATAAAGTCAGTGGTAGCCTAGTAAGTTAGTGGTAGCCCATGAAGTCAGTGGTAGCCTAGTAAGTCCGTGGTAGCCTAGGAAGTTAGTGTAACCTAGTAAGTCAGTGGTAGCCTAGTAAGTCAGTGGTAGCCTAGAAAGTTAGTGGTAGCCTAGTATTTCAGTGGTAGCATAGTAAGTCCGTGGTAGCCTAGGAAGTTAATGCTAGCATTAACTTCCTAGGCTAACAGCCTAGTAAGTTAGTGGTAGGCTAGTAAGTCAGTGGTAGCCTAGTAAGTCAGTGGTGGCCTAGTAAGTCTGTGGTTGCCTAGAAAGTCAGTGGTAGCCTAGTAAGTCAGTGGTGGCCTAGTAAGTCTGTGGTTGCCTAGAAAGTCAGTGGTAGCCTTGAAAGTCTGTGGTAGCCTAGGAAGTCAGTGGTAGCCTAGTAAGTCAGTGGTAGCCTAGGAAGTCAGTGGTAGCCTAGGAAGTCAGTGGTAGCCTTGAATGTCTGTGGTAGCCTAGGAAGTCAGTGGTAGCCTTGAATGTCTGTGGTAGCCTAGGCAGTCAGTGGTAGCCTAGGAAGTCAGTGGTAGCCTAGGAAGTCAGTGGTAGCCTAGTAAGTCAGTGGTAGCCTAGTAAGTCAGTGGTGGCCTAGTAAGTCTGTGGTTGCCTAGAAAGTCAGTGGTAGCCTTGTAAGTCTGTGGTAGCCTAGGAAGTCAGTGGTAGCCTAGTATTTCAGTGGTAGCCTAGGAAGTTAGTGGTAGCCTAGTATTTCAGTGGTAGCCTAGTAAGTCAGTGGTAGCCTAGTAAGTTAGTGGTAGGCTAGTAAGTCAGTGGTAGCCTAGTAAGTCAGTGGTGGCCTAGTAAGTCTTTGGTTGCCTAGAAAGTCAGTGGTAGCCTTGTATGTCTGTGGTAGCCTAGGAAGTCAGTGGTAGCCTAGGAAGTCAGTGGTAGCCTAGGAAGCTAGTGGTAGCCTATTATTTCAGTGGTAGCCTAGGAAGTCAGTGGTAGCCTAGTAAGTCAGTGGTAGCCTAGTAAGTTAGTGGTAGCCTAGTAAGTTAGTGGTAGCCTAGTAAGTCAGTGGTAGCCTAGTAAGTCAGTGGTGGCCTAGTAAGTCTGTGGTTGCCTAGAAAGTCAGTGGTAGCCTTGTAAGTCTGTGGTAGCCTAGGAAGTCAGTGGTAGCCTAGGAAGTTAGTGGTAGCTTAGTTAGTAAATTAGAGACCCGACCACGTGGTCAGCCGCCTAAGAGGTGGCGTGACGATCTTTGCGTATACTATCACAACTAGTCGGAACTTGCGGGAGATAGGGATGCATGGACAGTTTGGACAGATATGTGGGACACCTTTGCCCAACATTGGGACACAAAAGGCTGCGAAAAAAATTTAACCCTGTCTGGAAGAGATCGCTTTTTAGCGATAAAGCCGCCACTTGTAGCACTATATTTTGTAAGTTTTTTTCTCTTGTAGGTATTTATTTTTATTTTTGTATGTCTGCAATAAAGAATTCATCCATCTATCTATCTTTTGGTCACAGCGGGACAAGTGGGGTAAGAACAGTCTCAGTTGTCCCATGGCCAATTAGTTAAAAAATATTTTTACCCGACTGCCCAAAATGAGTTAATGTTTTGGAGTGTAGGTACATTATAATATAGGTGCATATAACTCTTTCTGACTCTCTACAGCCTCGGCTGATTTTGATATGTGAGATGTCATTGTCAAAATGTTTTAATATAATATCCTTTAAAAATTCGTCCCTAATCTTTTCAGCGTTTGTCTTTTTGCAACCTACGCGACACAACATTTCATTTTTGCAAAGTGATGGAAATTCGAATACCATTTCGAGATAATGTAATGAAAAGTTCATACTATAATTACCATATTTTTATATCCACTTTCTCTCGTGTTATTTACAAAAAAAATGAAGAAAAAAAAACGAATTTATATTATTACCGTCAGATGCCACCAATAAAAATACTGTTGTGCCTGACATCTGTGAACCATACAAAACAAACAACAAAAATACAGATAAATAATGTCATTATTTATATACGAGCTATTTGCGAGATTAAAATTTTCGGAATTTTTTTTAGATTTTCAAAAATCTCTAAATACGCAATAATTATAACATTCTAACTAAAATAACAAAATAGGAAAACGTTATTTTTCATTTATCTTTTCAAAAAATAGGGGGTTAAAAATTTTAAATATTGTCAATTGCGGTCATACCGCAGAGGCCATAAATAAAGATAGAATAGAATAAAAACTCGTGAAAGGTTAATATCCTGAGACTGTACATACCATCTTCCGTACCGAGTCTCTGCAGGTAAGCGTGTGCCCACTTCTCCCATCCTCTACCAGCTCTTAGTTTAGCGAGAGACCATTTGCTCTCCAACACTGTCTTGTCTGTAAGCTGCTTTATGTCTATCTGGAATAAGATACAAAAGGACCTAAGTACTGACTGGTAATTCGTAATAACAAGACAAAAAACAAAGTAGAGTCTTACAGCTGCAGTGTCCCGCGTGTCGACAATGGTTAGCGCTCAGAACTGATTTTCAGCGTCACCTTTAGAGACGCGCGAGACCAAAAATAAGGTGTAAAGATGTAAAATAACGTGTAAAGGTGTAAAATAACGTGTAAAGGTGTAAAATAAGGTGTCTATTCTCATTTGTCCCGAGCCTCCTCTGTACACATAAAATCAAAGGAATAGATAAAATAATAAACCAAATTATCAGTTAGGGGTGTACTAAGCCGAAAGGGGTCACTATTCTCACTCAAAGCTTTAAAACAGCTTTAACTTGGAGACCAACTCGCGATTCGAAAAATTATATCAGATGTTTCATACATTTTGTCGACGATCGACATTTTGTATGGAACAGTAGATTTTTTTCATGAGTCGAGTTGGTCCCATAGTGAAAGTTATAAATTAGAACAAGTATAGTGATCACCTTTCTGGTTAGTTACCTTAAATGACGACCTTGTATAATCTATATACAAATATAAAAACTGTAGAAGCCATATTTCTTCACAAAGATAAAAAATTATGGTAAAATCCGAGTCAGGGGGATTGATGTAAGAAGTGAAATAGAACTAATTTAGTTTGTATTTAAAAAAGATTGTTTGTCCGTTTGTTTGCACGGACTAATCTTCGAAAAGACTGGACAGATTTAAATGAAATTTTGCATGGTGGTAACTTATATCCCTGGTCAACATATCAGGTCAGATACTTATGCTCCCGGTAAATCGAAGAGAAGGAATAATAAATAGCACGTACGAAGTCGCTGGCATCAGCTAGTAGAGACAAAATATAAATGTCCAAATGAAAATTACATTAAAATTACCTCAGCTAATTGTCGGAATGTGGCTGTAAAGTCTGCCATGGAGTCCTGCATGAGATCTAGCAAGTTGTCAACCAACTGCTCGTCGCCATCTTGGATATCTTGTAGCCCTAGTTTATGTAAAAAGGTTTGTCTGAAAAAAAAAATAAGTATTGCAAGTAAATTTACTTATAAATAAATGTGGATGTGGATTGAATCCAAAAATGACGCAACTTATTGATGACTAAGCTTTTGGATTTAAAATTTGTTAAATTTAAGCCGAATATAATCTTTAAATAACGGTTAAGTCATTTAATCAGAGATTAAAAATTTGAACTTAAGCATACTCCTTTTTTTATTTTTTTTTTTGATAACAAAACTAATGTTTTAGAAATTATTTTAAAGTAGGATATAAAAGTTTTATTTTTATTTCACTACAAGGTACTTACTAGGTTAGGTTTAGTTTAAATTACTACTCGTAGTTTTTGTGGTTTACAACGCGGACAATTTCCATAAAGGAACCAACCTCGGTTTCTTCTAGGCAAGCGTGCCACATCCTAGACCGCATCGTTGCTTTACATCAGCCGAGTTGCGGTCAAGCGCAAGCCTAATAGCTATATAAAAAAAGAAATCTGAACTTAATGAACAAAAAAAATCTGCTATTCTTAGTGTTATTGTGAAAGTAGTTTATAAGGATGAGTATAATGACCCCCTTTTGGCTTAGTGCACCCGTAACCGATAACCCTATAGGTACAATCTAGACAGTACTTATAGGGTTATCGGTTAGGGGTGCACTAAGCCAAAAGGGGGTCATTATACTCTCAATAATATAACTCTGGTAATATACTTACAACACTTTCTGTTTGACATATCCCTCTAACGTGTCTATTATTTCCTTTGCTTTATTTTGTTGGTCCTCGCTCAGGACTGGTTCCATGGCTTCCGCTAATTTGCCCATGTTCCATATTATTATCTAAAAAAAAACATGCATATTTTTTAATATCATCTCCAAAACTTTTCACATATTTATTTATTTTAATTAAACGATATTAAAGTTTTCAATTCGTCCGGATCAATTTATTTTCTTTGGGTATTTTTCGGTTTTTTTTATCTGAGACGGTATAACTTATTAGGTGGCATATTTATACACTTTATCAAAAGCAGTTCAGTGCTTTGGTTTTTAAATAATAAAAACTGAAAAATATGTTTAAGCGCCTGTCAAAATTATTACCGACGTTTTTTTCACAATTGTCTCCATCCTAAGGTTGCCTGGAAGATATCGCTTATAAGCGATAAGGCCGCCACTATATTTTGTAAGAATTTACTCTTGTATTTTTTTTTTTTACTTTTGTCTTGTTTTGACGCGTGACGTTCTCCATCGGATAAAACAAGACAAGAGACGTTTAAAGTTAAGACGCATTTATTAGTAAGACCTTTAATACTACGCTGTTAGCGGTAAGACCGCCTCACCTGTGGTTGTTTGTTGTACGCATAGCGTCCCATATCGTCCGATGTGTTGGGTACATAGTGATGGTAGTAATGGTCTATGAAGCCATACGGACCGTAGTCTATGGTCAGACCTAGCACGCTTACATTATCTGTGTTTAATACTCCATGGACGAAGCCTAGCCCTGCAAGAGATTGAGGGTAGTTACAAAACAGTTTCTAAACATACAGGGTTATCGGTTAGGGGTGTACTAAGCCGAAAGGGGGTCACTATACTCATCCTAAGAAACAACTTTCAGTATGGGATCAATACTGAAAATACGGGAAAAAATAATCAGCTGACCGACCGATATTTTTTTTTTGTATGGATCAGCTGATTTTTTTTCTAGAATTCCGAGTTAGTCTCATAGTGAAATTTGTTCCTGAGGATGGGTACAGTGACCCCCTTTAGGCTTAGTACACCCCTAACCGATAACCCCATATATATTATTTAATTAACAAAAATATATATTGATTTGCCACAAACTTCATCATACAACAATTTATAAAATCAAACTAAAGTTTTAACAAATAACTGGCTTCTATCCAACAGCCGTTTTTTTCCACTAATGAAATATATTTTAGTAGTAGCTGTCATCCGTGTGTTGCAAGCGACAAAAATTTAATACAATGAAGTTTTAAACATTGAACCCCTTGCTTTTTAGCGATAAGGCCGCCACTTGTAGCACTATATTTTGTAAGAATTTTCTCTTGTATTTGATTTAATTTTTTTGTGTCTGCAATAAAGAATTTATCTATCTATCTATCTAACCCCTATTTGACTCCATTAGGGGTTGAATATCCAAAAAAAAATTCTAACTATACTCCGACACTCTGTAAGTCAGTCAATCAGTAATTAATTTATGTATATCTAGTTTTTATTGCTTTTCTCGTCATTGGTCCTTAGCGTAGCGACATATTTTTACTGTCTATGGTCAAGTAAAAACATTACCTTGCCAAAGGCTGTGAGGCCTCAATGGCTTTAACGGACGTATGCGCAAATAAAAAAAAAATACCTTGCCAAGTAGCCACCATGTCTAGATTCCTGTGACAAACTTCAGAGAACCATTTCACGTATCTGTCTTCGTCGTTTGAGTTTATTTCCGGGAAATGATGCTGAAACAAAGCAATGTTTAAATATAGGAGGCGCTTTTGGTGTTAGTTAGTGTTAAATTTTGATAACTTGTAATTATGATTTGTTAAATATTAAACTGTACATACATAACATGAACATAAGACACTGTTTTAAACTGTTTTAAAATTTTGAATAATCGAATCTAATAATAAAATTAATAATAATAAAAAACGCAGGCTTTGCGGCGAGCCGTCGTTGTGTGGCGACACCGCGTACCCCGCTTCCGTGGGGGCCAAACGACCCCCTGCCCCCTGGCTTGCCTTAATTGGCCGTCCAAGAGTGGAAAACGTAAGAGCTAAGCACCTAAGCTCCAAGTCAGCACCCGCCGAAATATTTTGATAAGAAGCAGAATTGACGAGTGCCGTACCTCTTCCCATAGCCCAGTACCAAGCCATCACAATAGCCCAGATTTTTCAAATTGCATAATG
Source organism: Ligdia adustata (assembly GCA_947049295.1). Classification (NCBI taxonomy): domain Eukaryota; kingdom Metazoa; phylum Arthropoda; class Insecta; order Lepidoptera; family Geometridae; genus Ligdia; species Ligdia adustata. The sequence goes on from OX346234.1 coordinate 10,785,827, forward strand.
TTGTTTTTCAATTTTTCACGCATAACTTTTTATACTGCTGTATTTTTATATGTTTTTTAATTATAACAAGAATTTTAAAGGGCCTAAATAAAATAAAAAAAGCACATCTTTGAATGACCAATACCTTGATGATAAAGTCCAATAGAGTCCTCATAGTGTCCGGTTCGTTCCTCTTGTATAATATTTCTACCGATCCGCCGCGGTACCAGGCGGGCGCCAGTCGCATCACTACAGCGCACCGCTCGGCCCGAGCGCGACCCGAGTACGTCTTATCACGGAACACTTTATGTTCGTCACTCACTGGAAGGAGACATCTTATTAAGTCAATTTTTATTTACTAACCAAACTAGAAAGAAAGAAGACGTTTATTAAAAACACAAGACACTACAACAATAACAACAAAGATAAGACAAATAAATACATGACGACATTAACACATAACATCGAAAAGTGTTTTACTATCAGTGCAGTGGTACTGGTTTACCTCCCAAGTAAAACGAAAAGGTACTCAATTCGACGGATATTTAACTATCAGTGCAGTGGTGAGTGCGACTGAACTACTGGTTTACCTCCCAAGTAAAACGAAAAGGTACTCAATTCGACGGATATTTAACTATCAGTGCAGTGGTGAGTGCGACTGAACTACTGGTTTACTTCCCAAATAAAACGAAAAGGTACTTAATTCGACGGATATTTAATTATCAGTGCAGTGGTGAGTGCGACTGAACTACTGGTTTACCTCCCAAGTAAAACGAAAAGGTACTCAATTCGACGGATATTTAACTATCAGTGCAGTGGTGAGTGCGACTGAACTACTGGTTTACTTCCCAAATAAAACGAAAAGGTAAATTCGACGGATATTTAATTATCAGTGCAGTGGTGAGTGCGACTGAACTACTGGTTTACTTCCCAAATAAAACGAAAAGGTAAATTCGACGGATATTAAACTATCAGTGCAGTGGTGAGTGCGACTGAACTACTGGTTTACTTCCCAAATAAAACGAAAAGGTACTTAATTCGACGGATATTTAATTATCAGTGCAGTGGTGAGTGCGACTGAACTACTGGTTTACTTCCCAAATAAAACGAAAAGGTAAATTCGACGGATATTAAACTATCAGTGCAGTGGTGAGTGCGACTGAACTACTGGTTTACTTCCCAAATAAAACGAAAAGGTACTTAATTCGACGGATATTTAATTATCAGTGCAGTGGTGAGTGCGACTGAACTACTGGTTTACCTCCCAAGTAAAACGAAAAGGTACTCAATTCGACGGATATTTAACTATCAGTGCAGTGGTGAGTGCGACTGAACTACTGGTTTACTTCCCAAATAAAACGAAAAGGTAAATTCGACGGATATTTAATTATCAGTGCAGTGGTGAGTGCGACTGAACTACTGGTTTACTTCCCAAATAAAACGAAAAGGTAAATTCGACGGATATTAAACTATCAGTGCAGTGGTGAGTGCGACTGAACTACTGGTTTACTTCCCAAATAAAACGAAAAGGTACTTAATTCGACGGATATTTAATTATCAGTGCAGTGGTGAGTGCGACTGAACTACTGGTTTACTTCCCAAATAAAACGAAAAGGTAAATTCGACGGATATTAAACTATCAGTGCAGTGGTGAGTGCGACTGAACTACTGGTTTACTTCCCAAATAAAACGAAAAGGTACTTAATTCGACGGATATTTAATTATCAGTGCAGTGGTGAGTGCGACTGAACTACTGGTTTACCTCCCAAGTAAAACGAAAAGGTACTCAATTCGACGGATATTTAACTATCAGTGCAGTGGTGAGTGCGACTGAACTACTGGTTTACTTCCCAAATAAAACGAAAAGGTAAATTCGACGGATATTTAATTATCAGTGCAGTGGTGAGTGCGACTGAACTACTGGTTTACTTCCCAAATAAAACGAAAAGGTAAATTCGACGGATATTAAACTATCAGTGCAGTGGTGAGTGCGACTGAACTACTGGTTTACTTCCCAAATAAAACGAAAAGGTACTTAATTCGACGGATATTTAATTATCAGTGCAGTGGTGAGTGCGACTGAACTACTGGTTTACCTCCCAAGTAAAACGAAAAGGTACTCAATTCGACGGATATTTAACTATCAGTGCAGTGGTGAGTGCGACTGAACTACTGGTTTACTTCCCAAATAAAACGAAAAGGTAAATTCGACGGATATTTAATTATCAGTGCAGTGGTGAGTGCGACTGAACTACTGGTTTACTTCCCAAATAAAACGAAAAGGTAAATTCGACGGATATTAAACTATCAGTGCAGTGGTGAGTGCGACTGAACTACTGGTTTACTTCCCAAATAAAACGAAAAGGTACTTAATTCGACGGATATTTAATTATCAGTGCAGTGGTGAGTGCGACTGAACTACTGGTTTACCTCCCAAGTAAAACGAAAAGGTACTCAATTCGACGGATATTTAACTATCAGTGCAGTGGTGAGTGCGACTGAACTACTGGTTTACTTCCCAAATAAAACGAAAAGGTAAATTCGACGGATATTTAATTATCAGTGCAGTGGTGAGTGCGACTGAACTACTGGTTTACTTCCCAAATAAAACGAAAAGGTAAATTCGACGGATATTAAACTATCAGTGCAGTGGTGAGTGCGACTGAACTACTGGTTTACTTCCCAAATAAAACGAAAAGGTACTTAATTCGACGGATATTTAATTATCAGTGCAGTGGTGAGTGCGACTGAACTACTGGTTTACCTCCCAGGTAAAACGAAAAGGTACTCAATTCGACGGATATTTAACTATCAGTGCAGTGGTGAGTGCGACTGAACTACTGGTTTACTTCCCAAATAAAACGAAAAGGTACTTAATTCGACGGATATTTAATTATCAGTGCAGTGGTGAGTGCGACTGAACTACTGGTTTACTTCCCAAATAAAACGAAAAGGTAAATTCGACGGATATTAAACTATCAGTGCAGTGGTGAGTGCGACTGAACTACTGGTTTACTTCCCAAATAAAACGAAAAGGTACTTAATTCGACGGATATTTAATTATCAGTGCAGTGGTGAGTGCGACTGAACTACTGGTTTACCTCCCAAGTAAAACGAAAAGGTACTCAATTCGACGGATATTTAACTATCAGTGCAGTGGTGAGTGCGACTGAACTACTGGTTTACTTCCCAAATAAAACGAAAAGGTAAATTCGACGGATATTAAACTATCAGTGCAGTGGTGAGTGCGACTGAACTACTGGTTTACTTCCCAAATAAAACGAAAAGGTACTTAATTCGACGGATATTTAATTATCAGTGCAGTGGTGAGTGCGACTGAACTACTGGTTTACTTCCCAAATAAAACGAAAAGGTAAATTCGACGGATATTAAACTATCAGTGCAGTGGTGAGTGCGACTGAACTACTGGTTTACTTCCCAAATAAAACGACAAGGTACTCAATTCGACGGATATTTAACTATCAGTGCAGTGGTGAGTGCGACTGAACTACTGGTTTACTTCCCAAATAAAACGAAAAGGTACTCAATTCGACGGATATTTAACCTTTTGACGGTTAAGGCTTATTAACCTTACGAAAGTGATTTGAAGAAATATTTTTTTGATTGTAAGGGTATTTTTTTCGGGTGGAAAAATATACCTTTTTTATATTCTTCTCGGAGACGGCTGGATCGATACGTAAAAATTTTTTTTTCAATACAGCGCTCTGGTCGACCTGAGTACGACTTATCACGGAACACTTTATGATCGTCACTCACTGGAAGGAGACAATTAACTAACACAATTTTAATTTTAAAAAAAAGTATAAGGATATTAAGTAATTTCTTACCCACCAATGCAGCCGCTCTAGTGGTGGGTATGCCGAGGTGGTGACATGCTTCCGAAGCTATCATCTCTCTGATAGAAGAGCGCAGCACTGCGCGACCGTCACCAAACCTGGAGTACGGCGTCTCGCCAGACCCTTTCAACTGTGGCTGCCAGGACTCCCCTTCGCTACACAATAAAATATGTTATTAAAGAAAAAAAAGAGTTTTTTTTTAAATTTATGGAGCTCCGGCCAGGACAGTGAACATGATACCATAAATACGTTAGGGATTATAAATCTTTAATTAATTAACCAAATTCAAAATAACTTGACTCATCATAGTGTACCAAATTAATTTCAAAACAAAATATTTCCATTTACTTACGCAAAAAAAATAATAGTTTTTTTTTACAATTTTACTTGCAGTCAGATTTGTTTATAATGTCTAGTAATTAACCTGTTAACGAACTCGCCCAGGGTATGAGCTCTGCCGTCTCCAAGCTGGTCTGCCCAGAATCCAAACTGATAACCGCCATATCTGTTAAACAGAACTTTTCAAAACAAACCCCAATTTTTTCGAAATTTTCAAAAATTTTCAATTTAAGTTGCAAATATTGTAAAATCACAGATAATGCAGGTTAGCATGGTTTAAATCATAAATATCAATATGGTTGTATTTTACGTACATTTTTAAGTGTCAATTACCTATGTGAAACTGTAAGCCCTCCAGGAGGCAGATACTTCCCCGCAACAAAGTTTATAAACTCCTCAGACTCTGCAACTGTTGAGTCCAAGTTAAGAACATCTTTTAGGGCATCTTCAGACGCACAAACTAGGCGAAGAGTGCCAGTAAGGGGCTCCGTTGGGACCTGGAATATTATAGTATAAGTTTTATCTCTTAAAAATAATTAATAGAGTCAGGTATTACTTTGCGGAAATTCATTTATAATAAGATGGTATACATATAAAGAATATCTAATGTTTTCCCGCTCTGTCTTGCAGTCAGCGTGAGGCTCGAAAAATATTTTTGTTTTTATGTTTTTGTTCCTCCTCACCTCACATTATTTTTCTTTATCTCAGTATCAGACTTCCTCGACACGTGTTTCACCTTAGCAAAAGGCATCCTCAGGAGATGTTGACGCGCTCGCTCGAAAGAAACATGTTGACTTTATATACCATTTTATTCTTGAATAATAAGCGAGCAGCTCAAAGTTGATGTGCCCAGTGCCTATATTATATCGGGTTGAATTCATTAAATATCTAGTGCATTGCACAAATTGACATTCTATTAGGCTTGCAACAGATAGTCGATTGTCATTTACACATTTGTTCTGTTTGGTATCTAAAATAATTTTAGATACCAAACAGAACAAATGTGTACAATATTTAATGAATTCAACCCAATATAATATAGGCACTGGGCACATCAACTTTGAGCTACTTGCTTATTATTAATAAGGTTATATATCAGTAGGGATTCAATTTCAAGCCGCATGACGAAATATAGTAGTAAATATTAGGGTTATATATCAGTAGGGACATTTTTTTTAAATTTATTAAGGGTTTATTCGCTTAGCGAATATGTCGCCAAATATTGAATTACAGTCAAATAAACTATATATCAATCTGTACGCATTCTATTTAAAACTAATTTGTATAGCATCAGTAGGAACATATCTCTACTGATATATAACCTTCAATTTGAAGCAGCATGATGAAATATAGTCTCTTTATAGAGAAGACAAGTACCAAGCAGTTGTTGATATAGCTAAATATATGGATATATCAGCTGTGCCTAGTGGTGTTATCTGCAGGAATCTTACTAATGCAAGGGATCACATTCGTGAAAAGTAGGATATATATGTTAATTCAGGGCATAAGCTATCCTGGTACAAATTCATATCCATACATATTGTTTAAGAAAACGGGTTTTCACACATACCTGATTGTTGTAGGTCCAACTATAGTTTCGTTCACATTCATATCCATACAGCAGTTTGAGTGTGAAGGAGTAACAAATACACACATAAAGTTTCGCTTTTTAAATATTAGTGTGATATTATCACACACAAAACAATTGTGAGTGTTAACAATATTTTTAAGCGATCATGTTGTTACTTTATCTAGCCGATACAGCTATATGTTTACAGACTAATAAAATAAATAATAGGGCAATATTCAATTTGGGCATTAGGTACTATCGCTATTAGAGAGTAAAATCAGTCACAACAACATTAATTTCGATCTTTCATTACAAATTAAAGTGAACGACAATGTTTTAGTGCACAGCCTTGGTTCAAGAATTTAGTAAAACTGTGATGATTATTAAAGGTGATATTACCTTTGAGAATACGGCATTTTTCACAGCCATTGGTACATTATACTCCGGATTCTCGTCAATAGGGAGCTCTGCGTAGTTTGGAGGATCTTTGAACTTCCACTCCTTAAAATTGTTTAACAATTTCATCTTCAACAAACTTGGTTTCTCTTGATGCAGAAGCTCGGCGAATGCACAAATACCTCTCTTCATGAGACTCGATAGGGAAAATTTTGCTTGATAATATAAATTAAGATCACAAAACCCTGCTTTGCTTACTTGATTACTTCATATTATGATATTCTATTATGTTCTTCTTGTAAACATGATATTATTTATTCCTACTTCACTTCATGCAATTTTAGGTTTTATAACTATGCCCTTAAAGTTTACTTTTGCAGTAAATTTTTTGGAGTATTTTATTTGTTGCTAGCTGTTGACCAGCTGATAAGTGACAATACTGACAATGACAGGCATTACCATTTTTTTTTCATAGAATTAAGAATCGCGGCGCTCTTTTTTTCTTTCTATTAGTGCCTCGTCGTTCTCTATGACCGGAAATAGAAATATATGAAAAGAGTTTAGAGGGAAATAGGCTACAAAATATTATAAAAATTGCATTGTTAGGCCCATTCGGTAAGTTTTTAACAATTTTAGAAAATCAAAACGTGAGCAGAGATCATTATAAGTAAATATATTTATTCATGTATTCAGTAAATATATGTCGTAGTTAGTCATTTAAATATATTTATTCAAATATATTTACTTACAGAATGCCGGTTTTTACCTGGCCCACCGTATAAGCAATGCCATTCAGCGTGGTAATGTGTCTAGCATGCTGGGCACGCTGCCCTATAATGGTAGGTTGGAGCATTTGGATTATCTGTAGATCTTAAATGGTCTATAGGTAATCTTTCTGCTATCATTTTTTGTTGTCGTAGTTAGTCATTTTGTTAATAAAGGCACTTGCCACATACTTTTATTTAAATAATAAATTAAGTGTCCAATAGCAGCGTACACTACAAAAAAGTAAGTAAAATATATTATGAAGAGCAACTAATTTTCAAAGCGTACGCCCATTGAGGCGGCTGCGAAGAGAATCCATATTTTTCTGCTTCAGGGTGGACTTGGTACGGAGTACGGAGAATTTCTAGGAGGAAACGAACCTGAAATCAACACAATATACTTAACAAGTGGTTAGAAGCAACTTAGAAACCCAAATGCTAAAACTGTACATTGTGTCTCTATATCTTAACGAGTATTGTAAACTGCAGGATGTAACGGATATACCCTATAATATAGGGTAGATGGTTATATTATAACCATCTACAGCAAACATAAATCTGATGAAGCTGATTTGGATGAATGTTGGAATTAGGTAAGATTTGTATCATATGACATAAGGAATGACGCTAGAATACTCATAGTGTGAAGATTAACCTTCCTGAAGTCATTTTTCTCAGCATCATCTATAGCATCTTGCAGCATCCAATTGCGAGGAACATAAACAGGGTTAACGGTCACCATGCGACGTCGGCGTTCATCTTCAAACACTCCAACCGAACTTGCATCTACTGTAACCACAGTCTTATTTTGATGATTTTGGCTTTTTATGAATGAAAAATAAAACAGCAAAGCATCAGTAGCCAAGGGGGCTGGTGGCAAGCACCGCACAGTGACTATAATAGTTTCACTGCCATGCATAAAATCTACTCGTAACTTTGATACTACGGACTATATTGCACCTAGCACATTTAAATATTAATTTGTTCAATCCCGATATACACAGTTATTAGCTAGTAACGCTCGCACGCAGCACCAGGCAATTATAAGTAATTGATTTGGATTACCTTTTTAGAGTAAGCTCTAAAAAGTCAATCCAAATCAATTACTATAGAAATAAGTGCATTGCTTTTAGAGGTAAATTGTTTAACTCAAATGTAACTAGATGGCGTTGTTAGGGCTTAAAACACGCAAACGGCTTTTGGCGAATAGATATAAGGGGTTTTTGATAAAAATAAATAGTTGTTGAATCTTGGTACTTGGCTGAGTATTCTTTCCCTGAGGCAGTATTCTGCGACAAGGTCCTTCTTGAGCCGATTTGGATGTTCGTTGGACTTTAGTTTTTGATGGTTATACGTGAGCGAGCGTGTATCCATACAGCGGGGTAAAAATAGTACTTTGTGTCACTAAGAAGTACGGTACCAGTTGCTACGGCAAGGTACTAATCCGAAGATCAACAGCGGAGGGTCACCTGAGCGGTGCCTAGCTGTGAGCTGGGGCCAGCAAGCATTAGCAGTTGTTGGCAAGCTGTGGGAGCGGAAAGGGCGAAATACAAAGTACTGTGGCGGAGTTTATGAAGTCAGCTGAACATCGAAACCACCAACCAAGTGAGGATAAAGAGGACACCAAGACAACCAGTTGGGAAACGAATTGGACAAGTTAAGTGAAGTGAAAAACTGTGAGTAATTTGAACTTTATTTCTTCATGTCAAAAAACTTTAAAATTATCAGTGTTAACTTTAAATTCTCTAGTATATTAACTTAGAATAATTTGCATGATATTTAGGACTTAGAATAATTTCTCAAAAAACGAGGGACCGGGGAACCTATGCTCAAATTTTTAAAATTGTATTAGTTTCAAACACTTAGAAAATTTTCGATGAAAAATTATAGACTTGTAAAATTTTAAATTATAAAATTCATTTTGAATTGTTGGTTGTTTGTTTGAAACTTAGGTTACGAAATATATCATAATGGATTCACTTATATATGTTCAAAAGGAATTGTGTCAGTCTATTCAAAAGGGTTTTACAAATTATAAAAAATGTCCGAAAGAGAGAATTAATGCAGAATATTTAAAAATAAGGCTAGAAACTTTAGATAGAGATTGGGAGCTATTTAGATCTAACAACACTAAATTATATGAAACTTCAGTGAGTTCTGAATTGGATGAAACTGCGTACGTAACTAAAGGAATATATGAACTCACCGAAGAAAATTATATCCTATTTAAATCAGCACTTAAAAGTACATTAGCGCAATTTAATGTCAATAGTACAAATAGGGAAAAGGAGCCCAAGACGGAGCGGGAACCTAGCTCATTGGTGAGACTTGAGAAAATATCAATTCCGTACTTTTCTGGAGATTATCCGTCTTGGACTTCATTTCGAGATTTGTTCGTGTCACTAGTGCACAACAATAAATCTTTAGACAATGTAATGAAATTACACTATTTAAAAACTCACGTAACAGGCGAAGCGGCTCAGTTAATCAAACATACGCCTATCACAGATGCTAACTACGTGGAATGTTGGGAATTGTTAGAAAACCGCTATAATAATAAAAAATATTTGGCGAATTGCATTCTCACACGTTTGTTTGGTCTAAAACGGTTATCAAGTGAGTCCGCTTCGGGGTTACGGGAGTTACTAGATACAACCATGGATTGTATGTGTGCTTTAAAAAATATTGGCGTAGAAGTGAGTACATGGGACATTATAGTCATACATATAGTTGCATTGAAGTTCGACATTGAAACGCGTAAGCAGTGGGAGCTGCATATTAATAGCAGCAACTTGAATGAGTTGCCAACTTTGGAACAGTTAAAAGCTTTTTTGGAAGCTCGATTTCGGGCATTAGAGTTTGTGGACGTAAAAAGGGTGTCGAGTCAGCAAAGCGGACCCAGTCATAAACAAAAGGCTTTCTTGGCAACAAATGCTGCTAATCGTTGTGAGTTTTGTGCAGGTGAGCACAAATTGTGTTTTTGCAAACAGTTTGTAAAACAAGACGTGAACCAGAGACGTGACTTTGTGGCTAAAAATTCTATTTGCTACAATTGTCTGGGGAGCAACCATGGCGTAAGAACCTGTAAAAAAACAACGAATTGTCAAATTTGTCACAGGCGCCACCATTCTCTTTTACATACAGCTAACACAGACGGCAGCGCTTCAAGTAGTTCAACGGCTAAAGGTTCGGCTGAGAGAACAAGCGGATCAAGTGGTACGGATCCTATCGTATCATGTTTGTCAACAGGAAAAGCGAATAAATCCAGTCATGTTTTACTAGCCACTGCGCTTGTAAATATGGAGTCATCGGGAAAAAGTCAACTGGTAAGGGCGCTTTTGGATCAGGGATCGCAAGCATGTTTTATCAGCGAAGCTGCAGTCCAATTACTGCGTTTGAAAAAGAAGCCAATCCATGGGCTAATTTCGGGTCTTGGTGGCGACAAACAAGTTACAACAAACAATATAGTGACTATAAATTTAAAATCACGAACAGATAAACAGTTCGAAATAACGGTCGAAGCCTATGTGCTTAAAAACATCACAGCATGGTTACCGGAATGTGACATAAACATACGGGTTGAAGATATGGGTTGGATAGATCACATGGTACTGGCAGATCCGCAGTTCAACCGCTCGAACAAAGTCGACTTACTTTTGGGGGCCAATGTATATGGCAAAATTCTGCTGGAAGGAATAAAAAGAAGTCCGACTACGGGTGGGCTTATCGCTCAATGCACAAGATTGGGATGGATATTGTCTGGCACCGTGGAAGAAAACTGCAAAATAAGATCAAATATTAATGTCATGCATGCTACAGTCATAGAAGACCATTTAAAGAGGTTTTGGGAAATTGAAGAACAAATTTACAGTTCACAAAAGCTATTGACAGAAGAAGAACAAAAATGTGAGGAAATATTTAGTACAACCACCAAAAGAACACTCGAAGGCAGATATGTTGTAAAACTACCATTTCGGGACAGTCAGCTATGCTGCACTGGGGGAAATTCTAGGCAAATAGCTGTTAATCAGCTTAAGTCATTAGAAAGAAGGTTGTCGAAAGATCAAAGGTTAAAAGAAAGTTACACGAAAGTCATTAATGAATATCGGGAATTGAAACACATGGAATTGGTAGGAAAGGATGACACAAAACAGAATGAAGCTGTTTACTTACCACATCACGCAGTTGTGCGAAATGATAAAGCCACGACTAAAGTTCGTGTTGTCTTCAATGCGTCGAGCAAGAACGAATTTAAGGTTTCGCTGAATGACACGCTGATGGTGGGTCCCAAACTCCAGCCAGATTTAAGACACATAGTGTTACGTTGGCGAGTTCATCCTATAACTTTAGTCGCAGACATTGTGAAAATGTATCGCATGGTTTTGGTAGACGAAAAAGATACTTTATATCAACGTATAGTCTGGAGAGATCAACCAGATCAAGATATTCAAGATTTTGAGTTAAAGACGGTAACATTTGGGACAGCATCGGCTCCTTTCTTGGCCGTCCGAGCATTGAACCAGGTCGGTGTAGATGAAGGTAGTAATTTTCCATTAGCTGCACCAATGATTGCAAAATCATTTTATATGGATGATTTGATGACCGGATGTTCAAATGTACAGGAAGGGATTGCTATATACAAACAAATGACTGAATTATTAGCAAAGGGTGGTTTCATATTGCAAAAATGGAATAGCAATAATGAAGAACTGCTAAACATATTTAAAAGGGATCAAGAACAACGGGACAAAACTCAAGGGTTTACAGAACAACAGGGTTTCAATAATAACGGGGAAAATGAGATCAACAAAATGGAGAACAACATGGAAAAGAAGACCAACAAACAGGATTTTAAGAACACAAGGGAAAATGCTATGACGATAGAAGAGGAAAACATTCTGAAAGAGGAAAACGGATATACAGAGGACAAAAGGGATATAGAAATAAAGGATGAAAATACAACTAAAGTATTAGGACTTACCTGGAATAGAAACGAAGACTGCTTCCAGTACTCGGTGAATCTTCCGCCGGCGACGACTGCACCTGAAACAAAAAGGTCAATACTATCAATAATTGCGAAGTTATACGATCCATTGGGATGGATGGCACCAACCATAGTTCTAGCTAAAATGTTTATTCAGAAGCTGTGGTTATCAGGTACAGATTGGGATGAACCAATCTCCTTCAAATTAAAAGGTGAATGGGATACTTACTATGCTGAGCTGACAGAACTAACTTCAGTGCGAGTCCCACGATGGCTAGGCACGTCGATGAACGAAGCTCACGCAGAAATTCATGGGTTTAGCGACGCGTCCAAATTAGCGTACTCAGCTGTAGTATATTTCCGAACTGTTGACAAAAGCGGGCATACAAGGGTTACGTTGTTGACAGCGAAAACACGAGTAGCTCCAATTAAACAAGTCAGCATACCACGACTGGAACTGTGCGGAGCGACTCTTTTATCGCAACTGCTGGCCGAAGTAGCTGAGGTTCTGGAGATCTCCAAACAAAATATCAAGGCGTGGACAGATTCGACTGTGGTCTTATCCTGGTTGAATAGCCACCCAAGTAGGTGGAAGACATTTGTAGCCAATCGTGTCTCCACTATTTTGACGACAATGGAACCATCGCAATGGCATCATGTGGGAACAAAATCCAATCCTGCTGACCTAGCTTCACGTGGGATTCAACCTAGATCACTAGCGGAGAATGAAATGTGGTTTTACGGTCCAAAGTTTCTTCGAGAACTACATATTCTATACAAAAGATCATTGGATGTAAAGGTTCATTTGGAAGAGGCAGTCAGCCTACACACAAGCTCAGTCACTGAAGACACAATTATGCAAAGATTTTCGTCTTTGCAACGACTCTTAAGAGTTATTGGTTATTGCCGGAGATTTTATCGACGGGATTTAAAACAGACCACGTACTTATCCAAAGGGGAAATAGATCAAGCACTTACATGTTGCATACGGATAGTACAAAGAGAAGAATTTAAAGAAGAATACTTGCAGCTTGAATCGGAAGGGTCTTTGAAGTCCAAAGCTAGTAAGTTAAAGGCATTATGTCCTTATTTAGATGAGCAGAAGGTGATGAGAGTGAGTGGTAGATTGCAAAACTCGCAGTTACCTGAAGCAACAAAGCATCCTATAATCTTACCTCATGCTGCTCACCTCACGAAACTTATAGTGGCTAATGCTCATCGCGTGACGCTGCACGGTGGTATCCAGCTAATGGTGAACTACCTGCGAACCACCTATTGGATACTTGGGGCTAAAAGTGTAGTCAGACAGCATGTGCGAAACTGCGTTACTTGCGTTCGTCAAAAGGCTAGCATCCAAACCCAGTTCATGGGATCATTGCCATCAGCGCGCTGCACACCGCCGCCGATGACAAAAGCCTTTTGGAAATCTGGCGTCGACTACGCAGGACCTATTAAAATTAGGACATCTAAAGGACGAGGACATCAGTCCTATAAAGGATACATTGCGGTATTCGTGTGTATGGCTACGAAAGCTGTACATTTGGAAATCGTAAGTGACATGACGTCACAGGGATTTATGGCAGCTTTTAGGCGCTTCATATCACGAAGGGGCCACTGCGCTCAGATGTGGAGTGATAACGGCACTAATTTTGTAGGTGCCGCTAAAGAGCTTCGAGAATTAAAAGCGATACAAGACACATTAGCAGAAACTTTGGAAGGGCAAGGCACAGAATGGCATTTTATTCCACCACACAGTCCAAATTGGGGTGGACTGTGGGAAGCGGTGGTGAAATCCACTAAATTTCACCTTCGGAGAGTTATTGGTGAAAGCTGCCTCACATTTGAAGAGCTGAGTACATTACTCGCTCAAATTGAAGCTTGCCTTAACTCCCGGCCTTTGACGGTGGATAACTCGGAACCTGGAGAGCCACGTCCATTGACGCCAGGACATTTCTTGGTTGGGGGCCCGCTGTTAGCTGTACCTGAAACCAGCTATCTAGATTCAAATATTAGCTCGTTGTCAAGATGGCAGCTCATTCAACGAATGTTGCAAGGGTTTTGGCGGCGCTGGTCTCAAGAATATGTGACACTCTTGATGAACCGTTATAAATGGACATCTCGAGTACCAGAGCCAGCCATAGGTGACGTTGTTGTCGTGAAAGAAGACGACTTACCTCCCAGTCGTTGGGTAATGGGACGCGTAGTAGAGAAACATCCCGGTAAGGATAAAATTTCCCGTTTAGTCACAATACGCGTTAAAGCCACAACCATGAAAAGACCTTTATCAAAATTATGTATCTTGCCAGTAAACGATTGAAACGGGTTTTAAATTGTAAAACAGGAGTACAGTTCATTAAGGTGTAAATTAGTGTAAAAAGGTTTATATGTTTAGTCATAAGGTACATTAGTTTATTTAAGTTTATAAGTTCATTTTAGTTCATTTGTAAAGCCAAGCCATTTGCAGCCATAGGGTACTTAATTCATAGGACAAATAATTGTAAATACAGTCTACTGAAGGTTATAGGTCAAATTAGGATAGGATCAGTTCACCAAGGGTATCATAACAATTGGGTCATCATGCCACGGTGGGCGGTGCAGTTAAGGACATTCTGTTATGATGTCCTTGGTGGGCGGTATGTTTAACTCAAATGTAACTAGATGGCGTTGTTAGGGCTTAAAACACGCAAACGGCTTTTGGCGAATAGATATAAGGGGTTTTTGATAAAAATAAATAGTTGTTGAATCTTGGTACTTGGCTGAGTATTCTTTCCCTGAGGCAGTATTCTGCGACATAAATACTATACGCCATAAACAAATGCTTTCGGCGACCTGGGAATAACGATACAACTACAAGTTTCTAGGTCCCTTTTTACCAGCTTCCTTTTCCAGTCTCTCCCGGTACTGGTCAAGCCAGCAACCCCAAGACGAGTGTGTTGAAAGCCGCTTAAGCGCCCATTTCTCAGCTAACTTGGTCTCGCTCACCATATCGTTTGGCTCAAGCTGTTACAGAAAGAAAATATAAATTACGATGAATTTCCTTTAGCTTTGCCAACGATTCAGGAGGTTAGATGAATTGTTTATTTTATACAGATAAAAATAAACTATTCAATATTACAGAAAGATGAAGAAAAGAGATGGAAAAATATTTTCTACAGGTAACTCATGATCACTAGAAAATGTTTCATTGTGATGACTTGTCAACTCATTAATGTGATATTATCGTTTCTCCCTCTCCTAAAAACGTTAGAAGGAATAAAACCAGCTTATTTAAAAGTTAGTATCCACTATGATAGTATATATAGGCGTAACAACTATAATAATAAACAGTGCACATTAAAAGTACCTCAGCAAGTTGTCGAAAAGTACAAGTAAAGTCTGCTCCGGTCTGCTGCATCATATCTAGAAGTTTCTCAACGAGTTGCTCGTCACCCCAGCGCTCTTCTTTTAAACCTATCTTCATAAGAAAAGTTTCCCTGAAAATCGTGTCACAAAGATTGTAATTCCTACTAATTTAGCAAACTTATAAATTTTACACAGAAGGTACACTATAAACTGAATAATATAATAAACTAACAATATTTTATTCTTGCAATAAGTGTCTAAGGTCTTCAGAATGTGGGACATGTGGACTTGCTGTGATGTCGTCAGCAAAGGCTTTAGGGCGTTGGCTAGCTGCCCTATATTCCATACCACCACCTTTCAACAGATATAGTACTTATAACACACGGGAATGGTGGACACAAAAACAGTCTAGGAAAACTTTTCCAATAGTTTAATCAACTTACAAGCTAAAGTCAGTAAATACAATCTTCGGACAAGGTCATTAGGATCGTGCCATACTCATACGAGACAGTTAAAGTGTTACTTAGCATATTTATATAACTTGACCATTTGTAAAAAATATGAAACTGAGTAGTATAATAACTACTCGTAATAATGTTTCTTACATCTGGCTGTTTAGCAAGAGCATATCTCCCTTCCCCATCCGAGCAGTTTGCCACAAATCCGCCGTCATATGAATCCACAAATCCAAATGGGCCGTAATTGATCGTGAGGCCCAGAATACTCATGTTGTCCGTGTTCAAGAGGCCGTGGGTGAAGCCAACACCTGATATTATTTAGGTATTTAGTAAACCCGTTAAAAAGAACAAATATTTCCATCGAATGCCAGTATTTTCTAGAAAAGCACAACTAATTTGTTTTTATTGTAATAAAATATTTTACCAATTACAGATTCGAGGTTTTCCACAACGTTTAAAATTACCTTTGAGAAGAATATCGTACGTAAGATTTCACTATAATTGTTAGTTGCTATAACAGGTACGTAATATTCAACAAGACAACTAACCTTGCCATTTAGCTACTAAATCTAGTGTGCGGTGAGCGACTTCAGAAAATAGCCTGATGAAGCGATTTTCATCCGACAGCTGGATCTCTGGGAAGTATTCCTTAAAACAACCAATAATTGTTTGACTTTTATTAATATTAACTTTACAACGACAAAAGCGCTTTAGTCAGTAGTTTCCGGTCGCATCCTATACCAGTCATGAGAAAAGTCAAATCGATCTCAGGTACGAGTAGAGTCCGTTTTTCCTTTTTATGAATCCAATGAGCCTGGTGGATCATGCCCTGCATTGAATATATGAGTTTTGCTTACCTTTATAATAAAATCCGCCAGCTGTTTCAAAGGTGCCAGTTCACCTGCTTTGGCCAGCACTTCCAAAGAACCAAAACGGAACCATGAGGTAGACAAGCGTAACAATATAGCCGCACGCTCCCTTTTTGGAACTCCTGAGTAGAAGACATCTCGGACTACGGTTTCGTCACTCACTAAAGCAAAAATAAAAATAAAATTGAAAATAAAATGTGAGTAAATATTTGGCATCAGCAAGTCTATCTATTTGATTTCCTTCTACAAAGTACAAACAAGCCTTTGACAAATCTCACCAGGTAATCAAGCAAAACAGAGAAAGGAAACCAAAACTTATTTAACTATAAAATTTTATTTCTATATTAGGCTGAATTACTAGGGTTTTAGAAGTTTAGACACCTATCTTATTGGGACACCATGACAGTACCCTCACCAAACCAATCACCTTTTGTTAATTCATACATTAGGTATCTCCCATATAGTTATATACATTTTGTCGGTACCGTAACCTGGTCATAGCATCACTAGTATCGTGATGGGATAGGGCATTTACCAACTAAACCAGCAGCTCTAGTAGTTGGCACACCCAGGAAGTTACATGCTTCACTCCCAACCATCTCCCTGATAGCAGCACGGAGTACGCAGCGACCGTCGTACACCCGTGAGTACGGTGTCTGCCCGGAGCCCTTTAATTGAAGTTGCAATCTTTCACCGCACCTATGATACAAAACCAGCGAAATGTTTGCAATAATAACGATACAAATGCTTTTTCCGATCTTTAAGTTGGATTTTTGTGATCTCGATATTCGCTATCACAGTAGTACGGTAGTGTGGACTGTGGATCATCAAATCATCGTCTCAGCGATGTACTCTTTCACAGTCTGTTAGCTTATCTGAAATTATTGCGTATTTTTCAAGAGATATGCAAGCGTTCTTAATAAATGAATGAAAAATCATGTTTGTGAGCCTTAATGTATTTATAAGCCTTAATGAGAGGTTGTAGCTAATTTCTTAGTGATTTTTTTCTATCACCGCAAACTAAAATACCTTGGAAAATTATTTATCTAGGTAGTTATTTACAGACAACATCAGTCCAATTTGCATTGTTGCAGCACTAAGGAGCGAATCAAAAAGTAATAGGACGCAATTCTAAAACAAATTCCATTCTTATGAAAGATGTTAGGGAAGAGTTTGCTTATTAGCGATAAGGTTTTGATGCCATTTATAATGCATTTATTCTTTAATGTTGTTGTTTTGTGATGTTTCGCATTATAATTACTAGGTGACCTATGTGTACTCGTATTGTGCCTGCTAGTAGAGAAATATGATCACCTGTTCACATATTCTCCAAGAATGTGAGCTCGGCCATCACCAAGCTGACCAACCCATAATCCATATTGATGGCCGCCATATCTATGTAACGAAAATTATACTCATCTTAGAATTGTTTAAAATATATTGTTTATTTGCTGTGGGATCGTCATAAACGGGCAATAGCGTGGTTTTTGGGGTTTCTGCCTCAAGAAGAACCCTTATCTGTTTGTCTTTCAAGACACTTTTTCTCAAGATATCGTAAAGGTATCAAGTTGAAACTGATATAAAACGTACTCGGGTCTTTGGTCTTTTTGGTACGTGTTTTTTAGTTTTGATTTAATTGTTCACTCATTAAATCAAAAGTAAAAATCAAGAGAAATCACCAAAATATTCATTAAACAACAACTAACATAAACCTTATACTAAGCTATTTTTTCGGAAGCTGCTTAGAATATAAAACCAAAACTAATTTACCTATGAGCAACAGGCAAAGCTCCGTAAGGCAGTTTCTGTCCAGCTATGAACTCGGCAAACTCCTCGCGGTTTGCTATATCAGGATCCATATCCAAAACATTGATCAAAGCATCAGAAGACGCGCAAACCAGGCGAACGTTACGTTCTAAAGGATGAGGACTCGCCTGAAAAATAAATCTTCAAAACATTGTAATTTTCCCGACTACGTTACCACTGAAGCAGGTGTCTGACTTCTTGGCTGTGCCGATATCACGAGACAGTATACTACGTTTTCTTCAGGTTTACTTCATTAACCATTATAATAACCTTTCTCATTCCGGTCCGCACTAAGATCTTATTATACGTATGGACCTACTTATATGGGGTATTGTAGGTACAAAGTACAACTTACCTCAGAATAGATTACATTCTTTATATTTGATCGAATTTGATCATGATTCTCGTCGATAGGGAGAAGAATATATTTTGGATACTGACTGAACCGCCAATCCGTTAAATTTCTTTTTAACTTAGGTGTTTCTCCTTCCATTTTCATGTTGATAACGGATTTTCAATACAGTTACACTGTATGTATTTCAGAAAAAAACTATTATGCCCGCCATTTTTTAATAATTTATATTGAATGTCATTTCAATACTGGCCACATTCTCCGGTGGAGGAAGTATATAATCTTTCCTATTCTAACATATTATACTAACTATTAGTATGTATGTAATTAATAAAAAATATAAGTTTTTTTCTATTGATAATCGCTGAAATTTATGAGGTAGTCAATCCATTATAAATCAAAAGGAAGGGAACACAGGATGAAAAAAGGATTTTTATGACGGCTAGTAGTCATCGTCAAAATCTACCTTTTGTTTTTTCGTTTTAGATGTGACGTGATCACTCTGTGAATTGTGCCAGTTCTCTTTGCGTCAGTGTAATGAGAAGAATTTTACAATCGGGAGAAATAATGAGAATTGGGAGATCTTACTATGCTTCTCAGTCACACTTAAACAAGATGGAGGATATGAATCAGAGTAATTGAATCTGAGTTTGTTATACTTTGGTCTCTCAAAGTATAACAAACTCAGAAGAAATACTACTAGAATCACAATGCGTGTGGCCTCTATAGTGCTTCTTGTTCTTCCAAAAGGTATTGCCATATATTGGATTGCTATAATTCCACTTGACATGAGTAATTTTGTGCTGCAATCTTTTTTATCAAATCAGGCCCTGTATTGTTTCCAATTTATCTCAGAATGAGATGTAGAGTGACCGCACATATAACAGTAATTTATGTCATATTGGAAAATCCGTGAAATGACTCTTATGAATTCTCCCGAATTTCATAATTCCTACTACGTAACTCATTTATTACCATTGACTTATCTGGCTCACAGATCGGTCGTACCCACAACCTCTGACAAGATAAAAATTTGGGAAAATCGGTATTATTGCAAGCAAGCCTCAAGTTGCTCTAACAAAAATCCGGCCTCGGCATTAAGGACGGACCATAAGTATCTCCCTCTCTCTCTCTGTTATTCTCTAGTAAAACATAATTAACTATAGCATCTTGTTTTCGCAAGCTTCGCTGGCGTACCTTATTGCAAATATTCTAGTAGTATTTCTTCTGTGATACCATAAGAGACAGAGCATTCGAGAGCATCATTTTTTGTTTCATTTTTTATTGTTAAATTCTTAAATTATTGGTAATGGGTAAAAATATCGTTTAATACTTTTATAGAGAATGTTGCTATATAGTTTTACTATCTAAACTGGTTTAACTGCCACAAGTTTAACACCAACAGACACGTCAAACTTATAACACCTCGTTATTTTTATTTTGTGGGTTAAAAAACGATATAAATCAAACGACTTCAACTCGAATAAAAATCGAATACAAAAAAGGCTCGCTTTTCAGATCTCAATACAATGGTTGGTTGGGTCAAGGTCAGACCATAGTCCAATAAAATTCTAATGATCATTCAGTTACTGAGTTTTGACCTCTGTATGAAGGTAATTTAATTTGGCCGGATTCCCACAGCGGAACTCATCCGGTGTGAAATTCGTCAGTTCGGCGACCGCAATTTCACTTTCGTGAGCCGCTTTCTCGTATCTCACTTTCGAAAAAAAACATCCAATTTCTACGATCGTACAAACCAGTTTAGGTGTAGTAAATTCTAGTGAGAGGTGTAGTTTAATTTCTGAGACAGTGCACCAGTTTTGTTTTGAGATAAATGGATTTTTGATAATAATTATGGTGATTACGGAGGGATATTTGAAGGAGAAGCTTACCAAGGAACTGGACGCCGTTCACGTCGTAAGTAATCTGTCAAAATTTGTATCGACATCCTAACCTGCCGCGTTGTTAAATAATATTATTGTGAATGAAAACTGTATAGATTGGTGCTAGAATATGTTTATTTAACACAATGACGAAGAAATTAGACCCCGAAAGGTTTACTTTGACGAAGGATGCGTTGTTGCCGGGTGTTTTTTTCGCATTGCTCGTAAGGTGGTGCGTTGCACAATATCCATATTCTGGATACAAGAAACCTCCTATGTACGGTGATTTCGAAGCTCAGAGGCACTGGCAAGAGATTACGGTGCAAACACCGCTGGTGTCGTGGTACCATAACACTACTCAGAATGATTTGAACTACTGGGGGCTTGATTATCCTCCTTTGACGGCTTATCACAGCTACATGATGGGTTTAGTTGCCGAATGGCTTGATCCCGAATCGATACGGCTGTTCGCATCGCGTGGATACGAAAACGATAACCATAAAACCTTCATGCGATGGACTGTATTTTTGAGTGATGTGTACTTTTTTGTCACTGCTGTATTGTGTATCTGCATTGATGCTGAGCGCGTAAAAATCAAAGAGAAGGGACAAGTACGAATTAAGGTCCACAGAAATATTTTTAAAAGAGTTGATATAGCAACAACATTATTTCTTTTGTACCCGGGTATAATTTTAATTGATCATGGACATTTCCAGTACAACTGTGTGTCATTAGGCCTCTTTCTCTGGGCCACTTTCTTTGTAATTGCTATAGAGAATGACATACTTTGCACTATATTTTTTGTTCTCGCTCTTAACTATAAGCAAATGGAATTGTATCATGCGCTGCCGTTCTTCTTTTATTTGTTAAGAAAGTGTTCTTTAAATGTACCACCAAATAAAAACAAGCTTAAATATATTGTGACACGATTTAATAGATTAGCAATAGCTGTTTTGTCTTGTTTTATAATAATTTGGTATCCGCTCATGACTTCCGTTCAAGATGTACAGCAAGTTGTCCATAGATTATTTCCATTAAAACGTGGCATATTTGAAGATAAGGTTTCTAATATGTGGTGTTTTGTAAATGTCTTTATAAAGCTTAAATCTGTGTATACTAATGAAAAAATGGCTTGGACTTGTTTGACAGTTACCGGCCTAGCTGTTCTACCTTCTTGCTTGGACTTATTCTTCCGTATTAACAGAAAGAAGTTTGTCTTATCTTTGATCAACGTTTCATTAGCTTTCTTCTTATTTTCCTTTCAAGTACACGAGAAGACAATACTTTTAGTAGCGATACCGGTTCTGATACATTTTCCCGATGATCCGTTTATGTGTTTTTGGTTTCTATTGATTTCCAACTTCAGCATGCTTCCCCTACTTTTGAAAGATGGTTTAGCATTGCCGTATGTACTAACCAATGCTCTCTATATTACTGTATACAGCTTAAGTATCAAATTATCTCAGTCTAAAGCTGGTTACTTCTCATTCTTTAATGCTAACCGTATCAATCAGATTTTAGAACCAAATCGTACCGAGAACTCTATGTTATTGAACTTAGTGAGTATAAATTTCTTCTTTTCAATGGTTGGTGTGTTCTGGATGACGTTGGCTAGCATATTTGTGGAACCGCCAGCGAAGTACCCTGACATTTTCCCGTTGTTTGTATCAGTTTTTTCGTTCATACATTTTGCTTTCTTTTTCGTGTATTTCTATTATCAACAGCTCTCTCTGCCTATGTGTTTAGAAACTAAAATTAAGAAAAAGTAGAAAAAGAGAAGTAATACTTGTATGTATAAATATCATATCAATTTTAACATTTTGAATATCTCGTTTCAATAATAGATTAAGTTTTAATTTTGGATAAGCTAAAATGCAATCTGGTTAATAAATGTATGTAGAATGATTTTGATGTTTTCATTGCTTACTACCATACTTTGTAGTAGTCTTTATAGTATATGTATTATGAATGCCTAACTAACTAATTGGTTATAATCAACACAAAGCTTAAACCGTTGATCCTAGCAACATAAAATTTGGAAGGTGTGTTCATAATAGGGTGTAGGGTCATAGAAAAGGATTTTTGGAAATTCCCCATTAGGGCGTCAAATGGAAGTTCAAAGTTTGATTTATATTCAGTTTTATGTTGCATGTGATGCTGCAGCTGACAACTTCTAGTACTGGAATATACAAAATTATTTTACTATTGCAGTGACTGATTAAAGGGCTTTAGATAGAATTTAAATTTTCATGGCTTTTGTTGTTTTTCTTGTTCCCTGCAAACTGCATAATAGTTCACAAATAAATTTGTCACTGTTGGACTGTATGTGACATTATCATTGTCTACTAGTAGACAAGGTGGTCATGTGATCGGCAAAATTGTATGGAAGTCTCAATTATTATTTTTTTTCAATTTTTTTAGATACAATAGATTCACCTTGATGGCTACACTAACACCCTAAGTACTGTCACACCTTTCTGTTACACATTGTATATAAGTTTGTTACTCTTTCACACAATAACTTCTCAACAGATGTTGTTGAATTTTGACACCAGTAGTATGGCTAGGTGATGTACAATTATACATACCATAGTACAGTACAATAGTACATTCCAATAGTTCATGTCCTGGATTAACACATAAGATACATATCATCCCTGAAAAATGCAGATGTCAAATTCCCGCCGTGGGGAGTACCTAGAAAATGAATAATTCTAACCATAGTATGCTCGTATACTTGGAAAGCATTTGTATTCCATTCAATAGCAAATTCTGGATCAACTTTAATACAAAATTGTATGAAAAGAGGCCATTTGGCTCCTAATAGATTCAGGCCTATAAAACTTGTGGTGTTATTTGAATAAATTGTAAGAAGTAAGTGTATAGATAATTTATATAACATATGCAGTATGGTTAGGTGAGGTATATAGCAATATACATGTATATATGATATACGAGACATATATGTCTTGTCAGATAGGTCGTCAAGATAAAGTTTTCTTTGATTTATGTTGTTTTTTTTTTCTGACAGACTACAATAAGTAAGAGATTCTCTATTTATCTGTATATTTTTTCTAACAACTTCCAAAAAGCAATAAGCAATCAAGTAGACTGTATTTTTTATGCTTATTATCTGATTTCACAATAACAGTAAGTCTGATTTGAAAATAAGGTTTTTTTGTTTGAAAAGTTCTACCTACTACATTTAAGTTTAATCAAAATCAGTCCAGTTATTTTTCATAAATCAAAATAACTGAAAACAGAGTCATCAACTTCTTACTTGGCTTATGCTTACATATGCTTGTTGATTGCTTGTATTTATTAAGTATTGAGAGGAGGTTCTTAATGCATTTCAATCTTTTTATTTATTTTTGTATCAATTTTGGTTGAGATTGGTCTGATTTAGAGATCAAATAACTGAAAATTTTAGTATAAGCCGCCTGCCGGGTTGAATTCTAGTGATTTTTCAAGACTTTTCAGAGACGCTTGGACGGATGTCTAAATTTCTTTTGATAGTTGCAAAAAATATCGGTCAAGTGGTTGTAGATTCTTTTTCAAAGTTGCAAAGTTATCGTGGTCGCTAGGAAATAGGTACTAGTTTCTAAAAAGTATTCTAACATGTACCTATGGAAGATAGGTTGATCTAAGGCTAGATATGTAAATAGGTGTTATAACTATCTGCTATAATTTTATTGTACTCACTGCCTGAGCCCATTACCGACAAAGTGCATTAGAAGATTTAGGTCACAGCAATTGTAGGCTAATCTTGTTCTAGGACATATATTACCGTGCAGTTAGTTTTAAATGCTAAGTTCCAGTTACGTCATCTATTATTATAATCATATAGGCTTAGGCTCTGTGTAGGAGCGCCGGCGCCGGGCGATACGAGTATGTCAAATAGCAACTGCATGGCGCTATTTTAAAATCTAAATATAAATTGTGGACGGTGTAGCCGATATTTTTAATCTATATAACTTTTCATTAAGAGTATCACCGATCCTTCACTGTTTTCGTGTTTGTGATAGAATTTTCGTTTCGGGCCTGCCTCTTTTCAATCCCTAAATTGTAATGTAATGTTTTCTTATTGGCGTCAATAGCTTTACTATGATGTATTTTAGGCCTACACGTTTTGTTACACAAGTTATTTAATTCTTCATAATAAAGGCTTTTAATAGACATCGTAACAGCGCAAAAATATGAACGCTTAGGAAGCTTGTAACTAGTGATAATAAAAAAATAGAAAAAAAAAAACGATAAAGCCTAGTAAATAATGTGTTAGCTATGTAAAAAAAAAAAAAAACTACGTGAATCGGACAACATTTAAAGGTAGAATATATATAAGGAGCTATATCTTATTGTATGGACAAGTTAGCGGTCTATAGCTGTGTTAACATTTAATTAAATTAAAAAATAAGGTCTGACTGATTGTTATACAACGTGTAATAGAAAAGTGTGACAATACTTAAAGGTGTTAGTGTACATATCAATGTGAACACATTGTTCAACAAAATTGTGAAAAATTCGACAAACAATTATTTCATCTTTTATACAACTTGATCGATCAGCACCCAGATTCACAATGAATTTCCGATCGGATTCGTAAACTTTGCAACACGAATTATCACGCGAAGCTTGTTACGTGATCTAAAATATTAATTTTAGATTACGTAACAAGCTTCGCGTGATTATTATTTTGGTTTAGATCTAGAATCGATTTTCAAAGTAATAATTTAGGATCTACTAGTAAGTTTTGCGTAATTCGTATTGCAAAGTCGTCGAATCTGATCGGAAACTCATTGTGAATCTGGGTGCAGGTGGCCAATTTTTGTATGGAGAAAATAATATTTTTTTCTCAAATTTTGAAAATTTTCTTTTACTATGAATTCACCTTGATTGGTAGACGAACACCCTTAACATGTAACTTGGGGGTACATTCATTATGAAGCGTAAAGGAGAAAGGAAGGATTTCTCAAAATTAAATCATCTAAATAAAGGGGATCAAAAGTAAAAAAAAAAATTAAACTTTGAACCCCTAGTTAGTTCTAAGATTGAAATATCTTTCTATTTAATATCGCGAGCAACGTTGCGTTGCGTTTGACGGCTACTTGTCTAGCTATATGGAAGCTTATGAAATAAATAATAAAAATTGGCATTGCAACCTTTTTTAACGAATCCTTATTACTTAACCTTGCCCGTGCCGGTCGGGCGGGCATGCCGCGCCGGCACGTGCGGCCATGCAGGGCGGCATGCGGCGGCGTGCCGTTTTCACCGCGTTGCATAATTACACGCATGGCTTCGTCGCGTGCGCGTGGATGCGTGCGCCATCGACGAGCAAGCGTAGGGCTGCCACAGAGAATTGACAATATTTCATTGCAATTTTATTAAGAAAATTAACGTTGTTTGATTCATATTGTTTAAGAAGCGAGGCAGTGCGAGACGTGTCATCGTTGAAGACACGAACGACTCATTTCATCCCTGATGAAGTTCACCGAATATGAACGAAACTATAGTTGGACGTTTACAACAATCGGGTACGCGTGAAAACCCGTCTTCTTAAACAATATATTACATTGCAAAGTGATGGCAATTCGAAAACCATTTCGAGATAATGCAATGAAG
This sequence comes from Ligdia adustata, assembly GCA_947049295.1. Lineage (NCBI taxonomy): Eukaryota > Metazoa > Arthropoda > Insecta > Lepidoptera > Geometridae > Ligdia > Ligdia adustata. The sequence goes on from OX346234.1 coordinate 10,812,045, forward strand.
AGTTCATACTAAAAACCAGATTTTTATATCCGCTTCCTTCCGAGTTATTTACATAAAAGTGACGAAAAAAATTCTTGTATATTTATGTTAAAGCCGTCTGAGGCCACCAATAAAAATATTGCTTTATCTGTCATCTGAGAACTAAAACAAAAAACAAAAGTGCAGATAATTAATGACATAATTTTTTTACGAACTTTTGATGAAAATGCTTAACTATTCTTATATTTTCATAAATATCTAAAACTTAACAATTACATTCTGAATAAAATAAAAATACGTTATTGTTCATTTGTATTTCCATTATAGTAAAATACAAACATTCAAATGTTGTCAATTGAATCGAGTCGATGAAGACTCTGAAGCACTGGGTTATCGAGGAAGCGGTTTATGATATTGATGAATTTGGAGAATTTAAATCATTAAATTAGTGGTAGCCTAGTCAGTAAACCCCTACCAATCGAAAGGGCGTGGGTTCAATCCCAGGATCAGCCATGTGCATATTAGAATTCATTACCACTTGCTTAAACGGTGAAGGAAAAACAATCTATCTATAATCTATCTATCTATATAATCTATCTCAACCTACCCGCAATGTGGCTAGCGTGGTGGACTATAGCCTACGCCCCCTTCATAAGGGAGACCCGTGCCCAGCAGTGGGATGTTATGGTTTGATACGGATATGGACGTGATAGACGGTAAATTGTTACGACGATTAATATGATTTATTTGTATTTTTTTATATTTAAGTAAGTTTTGTTATTTAGTGACTTTGTTTTAATGAAGAAGCTTATTAATGTATATATATATACATATAATAAAACTGTGGAGGTTGAATTTCTGTACAATTAAAAAAAAACTCTAAAAACCGAGTGAGCGGGATGTAAGAAATGAAATAGAATTAATTTAGATTTATTTAAAATGTTTCGTTTGTCTGTTTGTCTGTCTGTTTGTACGGGTTAATCTCCGAAACGATTGGATCGATATATTTCGAATGAAACTTTGTATGGTGGTAGCTTATAACCCTGGTCAACAGATAGGATACTTTTGATCCCGGTAAATTAAAATGAACGTATAATAACAATAGTCGGGTATAAAGAGGAAGTTTTCAGCTCGTGGCCATCGTACTTTTTATGAATGAAATAACTAAAGTGAAAGTTGATCGTAAGGATGAGTATAGTGACCCCCTTTCGATTTAGTACACCTCTAACCGATAAACCTGTTTACATATATTATATGATTTTGATAAATTTCCACCCGTCTCAGGTAAGAAACATAAAAAAAACAGTCGAATTGAGTACCTCCTCTTTTGGAAGTCGGTAGAAGACCAGACTCGTATACTAAAAGTAGCCCGTAAAATGACTTTCCATTTTCATTTTTATTGATCGTATTAAACTTGATAGGTAAGGTCCTTATCGGGAAATTTAATTTAAAACCGCTGTATGTAAGTAGTAATTTCGTAAACAATTAAAGCGGATTATATACAGCTTTTTGTCTGCAAAGTTCACTCTTACCCGGAAGGCTTCCTTTGTTCCTTATTATTGTGTCAGCCCTAGCAAAATAGCGAAGCTAAAGGCGCGCACTCACCACGCAATATTGACCTATGCGAATGAGATCACTTCCTTGTTCTGAGGGTTAGGTTCGATACTTAGAAAAAAGGAGGAGAATAACCGTCAACTATAAGGTTCGTGGGATACTGCGTGGTGACAGACGAGCGGACAGTGAATTCTTAGTAATAGGGTCCCGTTTTTTGTACGGAACCCTAAAAACACGTTGTTCATCTACGAGTACAATTCCATTCTCTAGATCGGCTCTTGAACTAAATTGCATGTATATCGAACTACTCGAGCTAATATGCAAACGGCACAAGATATCTGTTCGTGATTCAATGCTAAATTGCTGACGAGAGGGAAGAATATAATACAAACCATTCAGACTTGTTTGGAGAGTTTATCTCAACAATTCGTTGTTGTTTGGGAGCACTCGTGATTGTAGCGGCTGGCAAAATATCGACAGTGGTCTAATTTCGCGACTGGCAAAATATCGACAGTGGTCTAATCCCGCGTCTGGCAAAATATCGGCAGAATATCGACAGTGGTCTAGACTAAGGTCGTGCTGTCCAGAAAATGCTGCTTCGAATCGTACTTATCGTGGAATTTCTTGTTTTCATTTATAAATAGATGTCACCCTAACCTGGATATGAACCCAGAGACATGAAATTTGGAGGAAGTGTTCATTATAGGCTGATAGGATGTACTAAGAAAAAAACCGGAAATTCAACCCCTGAGGACATTAAATGGGGTTTCAAAGTTTGCTTTATATTCCATTTTGCGTGTGTAACATCGCGGGTAACAGCTGCTATAGTATCCCATATTTACATCCATATTGTTATTTTTATCACCATATTTTTATTTAGCTTTTGTAACGTACTCGCATATCCGAGATCACATGTACACTGTTTAAAAATATGATCATATAATCCTATGATTCAACTGCCCGAAACTTCAATGGAATTTTGTAATGGGTTACATCATACTTCCATCCTCTAACGTAGTCACGAATTCACAGACCTGGAAAACCCAACCAGCAGTTTCTTTGAAGTATCTAGTCAAACAATCTGGGCTATGGCTCATTGCTTCTCAGGAAGCGATGTATGGAAAGATATTGTTCCATTCAGGAATGTTGACTCAACTGGGTTTGGAGACTTTGGAAACGTGAGGTTCATTTTAATGACTTTTTGCCAACAATGCCTATGACAGTTTTCAGCTCTTGATAATTGAATGCGTGAATAAATTATTTTTATTTGTAACAAACACATACAATTGATTCTATATAGGATGAAGAATAAGACGATTTCCATTTCAACTGAGTGCATGAAGTTCTTAGAGGAAAAGAGTTTTTAGTTAGGTTCTTAATTCGTTAGTTTTTTTTTAATGTATGTATGTTGATCACTCAAAGACGGCTAGATCGATTTAGAAAATTGGTTTTGGTCATTAGTATAGTAGGTGATTTTTGCCAAATTTGAACTTGATTTGTAATAAAAATAACTAAAAAAAAAACGTATAGGGTCAAGTCCTTTTTGGCTTCTATGCCAAATGACGTCACAGCTGGGACGGCCGCCGCACATTCGCAAAATCATTAGGTCCGAAGTCACTTGTCTCTCTCTATAGAACTGTCATCGGTAGACCCCTGCACTTTTTTACATTAGTACTTGTTGAGACAGACGATAAGACAAGCTAACAAAAAAATATTCTGTAGTTTTTATAAGTGTGACAGATCCGAACGTCTTATTCGAATATACATCACCAAAAATTTAGATATGAAAAATAGTACCCCTAAATTAAAACGTTAAATGAGTAGTACGTTATGTAAAGTTTAAGACATTTTGGGTTATTGAATTGTTTTTGAGTCGACTTTATGTGCGCAAACGACAGTTATAAACAGCTTTCGGGTTCTTAAATGAAAAAAGTTGATAAAGTAATCGAGATAAATGAGTCTTTCAAAACAAGCTTGTTTTAGGGGAAAGACAAAGAAAAAAAATTTATAAAGGACACAAAGAATGTACCCTGGCTTCATAACATAACTCTTCATATCTGAGAACTTAAGCTGTTTGAAATTGGATCGGTCCATCGGCGAATCATTGAGGACTACATGCTTCTTCCTCGACAATATAATCGTAGACGAGATGGACGCCAAGTGCCAACAACCCCTGCTAAGGATCTTGGTAAATAGACGAAGACTATCCTATAAGAGGGAAATCGACCGACGCAAATATCTATACATGCAAGCAAGTAAGACAAGTATGTACTTGATTTAGTACTTGTATACAAAAGAATTAGCATCAGTCTGAGGCACCATACGTGCTCTGGTTCCGAAATACCCGCTCCCCCATATGGAGTATGTTGCCCGATTTACATTTACAATACGAATTCCGATGCTCTGATGAGGTGCTCTGATGCGTACTGTACTCGTATGCGAATTTTATACGAAGCTTTTAATTATTTTAGCAGTCGGTCCCGTGCTGATAAAGCGAATATTTAGACTGTAGTATTTTCAGTTTTTAGGTATCATGTCATTTCGATAATTTTATTTACATTGCCAAGTCGTGTGTCGTTACCAATAAAAGGCAAATAATAAGTGATTTTATTTATTTATAATTCGCTTCCACAATTCCATAAACATGTAGGTAATTACCAATATTGAAAGCCTAATTGTTGTTCTGATAAATAGTCATACTAGTTCATATATTGGTTTAGTAGCAGTTACCTGCGACGTTGGACGCGACATTATATGAGATTTTTAGAAGTAGAATAAATCAGGAACAACGCTTTTAATATTTTGATTCAAACCCCATTTCCAAAAGTCCTTTCTTAGTACAATACACCCTCCGAATTTTACGTCTCTAGTTTCTGCAGTTTAGGCTCGCGTTTATTTTGATCTGTCAGCCAGAACTTACTATTTTATATCTATAGATTTGAAATTATAATACTGATGGTCACGCCATTCAACCATATATATTTATCCAAAGGAACGCACAAATTCCAACACTTCCATCGTGCTCTGCAATAAATTGACTATTAATCTTCTTGAAATGACCCTAGGCGTAAACCTTATCTATGTAATTTCTTTTGGCCTTTTGAGAGTAACTTGAGTATAAGAGTATCCCCTAAAAACCTGTTTCTTAGAGGCATCCGCATAGGAAGCTCGGACCTGTTTATCTCAAGGCCGCTTACTAGGACCTCCGACCTTTCCTCGGCATTCCTTTGCATTGACATGCCGGCATTTCACCCAACCTTGGTTGCTTTTCAAAATGTTATAAGCAACGATGTTGCAAGGTGTTGTAAAAATGACAGAAATTACAAGATATACGGAGTTTTCGGTTATTGATAAACCTTTCATACTATTTTGCACTTGAATCTTTCGCGTTGTAGAAATGATGAGATCTGGATCTTCTGAACACGTTAATTCACCGAACTCGTTTTTATTTATTTTTATTAAGTCCTAATTATACAAAAGAAATCTGACAAGAAGCTACCCAATAGCTGCATAACATCAGACCCAGTTCTATTCTATTAAATATATTATTGTACTCGTATGAAGTCCATTAACTAGCTGTCAAGTTGATGCAGTTTTTTATATTCTATTATATGAGATTTAATTCAAATGTATGTCTTCACCAATTTATTAAAGCAGTGTCTGAATTAAGAAATAATTATAATTCATATGCGCACATTACTAACATATTGCGAAACAACATTGCACTTTTAACGTTTTGAAAAGGATGATGAGATGACGCGATTTCTCGGCGGTTTAACAATTTCAGGCAAAATAATAACGTTCAAGTAAACTTTGCGTAAAAATTTGATCATTCCGTTGGCTTATATGCGCTATTGCTCTGTGATTTTATTTCGTTTATTAAGGACATCTATATTACCATTTTTTACAGCTTTGTTTAATAAACCAGAAATTGATTTACAGGGGAAAAAAATTAACGCACACTGCCAAAAAACTCACGATTATAAGATGAATTAAGTTATTTTTACTATTGCGTAAGAAAAATCCCTGAAGTCTTCGTTCATCGTACGACATCTAGCCTAAAGTTAATAAGTAATTTTAACCTGATCAACAAAATCTCTAAGACTGGTATCATTGGCACTTTTCTCATTGGCTTTATTCTTATAAATTCGGCGTACTTTTTATTCAGGTTAAAACTATACTTTTGTAAAACCCCTATGCCTCTAAATAAAAAAGGTGCGTCTGTGATCCAGATTTTTTTTTGGTTTTATATCGTTTTCTTGTCAGACAGAGGATGCCTATACAATATCTATAAACGACATATCAGGAACAATCGCTCGATAAATAGAATGATTAAAAAAATAGGCCATTAACAGTTACAATTCGCAAAGTGGGTTTCAAGTATCAATTGCACATTCTGGTGTCACATTCATCAAAATTGGCATAACGACTTCCATGGAAATGTTCCGCTTGGGTTGTGCCCTCGTTTTAATAATGCCAATTTTATAAGACCTCTATTCTCTATTGAACAGTTATTGTGGCTGAATGACGATCATCTTTAGAAGGTTCTGGAATTGTAGTACATTTTTGGAATAGTATTTGTGCAGTTTTTTTTTGTTCATTTGGATAAATAATAAGCGATCGTAGTCTCAATTCCATGATTGTATTGCGACTGAATTATGGTTTAGAACATTAGAAAATGCAATATATTGGTAAAATAATGCAATACATTGGTAGTATATAGGGTAGCCTTATTGGTTTATGCAATTTCTTCCAGCCAATCTTTGTAGTAGTTGCAGAAGATTGGTTTATAAATCATAAATAACTAAAAAAAAACAAGTTCTTTTTACTCGACTGCGAAAGAAGAAGGGTTATGTTTTTCGAGTGTATGTATATTTCTTTGGCACGCCCTAGAGCCTAAACGGCTTGTCGTATTATTATGTGAGTGGTTGTCAATAGATTCGTCTTAGTCGTGAGAATGACATATATTAAGGATGATACACAGGTGTAAAGGTTTACAGCCGGTTTTTTTTGAAGTCGCTTCTAATCGCTTGTTTTAGGAAGAAGTTAAAATAGTAGTATATAAGAAAGAAAGAAAAAGAAAGAGAAGTTTACTAAGACACACACGACACTACAACAATAACAACAACGATAAGACAAATAAAAACAAAAACCTAACGACATTAACAGTGTTTTACTATCACTGTAGTGACAAGTGCGTCAAAAAAGGTCAGAAGCATATTTAAGTATATGTCATGTATAAGTGTATGTCATGTATAAGGATATGTCATGTATAAGTATATGTCATGTATAAGTATATGTCATGTATAAGTATATGTCATGTATAAGTATATGTCATGTATAAGTATATGTCATGTATAAGTATATGTCATGTATCAGTATATGTCATGTATAAGTATATGTCATGTATAAGTATATGTCATGTATAAGTATATGTCATGTATAAGTATATTTCTGAATTGAAGTTGGCTGTCATTGTGTTAAACTGTTACTAGTATTACTTGAGATATGCTCTGTCCACTTGACAACGAGTATAAAGTACTTTATAGGTATTATAGTAAACCGTAGTAAGCCACTAATTATAATAAAATATTGCCTCGGCAACCGCATAGGTACCTACATCTCGTACGATCACAATTACCTCACGAAATGTTTGTTATAGAAGTTTTGTCACCGGTCCGAGACTCGCATACTAAATAGTAGACCAATATTGGTTACAATTATGACCTCATCTGTAAGTTGGATGTGTGATCGGGAATGTTGAACTTCACGTAATATTTTTTTCAAATGTCAACCGACGTGAATTTAATTCTGCATGGGCGTATTAAACTTTTTGAATAATTTTGTCAAATCGCGACGTTGACCGCGACATATGCTATTAGAATATAATGAAGTTTCAAACTTTGAATCTCCATTTGAAATCTTAGGTGTTAAATTTCGAATAATCTGTTCTTAGTACACTCCTAAATCCTATACTGAATAAACCCTTCACATTTCATGTCTCTTAGTTCAGTGGTTTAGGCTCTGCGTTGATTCCTAGCGAATTTCAGTCAGTTAGTTGACTTATTCCTTTTATATATATAAAGTCTAGCGGATCCGACAGCCGTTGTCCTGCAAAAACCCAGATACCGACTACAGCGCCATCTGCCGGGCTGATTTGTGAATCTAAAAATCCAGGCTGTCACTCAAACGAATACAAAAAAAAACATTCAAATCGGTCCAGCTGTGTAGGAGAAGTTCAGTGACAAACAAACGTACAGTAGAATTACATATATATATATATATATATATATATATATTAAGATAGAACTACGGGCCTGATTTTGATAGAAAGTTATATGGGATGACATGAAGATGAGATTTAGTAATTTTGCTATCTCGTCATCCTACGATCTCGTTCTACATTTTAGTTCTTTGCATTACCACACGGACTCATTAACTGTATAGGAGTTTCTGAGGCAAGGCTATAAACTTTTCATATAAAGTATGTATTGTTATTATTCTGTTATATTATAGTTTTAATTCTAAGAATGTAATGAGTTTCTTATAGATTATTTGTCATCGCTGCTATATTGAGTTTGTGCGGTTAGCGACAGCAAATAGACCTAAAACCCGGTCTAAAATAAATATGTACATTGTACAATGACTAAACAAACCACAGTTACCCTTTCAGAATTATATTTTGACATATGACTAATGAGGTATTTGACAATTAGTACCTAATTAGTTTCTTCCTAGTTTAATATTTATTCTTGTAATACATAAAATACATTCCTTTTCTACCAAACAGAGGAGGTAATTAGTTCCACTTTATTTTTTTCTCGTTGTTTGTTACTCGCTTTCTGAGAGATGTCTGAATCTTTTTAATTGATAGGGTACCACACGGGATACTTCCCGTTAAAATATAAAAATTGTATAAAAATAAGTTCAGATGTTTGATTTTTATATCGAAATAACTGATAAAGTTCTATGGGCGTCAGCCGTAATGGAAGTATGTAATCACAATTTTTTAAAAGAATTATTAAATTTATATAGAAAACTAACGCGTGTTTGATTCGTGTTGTTTAAGAAGACGGGTTCTACGCGTACCTTACTGTTGGAATGGTCCAACGCGTGAAAACCCGTCTAAATAAACAAAACGAATTATTAACTAGTTAGATACAAGACTTAAATACTGGAAGAGATCGCTCTAAGCGATAAGGCCGCCATTGAGAAACCTAGTATATATTGTAAGTTTTTATTTCTTATAATTTTTTATGATTAAGCTGGTTTTTTAATAAAGAGTTGTCTTATCTTATCTTATTAGAAAAAAACACCTGTCTATAAAAATTGGTTATGATTTGTTGGCCGTGTGGCATTGTCCTAAGGACGCTGACTTTATTCTCGCTTTAAATGGCTATTGTATCCTATTTCCATATTGCCTTAATATTAAAAACGTGAAAGTTTGTAAGAATGTGTAAGGATGTATGTTTATTACTCTTTCACGCAAAAACTGCTGAACGGATTTTGATAAAATTTGGTATGGGGATAGCTTAGACCGTGGATTCATTATTTTGGCTATTTTATATCCTGTATTAACGAGGGTAACACCGCAGGACCCAGCTAGTTCATTTAGCGAGGAATGAGACAGAACTTTTATCCCCAGTGGCGTCGACAAGTTATGGAATATATTTTTTTTCTTATTAGTTATCGTTCCTAGTTGTTATCTATACATTTTTTTTGAGCAAGATAATTAATAATACTATTAATTATGTAGATTTAAAAACTTAAAAGCTTATAGACACAACGAGTTTTGGATTAGACTCACAGCTACCAATTTCGTAAATGTTTCATTAATTTAATTTGATTAAATAGAGTTACGATTTAGTTATAAATCATAATCCTTGGCTAGGCTATACCACCTATAGGTCAAGAAACTATCAAAAATGACACGTGTAACGACCAAGTTGGCATCTAAATCGTATTAATTCACCATTGACATAGATTCCAGTTTACCACACTCACTGATAAATTATGGTGACCTTGTCGTATATCGCGGTTTAACGAAACCATATATAAACAGAATATTTTGGTGCTTCCAAGTTAAAGAACCTTTTCTTCCTTTCACGCTACAGGCGCAATTCTACTATCGTCGCGCACAATATTTTAAGTGAAAGTAGAGCAAAAGCAGAATTACTTACGTTTTATAGTGTTTTCAATTGTGTTTCAATTCTTGGTCATCAATTGGCCAGCTGGCACTTTTTACGACATATTTAAGAAGGAACTGCAGTACTCAGTTTACATACAAAAGTAGGTATTTGTTCATTTTAATCCTGATTTTCAGCACTAGTATTGACAAGAATCAAGTTTTTTAATTTTACCACATGTTATCAGACCGATTGTTTTTTTTACCGATTTTTTAAAAAGAATTCTCAATGCGGCGTTTTTTTAAATGTTTGTTACCTTATTTCTCGGAGCCTGCTGGACTGATTTGAAAGATTATTTTGTTTGTTTGTAAGGGTATACTTGTTTAGTGCTCCTATTTAAATATTGTCGAAATAGGTCCAGTGGTTTATAAGATTTTTAAATCAAAATAACTGAGAAAGTTCTATAGGCGCCTGCCGTAATGGAAGTTAGTAATATATTACTCGTATTTCTAAAAAATAACTTATGTGATAGGATAAGTAAATGTTTTCTTCTAGCTGTAGCGCCTTGTGAGTAGGCTAATATTGTCTGAGAGAGAACCTTTTTTTCAGCTAAGTGCACCCAAAGTTCACGCAACGACTCGCTTTGGCCTCCTAGGCATTCTTCACGTTTGTTGTATGAAAGTCCCCTTAAGTATTTGTTTCATTCCGATTTTAACATTTGTTTTTATATCGGCAGCAAAAATAAAACTGCGAACATTCCAACTATCTACAGACAGACGGACGGACAGCAAAGTCTTAGTAATATGGTTCCGTTTTTACCTCTTAGTAGATCCTAAAAATTACTATCTACCGGTCAGACATGTTAAATTTATATATCATAATCAAATAAATACTTGAGTGTGAAAATCAGGCAGGCAATTTAATTGGACATTGCATTTGTATGTATGTAAACTCTGTGCTGTTATCCTCCCTTACTTCCTTGCCATTACCACAGAAGAAATTATAGTACTTCGACCATGGAATGACGTCAGCTAAAGTCGAGATCATTGTCCTATAATGTTTCTTGTGCTTTGTGCCTTTCGATGGTTTCCTGTTCCATAATGATGTTTCATTAGCCTAGTATTTTGACATATTTGGAAGCTTCGCTTACGAAGATAATAATATGTAATAGGTTCTGGAAATTGAATCTTACTATCTTTACGTTTACAAAGGATTAATATTAGTCCGTTCTTGAAGTTCCTCTCTTTATCTTACGGGAAGCATTTTTAAGGAGTCTTCACTTTTTGTTAGTACGTGTAATGGTGTAAAGCTGTTTTCTCAACTACGCGCCTAACATGAAAGTCTTCTATATATTACAAAGTGCATGATTTCGCAGTAGTTAAATAAGTAGTTTTCATTTTATTTATTCAATATTTGAATTATTCAATATATTAGCTGAACAAATGTGGCCAAACCTCAATCGCAATGTTCTTTGTTACAAAAATATAAAACACGCATCTTTGATCTACATATCCTTCAATATCATACATCATTTCAATCATCATAATCAAATTCAATTTAGTAATTTTAATCTTTGAAGCCCCATTTGATCACCTTAGGGGTTGAATTTAAAAAAAATCCTTTCCTGGTACACCTATAATGAATGCACCCTCCGAATTTTGTCTCTAGGTTCAGCTTTTTAGACTCTACGTTGATTCTTAGCGAATTCTTTCTTATTCAGTCAACCAGGACTTACTCTTTTCATATTATGTTCTAAACGCATAACTTGTATTTTCTTTTAGATTTTGGGTGTTGTCTTTCAGTGGGTCTTATTTTTTTTTTTCTAGAGACGTTAGAACATTTTTTAAAAGCACTACAAATATTACAAATTGTGGTACAAAATAACAGGTCATATATAAAAAACCTCTACTACTATTTATTGAAGTTGGTCAAAAAGCAGTGCAGTAGCATACCAACACCTACCCATTGCCTATTGTACAATGACACGCAAGCGTAGCCATTTATACTAAAACTGTATATTTTTTCCAAACGTTCGTGCATGTAAATATGTAACCTGAATGCTCAGCCGCGTGCAGGGTTACTGTTGCTCCTCGACCAAAAACAGCTGGCATTTATAACATATGTCATAACAAAAGTGTTAAGCTCATGTTTTCTGGGATTTGATAAAAATATATTCATTTTGTACATCAATACAGGTACACTATAGGTTTCACATTCGGTGAATTTCATCAAGGATGAAATGAGTCGTTCGTGTCCACAACGATGGCACATTTCGCACTTTCACGACATTTGTTTCTTGGGTTGAGAGCGCAGCTGCCTAAAAAACTATAAGTTATACATAAACAAACATACGCATAATTTGCACGCAACTGTTAACCAAGCCATCAAGGCTACGCAGACCTGTATGGTCATTATACTTGTCAACTGGCGAGACAAAAGCCTCCGCGTTGCGAAACTGTTTGTTTGCTTTTTACACAACAATTTGCACAGATAATTGTTCACAGCCTAAAGATGACGAACCTTGTGATATAAGGGCCTTTAGGACCGTGAGATATTTATTCTTTCAGGCTGAGCAGGCTGTACAGTGTGTTAAACAGACTCCTTTCAACTTTGTCAAGTCTAATTACGTCTAGTGACTATCTATGATTAGTGTCTAGAAATGTACAATCATCAGAAATTCTATATCCATGTTTCCACTTATTTCTAGCCTCTAGGGTACAAATTTGCATTAACGTATCTTTGATTTTCTAAAGGAAAAAGTTACAGTTTTAAGCGATTCTTCTAGCTTTATGTCATGTTATATCACCAGGCTTTTTTGAAAAATGATAATTCTGCTATATAATGAGATGAGAATATACATAGGTTGATTGAGAAAAAATAATACCAAGAATGAGATGGCGTTTGTGTAGATCTATCTATCTAGCTCTACAGACTTTTTTTAATGTGGCATTGCAAGATTCCCAGTCAGTAAAATATTCCCCAGACTCCTAGAATATTATGACTAATTCCCAAACAGATGGGTTATCGACCCTCCTCCACACACTTGCTCAACAGATGTCGTCAATGCGGTTCTAGCAAGCAGCCATTCCGACGAGGTGTGGCAATGAGTACTCCGTGCCCTAGAATCTTAATGCTCCCTTGAAAGCAATATATTTATAGATCGAACGGAGCGACTTTCTTCATTCATACAAGTTTCTAACAAACAAACTTGTTGTTGAGACTCCGACTCCAAGGCTGATCAGGTTCATAAACTAATGGATTCGTTCACAAGGTCTAGGCTAGGAAACAATTGCAGCTGTTTCTCTAGCCTATTTTGTCGGGAAGTTTGCAAAGGTTGTAATGTGTTGAAGTTTTTTTTATTAGAAGTTCCATTAATTTCGATCCTCGAATAGTGAATATGTTTCCACCCATGTTATAATAAATTATGAATACTCCACCACCCACATTTAGGACCTGTCCCACTACTACTATTAAGTTGTTCTATGACGGCATAACTCTGACTACTCGTTTTTGTCTCACTAGTCCCATTGTGTCCAATGGATCAATCTACATTATATATTTAAATGTATTATAGTTTTGTTATTAATTATTGTGTTGACTATTGACGTTTTCACTGCACTGTTTGCACTTTATGAATAAATATGATATAAAATATGTATACTTTCACACAAATGTACTAAACAAATTGCTGGCGTTAAATAAAAATCAGGATTATTACAATCAAAGTGCAATCCATCTTGTGAAATAGGTCAAATATTTTCCCGACCGCTTTCTATGTTGTGGCTCGATGCTTTCACGAGAGATCAATATTCAATTTATCGATGTTTTATTATCTCCTAAAAATATTTCGTAAGATGAACTAACTAACGTATATATACTACGTCTTATCGTAAACAATGATAAGTTTTTTCAGTATATGCGATCCGGTATTGGGTTGATGCTCTATTTTACCATCATACATATCTTTATCTCACCTTTTTGTGTAGCAAAGTTCACTGACAGGTTACGTGACGACCGGCACGCCTTATCGACGCAAAATATATCATTTCTTTGCATTCGTTCTGGGAATGGTCGAGCAAAAACTGATCTACTCGTGTTTATATAATGCCTTAGCAAACAGACGTTGAGATATATTGGTTAGTTGACAAAATAACGTGTAACGATAAACAAATGCTAGCTGAATACTTATTCTACCTTTGAATATTTATTTTTCTTTCTTTCCTAAGTTTAATTAGTGTAACACATATGAAACGACATATGTGTGCAATACTTATTTCCATCAACATTTTCTTTCCGAGGATGTCCAAGATACCGGTATGTGCTGAGTTTGGAACTCACTAGCAAACCTTTGATGTTATTCCAACGACCATAAACTTAGAACTTTCGCATTTATCATTGCAGTATTCTTAATCTCCTTTATAATATATTGTTCAACCCTACCACCCCTGCTACCTCAAAGAACGTTTTCAGTATGTACACTCCACCCATTCTCTTTCATTAAGGTCTTCAGACACATTCGCTCTTTTCATACCAAAGCATTCTTCTTCCTTCTATGCCGATTCGTTCACTGCTCAAGCTACCATTTTATGGAATTATCTGCCTGTCTCGATCAGAAAATCGAAGTCCCTAGCAATTTTCAAAAATCAAGTGAAGACGTTTTATATTTCACAGCTCTCACTGCCACTTCAATAAACTGTTTAACCATCTCTGTTATTTCTTTTCATCATATTGAACTAAATATCTATACATTTTTCAATTTAGTTCAGTCTTGACGAATTCAGTTTATTGTATATCGCTGTTGTTTTCTATGTAATTATTAAATCAAATGTAGTATGTCATTTAAATTCTCATTCAACTCTGTAAGTAGTATTACTATGTTTATTATATTATATTTATATTTTTAATTCTAAAACATTTGTCAACATTATTATGAATTGCTATTTAAATGCAAGTAACATTTTATCCCCGTCTATACTTGTGCTATAGTTTCTCTCCATCAAAAGGTTGCCTGGAAGAGATCGCTATTAGCGATAAGGCCGCCGCTTGTTGCACGTAATCATAAGTTTTATTAAGTTTATTGTATTATTTATATGTGCATACAATAAAGAGTTTTCTATCTATCTATCTATTTATTTTGTACCATTTGCAATTTTTATGACCAAATACAATTGAATGATTTGAAGCTTGCTGGAAACGAGACTGTGATTTCCTAAATTTGCAGTCCGTCGCTCTAACAAATAGAGCTATGTCCTGAACTCTTAATCCCGTAAAATCTTTAATATTATAACAGTTCGTTTTTTAATCGAATTTAGTTATCGTACTGGAGATTGCATGTTTAACCCGTCTAGCTTCAAGTTCCTGTCTAGTAATATTTAAGCAACTTTGTATGTAATAAGAGTACAAATTATCACTTTAACAAATGTTTTGAAATCATCATACGGATGTGTTTGATGTGTAGCATTATTTAAACAATCTTATTAGTTTGTAAAGACCTGTGTAATATAACCCCTTCGAATTAAGTCTTGAGTCTCGCTGACCTTCTGTATTATTGCCGATCTAATCATGTAATTTGGCGTTAATTTTTTAACGATTTCTCTAAATGCTAATTTAGCTATAGTCTGATCAATCTCTAGCAGTTTGTTTAATCATCGATGTGGCTGCCAAGGACTTGTTAGGCAAATTCGTCCGTTAACGTTTTCTTTTGTGCAGTTTCATGAACTTCGTTGACTTAATATGTGGATAAAATTTGATTCATGTAAATTAATTAGCTTGTTGCGGTGTTTTCTTTTAGTTTTAGATTTTGTTATTGATTCGCTTCTTCTATTCTTCTTGCCTTTATCCCATTAAATAGAAATTATACGCCCAAACGGCTCCTGAAAAGAAAGTAGATGACTGAAGTAGGCTTAAAATAGATCTGTCTGTCAGCATTATTATGATTATAATGGTGTTTCCACGCTAATTTCGGCTCCAATAACCTTCTGTTAAGCTCGGTTATTGATGCGTTTTTTACATGGCTTGTATAGAAAAATATCTGTATTATATGTATCGTTACGGTATTTTGGTAATAACAGATTCTGCCTACTACTGTAAATATATGTACGAGTATAAGGCGCCTTGACTGTAGTCTTCTGCGATAGTTTAAATCAAATCACTCTACCGGCCTGCACAAAATTATCCAGTACAAGTTTTGAAGGTCATTTTGTGAAACGAAGTCAAGTTTTCGCACAAGAGTGATCCTCAAGGTCCTGAAGGTAATTTGCTCTGCGAAAAGTTTCGTAAGGTTCTTTAATGTGTTGGGGTCGGGTGCGGTGACGTGGCGGAGCGTGTCGAATGTTGCTACATCCAGCTAAGGATATCTTCTTTTTGAATGGACAAGTTTTTTGGGTCTGAAGGCCTCGTTGTTGGTTACTCGTTCGCTCCAAAACCAACTGTGCTGCGTCCAAAAATCGCTCTATAGTATCAGAAGCAAAGTACACACACATACTCTCGCAACGCAGTTTTAAAACATATTCGATTAAAAGTTCTTTACTCGAGCTCACCCACGCTTAAAAACGGTATACTTTTTTCTTTATTATTCTTTGAAATTAGTATTTTTCAACGTCATCGTTTTGGACTTGCATCAATTTTTATACGTGTTATGGCCCTAAGGTCTGGGGCTGCGTCTGTTCTCAATCTTTACAACCGTAGTATAATATTTGTATATTTTTGCGCTTGGATAACTGGTAAAGGTGTGGTGATTCCGCCAGATAGCATGTTCCAAAGATATCTATATCTGCAGAGACTTAGCTCTCGGGCAAGCGACATTACTGCGAGTAGAATAACGTGTTGATAGCTTTTACTTACACACATCGACTTGTTCTTCAATTCGTGAGTAAGCTCGGGATTCCCTGATCGTAAAATTTCATTTACGATTCTCCCATTGACACCGCCTCAGCGTCTCGGTTGCCCTTTATGCAATTCGGCAGAACAGGTTACGTAATGTGATCAAAACGCCCGACGAGTCGGTGTTGTGACGTGATGGCTGAGGCGTTCCTCAGTCGGCATCGTGCCAGTTACTGTGAGAATTGTGCGTGTAACTGTTTGTATGGGTTACGTTGACCTGCCAGACTTTGTTGCGACTCGTAAATTTTTATAGGTTGAGATTTCAATGGAAACTCGTTGAGAGTTTTGGGCCGGATTAGTTTTCATCTTATTGAGTCTTGTTAATTTCGACTGTCTACTAGTAGTGTCAGTTTTCTATTGTTATTAGATATTTAGAGTATATCGCGTTTGGAAAGGAAAACTGTTAGAGAGATTCTTTCTAATCCTGTATTCTTTCTCATACCTAATTTTTAACAATGCCAGTACCATCTAATGCTTAGGTTTGTTGAATTCTACAATTTGTGGTAAGACAGAACAGACAGAAGCTTAGAAATCATAATCAGGCCCTGTATCCTTTCTTATACATACTTCTTAGTAACAATTCGAATACGTACATTGTTTAGGTTTGTTGTAAATCAATTTTACCTCATGCTAAGTGATTCTACAGTTTGTGACAACAATGCTGTTGCCAACTTTATGGTTACCGCTACGCAAAACCATAATGTTGGTAACATTATGGTTGTGATGTGTTTATTGCTACATACCAGACAGAAGTTGGCATACCAAATCGGTGGGCCCGTCTTGACATAGCGTCGGTTGATTCACGATGGATACAGCATACAAAGTATGTGCATGGTCTCCCGGTATTGGGCCATAAGGCGTCGTAGAGATGTACGAAACTAGTAAGGTGTGGGCTAATTAAGGAATGCCGTTTTAAAATATTTTATATTTTTACTTAACCAATAGCTAATATTTCTTACGAAAGTACGTATAATCATTAATGCGAATCACCTCAAAAAATATTTCACAACAAATAATGTGTAATTAAATATCAAATATCTTGACCTATATCAATAAAATGTATATCTATAAATTATATAATATATATGTATTGGTGTGCTTATTTACATATAAATAGAAATGTTGCGTTAGTCAATTAACAACTAATATAAATTGATACACTATTAAATCTATTCAGTTAAAATTATAACTCGTAAAATTGGGAACATTTAATCAGCTTAGCAGATAATCTCTTTGCCAATATTTAACACACGGCTATAAAAGATATGCAGTTTTAAAATCATGATCTCATAATCCTCATGTCTTTATCACCTAGTCAGCCCAGCATGTCATCCTCTTTCATACTTCTTTATTAACCGACTCTTTTCATCACTCCTCCTTCCTTACACAACTCATCCGCGTGTTCTTAGGTTGTCTCCTCCCGGCACTAACGTTTACCATCATTCTCATTGATCTCTTCGTTACATGGCTATTTAGCGATAAGGCCGCCACTTGTGGCACTACATGTAAATTTATATGTATTGTTATGTTTTGTGTGTCTACAATAAAGCGTTGATCTCTCTATCTTCTCTGCGCATAACAAAATGTATGGCAATAAGCAAGAGCTAAAGTAGACTTTTTATTTGATTTTGTATGTTACACATTCCAAGACTTAAGAGGATCACCGACCCTTCACTGGTTTCGTGGTTCTCATTCAATTTTCGTTCCGGGGCCTACATCTTTTCACCTCCTAATCTGTAACGTAATGTTTTGTTATTGGTGTCAATCGCTTCATTATAATGTATTTTAGGAATACACGTTGTTATTGTTTTGAAAAAAATATTGGATTGTGTATTATAAAGGCCTTTCATTGGCATCGTATCAGCACAGAAATATGAGTGCTTAGGAAGCTTGTAACTTTAAAGTGATTTAAAAACCAGAAAAGATTAAAACATGTAACCCTAATTAGTAATTTGTTAGCTAAGTGAAAAAAAATCACTGAAATTGGACAATAATAAAAGGTAGAAAAGAGCTATATCTTATTGTATGGATAAGTTGGATGTCTATAGCTGTGTTAAGTAAGTTACTATAAATCTAAAAGTATATAGGTATATTTGTTGCTTTGTTTGTGTACAGAAGAAATAATTGACCGAGCGAGCGTAGCTAGTCTCTACTTCGCAGTTTGCAGTTATTTCTTTTCTTGATGTTGGTACTCGTTTACATTCTTGACGAAGCTTTGCATATATTGAAATTTTAGTCGTCGGGGAATTTGTTGATGATAGCTGCCGATTTAGATAAATATTTGGCAGGGACAGGCACAAAATCCTTAATTTTAAATAATTATGAAAAGAAACAGTCAAGAGGTTGTATTTTTACTGTCGCTAGATCAACAGGTTGCAGAACTACTAGTTTTTAATACTTATGCTTGGTGATCACCTAGAAATCCTAATTTTGTTTTATGTCACTCATCTACGATGACCCAGACATGTTTGTAGTCGTAGAAAAAAATCTATATTTGTCAGTTAAACTCTGTTTGCTAAGAAACAATCTCTTTGTAGTTCTAAAGCCATTCTGTGAATAAGATATGTGTTGAATATGTAACAGGAATAGAAAGTATGTACTACCTGATGCCATCGACTTCTTCCGCATGGTATTTATTATTCATTCGCTTTAATTTACCGGAATCAAAATTATCTTAAACGTTGACTAGGGATGTAAGCATGGTATGTATGGTGGTAACCATACAAAGTTTCATTTAAATAGGTCTAATCGTTACGGAGATGCAAACAGACAGAAAAACAGAAGAAAAAAAACATGTCTGCTTTTTTAGCATTTTTTTTCATTGTACAGTAATGTGACCTCTGCAGTTTTATTATATGTATAGATTTTGAATGACTGATGGGGTATGGTACAATATGACATTGCTTGTAAACCATGAAACTGAACCTCGTCCTTCCCCTTTTTTTCTCCTTTTTTTATTTGACTTGTTTGTTACTTTTGCTTTGTAATGTCTTACAGGTTAGTGGTGCACTGCTTACTGCAGCAAAAATGTTTTTGAGATTAATTCATTCCACATGATAAATAATTGATAGTACTAGTAAGAACATGAATTGATTAAATTTTGGAAAATTTGTCCTTCCATCTGAAAGTTTCGAATATTTTATATAGAAACTGTTGGCTCAGTGACAATAATTGAGGCACACTTCTATTAGAGAGACTTTTTACAGCATAAAGACTTCAAAACACTCAAGGTCCGCCAAAGAATAGAATGTCGTAATTTACTAATGGGGATCACTCGAGTTCAAAAACTGTAAATCGGAGGTGATTTGCGGTAGGTTGACAATAGGTGCGGTGCAGAGTGCGGAGGCTTCGAAGGTCGAACGTGTTAGCGTGCAAACAGACTTACTCATGTTTCGTAACTTTACCAAACACACGCCAAGGCAATGATCCTGCATTGCCCACTATACCAACAAATATTCTGCTAAAAGGGAACACCTCAAAATGTACCGAGTTTTTATACAAAATCAATTCTCGTTTTCATTGCAACTTCCGAATTTTGTGTAGATTCATCTATTTCATTTTTCCAAAAAGGAGGCGGTAAGTATTTCGACGGTATGTTCTCTTTATGTTTGTCACCTGATTTATCGGAGTTGGCTGGACCGATTTGGTTTTTTTTTTATTTGATACTGGTCCCATTTAAGTGATTTTAAAATCCGTAATAGAAGTAGGTAATCATTTTTTTTCGGTCATAAAAAGCAGGAATAAAATATATATTGGGCAAGTGCCAGATATATATTTTATTTCTGTTTTTTGACATTACAGTTTTTTTTTGTCTCTACAATAATATTATAAAGCAAATTTGTGAACTGGTTGCATGAAACAATGACGTTTCATATAGAAAAGTGACTTCGTGTCTTATTCTACCAACACATAATAACTCGAAGTATTCGTACGAGTATGCATAGAAAACACAAGCTGGTTATCTCTTTAAATTTTAAATATTTTGATTCTAAAGGAAACGGTGATCTCACGAGATTATATCGCAGAATACCAAATAATTAGCTGCCGTATTCATTAAATTATGATTTAAATGAAAAACCGCGTGAATAATAAATACCTACAAAATTTTACATCAAAGCAAACCGAATGCATGTTTATATAATAATTTTAAAGAAACATTTCCTTTATCTCAAACACTGGCTGATGTGTGACTGAAATCGCAGGTTTGTTCTTGATATGATAGTCTTCGTATCAACTCATAGCGTCCCACTGCTGGGCGCGGGTCTCCCCTGTGAATGGGGGTAGGCCATGAAAATGTTTTTCTTATATATTCTATACTAGTACCTATAGTAAATCAAGATATAGTATGTATATTATAACCTACTTGAATTTTATCGTTTAAAATTATTGTTGCGTCTAAAAACAGCTGTTTTAACTATTCCACATGCCTCATGCTTCTTTTGAGTTATTTGCTCTTTAATAGTTGTTTATTTCTACTTTTAGCTAAGGTAGGGCATTTAACCGCACATAATGCTGAACAACGTCTATTTGTTGTTATTGTTAAACTTTGCAGTAAATAAATATACTTTGAATTTAAATTTGTTTTGTAAAACGAGACAATAAACGGTAAATACCTTTTCAACGCCGTAGTAACCTATATAAGTACCTGACAAGCTTGCTATCGTGTCCTGTGCGCCAGCGTTGTTCTGTTATATTTGACAGAAAAGTATTGAGATTGTGTTCATTGGCGTACGTGGCACGGCAATGAAGCCTTAGCGTGTCGCTGAAATGGTAAGCCCGGCCCTAAATGTTGTGTCCTCATATTTGTCTTGCTATTCTCGTATACATCGTGTAACAGAATGGTGTGACAATACTTAAGGGTGATAGTCTACCAATCAAAGTGAACCCATTGTATAAAACCCCATTTTTTGCAAAACTCGATTAGTAATTACGTCCTCCATAAAACTTGACCGATCACGTGGCCAATTTTTTTAATGGTGGACCTAATATTTCTTTCTAGAAATTTTCTTCTACAATATGTTCATTTTGATGGGTAGACTAACACCGTTAAGTATTGTCACACCTTTCTGTTACACGTTGTATACGAATCGACCTTGGAATAACTCAAAAGTTACGTATTTATTGCAAGTCATGACATATTTGCGTTTGTTTAACATTTATCTGTTAAAAACTCCAATTTTCTATCCACATATTCTATTAGTAACGCTTGTTTCTGCGTATACGCGTTATTTTTCCCTAGAGTTATTTTTCCCTATTATGCTCATATTAGAGAGCATAAACCGGCTAAAAGAGAAATATTGAGTCATTTCATTTAAGCGTACCCTTCGGACTACTGTACCCTTTCCTCACACCGATCCACGATACATGATAACGCTTTGGTGTAAATCCCTACTCCACCCTTGCATCATTGGCCCAATAGAGTTGAATATCTTAGGCATCCTATGCAAGCGCAATAATTTTACACATAACCGAGAGGTTCAATCTGCTCGTAAATGCCATAGTAATATTAGTTATATTAAATTATGTTTTCGGTGTGTGAACTTGGCACGTTATCAGAGCGCTTATCATCACAGGGTCGACCTTGAGCGTTCGATGACGCGTGCGGTTTATGTAACTGGTCGACTGAACCAAACTGCATTATGTAAAACTTTCTTAGGACGCGCACCATTTGCTATCTAACATTATTATTGCAAATATTTTAGTTCGTATACTACAGCCGGCTTTTCCACTCATTGGTATAGGGAGATACTGTAAAATGTCTGCTGATCACGCACTTTTTGTATACTGTAAGTTATTTAATAATATACCGACCGATTGTAATAGAGAAATTATCATCTATTAAATATAATGTGCATGTACATATATGTCGATCTGCAGTGAAGTAAGCCGAGCGATATTAAAAATGTGTGATGAACTTTATTTTTATCATTTTACTAGGGTAATTAACAGCCTTAAATAACAGATTTAAAGTATAATATAGTAAACAAATAGGCCATTTTGTTTTAGTTAATTAGGACGATGACAGGATTGTAACATTTGGATAACGTAATTAACTACGTTATCCAAATGTTACAATCCTATGACGTCTCGTTTCACGCTTGTTTCATCAGTACATTTCTTGACTAAGACTCAGACATCTATAACATGATTTATATTTGTAGCTACTGAATAAATGAATCTTTGGATATTTTTAAGTTACTTAACCTAGTGCAGAAATTCTAGACTAGAAATACAGTGGAAATATCAAACATTAAAAAAATATTCGGTTATCTAGTCATTTCGCCATAACAATGAAAGTTGTATCAGCCATTTCTAAATACGCTCCAATATGTGTGAGTCAGAATATAACCGCGTGAGTGTCAGAATGCGAAAATAAACATTAAAACGTGTTTGTTACGTCAGCGTTACGTCTCCAAACACGTGTATGTATGTGTGCGTGAAGAAAGCAAATAAAGCGCGCCTCTCATTTACCAGTTTATGGACAAATAGACATGTTAAATGAATGATATGTGTTTGTAATTATAGTTTCAAGCTTATAATGCAATAAAAAAAGTTAAAAATGAACCATACAAAGATAAAGAACATGGACGGGCGACGGACGATAGCCCCTGCATTAGTGTCAGTGTTTCAGGCCACCCGAAGGCATCAAATTTAAGATCAGACCCACTCGAAAAGAATGATAGCTATAAGGTATGTAAATGGCAAGGTACAGAAGCCGCATTTTTTGTTCTGTAGAACAGATGAACCTCTAGATCAGTAAGTTTCCTTATTGCTAGTTGTTTCTTTAATAGAGTCCAATGCTCTTTGGCCTTCTTTGACAGATCAGAAACGAATTGAGATACATGCTTCCGGCTGTCTGACATTCAGCGAAAGATTTTTTGGATACAGTGCCCCAATTTTAATCGATGTGTAATCGATAGTATTTATATATATAGAACTACAAGATCGTTTGCAATTTGTATTTATCCATTTCATCATCGATCTAAATATTCTAGACGATATGATGAAAGTTGAATCTATAGCGGATGTGGTCCCAGCCCAGATATGTAGACATTCTATTCTTTTGCAACCACTGACTGGTATCTTTGTCCTAGTTATCAATTTTTTTATCTTAGGCGTGGTTCTAGTAAAGAATAACATGCATTCGACAAAGATCGTCTAAAAATGTAAGAATTAGCCTAGTAGATATCGCTTTTTAGAATAATTATTGGCAAAGAAGATATGATAATACATTGCTATCAGATTGCGGTTACCGTCCGTACGTACGACGACCAGTCCCTGTGACCACATGCCATTACCATCAATCAACTATTGCATAAATCGAACCAGAATCAAACTCGTCTTCGCATTGTTCAGAGACCCACTTAAATTCGTGTACATTGTCAGTCTGGTCGCGCACTGACAACGCATCAACGATTACGTATGCGTATTGGTGTGAGCTAAGCTAGTAATGGTATCCTTGGGCCACACTATTCTTTTCCAAGGGACAGAAGTATTAATAGTAGTACTTCCATGGTTAGACTGGAACGCGTGCTATTTCTTTGTGGGGCCACATAAGATATATATAAAAATCAATGCCACTTTTTGTTGTAATTTTATAACTCAAGAACTATTTAGTTGATGGTTTACTCGTATGTGAAGTTTGCACAAAATCGGTCTAGCAGTTCTTCATTTATCACATTTTTTGTAACAAATGAATTCAATAAATGGCGGATCATTTTGTGAATGGGGATTTTGATGTCAAATTGGAACTTTTTTCAGTGTTGACAGAAGCATGTTTATATGTAGCGAAGCACGTACCCGCTAACCCGCTAGTAAGCTATAACACAAGAACCACAACGAGTGGATTTTAATGGATGAGCATCCGAATCATCTTCTCCTACTCTTAGTATGACGATGATGTCTTTTTTAGAAAAGACAAGCTTGCGATTGACCGCAACTCGCCTGATGTAACGATAAAAAATATATGCGACGATCCGGCCTAATATTCACTCGTAACTTGAAAAGACCCAGATTATAGCTACCTGACGCAGTAGGGTTGGAAGCTATTGTGTAAGGGACGAAGAGCTGTGCTCCGTTATTTCAAGGAGCTCTGCTTACTAGGGTATAGTTGCCGGGGTGAATCCTAAAGAAGGTACACGATAAACATCTTCGTGAAGCATTAAAATAAGCTTTACTTTTGCAAACAACTTATACCAAACAAAGTGTTTCTGGTCCTAG
Organism: Ligdia adustata; assembly: GCA_947049295.1. Classification (NCBI taxonomy): domain Eukaryota; kingdom Metazoa; phylum Arthropoda; class Insecta; order Lepidoptera; family Geometridae; genus Ligdia; species Ligdia adustata. The sequence continues at coordinate 10,836,806 of OX346234.1, forward strand.
AGTGGTTTTCAGAAAGCTTCTCACAATAGTGTCTGTATTTTCACCCATTCGCTAATCAAATGTCAACAATAACTCTGAGAAATTTCTCTGCTATTTTGACTTTCTCTAAATAAACCCTTGATATAATAGAAAAGCAAAATCTGTAGCGTGAGAAAATACACACACCAATCTTGTACATGTTGCGATTTTCTGACATGAATTTATATTTATGATTAAACTGAAAGTTTTTGAAATGTTTTCAGTATTTTTTCTATGTACTTAGTTAATTTGTTTCTATTTTTCTACGTACAATTCTAGTGCTGTGAGTGTCATGATATTATAAATAGTAGTATAATGACCAAATCCGATGTGGCACATTTTCATCAGATTCATGATTTGTGGGGACTTGACCATTATATTGAACTCTACCGTTTTTAAATAGAAGCAGGCATAACCGAGGCATTTTACTTTTTGCTTTTTCTTTTGTGACAAGTCCGTCAATGAGGAACGGAAGTATTTTATGGGATCATCATTATGAACATATTTTATTATAAGATGAGAACAAGAAAATGTTCCATTGACCAATAAACTTTTTTTTTATGAAAAATATTCCCCGGACTCATCTTGCGTACTTAGTACCTGCTCAGTACTAATTTAAATCCTACAAAATACAGATCCGCGTAAGCTCTATATTATTATTAAATAAAACACATAAGCAATAGATTTCTTAATATACTAGAACCTTCGTAGCTGATTAATATTTTTGTCAGCATAAGACCTTCGTCAAATGTAAGCAGTTGACAAATATTTCTAAAAATGATCTTCGTGTAGATGATTATTAATTATTATAGTGAGCACCTTATTGCTTATTTCATTAATTTAATTTAATTGATTATGTAAGTTAATTAAGTTGATTTATTAAACACATACTTTGGCATCATTAGAATTTATTATACGTGCCTAAGTAATCAACTGAGGAAGTGGTTTTTTTAATAAAACATACAGTTTTTACATAAATGGAAAGGATCACATAATAAAGTGCTATTAATCATAAAAACCTTCTATAAACAAAAAATCAAATGATGTACCTGTGTTTACGCATGGGCCAACAGACCCACCCTTAATTTTGATATTTGTAAAAACTACAAAGGTTCCATACAATTTTCATATCAAATAATTATTTATCTACCTAAGTTAATATTTTTCCTCAATTAACATCAAGCAGGGACATACAATTTTAAACATGTCACTGTTAATGCATAATCATCCATAATGTGAATAAAAGCCTTACAAATTTAAATTAACAACAATACTTAATTATTTTTTATAAATTTCTCGGTTCGAGCAATTATCAAACTTCATAATCCTTTTTTTTACAAATGGCGTCATACATTAGACCTTTTCAGTCATGTCATTTCTTTTTTGACAGGTTATAAAAGGCATAACCAATTCATGTAAACATTACACACGTTACATTGAAGATTGCTTGACTCCTTCCAACTACGATGCTTACTGCGAAGTCTGCCTAATGAGATTTACGACTTAGCGCGAAAAAGTGTCTCATAAAGTCTACTGTGAATATCGGGAAGTCCAAGCCGTACATCTACATCTTGCGATCTGTTATCGTAAGTAGGTACATACACGGATGGACATGCATTACATTTTACATTCGGTCAGTATTCATTGAGCCGCGTCCGCGAGCGAGCAGTCGCGTTTGCGCGGTTAGCAATTTGGCGCGTACCGGCCGTAACGTTCCTTTCGAAAAAAAAAAGAAAATAGAAGCGTAGCGGCGCGTTCGCCGGACGTTCGATTTTCGTAAATTTCGCGCGCGTATTCATTCCGAGTTTGAAATAAAGATTTGTGTTTATTTTATAGTGCGTGTGGGTGTTTTTACAAGTGATTTAAGCAAAGGTACGTGAATGTCGGGTTGTATGCCCGTGACCCGGTTTTGTTGTTGCCTATTTAGTTTATTCTTTGTTTCGTGTTTGGGTTAAGGATATCGTTAATTGATTTTTATATAAATCTTAATTAAATAATATATACCGCACAGTTTTTTTGCGGTTAATGCTTTTGATTCGATTTCAACAGCCTTGACAATTTGTTCAGGAATTTGTAAATGAATCGATTATTTGCTGGTGAACGTGTAATGAAAAAGAAATGATTGAATTCCTTGTGTGGCGTTGTCAGGCAATCAAAAGAGCGTGTTCTCCGTGCATTACTCAAATATTCGATCTATTTATCAATTTCATATCTGCCTATATATAACTGAATAGTGTGAAGATGTTAATAATAGTTGGGAGGAAAATTTTCCTCGCGAGCACATTTTGATTGTAGGTACAATTTATTATCTCGACAACATTTTGAAATATTTTTTTTTATTTAATTTTTTCTATACCTTTAAGAACCACATGTTACTGTAATCGTATCAATAATTTATTTATTTCTGTAGTAATAATATTTAGTTGTTAATAACTCTCCCATTGACGGCCGGACACCTCCCATGCTTCAATAAATATCCGGTATAGAGCCGTGTTCTGGTGTTTTTGAAATTAATAAATGTGTGCGTTCTGATGACGACTCTTAAGAAAAAGTGTTCCGCGTTTAAAAAATTTTGTTTTTGTTTTACTTCACACACTAAATTCATTAAATATTTAAAAAATAAACGCGTTAACTGTGGGAGACGTAGGTATACCTACTCTGAATGTACATTTTTTTTGTTACTTTTTGGTTTAGGACAGTGACGTCTATTATTATAAAAGCCTACTTGTGTAATAATGGTCAGTGTTTTAGGTACAATAAAGAGTCCATCAAATCTGGTTAAAAGTAGTTTAAATCTCAATATGAACATAGCCTATAATTATATATACATGGTTATCGGTAAGGGATGTACTAAGCTAAAAGGAGGTAACTATACTCGTCATTACGAACGACTCTCATTGGGGACCAACACAGAAATCGAGAAAAAAAAATCAGCTTCTTCATACAAAAGGTTTATAAGTCGTCGACAATGTATGGATACAGCTGTTTTTTGTGCTCTTAGAGTGAGTCGCAAAGTAAAAGTTGTTCATTAGAGTGTGTATAGTGACCCCCTTTCGGTTTAGTGCGCCCCTAGCCGTTAGCCCTGTATAAGTATAGCGCATACATTCCGTAGAGCCAGTAAGTTGTAGTAAAATAAGTAAGGCGCGTAACCAGTGTGTTAGATGTGCAGCCGACCACAACTCTGCCAATTACTCACTTGAATCACTTATATGCGCTTATATTTTCACGATTATACACAATTTATACTAGGAGAAATAACGACTGAACACCATGTCCAGATATATAGGAAGGGATTTTGTCTGCCTAATGGACAATGGCAGTGCATTCCATAAAGTGATAGCCTGCACAGTAAAAGAGGAATGGTTAGTCCTTACTGCCTGACTATCAGTTAGGCAGTTTGCTAGGAATTCAATATAGAGCCTAAATCGCTGAACCTAGAAACATGAAATTAGGAGTGTTTTTTCATGATAGGTTTTAGGGGTGTACTAAGAAATAATATTACGATATTCAACCCCTTAAGGTGGTCAAATGGGGTTCAAAATGTGAAACGCCGCTGGTGGCACTTACTAGTAAAAAAAATACATCTGATCGATCTGCCGCTACTTACAGTCTGGCAAATTTTAATTTCGTCCGAACGAATATATAGGAATTTATAGTCTGTATTTATTTATTTATAAGGGTTCCTACTACACCATTTGCCGGTATATTTCAATGATCTCAGTCAGATATGATACACGCGGAACCCTTTCTACCTTCTAAGAATTATGACTATGAAAGAAGTTGTCTTTCATCATTAATCATAAAAATATTGTCTCCGCCAGTTCAACAGTTCGCAGAACGAAAAATTATCATACTATACGGATAGTATGATAATTTTTCGTTTACATAACATTTTTACAAGTCAAATGCGTCACAAATACAAAATTAATATTGAATATTATATCTGCTTGTAAATCGGTTGTTATGTCGATATTTAATTCATATATTCGATGCTAGATACTATCTATAAATAATTAAATAATAAATTTAGGTGTTTTATGTGCTTTATTGGCGATTCATGCAAATCCAGCTGAGTTAGTATTTTATATCCATCTTAAAATCACGTACTGATGCTGTCAAGGCTGCGTTATGTTCGGAGTGGTCTCGTGCATTCAAATATTCTTAATTTAATGCAATCTTTGTTTATATAACATTGACTGTTATCGAACTCCGATGAATATGCAGAACCAATATTGTTTCACTAGGCACATCGACGTGGTTTTCAAACGACTGAGGTTCTCAATTCTTCAGGCTCCGCTTCAGGTCCGGCCAATTTTTACTCGACTGTGAAAGCTATGTTATGTTTTTCGAGTTTATGTATATATGTATGTATTTTCATGTGAGTGGTGTCAATATATTTGTATTAGTAGTAAGAGAGACACTGGGTACTTAACATAAAAAAAAACAGGAATTTGGCGTCAAAAGTAATCTGTTTAAGTCTGTAAGTGTGGTGTCATAATAATGATTTTTTAACGTTGATTACGAATATATACGATTTATATACCTTATATGTTTTATTGCAGTTTAGAATAGTAAATGCTAGGTTAAGATACACAAGTTAAGATTATGCAGTTGGGTTTTTTGAAGTCGCTTCCTTACCACTTGTACTTGTATCATAAGATTTTCACTAACTAGTGTGGGATGACAGTAGATTTTAGGTTCCTGCCAGCATGAACATGAGCAGTGTATAAAATGCTATTTATCCATTTTCGAGGTACGAAATGCGATTACTTCCATTTCCCTTCTCCGGGGATAAGCGCCCATGCTAGGGGAGCAGGTTGTCAATAACCTGGTCAATCCTAGGATGGCAATAATAGGTCATGTTTAGGTGCAAAGATATTAAGATAAAATATGAGAAATGAGGAAATTAATAAAAAGGGCATTCAACTTCGTAAAGCCTATAAAGATACTTTATAGGTATGCAATTATGAAGACAAGCAATTTGCGGAAAGTAAATTCATCTCTTCTGTATAAATACTTGTTTAACTTTTTTGTTTTCATTATATTCAAGTTCATAAATCATTCAATGAAATTGCTGAAGCTTATTTAATTCTAGGTTTTGTACGCAATTATTCTGATGATGAGCTGAAATTAAAACTGTTAACATTTTCTCTTTTTACTTTAGTCAATTTAATTAATTTATTAGACTTCAAAAAAAAGTTGATTCTCATTTCGTTGGAATCTTTTTGTTTCCTTTTTTATTTTTTATGATCATTCCTCTACCAATCTGAATTATTTAAAGGACCACAAGGTGGACTCACATTTTTTATCGATGCTATAGTTTGATTTAACGAAAAAAATAAATAAATAAAATGTATGCGCATCTGCCTCATTGAAATCGGGTGTTTATTTTATTGTAAATCATATTGTGACCATGGCGTGAGTTTACTGAATATTTGGTTCATATATTTTGTGTTGGTTAATTTATTTACTAATTAATTTAATTAATTGAAACATTTTTTGTGTTGTTTGCTTTGCTGAAAGGCTTGTTTTTTGTAAACCGCTAATTTAACTAAGTAATTCTATGTTGCATGATGAGTTTATAATTCGGTCAAAACTCACAATAACATGCGTTATCGGTTAGGGGTGTACTGAGCTAAAAAAAAGTAACAATTTTCACCTTAATAAACCAATTTCACTATGGCACCAACTCTGAATACGAGAAAAATAATCTATTTTGTCGTTGAGTAACTTTTACTAAGGAATAACTGTATTATTTTTCTCGAATTCAGATTTGATTGATTCCGTAGCGAGTTGTTTCTTAGGATATAGTAATATGTATATAAAGTGGTATAGTATGTGTATACAACCATTATACATTTATATGTATTATGTTTTAACAAATCGTATACAGTAAAAATATGTTTAAATCAAGACGGGGCTGTGCCAAGGTAAATATGTATATGAAATGTATAGTAGGTAGGTATTGTCGTTAATATTTATGATCAATAGATATGTATATATATTCGAAACTTAAAGTATGTTTTATTTATGAATTTGAATAGAATATTGACATTATAACTGTCGTTAATAAATTTGTAACTAAAATTCAACAATCGACTTCAGTTGTTCGATTTTTATAACACTATTATAAGCAAGGGACTCGTAAGCATACGCTCTGAGTAACTAGGGTAATTCCAGACTTCCATTAATGCAGGCGCCGATGGAACTTTTTCAAGTTATTTTAATTTAAAAATGAAATCCCTGGACAGATTTAAATAAAAATTAATTGGTACTGGTAATACAGTAATGGTAATACCATACCCGTACTCTATCAAACGAAAAAATATTTTTTTTAATCTGTATATTCGTTAAAAAATATTAGAATTGATAACCTCCTCCTTTTTTGGGAAGTCTGTAGAAAATACTGTCGAACTGAAAACCTCTCACATTTTTTGATTCGTTTAAACTTGCGATTAGTTCGTGAAACTCGTACCCAACCTTCCAAGTTCTGAGTAATCCATTGAGAACGTGTCATCGAGTACGAGTATGAACAATCAAACATCCTGACTTCCTTACTCTCTTGTCTGTTGACATTGATTGTCACTATTGCCACCGGTGAAATTGATATAAATTGATGCCAATTTGCACTTGCCTTTTTCTCAAGGATGGTGTCGTAAGGCCGGGTGGAGACGGCCTCTAAAAGTAAAGTCTACTTAAAGTTGCATTTACTTTTTTGTAATTCATCGTGTTAACCTGAGGTCACCGTCCCACTGATGGTCCCGGGTCTCCTCTATGGAAGTGGGCGTAGGCAAAAGCCGACCACGCTTTCTGAATTGGAGGTTAAGGATTACTTAATTTTATTATTTATTTAATAAGCTTCCTAATTTACGTCTGGATTTATTCTAATCTTTGTGGAAATTTATGGATAAGTTGTTGACTCTTGATATTTTTTGTAACTGAATGTGCATAATGCACATGCTTCGATGCAGTGTCACCTCTGATATCTTTCTGAGGGGAGATAAGGGATACTGCTAGTGTTCATCTCTTCTTGTGCGGGACAGACAAAGACCTTCCATTTTCAGACCTATTTCTCGTTGCCTCGCCTGATGTCTTGGGGAGACAAAGGGATACTGCAGGTGTATAGATGTTTTTTGCTGGAAAGAAGCCTCTATAAATATATAAATCCTCATTTTTGCGTTTGTATGTACAATTAAAAATATGTACCTATATATTATCTATGGGCGGACGTGCGTTCACGCAATGCGTTTTACGCAGTTATTTAAACTAATCGTGGATAATATCATGTTACTCTGTTTCTTGTACATTGAACTGTATTAACTTGGTAATTTTACTGTGATTAGTTACCGCAGTAAATTTGTACCTTTGTGTAGCTATTAGTTTGTTTTTTAGTTCGTCTACGTCCACCACTTATACTGAATAAATCTGTTTCGTCAAAATACTCGTAGTCAGTCTACCTTCATCTTTCAATTTAATTTCCAGCCCAGCGGGGCTTTAGCGTGCTAAAGCCCCGCTGTATAAAATGTAGACATCGATCTTAGTATTTTATTGTGGTATATTTTTAAAAGGGTGTCTAAATTTTTGATTTTCGTTAGCAAAATGTAGTTTAAACTATGTTTAAAATAAATTTTTGCGATTAGACCAAAAGAGTTTCTTCATGTTTCGTGCGAGTCCTTGGAAAAATACTAAATGCAGCGCATGGCAAGAGACCCTGCGCTGCATTTAGTTTACTGAATCCGTTTTCCAAAGATATCTGTACATAGCCTTAGAGCATCTCCCGAGTATAAGAATGAGGGTGATAAATTGTGTCACCGGGTAAACGTGATCTATTACTATTGGCAGTTATGACTGGAACGTGACCTGCTCTGCACAATTGGAGGAAAGAACTTCATACTGCACTTTGTATCGATGATATATCTAGTTGTTGCTGTTGATTTTATTGATAAGTGTCCTCAGCACGTAGCCGCGTATTCCCGCGGGGGGATAATGGAATTTAATAGGAATGTTATTCTTTAAGAGTATCACCGACCCTTCACTATTTTCGTGTTCCTGATAGAATTTTCGTTCCGGGGCCTATCTCTTTTCATCCTCTGAATTTTAATGTATTTTTTTATTATTGATGTCAATCGCTTCACTATGATGCGTTTTAGGTTTTACGCGTACAAGTTTTATTATATTTAATAAAGTTATTGAATTCTGCATAATAAAGGCTTTTAATAGGCATCGTATTAGCGCAAAAATATGACTGCTTAGGAAGCTTGTAACTTTAAAGTGATATAAAAGACAGAAAAAATAAAACGGTAAAGCCTAGTAAATAATGTGTTAGTCAAGTCAAAAAAAAAACAACTGGAATCGGAAAACATTACTAGGTAAAAAAGAGCTTATATCGTATTGTATGGACAAGTTGGCGGTCTATAGCTGTCTTAATAAATAGGTTAAAATCGCGACGGCAGCGTGTTTTAGGCCATCCTCGGTTACGTAGCTCATCTTGCCGACACGATCATGGCCGGGAAGCATTCACCTAGTATAGTTAACGACCGACGTCTAACGAAAGCACATCTTGCACTCTAAAACACGAGCGCCTCATTGCAATCCTGTAGAATTTCACCGAATTTGAAAGAAACTATAGTTGGACGTTTCCAACGCTTAGTTGCGCGTGAAGTCCCTCATTATTAAACAAAAGGGATCGACATTCCTAATTTTTTTTTACTAAATAAAATTAATTACTGAGATGTAAGTAACATATTGCATCTGGTTGTTCTCAGGATGTGAAGGACGACAGCGACGGATGCGGCGCCAAGTTCTCTGTGCTCGTCGTCTCTGACAAGTTCCAGGGGAAGCCCCTGTTAGCGCGACACAGGTGAGAGTTACTACAGTTTTCTTTAACACGTCACTATGTACTCGTATCATTGTGTCTTAAGTTAATTAAGTATATTATCTATTGTATATCCGTCCCGTCAATTTTTCACAATTGTCTCCATCCTAAGGTTGCTTGGAAGGGATCGCTTTTTAACGATGTGATCTAGTTTCGGTCCGGGGCGGGATCCTCGAAACTCATGGACGCCGGTCCGTGTTTCGCGTTCACTTTGAATGACTTCATTTGAAATTTTCTCGATGATTTTGTACTAACGTGGGTTAAATTAAAAAACACGGGTATTTTATTTTTCAATATTCTCACAGTATAGTCAAAGTCAAATCAAATCATTTATTGGCCTTATAACTGCGTTTGTTACACTAGGCAAGTCAATACGTACAATAATGAATTATAATATTATGACGAAACAAGAGTTAAAATTTAAAGAAAAATTAGAAAAAAAAAAATAAAAAAAATAATATTGATTTCTGATTACTATATACATAATACTTAGTTATGTATCAGTCCGGTAACATTACAAGTCAAGTATTGTTTAATGTCAATATCCATTTTTAATTAATTCGACAATGAATATTCAGTCAGATCAGTTTGTAAGAATTCTTTGACTGAGTAAAAAGCAGTGGTATCGAAGAATTTTTTTAATTTACTCCTATAATCATTGCCATGTAAGTTAGCTACAGGACGAGGTAATTTATTAAACACACATATGTTAATCCAGATGCCTTGTTTCTTTACTTTGGCTAATCGAACTTTTGGTTTTGTTAGAAGTACGTCAGGTCTATTTTCAATTTTCTTTCATATACTAAATATACTGAAAGAAAATTAATAAAATATACGCACTCAATTTAGAATCACGCCGTATAATAGAGAGTTCAACGTCCATTAAAGTTATCGCTTTTACCAGAAACGAAGATTCCGCTATTAGTACTAACAACTTTCTATCAATAATATGCTCGTACTACGGATTAACATAAACCTTCCACTTTCTACATTACGAGTAGATGCGTAATTTAATTATATTCAGTGAGTAAATTGTGTTAACTGGCTTCAATATACTTTCTAGTTGCGAGAGGTATGTACTGTACTTTGTAATTATTATTGTTTCACGATGTCATTACCAAAAAAAATATAATAATCAAAATTATTTTAAAAAAAATACACTCAAAAGTGCTATGTTAGTTTACCTAATGTACGAGTATATAACGTCTACATTAACAAATAGAAAAAAAATAAAGGAAATACGTGCAAAGTATATGGTCAAAAGTACGTATTTTATGACCAGAGAAGCCAAATTAATGTACTATGACTTAAATCTGTTTTTAGCCATTTCTCTAATGGAGCACGCTTGATTTGATTAGTATATTATGTATACTCGTAGCTAAACCCGCATAATTCGTTTACATCCGTTTAATGATGATGAAAAATATATGTAAATTCAACGCTTTCCTGTCCCTTTTACTCTGTCTATTGGTAAGGTGCGATCAAACTGAAGCTCTTGAGAAAATCGAGAGATCGAATCTCAAATAAAATCGATAGGCCTCTGACAAAATTTTATCGATATCATAAAGATTTCGCGATACGATATTGCTAATGTTATCTACGATGCCAAGGCTAGATTAATCTGGATTTATGTGCTAAGAAATGGAGGCTTACAGAATTTATAGATGTTTCTACATAGATAATTAATGAACTATGGTAGACAGGCAGAGGTGGGTGCAATCTTAATCGTTTAGTTATTTAATTGAATTATTTTTATTTTTCTAACAATCACTGTCTTGCTTTGCTCCTGAGCGAAACTCTTCCTTTTTTATTTAAAAAAAATAACGCGTATTTAATTATGTTTTTTCAACAATACGGGTTTTATTAGCTTGGTATGTATCGGAATCTTTGAACGTGATAGAAACGTCGGATTGATATGAAACTTTGCACTCTTACCATAATTAAATTACTTAAAATATGTCAATGCATTAATTTAAATAGTTTGTTTGTCAAACCGTGTTTTGTTTTAATTATTAACAAATTTAAACTATTTTTCTCAGTTAAGTATTTGGTTAATCAGCTTTCTCTTTTCACATCTCACTTATTTCTTCTTCTTTTTTCTTGTAGAGAGTTTCTAAACAGCCCTACGAAATTACATCAAATGACTGATAACAGACATCTTTCGTGCTATTTAGTCTCGATGGGACTAGTGGGAGCTTCTGACACATCTTATCGTCCAATTGCAAATGCCACTCGCGGTCACTCCTCCTCTTGATCGATTACAAACACCACAGCTAACCGTGCTACTTGCTGATACGCAAATGATTTACCTCATAGTTCGCACTACGTTTTGATTAACTTCAGACACCATCGGAGTCACCTATTTAAGATTCTTCAGTGATACAGTAATGCTTCTTTGAATTCTGCTTGCAAGCATGTCGATATGCGTAACGACACCTCATTTTACTCTTTGTTATTCAAAAACAGGGACTGTCAATGCTTGACTGATTGGGTAATGCGTGTACACGTGTCTTAGTTATATAGGTAAATAACATTATTGAGCGAAAATCGTTTTGTTTTAATATTTCTACTCGTGCTTTGCATGCTGTTAGGCAAGGATATGTGCACACTTACTTACCTTAAGATCTGGTACATTGTTTATAACCATGCTCCTAGCAAATAAACTTAATTTGAATTTGAAACAGCGTCAGTTCGCACCGGGTACAAAAATATGCCCAAGATGCTGGCAACATTTAAACGTGGATACATACCAAATTGATTGAATTAATGGTAATTTCACCAAAGACAGAGTGGAATAGAAGATTTGAATTATATTATTTATCATATTTACGTGTTTGTGTATGATCTAAACTAGGCTTAGGGTATGCCACTATTCTGCACACAAAATGTCTCAATATTAAACTTCAAGTGTAAAAAGTTCTCAAAATTCAAGTGTTTACGCCTTTAAGTACCATCAATCATCTTTACAAAAAAATTGCGTATGTAGTCATCGACCAGATTGTGATATCCCGAATTAATTAAAAGAACGGTTTACTGATTCATTATACACCAAAGCTTGCTATATTTGTATTTTCAGTTATACTAATATTTTTCCTCTTCCATTTTATTTTCCTGCTTGTTATAAATATACTTCCCGCTATGACGATTCTTTTATATTCAAATAAAGGGTATTCAAATTAGGGTGTAAATGTATGTATTTAGGATCCAAAGATAAAGCGTTACAATACTTTTTTTTAGTAAATGTAATCTCGGTTCCATTCATTTTGTATCTTTTGTACTTTTGTGTTGAATCTTCAGGAAGCGATCATCTATTATGAAAAAAGACAAGTTATACAGTGTGACTGCGTAACTTGGTGTGCGATAAAAATAAATCAGACCTAATGTGGACTCATTAGTAATTGTTAATTAAACTATGACGACACGTGTCACTTTTTGTAAATTACGTGAAAACATTTAAACTCGCGGCCACAAAGTTTCTTGTAACTGAAACATTGTATATAAAAATCATAAATAAAATGAAATAAAAACAATATTTCAAATACACTAATAAACTTAGCTAAAATTATCGCTAAACCATAATTAGTTAGCAACATGCATTTTAGTTACAATTTAAGCCAGTAGTTTCGATTCGACTTTTTTCAATTTTAATCTGCGTTCTGAATGCAGAATTTACCTACTGCTGGATCTATGTATATCTATGTGGATCTATTCATTAATGAGATCCCATTTTAGATATATTAGGAAGTTAATTTCAACCTTCATCTTCATTAATTGAGACTTCGCACGTAATTAATTAAATAAAATAAAACTAATCATCATAGTATGGAGTTCTGATTGTTAGTTACGATACACTCGTGTCTTTAATTATTGTGGTGTTGATCACATCGCATGTGCCAATGCAGGTCAAGTTCGAGAACTTTGTACGAAAGATACCAAGATAACGTCTTGAGATCGTGTTTTCTTTGAGAAACAAAGTAAATATATCTTCTTGTATCAAATCAATTAAAAGACATTTGTGACGTCTGTTTGAATCGTGTTTTCATATCTTGCAAGTTTAATTATCTGAGACAGGCTTTTCGTTAAAAAACAGTTTAAAATCTTAAATTACATTTCCACACATACCGTCACACTGCTGAGTGCGAATGTCATCCACGGAAGAGATGTTCTTCTAACTAAGAGGCTTTAGACTACCATGCTGGCCCCCAGTCAAAGTTGGGAACTTATCTTACCTTTGAAAGATATTATTAACCTTCTGCAATACGAGTAAGCAATGCTTCCTCTCGATTTTTCCTGCAACGTTAACGTGATTATTCATTCTAATCTGCACGTGGTCATAAAGGCACATGATGCAGGTTTTAATCCATGACTTTCCACTTTAAATTCGAGCATTTCTCCACTAGGACAAAAATGTTCATAATTCTAGATTTGAGTGATTGGTGCAAATCTTTCTCAATCTTTAGTAAATGAATACCTTCCAGAGGTTTTATTTGCTCTCTACCTAAAAGAGCACATAAACATAATAACGTATAAATTACATTCCCAATTAGCATAACAAAGAGCCAAGAGAATATATATAAATAATCTTTTTCAGACTGGTGAACTCAATCTTACAAGAGGAGCTGAAGACGATCCACGCATTCACCCAGAAGACGCTGACGGTGGATCAGTGGAAGAGTCAATAATGTTCTGAAATATATTAATATGAAGATTTAGACTCTCGTATTCTCTAGTTTGATTTTCCCTCTTCAAAATGTTGACTACGATGGAAAATTTGTACACCGTGAGTGTTTCCGCTCCCGGGAAAGTTATCTTACATGGAGAGCATTCGGTGGTGTATGGCAAGACTGCCATAGCTTGCAGCCTGGGACTTAGGAGCTCAATTGTTATTAAGGTAACTTGTTTTTTTTTTGGATATCTAATTATCTTCATTGTACAGTAATCTTTACTCATTGCACATAACTTTATCGGATCGGGTTCTATTTTGTGATCAATCTTGTTGCTATCAATAGATGTCATAAAAAAAATCTTGTTGTAAATTTCGAGTGCAGTCTTTTAGTAATTATCCATTAAATAGATTTTGGTATTTGTGATAAAGATACTTCGTGATATATGCTTATCAAGAATTTTAAAGCTTTCATTTGGGTATAATTTTATTTATATTATTTATAACTCAGCATCCGATTTACCTAAATTATTTACTTGTAAGTTTGTGTATTTCTAAAATATTTCGCGTACTATTCCTAGTGGATGGTGATAATTGCAAATACCCACCTCCGCATAGTTAGCAATACGAAACCTCATTATATGCATTTATTCACTCACGTGCTTCGATAGAAAGTACATTAGAATCGGCGACCAAGTTGCTTTGGCGCATTAAATCGTAACATTCGCTAAAACATCTATTTCTATTGTACTCATAAATATGGATTCTGTAATGTTAATTCTTAAAGTTACTCATTAAAATTAGGCAAGCTAAAATTTCCACATACATAACTACACATTTCTACAAAATATTCACTTATAGCAAAAATATGTGAATACATAGGAGAGCACAAAATTTTTGTGCTAAAATCGAGTTATTGGACGAAGATTCAAATGTATAAGTAAGTGATGATATTGATTCTAGAAATGATTTATTAAAGCATGGTGTGCGCGTCATTGCTTACTAGAAAAATTAAATAACGAGTAAAGCTTTTTATAACAATCAGATCAAAAAAAATGTGTTTGTCCGTTTTTATGTTTAAGCAGTTCTAGAAACATATTTTAGGATATTTTTCAATAGCTAATGCTCTACACAACTTTGACATCAGTGCAAGTATGATACTCGTATGCTTTGATCAATATATATATATGCCTAATTCTGTAATTCCGAGACTTACCGAATATGTGTAACAGTTTCAATAAGAATTTGGCCTTATATTTTTAGAGGCTTCAGTAATTTACTTTTGATTTATCGATCGATTATATGCCATTCTTGCACTGCATACTATATTTAGGACGGGGGTAAAGAAACTGCTTGATTCGCGTGAGCAATTACATCCAAACGATTTGTACTTCCAGGAAATTCACACACAGACCGAGCCGACTGTGCGGATTCATCTGCCATGCGTAGATTTACAAGACACGATACTCCTCGAACCCATACTGAAAGCCTTGTTCCATCCCAAGTTAGCGCCGGGAATCACGGGAAAATTCAACTGGAGAATGCCCGACAAACTAGACCATGAATACCACTTGAGACGTGTCAACGAATTCCTAGAAATCACAAAGCCAAATTTCAAAAACTTACCGACGAATCAACAGAATTCGCTGCGGAGCTTCTTGTATGTATTTTCTGGCATTTTTGGGAGTACGTGTTTGCCGGTTCGGGCGATGGAGATTTCGATGGGTTCGGAGTTGACTATAGGAGCAGGGACGGGCAGCTCGGCTTCCTTTGCTGTCTGTTTGGCTGGAGCACTGATACAGCTGCTGAAGTTGAAGAGTTCTTCAGGAAACTTCGACGCGTACTATGACCATGGGAGTGAAGAGTTCACGATGACGGAAAAGGAGATTATTTCGGACTGGGCGTTTAACTGTGAGAAAATCATGCATGGAACTCCTTCGGGTGAGTCTATTTTCTTTTGTATTTGGTAACATTTACTGTTTAGAATGACTGATGTACTTAATCTGAAAAAAATTACAAGTCCTCATTAATGTCCCGCTCCTCATTGCTAACCACCCTACTTATGATACACAAACAGGACCGTTAGACGTAGATGTGAGGTGTGTAGAGTGATAAAGGCATTCTAGCAAAAGACTGTAAAAAAGTGCTTAAATTATGTCACATAAAGACAGGTTGTAGTTTTTCGTCTCAGTATTTCTGAATAAACAACTTGACTGAAAGGCGCGATATCGGTGTTTTCTCTCATTTTGGAAATAAAAGCCTAGATTTTTTTCTTTTGACAATTTGCAAAAGTAAATATAATTTACACATATATTAATATTTATTGCCTATAAGCGATTAATGTTTCTTCCAGAGTAAATTTTACTTCCCAAAATAAAATATAGCAACGGTTTTGATGAATCACTGCATATTGTTTTATTATATAAATCGGAGTTAAAATGCGATCTTACGTAAGCCCATTGTGTCTAAGATTTCTATCGTAATGACTTGTAGAATTAAACAGCATATAGGAATAAAACACAGTGGTCCGGAGCGATTAAAACTACAATGTTTACACAGTAATTCATAAATTATACACTCGAGTGGAAAGAGTTAGTAACGGGCTGAAGCTTTTGATCTTTACCGCTAAAGAGAAACAAATATTTGATATTCATTACCCTAAAAGGCACATTATGTGTTTTAAGAGTCCACTACAAATTTGCTTAGGACAACCCAAATATTTATCTTACAAAAAAAAAATTATGTTAGGTTCGGAATATATTTCTCTTCGTCAATTAGTAAATTTTTCGCATATCATATTACGTTTGCATTTACGTAAGTCATGTGTATATTTATTTAATTTAACATATTAAAATTCATCATAAGTACTCGTATTTGATGTCCGGTAAGTGGCCACTAGATCAAACATCTAAACACCGTATTGACCTTCTGTAAGATTATAAACAAATCTTACATAAATACGTGTTTGACCGTGGCCTATAGACTAGAACCTATTGAACTTTTGTTTAACGCAAAATTTTATTGGCGTTAGACCTTGGAGTCTATAAACTGTGACTCTTTGGCCTAGGATATCATATACTGTTGCATATTTGGTGCGGATTATATGCACATTGCATTAGAGTGTAATTTTATATTTCAATGTCCTCGTCCCAACCTTCATATTTTTGTCTAGGTTGAAACTAGTCTGTCTGGGTTTTAAAATCATTCTACTCGCTGTAACAGGAACGCAATTTATCACTGTTATTAGGTACAGGGATTCCCATAAATCGTTTATCATTTTTATCTCAGGCTCAAATCTTTCGGTACAAAAAATTAGTCGGTACAAAAACAATGTACACACATTGTTTTTAAATTTTTCGTCACATTATATGTACTATATAAAATGGACGTTTTTGTATAAATCTAAAAGCACAAACCCTAGTTTAAAAGTGAAGCATGTCGGATGATTAGAAAGTCTGCTCGAGTTTATCGACGACAAACGTGTAGGACTCTGAAAAAACTCCATTCATTGCTACCCTCAGACTACCCTTTTTCTTCATCAAACTGTGTTACTCTATTTTGGTTCTTATTGCTTTAAACCGCATTGGTCTACAATGTCTTCTCTAAAATACGTTACACATGATTGGAGCTTGCAAAAGGTCAACATTGGGATACCCTCGACCTTCAACGCCTATTTCAACACGTGTTGGTCACTTCCGAACGTCCTTAACCTTGGTATCTGATCTACGACTCTACTCCGGAACTATCTAACCATCTATTGCCCGACAACGTTACGGATGGCAATTCAGCCAATGACCTTGTGGCATTCATCGATGTAAAGTGTTTGCCACTGCTGTTTAATTATAAAACTGACGTGTTTTTTAATCGCTCTGAAGTGGTACCACCAGAAACGTAATATCCTCGCTAGAATTTCCCTGAGTAAGTTCGCTGAGTGTGAATCAAAACTTGATGCTAAACGTTCAAAGACCCATTTACGACTTCAGGCTGTTTGCTACTGATCACGGAAATCAAGACCAATTAGTCTTTGGACTTAGTAGAATTTGTAGCTTGGGTGCGCCATTCGCTTTGTTTTTAGAACTCTGATTGTTCGTCTGAAGAATTGACAAAACCACCCTCTTTCAATCGGTGTTCTCATTAACGCTTTATTTCATATATACGAGCAACTCTTATTTGTATCCTCCACGACAGCGGGACGTGTTAAGGTATTCATGCACGACTAAAAGGGCTAACTTTTAAATCCACACGACAATCAAGCCAATCATTCACCTTTGATAGATTAGTTGGACAAGACCTTGACACCAATGCCACCGGGCAGCAGTGCTGTGTTGTTATTATTTATTTTACAAGCACTATTGAGCGGATGTTTGAAATTACACATCATATGCAGGTGTTGGATAACCTTTGCCTGATGTGAGGTCACTGATCGGAAACGATGTGGAAGTGGCACGGGATCTTTTGACGAATCACTCGATCGATCACCGATATAGTAAATTACGAATGGGCTTTCAATAATGTACTTCGTACAACTAAACACTGTGGTTTCAATTATAGACAGATGATTTAGAACTGCTGTGATCTAAATTCATATATATTCTCATATCTATCTGTGGCCACTGGGACGGATAGTAAGTAATATTTTTTCAAACTATGCCATCGATGGCGCTGGTCGCGAGGCAGTTGAAAGGGATTGATAATTACATTAATATTTTTTTATGAATATCAATTTGTCTTAATGCAATGTTAATGACAAACACTCAAAGCAAACTTTCGCTGACGTCTGACCTTATCGGAATAATATAAGCACAGCTGCTTATGGCCAATCTTCCGAGTATTTAGTCATAGGTACAAAGTTGCTTTGATGATGTAAAGTTGATTTGGATGTGTTGTTATGTCATTTAAGTGATTGGACGAGCGGTTGGTTAGGTGTTCGAAGGTAACTGCGGTGACCAGCTTGCACATTGCTTGTACTTATGTGTTTTTTGTATTGTTTATGCAAACGCACACGTAAAAGGGAATTTTATAAGTTCGACGTGCTTGTGTATTTGTATGTCGTATCGTAGCTTATTTAAGAATTAGACCAGTTAAAATGCAATTTTTGCTTGGTAGAGTATATAACCCAAAAAAGGGCGAAGTTTACTACGACATGATAATGATAATGATAATTTTATTTCGTAAATATAACAATATTACACGTCAGTATCTTTATGAATATATCGTATGTAGATTCGTCTACATGAATACAAATAATAATTACATAGTAAATTATCAATATAACAGAAAGTCCTCAAATTTAATAATAATACAATTCATAATTTATACATTTTGTACAAGTTTGGGATGAATTTCTCGACAGTATAAGTTTGGGATGAATTCCTCGGCATACTATAAATACCTATGGCATACTAAAAATATATGACAAAAGCAACACGCTGAACACAAACTTATATTTTTTTTAAATTAGCAGAAATAATGTGTTTGTAATATCAATACTCTTTATAGTTTATCGCATCTGTGCTTAAAATTCTTGTTTAAAGTGGCCGATAGGAAAAGCAACGAGAAAGGTCATGTTTATTTTTCGAATAACCTGAAACTCCTCGAACGTGTCGTATAACTAAAATGCTACATTTGTATGTCGCCCATAACCAAACGAAACACGTTTCGTATCTATAAAAACTTTATTGACAATATAAAATAATAGAGTTGCGATAACAGGATTGTTGTTACACGTGCTGCTCATAAATTTGATTGAAAATCTTTATAAAATTGCTTAGATGTTGGAAATATAAAATACTGAAACATCCATTGAGGTGTTAATAAAAAAATCAATTAAAATGTCTTGATAGACGATAGATTCCATCTTTCCAACTGGAAAAATGATACTGAGGTATCATCAGTACTTATTGACCAGTAAATGACCATCTTTTTTATCCTACACAGCTAGGCATTTGACGACAAGTACGCACGACCACGGAAGTCAGCGATACTGTAGCCCTAGATAGAGCATGCCTAGTCTGGAATACACTGGCTCTCATTGAAGCCAGGCCGGAACACACCGTTAGGTGCTTGGCGACAGATTTTACAACTTGAGGGTGGTAGCTAGCCAGGCGAGCGATAGGAAGCGCCCTATCACCATGCTATTGTTCCCTGATGATGTTTTCCTTCACCGGTAGCTCAGGCTCTTTTTGCATGTTTCGTGGGATAGAACCTCGTACCTTTTGTACACTGGTTAGTGTACAAAAGATACGAGGTTCTATCCCACTCTACCATCTTCGCTACTATTCAATTACCTACCAGCTGTAAGACAATGAGGCCCTCAAACCCCCTTATTTCGTTTAAGAAGTCTACAACAGCACTCTCCATCCCACAGGCATAGACAACGCTACCTGCACGTTCGGCTCCCTCGTTTCGTTCAAGAAGGGCAACAAGCCTCGTCACCTGGACATCCGCATGGAGCTCAGAGTGTTACTCGTTGACTCGCGCGTCACCAGGGAAACCAGGGAGCTGATCTGTCGAGTGGCGGCGCTGCGGCGGAGGAATGCGCTGGCTGTCGACCATATGATGGACGCTTGTGAACATATTGCGCACACAGCCACACAGGTGAGCGGAAAATCGTTTTTTTTAGCACCTCGGAGGTTTGTATGTAACTGTTAGTGTCACTAGATGGTATGAATAGCCTACAGGTGGTCAGTACTTGGCTAGGGACGGTAGCTTCACTAGTGAGCGATGAACAGCAAAACTTACTGCTGCCGTTTGCTTCCATTATATGAAAGTGTATTTTTCCTCGTCTGACATTTAAGAATCAATAAAAAATCTCTTGTAAAAATGTTTTTGTCGATCCTTTTCAGTTGTTTTTTTTTGGAACTAATTATCTCATATCATTTCTTTTTCTTTCTTTCCGTACATGTGTAAGATAAGAAAAATATTATGTTCGAAGTCTTTGTCTGCTGCATAGCTGATATAAGCTAAAATAAGTAAGACAGGCGATCTAAAAAGCCATGAAGTGACGTTGGTCTCGCAATACCTACTAATCTATTTGACGGTCAATATTATCATACACTTGGTTTTCAAATATTGACCCAAAATATAGTCCGCCTTTGGCTGTTGTCCGTGACTATATCTAATAGGACGACATTTTTTGAATAGTAATCACATATAACTCGCATATTTATATCGAGAATTAACTCAGATGTATCCCACTAATCCCACTGAGATATATCGATATTCGATATATTATATCGCCAACTGTGGCGTTCATCATCATTTGTGGAACTACATGTAAAAATATATTTTTGTATTGTTATGTTTTGTGTTACTGCAATTAAGGGTCCATGTATCTATCATTTGTGTTAAAATAGCCTAAATTTGGTAGTTTCATATATATTTTGTATGTGGGTGATAAAAAGTAAATTTAAATGTTGATAGTGTGTTTATGAAAATCAGTTAAAGATCGCCGCCGCCACATAATACCGGATTACATATTTTTTCACAACTCTATATGGGTATCAAATTCGTGCATGACTTGTAGAATACTAATACACTGTTATAAATTTCAAACCCAGGATGGCCGCATCACAAAATGGCTATTAACTTATTTTTGGGCCAAATCTGCACTTCTAGAAGGAATATGCGTGCCCATCAGTATGACGCTATATGTACATAAGTATGGGCTGATAACGTAACTTTTGTCTTTTTGTGATTTTCACGTCGATTCACCTCACAGCGTCGGGCCACTACGCCGCATGAATAAATAATGTAAATATGTCCGTTTGTATGTTGACTAAATAGTTCCGCTACAGATACAAATCCACTAAACTTCTTTGTGTTCTGCTCGCGCGGTACGACGTAGAAAATAACTGACGTCATGGCATTTCTTGTCTTGTTCGTTATTAGCCATTGTTCATTTTGATACTGTTTACCCTACGGTATGGTTGACGTTTTTTACCGGCTTGCCGAAAAGAGGTGTGGAGACTCAGTTGGTCCCGATTTGTATTTATGTTTCTCACCTGATTTCTGAGACGACTGAGACGATTTGAAATATATTTTGAAATTATACTTCCGAAGTAGTCTCATTTAAATCCGTCCTGTAGATCAAAATAACTGATAATAATGTACCGGCAGTAAGCTGGTAATTACTTTTTTAAATAGATCTTGTCTATGTTTGTATGTAGTATGTTTTTGAGTGCGATTGTACCATTTAGCCAATTTTCTATTGCAAGGAAGTAATGGTCAGATCACCGTAATGGTAAATTTAATAGATATATCAATACATCAGCTTATTTACCTCTAGTAGACTATAATCGACGAACAAAACTAATTCTAAGTATCAGACTAATAGCTCCTAGAAATTCAATTGCAGTACCATTAGTAAGAAATTTTGAAACTTCGCAAACTGGAATGCAATTCCTGCATTACAACTGACCACATTTGAAATTGTTATTAATTAATGAAAAGATAAATGTAAAAATAACGTATCTCTATTTTTATTTTACTTATAATGTAATAATTACGTGTTTAGAGTTTTTTTTTAATCTAAGAAAAGTTTAGAATAATCTTATTCTCGTCTAAACAGCTAACACTCTAAATTCTAATTACAGATAATTAATGACATCGTTTTTTTACAAGCTTTTGAAGAGAATAACATTATTCGGAAATTTACTTAGATTTTCAAAAATCTGTAAAAATGTATCTATTACATTCTCAATAAAATAAAAAATAGGGATACGTTATTTTTCATTTATCTTTCCATTATGGTAAAAAGAATGAGGGATCAAAAATATTTAAATGTAATTCTATAAATAAATATTCATGGTAGAGTACCATTCCTCTAGTAAATTAATTATCGGCCTTTCAAATTGATACAATACAGCAATGGCAATAATTAACATAACAATGACTATTTTAATTTGCAGGTTTTGGAAAAACTCTCCAGTGGCAAGTGTGAATCGGACACTGAATCGGACTATCAACATTTAGCAGTAAGTTTTTATATTGTTATTTTACAATTTTAATTACTAATGTCATCCCTTTTCTTTTAATCTATCGTGCCCCTTGGATGGGCAAAGGCCACTATAAAAATCCCTGGGTAATAAAAATACTACCGATACACTTTGAGGAAGATACAAGACAGGACTTTAAGGCGTTATTTTCTAAAAAACGTGTATTAAAAAGAAAAGACGCTTCCTAAGCTCAATCTGTGTTAAATGTAGTATTATTGGCACAGAGAAATTCATGAACATGGTGATGGTTTTTACATGACTGGCATAGCTGTTATGTCTATGGAGAAATAAATGATTTCATTTCATGATTTTTGCGCGAAATTAATACAGATTCTGGCTCTTTGCTAATAGTATATAACCTCGTGTGATTTGCGTGTAGAATGATATTTTATCTATTTATTTGCGTGTTTAGGAGCTGTGGGATATGAATCACTGCCTGCTGGCAGCGCTGGGCGTGTCTCACCCCGCGCTCGAGGCCATCCGGCACGCGGCCAAGAGCAAGGGACTCGCCTGCAAGCTCACCGGCGCGGGCGGTGGCGGGTGCGTTCACTAGTCTTACTACTTCATCGACAACAGCTTACTTCACATAAGCTTCTAATCGACCACGCGCTAGCTCCGGAAATTCGGGGCTCGGGTAGTAGCGACCGTTCGCTTTACCCCGCACACTTCCACTACCAGTCATGATCCCCAAAAAATACATTGATCATGCTCTACTGTTGACTTCGCTAGAGTTTGCTCATCGAGTCCTCTTGGTTTTCTTAGACTCATCAGAGCTCGCGCGTGGAACATATCAGGGCACGCTACTCAACCCTATTATTCTCTTGATGTATATCTCTTCTTCTATTTGATGTTTGCAATGTATGCGTAATAAAATAGGTTGTTCAAAAGATGTGTCCCCATAAGTTGATACCGGGATCCTCCAAAAACGAGGTTATATTTTGTTCATCTGCGTGTTGTATGCCACATTTTACGATAATATTGATGCGAGGTTTATTTCAAAAATAAAAGCATATTTCTGTTTTCAGTTACGCCATGGTCCTTATCCCACCTTCGACTCCTCGCAGCATCATCGACTCCCTCTGTAGCAATCTCCTGGAGCACGGCTTCCGCGTCAAGGAGACCAGGCTGGGAGGTCCGGGGGTCTCGGTCGAGATGTGACGCAGTACCCGCGACGAGACTGGTGATTGGGACTTGAGGGGAGTGTGACCTTTGGGACTGCGGGAGGTATTGATGCCTTCGCGTTAAACATATCTTTCTCAGAGGCTCAAAGGTTGCGGTGTAGATATGACGAAGTTGTTCCGCGATAACAAGATTGGTGATTGATGGTACTTTGAGGCTGTTTAGAAATATTGTGCGATACATTGGCTACTTGTTTTAAAGATGAAGGCATTCATGTTGAAGAGATAAGGTTTGGAGGCTTGAAGGTTCCAGTAGACACGTGCTGGAGTGGTTCCCGTAATCACAAGTCTTATAAGAGATATCACAATGGACCTGAGACACAGATGACTTGTTTAAACTGTCTTTATTAAACTGCATGTCTATTCGGATATTAAAAGGTCCCGTCAAGGTCATCTGGTCCCGTGTTGTTGATAGAAAGGATTTGAGAGAGCTTGCCAGATCTACAAGAGTGATCAATTGCCTCAGCTGTCATATAAATGCATGCAAAATAATGTGATCAGTTGGTACTTTATGGGAAGAGCTAAAACAAATCGGCAACAGCAATAACTTCAGCAACATTTTTTATATGGCGTCATACGATTAGTATATTTGCCAGTGTCAAGTATAATGTAGCACCATTTTGAACAAATGGTTGCTTAGTTTAGTTGGCGAATAAGGAGTTTGCCAACTAAAACTGAGCTTCAGTAGTGTAGCCACATCAAATAAAATGAGAAGTGTTACCAACTGCGAGAGAGGAAACTAGCAGTTAGTTAGGGTGCGGCCAAACGGGACTTCGAAAAAGTCCACAATAATATGACCAATAAGTACTGTACAAGTGTTTTTTTAGATTAAACAAGAAAGTGACTTTTTGGGACTTACTTAAAGTGAACATATGATAGTGTCCGTACGAGTATGTTATGTATTTTATGAAGGAGAGCGACAAATTCAAGACTTGCTGTACAAGTTTTCCGTAAAGAAAACTGAATATTTAAATTATATCTTACATTAAGCAAGGGCTTGGAATATTTGAATTGAAAGAAACGTTTTAAAATCTTATTTATAAACTCATCATGGTTTAAATATTTTTGTCTTCTTTTTCACGAGAACATCTTTGAAGGATAAAATCATAGGAAAATCTCTCAAAGTTAAAAGTGTTTATAAGTAAGGTTTATTGTTAAGAGGTTTGTGATCCATACTTACTGTAACATTGCTACCCATTTTGTGAAATTACGTTGCACCATTAATCATGTTATTTATTCAAAATGTTAATTGCCGTTTATTTTTTACTGTGCAATTGTTGTATTCTGAATCGCAGTTGTTTTAAATTGATTTGCATAATTTAAACATAGTAATCTAACTTTGCTACTTACCCTTATTTGCAAAGTAATTTGTTTACACTTTTAAAATGCGCAAGTTAATTCATTACTTTTTTATTGCGTTGACTTCATACATAAATTATAATTAATGCTTCAAGAAAAGGGATAAAACCGACTTTAATTCGGCAGACGAGTTTTTCAGATATTTTCAATTATAAACAAAACTATTCAATCGAATTAATATCGTCCTTTAACAAATTCGTATAAATTAATATCGGAACATTCATAAAAAATCTGTTCCTTTTGTGAAGTCGGTTAATAATGATTTCTAGGTGTACCCAATCAATTACGTAGATGTATCTAAATAATGTCGTTAATTATCATTCGACATCCGTTTTCGTCATACCCTTACGTCAACCTAAACCAACATTGACATGGCACATAAAATTATGTTTTAGTTTACATAAACCATATATGGACACATATAGGTTTTGTATTTGTTACGGTCTAAGTGATAAATATTTACGTTATGTATAATGACCGGACATTATTTACCTATATTAAAAACGGTAGTTGGGGAAATACCAAAAAAAGCCATAAAAATTTAAAAATGCGGCGCAACAATGGGAAACTTACGAAAGTTATAATAGGTACAGAAATATTATATAAATAACGTTATAACGTTATATAAATAACGTTATAACTATATATATAACGTTTCACAGTCATAGCTCCCCAATAAGATTTTTCCTGTGTCGGGGATGCCATGTTACATTCATAAAGACACCCAGACTCGAAGACAGATTTTCAAACTCATCGTTCGAACACCTGCATGACCGGGAATTGAACCCGGGACCGTATCTCGAAGAAAGTATGCTTGCCAGACTAAAAATAAATATCTAGAAACTCCAAATGTTAATTATTAAGGTATTTTATCAAGTAAATTCGGTTTTTTTTTTAATTCAGAACTATCACCGTAGCGCAAGCAAACCGTAATTATTCGAACTAATCGTACCACATCGATGTACATACAATTATGTAATTTACATACTTTACACATACAATATTGTCTCGACGTATATATTTGTATGGAACAGGATGTATTAATTAACATACATAATGTATGAAACCTTTGGAGTTGTCAATAAAATGTTATAGAACAATGTAGGGCAGCGCAAATAATAAGTTAATGAATTTATTTAGATATATAATAATTCCTGCCCGGTTTTCTTTTGCCGATAACTATAACCTGGGTATCTTTAAGTCGTAAGTGAATCGGTTTCTTTTAGGCAAACGCGCAACATCCCAGACCGCATCGGCCTTTACATCAGGCGAGTTGCGGTCAAATACAAGTTTATATTTATCGAGTTCACAAAAAAGAAAGACTTAGTCAATTTGACGGTTTTTTAAATGTTTTTTTACCTGATTTCTCGGAGTCGGCTGGACTGCTTTGAAAATGATATATTTAATGTAACAAAAAATATTTTAGCAACCTACTTAAATAACCTGAGTTTATTTATGATTCACATTAATAATTATTACAATAAATCGAACGAAAAATTTTACGACAGGCAGGATTCGAACCTGCTTCACCTGGGTGGCCCAGATACCTTGACCAATTAGGCCACTGTCGATATATTTATTATATATATATATATATATTCGTTCGCTCATTTTGAGTAGGTTTCTATTAAATATTCACACAAAAGCATCATGTTAATTTTAAAAGACAAAGTGGGTAGTAAAAATCAATCTTTGTATAGAAATTATGGAACACCAATTATATTTTCTGTACATACGTGCGAATCGACCTATATGCGCCCCGCTGCCGGGCATGCGTCTCCTCTAAGGGGAGTCTACTTAATATTTTTAAATCGTATATATTGAGGCAGTTGAAGCATTGATAATAACTTCTTAGTATGTAATAATTATTATTATTTTTATTGGTTTAATTCTAACGGAGCACCTACACCACCAGCTTGGATGGTCAGTTAGGAATGTTGTTTCTAACAGACCACCCACTGCATTTAGGTTAGAAAAACTTGGTATTAACGGCATACCCGTCAGTTGGGAAATCTTGGTTTTGAGGTCTAGCAGGTGGCCAGATAGGAACGCTGTTTTCTCTAATACTTATAGGTACCACCCTCAAGTTTTAAAATCTGTCGCCAAGCACCTAACGGTGTGAACCGACAGCCTTCCTTGAGAGCCAGTGTATTCTAGACTAGGCATGCTCCAACTAGGGCTACAGTATCGCTGACTTCCGTGGTCGTGCGAACTTGTCGTCAAATGCCTAATTGAACAGGATAATAAAAACGCTATTTCGTCACCGATCACCAATATGACAGAAGTTTTTCAGTAGAACTAATGTTAGTGGTTTCGGTGGTCAGTTAGGAATAAATCCCCTTCATCATAGTATTGTATTAATTTATTAAATTAGTTTGTAAGTATGTGTGTGTAGCCACATAGCGCGCCCACCTCTGCTTTCTGTTTTAGTTACGGGTTTTAATTTTTTTTATTTATAACATATAAGTTATTTAATTTTTTTATTAATTATTTGCTTTTATTTGCGCTTACGTATTCTAGCCTGATCCTGATGTGTTTTACATGAACGCAAATTTTTAATATGTGTCTTTATAGATAATTAATTTAATATATTAAATAGCTTTATATCTAACTATATTTTTTCTGATCGTTTATTTCATTTGTTTCCTGTGATCTATATTTCTTGTAAAATACCTTTGATTCAGGCTACCGTAGTGGAAATATATTTGTCTATTTAAGTATTTATTTAAACTGCTTAAATGTAAACAGAATAATAATTAAATACCACTGAAGTTTGCAGCTGAATTGTATTTTAAGTTAATTTTATTAGAAAAAAATAATTTGATACAAAAAGGCATAGAAATAATTTAAGTATGATGATAAATCGCAAAAATGTAACGTTAAATTTATTTTGTCTTAAAAATGCAGAAGAATATAATGTAATATTTTGTAGTGCAATATCATTAAAAAAAATAAAGCTTTCCAAAGCAAAGTTGACATTAGATATCGCCTGAATTTATTACTAATGCTAAATATCAAAGAAATAATTAAATTACAACTTGTAATTTTGCATAGCGCTCTAAATTTCGCTATAATATTTTTTAGGCGAAAACAATTTTTTTTCTGCTGTCGTCTAATCCATAAGATATTAAAGTTAACTGCTTCATTTTCTAAGATGCCTGTGACAAGCGTCTTACATTTTTTTCCTGCCTTAAAAATGTATTTGATTAATATAATAAAGCGCTTCTAATACTTAATTTATATGAGAATAAATATTAATGAATATCTTATATATTGTCCCGTCCGCGTATTTCTTTTTCCTTATTTGTATATACCGGGACTGCCCTCGGATATCTTGCTTATAATCGTGGAAAATATTGAAGGTTTTCATTCCAAATGAAGCGATAGTTTGCAGTTTATTTCGGTCTACTAATCTACCTTTTATTATATCGCGCAATTAAAAAAAAATACTTTATAGGCTTGCTTTATTTCAACGAAAAAATGGCAATATAATGAAATATTTGGAGCGCGTATTAAGCTATGTTACTAACGACAAACTTCTTAACTTTTTTTAATGTTTTCTTTGTCTTTTTTGGTAGATTAAGACCAAAATCTTTTGACTTTGACTGATGAATATTTGGTAGCAAAACAAATTATTATTTGTTTGTATTTGTATCTGTTTATTAAGATTTATTGTAGTATTTAGAATATGAGTTTATTAGCCTGAAATAAATTAATTTATATTTTATTTCTAAATAAAAAATTTGAATTTGATATATTACTTATGTTTCCAAATTCTTTGTACTAAAATTTGTTTGACTTTGATTTCCTGAACTTTCTGTTATAGGGTTTCTCGTTAGTACTAAATTTTGTGTGGTAGTAGTAATATAGAACCTTCAAAATTATCCCGATTAGCATGTATTAAATGTCTTCCAATACGAACATGTTTCCCATTCTATTTAGTTTAGAGAATAGAAGCTGTCATATTACATGATTCCAGTGTGTCTAATAGTTATAATTCTAATAACTTTCATGTTCATGAGAACCCGCCGCCTTATTGGCTAACTTTGGGCATGAACCATGTGAAAGGGGCAATTAGAAAAGAGGCAAGCAACGGCGTCGATATCTAACAGCGTTGAAGATACAAACTGTCAGATGTCGATGCCATTAGGTCTTGTTTTCACATCTTTCATAGCTAGCTGTAGCCGATAGGTTCGATTTAGGTTATTTTCAATGTTGCACTACCTCATTTTACTCCATGTATTGTGGCTTACAAACAAATTGAATTAAAAGCTGTGCATTATTATTGTGCATGCGCATTTTCAACTTTTTTTCTAACACGATTTTAGTCATTAGCAGCCTTAATAATAGACGCGTCGTTACTAACACCATCTTTTGTCTCTTTTTTCCCATGTAGAACGTCACGCGCCAAAACAAGACAAAGGACGATTAGAGTTTCGACGCGTTTATTAATAAGGCTATACTATCGTCACTGCGCAGGGTCATTGATTTCATAGACAGGTTCAAGTTGTTTCCCACTGGTTTTACTAAAGTGCAAAAATTTGAGTTTATAATTAAATTATAAACTCAAATTTTGTTAAAATATACGTGCGTACCTTCTATGATCCATTTACAAGGTTATTAGTTAAATGTATATCTAGGCGCTCTGCAAACGGCGAAGCGGGGCAGGCTTTTTGACCGCGAGGCAAGGAACTGGCGATGCGGGATTTTTGTCCTCTATGTGCGATGGTAGTATAGGATTGCCTTTGCGCTATCGATCGCAGTGAGACTGACCGAGCCGGCCCACCCCGCCGTTTGCAAAGCGCCTTAATCCAAAAGGGCATAGTACAAATTATAACGAGTAATTCTAGCTGTGGCAACAATAGGGAAATCGCGAAAAAATAATCATTAAATTATATACAACTTAGTGACACTTACGATATTTTTAGAAACAGATATATTTTTTTTCTCGATTCCCATATGATAATCAGAGTTATCTCTTTGGCTTAGCCCTTTTGACACTCCTAACAGATAACCTTATATAGTCTACTGTTATATTGGTCATTCTGAAGCGGGATATATATGTATGTAATGCTTGAAATCTGGTTTTACAGAAATTTGAAAAGATGTTTGTTATTTCAGAATGGACCTCAATATACGAGTACTGTCTTGTTATGTATTTGTAAGTTATTCCATGTTTCCTTTGTGTGTGCGCGACTATAGTATATGGGCATGTCTACTTATTGTACATACATTTAGCTAAAAAGATTACTTGAAGTAGGTAATCTCACAACCACTGAATTCCAACTCAGGTTATGTTTTATAGTAAACGATAGTCATCACCCGCGTAGCTCTACTAAAACTAAAACTAATAGCGAACTACTTTTTTTTGAAGTCTGTTAAAAAGTATCCCATGTCCGTCACCTGGTTCTAAGCTACCTCCCCAACTATGTTCATCCAAATCGGTTCAGCCGTTCTTGAGTTATAAATGGTGTAACGACACACGACTTTCTTTTATATATATAGAATTGATAGAATATTGTGGATATGCCCATAAGCATAATTTAAACTTATGCATTGTATTTAGGGACATTCCTGTATATCGAATTAATTTATCGAAAGTGTTTGTAGTATGTATGTTTGTATGTAGGTAATATATAATGAATTGTTAGTTATATTAAGTTTGTGCTGAACGCGCTCAATTTAGATGAAATCGGTGCTAAACGGAATGTATTGTAAATTTGTTAGTGAATTATAGGTTTATTTCAATGGAATAAATGTTTGATTTTATGATTAAAAGTGTATATTATTTATTCTGTGTACCTACAACGTGTAACGGAAAGGTAGGTGTGACAATACTTACAGATGTTAGTCTACCCATTAAAGTAACCCAATTAATAACTGAATTTTCATTATAAAAAAAAACTTTCTCCATACAAAAATTGGTCACGTGATCGCCCAAGTTGTATGGTATTGCGCATTTTTTTTAATTTTGCATAGTTTTTCGGGTACGGGTTTACTTTGATGTGTACACTATCACCGTTAAGTATTGTCACACCTTTCTTTTACACGTTGTATATTTAAGAGGGTAGGTCCCCGACTGAATATTCACTAGATTCACTAGAAAACAACGCAGAGCCCAAACCGCTGACCCTAGAGACATATAATTTAGAGGGTGTATTTAGTATAAGGTGTTGAATTTCAACCCCTAAAGGGGTCAAATAACGGTTCAAAGTTTGAAACTTTTTTATATTTCATTTTATGTAGCGGTCAACGCCGCGGTTGTCAGTCAGCTAATCTTATAAGTAGGATAGTCGGGTTCGTTACAAGATTTTAATAAACTCTGATTTTATGAATTCTATTTTGCCTAGAATAGCAGAATAACTAAATAAAAAAATCGGAAAATGTACAGTAAGCATCAATCGTTAATCGACTGTAGGCGGTTAAGAAGTTCGTCGGGTCAGCTAGTAATTACTTATAGAATATATATTTTCGGGTTATTTAGGCAAGACATATAAAATACTTTTAAATAATTAGATTACGATTTCTTGAATGTATTGATAGATTAGGGTTCGGTAAGTGAATATTATTATCTATACTTCTGTGATCAGTCATGTAGGTTTGTTAAAATATATGACAGGCTTGCATTCCTAGGAAACATGGTGGCTTGGCGCCAAGCTCGCCGCGAGGCTCCCGCGGACATTACGTAACATTAAATAATAGTTATTGCTAATACCCAATTGTATTGGTATCATAAAATGTACTAACAGTTGATCGAGGAGTTAGTTACAGGTAATAAGGTAAGCAGGGGGAATAGCGCTCACTGGGGAATGCCGCTCACCTTTGTAACTGTCAAAATTGAGAGTAGCAAAGCGACACTTCGCATGAAGTACGAGGGAAGGGGTCCTCTAACAGACAGCGATGCAAACTGACAGGCAGATCACCTCGTGTGACCGTTAAGTGTTTTGTTTTTTCGTTTTCGGTAGTGATGATCTAATTTTTGGTAAGGTGTTTGTTGTCGGTAAGTCCAAAACTTATTATAAATTTTACTTTTTGACATAAAACTATGCTATTTTGTGCTAATAAAATCAATTTTCAACAATTATGTTAGATGTTTTTTTTAAATTTAATTCAATTTAATGATCAAAGGTCCGTTTGGGGTTATACCGCTCACCTGAGCGCCATTACCCCCGAGTGTATTTAAGCTTTTTACTGTTGTAGATATGCCAAGAAATCGTCAAAAGATCACTGCTAATTTGGCTTGGACCGAAGAAGACCTTCAATCTGCTAAAACTGTGGTCGAGGGAAGTTTGTCAAAAAGAACAGCCGCGAAACAAAATTTTAAAGATCGATTAAAATATGAAAACCGTTGATTAGGTCATAAGACTTAATGTCGCTTGTTTTTAAATATGCTGTTCCCAACAAATTTAAAAATATTTTTGATCAAAGCAACGAAACAGCTAGATTGGATTAGGTACACGCTTCTATGTGACTCAATCCATCAGTTTCTATACACAAAGCTGAAGACACAATCTTAAATAAAATTTTAGCATTATATAATGAATGAATGAATAATGAAACGAAATAATGAATAATGAAATGTAAGGTAAAATTATGTCAAGTTTATCACATTTACGTGATAAACTTGACGATTTATTAGAATAAGATAATGACAATGCTGACGAAACTGGTATCGCCTAGTATATATGGTTTATAGACCTAGGGAAAGTGTTTAGACGTCACTTTTATTGTAAAAAGGTAATCTAATTAATGTTTTAATTGTTAAAACGTATCTTACTTGTTATAAACCGAAAAACATGTTTGAGCGTCATTACCCCGTACCCTGAGCGACATTACCCTAAGTCGGGGCAATGTATGCTTTTTTTTGCTAAATTATTGTATACTGGATAACTAAATAATTTGTTACTTTTTTTAATAAATAATTAAAAAGATACACCATGTTTTCCTTTAGTGAACGCCATTCCTCCCCTCCTTACCCTACTAGAGGTACACAGTTATATAATTTGTGCAACTAGTCAGTGGTAATATTCATACAGAGCGCATTGTACTACGTTGGTATTACTTGGTGACTAACTAGGTCCTAGGCGTCAACCTATGCGTCTCCAGCCTAAAGGTTGTATCATCATTTCCACAACGAATCGTCATGGCCTCGAACCGACCCATTTCGTATTATAATTGGAAAAATTAAACACATCAGTTTGTATCTAAAAGTGCATTTATTTATTAATAAATTAACATTTAAAATGTAATGTTTGCATATCAACAACGTGTTCAAGCATACGGTAGCAACCTAAATAATACTGTTCAATAGTTTACAATCACATAGTTTTCAATGTACATAAATAATAAGTTATAGATAGGGAATATAATTATACGAAGGGAAGGATGTAATACATTTAACTGTATCTCTCGTACGTCAACTGATCCCGCGGGATGAGTTGACTGCAGCGCAGTTCAGTTGACTTGAAATTCTAAAGTTTTATTGTTTAACAATAAGTGTTTTAACGCGTACCTGACATTTGTGAATGTCTATTCCAACAACCAGGTACGCAAATAAATAGGTAAATCAAAATGAATCAAACACGCGTTTGTTTTTTATAAACGAAATAAGTTCTATTAAAAAAACGAGGAAGAAAAAAGATACTGCGTTCATTCACTTGTCGATATATACATTTGAAATGATGATAGATTATTTTAAGCAGAGTAAGTACATCAACTCTAAAGACCGTAAGTATTTTGGCTTTAATAAATTACTTCAAAATATATAATTATTATTTATTTATTACAAACAGCGTGGAAGACAGATGCCTACTAGAGGTTTATAACAATACCTATTATGCTTTACAATAATACAACGCAAATAATAAATAAATATATTTATAATAAATAAAAATCTGTAAAAATTTCTAACAGAACGTACATATTTTTTTATGGAATGACGAGTGATGAAAATAAAATTAAGACCATACAGGTTTATCTGCTGTCGGTATTAAGCCGAAGGCCAATCTCTATTTTAATTCTGAAGAACAAAAATCACTATGGAACTAACCCAGAACTCGAAAAACAAAACACTTTCATAGAAAAGTTGTCGACAAATGTATAGGATAAGTCTTTTTTATAGGTTGGTACCATTAAGAAAGTAGTTCTTCGTAATGAGTACAATGACTCCCTTTCGGTTTAGTTTACCTTTAACAAAGAATCTTGTATGTATGAGTTGAACCTGACTTAATCAGTAGACTGGCCAAGCAAAATAAATTACGTTCCACGTAGGTACTTACAAACTATCCTATAACTATATTATATTTTTAAAATGATAAAAGCTGCACAAGAAAGGCTTAAATAATATATCATAAACTAAAAATCTTGACATCAGACTCAGGGTCCACAGTAATGTGCCCGTATGACCCTCTGATAAAGTCAAGTACTCAGTATGACGTCATTTGAAAATCTTGACATCAGACTCAGGGTCCACAGTAATGTGCACGTATGGCCCTCTGATAAAGTCAAGTACTCAGTATGACGTCATTTGAAAATCTTGAAATCAGACTCAGGGTCCACAGTAATGTGCCCGTATGGCCCTCTGATAAAGTCAAGTACTCAGTATGACGTCATTTGAAAATCTTGACATCAGACTCAGGGTCCACAGTAATGTGCACGTATGGCCCTCTGATAAAGTCAAGTACTCAGTATGACGTCATTTGAAAATCTTGAAATCAGACTCAGGGTCCACAGTAATGTGCCCGTATGGCCCTCTGATAAAGTCAAGTACTCAGTATGACGTCATTTAAAAATCTTGACATCAGACTCAGGGTCCACAGTAATGTGCCCGTATGGCCCTCTGATAAAGTCAAGTACTCAGTATGACGTCATTTAAAAATCATGACATCAGTCTCAGGGTCCACAGTAATATGCTCGTATGGCCCTCAGATAAAGTCAAGTACTCAGTATGACATCATTTGAAAATTACGATATCAGAAAGCCGTAAACTTTAATTCAACTTTGGAAACTATCTATTTCAATCCCTCCAAACTCCGAAAAAAATATACAATCTAATGTTTATCTGGCGCTGAAGCGTTGCAATGTACCATCACCTTTATTTATCCATCAATTACAAAATGTAGAAACTAAATTGCTCTTATTAGGTACAGACAAACATTTACACACCCTGACTATCCTAAATTCGACATGACATTTATATTATTATTTTATGCATAGTTGGTATATTAAGATCGAGGCTTGTCCAGGTTTTCGGGAACCTCAATTTAAAAAAAAAAACGTAACTAGGTATGTAAGTATTTTTGTTTGTATCTTTATTTGCAAATACATTACATACCTACATTTATTTACATTATACTATAAACTATAAGGCTGGATATACAAAGAGGATTACTCTAAAAAATCATGGTTTATCTATACTTCTATACTAACGGTCTTAATAATAAACGCGTCTTAACTTTAAACGTCTTTTCTCTTGTTTTATCCTACGGAGAAAGTCACGTGAGAAAACAAGACAAAAGACGTTTAAAGTTAAGACCGTAATATTATAATGAGGAAAGCATTGATCGTTTGTTTGTTTGTTTGCATTGAATAGGCTCCAAAACTAATAAACCGATTTCAAAAATAGTTTCGCCATTAGAAAGCTACTTTATCACTGAGTAACATAGGCTATAAAAATTAGAGATCCGCGGAGACCGGCTACTTTATAATATTGACGGCTAAAAAACTTTCAAATTTTCAATCATAATGATAATTTTAAACATGATTTAGTCAATTTATTAGGGCTCATGAAGTTTTCTCTGCGTATTTCATTGTTTTAATGAATATTCGAATGATATATCAATATTAATTCTATACGATTGTTAATGGAGTTCTAAAATATCAATATACATTTCAAGCAATGCACCATCAGGATTATTACATTTATTTAATTCGGTGCAAACTGTCAACCATTTTTTTTTATAAACCTTGAAATAAAGATCTGTAACGAATAAAGTAGGTAGTTATGTCCAAAAAGGTACCTTACTCCAAAAAAGAGTGTATGTGGCATAGACAAACCTTTGTTTTTGTTAAGTGTATTTTTTTTTAATTTAGATAATAGGAAAAATAATGGTATGATGGACCCATTACAGAAGAGACGTGCTAGTTTATTTTATTCACTTTATGGATGATTCCTTTCATTCAATGTCTAATAAAGCGTTATCAAGAACATTATTCTTAAACTTACGAAGGCATCATCAACCGCTACAAAGTCGAATGGTGTTCTACATTATCATTGTTTTGGAGTTCGCAATAAGGCTATTTAGGTGTTCGAGCCTATGCTTGAACCACATTTGAGATTACCCTTCCAATATTAGTCGTAAGTATCTTCTATCTCTTTCTATATTAGGGTAGATTACCGGTATCGCCTTCTATACCTGTCCTTGTCTTACAGAACTTAGGCAGTGCACGGCGGCCATTGCTTCAGTACGCTTTCAATATTCGTCCAGTGAACATCTAAGTAATAATGAGAGTGAAAAACGTTGATTTTGAAGTGAATACAACTAACGAAGGTAAGATTTGAGGCTACATTTTATCCTCAATCAACAATACCACTCGGCGCCTTTGGGCCCAGTGACGATATTTTTCGCTCGGCGCCTCAGGCCCAGCGACGACAAGTCGAGACACGTAAGTCTTCCAACTTTGAGACAACGCGTCCGTCGTCTGACTGAGACGACATCGTCAAGACCATAGGTCGGCGAGTCATGCAAATTAGTCCGACTTTGAGACGACGCGTCTGTCGCCTGACTGAGACGACACCGTCGAGACCATAGGTCAAGTCATGCAAATCAGTCCAACTTTGAGACGACACGTCTTCTTACCGAGACGACATCACCAAGGCGGCACGCGCCCTCTGGCGAGGCAACACGTACCTATATTACGTGCTTTGGTTGAGGTGACGCAGTCACCTTGACTATTCCGTGTTTTCTCAACTAAATATATGAGACGTCATCTACTCAGAACTTAAGGCGGCACATCACCCCTTCCTTACAACAACCAATGGTTTGTTTATTTTCAGATATGCCTGACCTAGTTACTCTGGGAGATCTCGCATCCGTTTATCCGGCAGAAAAGTTACCTTTCAAAGCCATTGTCGCGTCTTTGGACAAAAATTACCCTGATGGTTGGCGAGACTGGCGAGTGTACAACTACTCGTTTCACGACTTGTTTGGGGATAACCAAGTTCCTCCTGCAGTCGACGTGAAAATCAGATTCGCAATACCTACGGTTGATATGGCGCTTGCTTTTGACCCAACAACAAAAACTTTGTCGGAGCGCAGTTACAGATCAATCAGGTCTACTATCATGAAATGGCCCTTAGGTAGAGCACTCCTGTACTCCCCGCACAAAATAATGGAAAAACTTCACGGGCCGTCATACAGCTTATTCATGGACACGGTAGCTGCCCTCAAGCCTAGGCTGTTAAAGCGATCTGAAGCGGCGATTGAAATCGGTGATCAGCTGGAGAGAACGAAGAGATCAATAGAGGTCGAAGCTGAAATTTACCCCCGTAAACGCGTGGCTGTGTCTCCGCCCTCAAGCATTGAACGTCCTCAAAATCCAGCACAAGGGTCCGGAGAGCACCTACTTGCTTCTGTTCTAAACCAACAAGCGACCTTTTTTAGCTCAATGTTGAAAATGCAGTCGGAACAAAATGACAATATTAAGAAATTGCTTCAACAAAGATATGTATCGCCGGACAGGGCCACACCACCTTATATGGCAGAACAGAACCTAAACAGCTCTTTCGAGTCTCAACCAGATAGCACCATGTCAGAAGAGGCCTGCTCTTCAAAACAGTCGAAGGAAGCCGATCTGCGGGTTAAAATTGCCAACGCCCAAAGGAAGCTTGCAGAGATGCAAGAATCAGATGACTCCGAAACCGAACCTATATTCGACTTTATGCCAACTACAGTAGCACAGGAACCAAAAGTTGCTAAAGCTGATCCGACGGCATTAGAGCACGGTTTATAATGTCAGAGATTTCGTGATACCGAGTGGCGTAATGTTCGGTACGCCGAAACACAGAAACAGTTCCAGGCCACTCCTGCTTTCAGCGCCCTGAAACCGAATAACCTCCTAGTGGGCGTTGCCCCCGAGTGGAAATCATCGGCCATACTTGAACGATCTGACCTCGTTCTGGGAGCAATCACTAACGGATTATTGCAACAAAGAATAATCTTCCAGAGTCTTTTGGACAGTTTACCAAAGGAAATCAAAAAGAAGGTGGGGAACGATTTTGTTGCTGCAGATTCCAACTTCCGGAAATCTTCCGACGCATTAATACAATATGTGTGTGGGCGTAGGGCCGAAGTGCTACAACAACGTAGAGAGATTTACAAGCCTAGAGACAAGACGCTTAGAAATATCTTGCACGAGATTCCACCTTCTGAAACCCACCTCTTTGAGGAGAAAGCTTTCACTGAAGCTGTGAAAGAACAAGGTGGCATTCATAAGTTTTTTCCTACCAAAAAGACGTCGGCAAAAACCTCCACCGCAACAAGACCGCATCCAAACCACAGTTACTCATCACGGGGCCGAAGCAACTTTCAAAGTTCGCGGTACCAGAATCGTGACACAAGAAATCCAAAACGGCCTTCCTACAATACCAACTTTGCACAGAACAAAAGAAACGAGTCAAATGACCGCGCGAAGAGACAGTTTATCCCCAATACTAAATCAAGGGGGAAAAAGTGGGGAGAGGGCCAAAAATGACTCCTTCGCAGCGGGACGTCTGGCAGCATACACAATGAAATGGGAAAAGGCTCCCGCAAGCATCTTAAAAATTATAAGCGGTTATCGAATTCCATTCAAAACATTTTCTCCTCTCACAAAACTTTCAAGGACAACTACCCTCAGATTCCAAACAAAGTTGTCTTCAGAAATGACAGTAG
The DNA here is from genome assembly GCA_947049295.1 of Ligdia adustata. Taxonomy (NCBI): domain Eukaryota; kingdom Metazoa; phylum Arthropoda; class Insecta; order Lepidoptera; family Geometridae; genus Ligdia; species Ligdia adustata. The sequence continues at coordinate 10,875,826 of OX346234.1, forward strand.
AAATAAAGAACCTCCTAGAATCCAAAGCCATTCAGCCAACCGTTTATCAGACGGGCTTCATTTCATCTCTGTTTTTGAGGAAGAAAACAAACGGAGGGTATCGTCCCATATTCAATTTGAAAAGGACGATTATGTCTTCACCCCAGGATTTCGTCTCGTAAATCAGCAACAAATCCCTTCACACATAAACAAGGGAGACTACATGATGAAAATAGATATTTCGCAGGCTTATTTTCACATTCCAATAGCGCAAAGTCACCGTCGATTCCTCTGCCTGGCTTACCAAGGAACGACTTACGAAATGACATGTCTACCATTCGGCTTGGCAAGCGCACCGTCCGCATTCGCAAAGGTGACGAATTGGGTCGCACAGCAACTGAGGCAACAGCATCTACGGGTGATCGTCTATCTAGACGATTTTCTAATCATTCACGAAGATCCCATAACCCTAGAGAGCCAAGCGAAGTTAGCGTTAGGCTTCATAACAGAATTGGGATGGCAAATAAATTACTCGAAGACATCAACAACTGCCGCGACCAAGCTAGAGTATTTAGGAATAATATGGGATACGAAGGAGAAGATCAAAGGTTTGTCGGAGGTCAAGGTTCTTCAGTTAAAGAACTGCATATTAGATCTTCTGGACAAAATGAGATGGAGTTGGATGGATGCGAAGGTCATTCTGGGCAAGCTGAACTTCGCATCTTTAGCGGTTCCGCTGGGAAGACTCCATTGTCGGATGCTACAACGCGCCTCGAAACGCTTGCCTCGGGGACGCCCCCACCGGAAATTTCCGATAGCAATCTCAGCAAAGACAGAATTAGTCTGGTTGAAAAACGCTCACCGAAACACACCTATTCACTTTGCCAACCCAACCATATTCATCACCACGGACGCAGCCGACGAGGGTTGAGGTGCCATAGCGAACAGTCGTCATCTATGGAACAAATGGACACTTGCGCAGAGGAACTGGCACAGCAACATGAAAGAACTGTGTGCTGTTTTCGAAGTCCTTCAATGCTTAGGACGCGAAGTATTTGGGAAAACAGTGATACTACAGTCCGACAATCGCACGACTGTGGCGTACATCAACAAACAAGGTGGGACAAAATCAATGATATTGCTGCGAGCATCGATGAAGATCCTTCTACATTGCGAGAAGATGCAATGTCATCTGGTTGCCCGACATATACCGGGAGTATACAATGGTTTAGCAGACAGCCTATCGCGAGAGAAAACCTTGCCAGAATGGCATCTCAGCAGGTTGATCGTATCCATGTTATTCAAAAAATTCGGTACACCGCAGATAGATCTGTTTGCTTCAATAAGGTCTGCTGTAGTACCAGATTACGTCAGCGAAGATGTAGGCGATCCTCAGAGTCAATTCACGGATGCTTTCAGCAAGATATAGCGTTACAGGCTGGGTTGGATTTTTCCTCCACCTGCATTAATTCCGCGCGTGTTACGGCACTTGGAGATGTCGGAGGGAGAGTACATCATGATTGCCCCGATGTGGGACAAAGCTTTTTGGAAACCAGATCTCCAGCAACGAACGAAAGAACCTCCGTTTATAATCCCAGACCTTTACAAGAATTTAATCGACCTACGCACGAATCTTCCACCTCCAGGATTAGAGAGCCTACAGTTGGCGGCCTGGAGGGTTCAGGCTGGGCCAAACAGGTGAAAGACTGGTCTGATCTCGAAATAAGATTGTTAGAATCCTTCTGGAGGCCATCCACCTTAAAGACCTATAAACCGATTTGGATACGGTGGTGCAAATGGGCTATAACAAAGAGTATCCCAGCAGATAACCCCGAGCCTCAAGATCTGGCCAAGTACCTATGCTACCTTCATACGGAAGCGAAACTAGCACCCAGGACGATAGCTCTACATAAATCAGTGGTAGCTAATTTTAGCAATCCACTACGAGCAGAAGAACTCAGCTCGCATCCAACAGTAAAACGGATTGTTAAAGGGGCCTTCACAGAGAAACCTCCTGTAAAAAAGTTTTAACCTTGGAAGATCGAAGATCTTCTTTCATACCTGAAGTCCTATACCTTTAATGAAGATAGCATGGACTTTGTTTAAAACGCAGGCATTTCAGCATCGGCTGGTAGCTTTAGAGCAGCTGTGGCGTCAGATAATTGGATTAATAATCGACATAATATTGATGAAATCCTACAAAGAGGAAATTGGAAATCGAAGAATACTTTCTTCAATCACTACTTCAAGGAGCTAAAAGATGTCCCCGTCCCCAAATCAAATTCTAATGCTCTTACTACCAGCTTCTTATCCTTATAAGTGTTATGATTCCTGTTGAAAAGGTTCAGACCTACTTTCAAGTTTAATTATTTAATTGTTTTGTAGAAGTCTAACTTTATGTTCAGATTTTAATTTGAGTTAGAATACCTACCGATTGGTACCTATAATTTAAAAAGAAATACTTGTTTCATTTATTATGGTTGTTTTTATGTTATTTTTCCAAGTAGATACTTACCAACACATCTTTAGATAATGGTTTATAGTAATCTCACAGTACGCTTTTCTTAGGCAGCGCCGGCAGATAGTAAACACGTCTCAAATGTGGTTCAAGCATAGGCTCGAACACCTAAATAGGACCGTTTTCCCCCGAAGGGTAGAAAACGGATATTTAGGTTTCAGCCGTAGCTTGAACCACACCTTAAGGGCCTTGCCGGCTCCAAGGTACTGAAGCAATGGCCGCCGTGCACTGCCTAAGTTCTGTAAGACAAGGACAGGTATAGAAGGCGATACCGGTAATCTACCCTAATATAGAAAGAGATAGAAGATACTTACGACTAATATTGGAAGGGTAATCTCAAATGTGGTTCAAGCTACGGCTGAAACCTAAATATCCGTTTTCTACCCTTCGGGGGGAAAACGGTCCTATTATTATTTAAATATTTATTAACTATTCTACGTATTTACATTTAAAAAAATATTTTACAATACTGGTAAAAAGGTATCTGCTAAAACTCGGCCAAAAATATAAGAGCTGACTACATTTAACCCTTTAAGATCTAAATATTATTTTCCTGTGCTATTTTTTTTTGTAGACAAATTATGATACAGACGTAAAAAAAATGTCCTGATTTGATCTCATGACACTGAAAAAATCACAATTGCTTAAGTAATAGAGTAATCTACTTATACCTCGTGAATATTTTTAAAATTATTCATTATTTTGTCAAGCAAATAATATTATTTTTTCAGTAATATTGGTATCGATACAATACGCGTAGGACATTTTATTTACGATGTTTTTGACATAGACCTATTTTAAAAATATTCCAGTGCATTTTTAGACTAATATCTACATAGCAATTGACAACATTCCAAATTTTTGACTCCCTATTTATATTACAATAATGGAAAGACAAATGAAAAATAACGTACTCCTAGTTTTTTTTCATATTTTATTCGGAATGTAATAATTTCGTTTGTAGATATTAAAAAAAAATATATAAGAAAAGCTCAGCATAAAGTTATTCTCGTCAAAAGCTCGTCACAAATGATGTTATTAATTATCTGTATTTTTATTGTTTGGTTTTGGTACGATTCACAGGTGACAGTTACAATAATATTTTAAATTTATGGCATTTGACGGTCTTAGCATAAATACGAGTTTCTTTTTCATCCGTTTTTTGTAAATAACTCGGAGGAAAGTGGATATAAAAATCTGGTATTTTTAGTAAAACTCCTCATTAAATTATCTCGTAATGGTTTTCGAATATCAATAATATTCCAAAAATGTAATGTTGTCAATTGTGATTTTTTATCGAATTATATTTAAAATCGTAAAATAAAATTGTTGATGTACCGAATTAAAATCAATTTTAAGAGCTTATTCGTGAGTTACTAGTACCATCAGATAACGCTGTATAATAGAGTGTCAAAAAAACTGATATCACAAAATAATTATTAAATACTAAATATTTTCTAAAATTATTATTCTACCTACATTATTATATCATTTATTATTTGTATATGTACTAGATTTACAAGTTACAACTAAGCATTGATTATAAATTAAAGTATAGTGGAGTTGATCAAAATATAATTGAATTAATTATTAATTATTATTTTTCACACATAATTGCCTTGTTTTTAAATAGCTGGTATATTAAAAAAACCCATTAAATTTGCTTTGGCATAATAATAATACAACCGAAAGTTGATTAAAACTTACTTAAACGCAAAACATGCATATATTTAGTTTATATCTAGCTTAAATAAAATTAAAATTAAATAAATAAAAGTAAAATTAAATAAATTAATAATATTAGAAGCAAGTATTAAATTAGTATTATGTATAATAATGCTAGCAAGCACTTCTATCACAGATGTTAAAATTATCTACTTTACTTATTAAATTCTTAGCATTTACAGAATTATCCGTTAGGGGTGTACTTAGTCAAAAGACGTCATTAAACTCATCATGGTGATCAACTTTAATGAAAGGACGAACCCGAAATTCAAGAAAGAATCTGTTGCGATCGACAAATTGTTAGAACCTTTGAGAATTTTTAGCTGATTTTCGTGTTGTTCCCATACAAAGCTGTTTGCATTAAAATGCTGAGTACTATGACCTTCTTTTGGGTTAGTTTACCCCTTACCAATAATCCTGTAGTAATGAGAAAGATTCTACAAAACTAAGGATTGAAAACAAGTATAAAATATCTTTGCAATTTTATTTACAGTGAAATTAAGATAAACAAAAGTTTAAACTCAATTATTCATATTAAATTAATAAATAAAATAGCTGTTTGTTTCAGATAAAGCGAGTTTTCAAAATACGCCATTATCTATTAAAAACGTGATATATTCCCATTTGCCCCTTAAATAGGGCAGTTGGGATTTCGTAGGTAAAGTAAAAAGTAACCTATAAAATATAGCCAGCGTATCCGCAGTACATTGACACATGGCTGATGGATGATACGACTCTTTGTGACGCCTGGACTTGTTGTAAACTTTATGAAACATTATTATGCATTTATTTGCCTTATTCTGCAGATGGGTTACGAACAGGTTTGTTTGTTAGGGGTGTACTAAGCCGAGAGGGAGCTGCGACACTGTTCGTTACACACAACTTTCGATATAGGACAATTTGCGTTACATATATGTTTGCCACTATCAATAAACTTGTTGCCTCAGAGACGCCTCGAATAATTTTGAATATTCGTTATTATTTGAAACGGTATACGAGTGGGTACTCAGGTAGGTCAGGTAAACTTATGTTAGTTTTTAAAAACAAAATATCAAAAAAAATTGTACAGGCGTCTGTCGAATGTTTGACGTCAAGTTTTTTTTTTAAATAATCATGTTCTTTGAAATTGTAATAAGTTAAAGACTCAAGTTAAAGTAAAAATAAAAGTTAGGTAAGGCTAAAAGTCGTTCACAATTTTTTTTTTATAATGTATCCTTTCGGCGTAGCTCACTTCTAACCTGCGTATACCACTCACAGTCACCCTACACATTCTCGTGTGACAAATCACCGAGGGCGGCCCACACTTCCTTCAGGCGGGAGCGTAGCAAGTTCTACAACTGGTAAGGCGGGCGGGGAGGGTGGCGCTCACCGTCGGGCTGGCTGATGAGGGGCGCGGGAAGCGGCGCCGCGCTCGACGTCACCGTGGTAGAGGGGGGCAAACCTGGACGGTGGAATAATGACGCTTGGTAAAATATCTTGTAAGACAATTACATACTCTCATAATTAATGAACTTTCCTTATACCTATTGAGGTATATAAGTCCGAGGCGGTAAGGCCGCCGCTAATTGCACGTGATAATATTTTTTTTCAAGTTTATTGTATTATTTATGTGTGCATACAATAAAGAGTTTTCTATATTCTATCTAACTATCGATACTATAATATTTGTGAAATTAATAACTATAAATGTAATAAATATAAACACTCAGATGTGTTGACCGTTAGCTACTGTTGATATTCTGCGAGCCAAGCCAGAGAGCAGTCGAAACAACTCATTACGTCCCACTTTTGTGCACGGGTCTTCCTTCTAAAGGAGGTGTAGGTCATAGTCCACCACGCTGGCCAAATTGAGGGTAGACTGCACTTATATTCGAAAGCTATTACCTTCTCGACTTGTGTAATGAACAACCATCACAAAATATTATAATTTACTATAGAAATAAATCACAATGTAAATATATAACATATTTAAATAAGTTTCTTAAGTTTATTTTATTATGTACCTAATATTTCAAATGTAACAAGACAGGCTGTAACGAACCTTATTTAAAGGCCAATAAATATTTCTTATTCAAGCAGGTTGCCTCACGATGTTTTCCTTCATAGTTTTTAAGCATGTGGTAATTAATACTAATATGCACATGAGTGAATAACACAGAGGTGAAAGCCTGAATCTGGATTTGAACCCGCGCTTTATCGCTTGTAAGGTAAGGGTTTTACTGACTAGACTGCCACTAAGTTCAAGTAGGTAAGTAAAGTAAGGTTCTAGCGTTCTTATTAATAAACGCGTCTTAACTTTAAACGTCTTTTCTCTTGTTTTGTCCGATGGAGATACGCGCGTCAAAACAAAGCAAAAGATGTTTAAAGTTAAGAAGCGTTAATTAATAAGACCGTTAAGGCTCTATAAGTTAAAAAAGCGTAATGGTGAAGGTGTTGTTAGTATTTGACTGGCCGGTTGGCGCAGTTGGTAGCAACCCTGCCTTCTGCGCCGCTGGTCCCGGGTTCGATCCCCGGACAGGTCAAACATTTGTGTACATAAACATGTCTGTTTGACCAGTGTCTGGGTGTTATTATATATATAAGTATGTATTTTTGGATATATATATCAGTGATCAGGCTACCATAGCACAGGCTGTGCTTAGTTTGGAACGTGAACACCTTTGTGTGGATGTTGTCCCATATTATTATTATAATTTATTATGATGTTGTTTTGCAGCCAGTATACCTTCATTCTCGTCTTCCTCCGCGAGCCACTTCTGTATATCCTGGTGGTACATACGCCGCTGGAGCACCTCTTTAGTCCTCGGCCGGGACCCCAGGAATGTGACCTCCACCTGCGGTAAATATCAATATAATAATTGTTTAAAAGCGACTTCAAGAAAACCCCACGGCTATATCTGTATGTGTATCATCCTTAAGATATTTACTGAGGTACTCAGTGTCATTTTCACGACTAAGACGAATCTATTGTAAAAAAAAAGGGGCAATGCTTTTTGATGTAGTTATTAAATGTGCTGCAGAAGGCTTGCATTAGTATCTAGTTGAGCGAATTGTCTCACCCCGGGTGGTAGGAAGGGTCGCAGCTGGTCGGCCATGTCCCCCGCGGCGCCCAGTCGCTGTGTCTCCTCCCAGCTGGTGTGCACCTCCTCGTGGAGTAGCTTCTCCTCTGCAAATGTCAGAAAACGTTAGACAAACAAACATTACTAACCAACTTTCTCAACTGGTAGTGAGGTGCGTGACGTCACCTCCCGGTGCCAACGGAAGTACAGCGCTGGTTGTTTTAGCCAGCATTACGTTCAGTCGTGTGTGGTTTGTGACAGAAAGCAGTCATTAAGGTTAAATATTTACAAATAAAAAATAGTTTTATTCTAACTTCAAAGAAGGAGTAGGTTCCATTATCTTTTATTTTATATGTATGTTTTTTTCAATGCTTCATATAAATGCTTGGACGTTTTAGTAAGTTGTTTGTAAGGGTGTATTCCCCTGGTAAGATACTCGTACTCTATAAATCTAGTCGAAATCGGTCTAGTTTGTAGAGTAAATCAAAATTACTGAAAAAACAATTTAAATAACTATTATGTAATATTTTTGTCCTAGTTACAGTTAGTAACGAGAATAATGGTTTTATTTTATGATCTCGTTTTCGATACATGTCGGTATAGGATAGACAAAATTGTAAACATATTCTAGTTTTTAAATGGCGGCTTTATCGCTCAAAGCGATCTTTTCCAGGCAACCAAGCACGTACAAGATAATTACATAATATTAAAGAGGCCTTAAAATATTACATTGTCAACTTAACAACTCTCAATACAAATATATAAATATAATACATACAAATACATATACAATACAATACTAGGCATGCAAATAAATGGTCAAATTCTCTAATAGTAATTAGACGAACAATTTTTTAGTGCTATAGCGATAGATAATGAACTATGACTCGATGCTTAAAAACATTTAATGAAGGACTATAAAATCGATTGCACTTTATTGAATGAATTACTTGTAATATTCGTTTATATATTTTGCCAAATAAGGAATGCCACTCACCGTCTCTCTTAGTAGTGCTACGTTTGTACTGTATCCTGAACCGGAAGGCCTCCAGCACGCTCGCCACTACTATCGTCAGCACTACCATCGTGAACAGGTAGAATACCTACAAATAAATTAACATTATTATTCAAGTACCCTCTGCATAAGGGAGATCCGTGCCCAGCAGTGGGAAGCTATGGGTTGATACGTACGTACATAATTAAAATATTATTTTCCAAAGGGACGTTCACAGAAATTAAAGAAATTTCAAATAATTTATCGCGTCACATTTTTGTATCATTATACAAAAGTTAATACAAAAACAATATCGTTTTCTGTGCAGTGTGCTGTAATAATAAACTATGCTTATAAACTAATAGTATGTAAATGTAATTAATTATCTAGAACAATGTCACTCCGCTCATCAGAATATTCTCGAAACTATATCTTCAGTCTTCAGTATGGAGTACGGCATTTGTTTGTTAACTCACTCTAGCTTATGCGTTTATTAATATCAACTAGCTGATACGACTATAATGTCAATTAATGTCACGCCGGTCATCAGAAGATATTCGGAACTATCTTTAGCAAACTAATAATATCATTAGTACAGCTATTGTTGACAACAGTCTGCTCTAACAGCGTCACGCCGCTCGTCAGAAATTATCGACGCTATATTTAGTTAGAAAGTAAGTAGCTACTCGTATTAGTAAACTCACCATAAAGTATATTCTAGTGAACTGTCCCGCGACGCTAGCGTATGCGTTCATCAGTATGAACCAGTTGTTGACTACAGTGAGCTCGAACAGCGTCACGCCGCTCGTCAGAAGGTTCTCGAAGTTGTTGAGGTAGTAGTACCCGAGGGCTGTGGACCCGTTGGAGGAGTATTTGTAGAAGTCTTCTACTGTTGTGTTTCTGGAGTCCAAGAAATTAATAAGTAATAAACAAAAAAGAAAAATATTTAAAAAAAATAATATTTTATTACAATATGTCGTTAAAATATTTTTTAATGGTGTAGGTAACTGTAAGGCGAATGTTGTTAATAAATTGCTAGACTCAAGCAAAAAAATCACGCAAAAGTAGTCAAAATAGCTTTGAGAACAACCTAAAACCTAACTTCGCAAGTATTAATGACCTAACTATGTTAGCTATGTGAAAAAAACCACTGGAATCGGACTACATTAAAATGTAGAAAAGAGCTATATGTTATTGTATGGACAGGTTGGCGGTGTATAGCTGTGTTAATACTCACACGCAGCAGTTCTTGAGCTCGTATCCCGCGAACAGCTCCATGCCGAGTATAGCGAAGAAATAGTACATGACGAGCATCACGCACCCCGCGGAGGACATCAGCGGAGTGAGCAGCACCAGCGTGCCGAACACGTCGCGGTAGCGCTTCTTTAACTTGTATAGACGCATCAACCTGGATATACAACATGATGGTTTACTAAGAAAACTAACGCGTGTTTGATTCATATTGTTTAACAAGACGGGTTTCCACGCGTACCTGATTGTTGAATTTTTAATAGAGACGGGGGATGGCACTAACCACCTTCCTGGAGACCGTGCCTCAATTATATTTGTGAAAATGTATGTGTGAAGACACGAACGACTCATCCCTGATGATGTTCACCGAATGTGAACGAAACTATAGTTGGACCTTTCCAACAATCATGTACAAGTGAGAACCCGTCTTCTTAAACAAAACGATGATATTTATAGTGACAAAAATTTAAAAATACAGTAATTAAAACACTAACTAAACTAAATTTACTTAAACTTAAAATAAAAAAATGTTAAGTCAAAAAAATACAAAATATAAAACCTGGATACAACCAATCTAAACATGTTAATCTCACTCTTAAATGGTAGCGGCGGGAGGGGGGAGGGGGCGACCTAAGAAGACGTGGATGAATTGTGTGAAAGGGAAGCGAATGAAGAGATGACAGCTGATAGAGTAGAATGGAATAAGAAGACATGCTGTGCCGACCACACGTAGTGGGATAACAGAAAGATGATGATGAATAAAATATTTGCAGTTGAATTGTCTTTAGAGAAAATCCACTTAAGAGTCATAGATAATCCAAAACTAATAAGATACTAATAACAAATGACTTTGCTAAGTATACTCGTATGTACCTACATCAAAATAACTAAAAACATAATACAGACGACTGCTGAGTTGAAAATCAACTGTCATTTTTAAAGTATCACTTGTCTGTAATACATTCTTTATTCATTTCACACCCACAGCTCCTGACCAGGATCTTGTACTGGCTACGCACTTGTCATCGGTCTCCAATGTGTATCTGGTATTATTTTTTACGAGAAAGGGGTAAGTCTAAAGCGGATTCATCAAGGGCCACCCTGGTTATGTAGGATATTACCTACTAATTCCTAAATTATGCGATTTGACTGTGTTAGAGGTATGTTTGCCTCAATACCAGAGCATCCAAACCACATAGACCAACGTAAACTATGCACGATCCTCTTTCCTAATATTTCTTCACCAATTTTTGCGATGAGTACTTACCTCAACTAGGCTACCTAGAGAAACAAAGGAAGCAGAGGAAAACAAAAAAGACACTGGCAAGATATATTTAAACAAAAATGCAATGCAAAAATGTATCTGGCTTGTCTCATCCAGTCTGCACCGACTGGATGAGACAAGCCAGATACAGATAAATATGGAGACCTACGCCAAAGAGGCGACTGCTACAGAATGACTAAACAAATAATTATGCTGAAAGAAAATTGATCGTAATAGTATTTAATTGATTATATGACTGGTATTCAATTAAATAAGAAATGATAGAAATTAAATATAAATAAGTATTATACATAATTATATTGTAATAGTTTAATTGTATGGTAAATAGAGCTTTATATCAAAATGTATATAATAATACTAAGTGATTTTAATTTGTAACTGTAGCGGAAATAAATGGCTTTTTTGTTTTATTTTTATTTAATTTCTTTACCTCAGCGGTCGGAATATAACGACAATGAACATGGAGGGCGCTATAGTGAGCAGCACAGCACCCATCAGCGCCAGCAGAGTGACGCTCAAGTCGAACACGTTCCACCCGCTCTCCAAGTACGCGGATACACCGGATGACATCATGCGTAGAGCCGCTTCTACCAGAAACACTGCGGAGGAAAAACTAAATTGACAACATTTCAAATTTTTGACACCCCATTTTTACTACGATAATATAAAAAGAAATGAATAACGAAGGCAATAAACCCTTAAAAATAGGTTTTCTTATGTTTTAATAAACTTACTACTTACTTTACAACGAATTGAATAGTAACAATAGACAGAGATGTTTTTTAACCAACCGACAGAATTAAGAATCCTACCCTCTTCTCATTTTAATGCTGTATACAATTACAGTTAGCCAGTTGGTAAGCCTGTCGGCGATAAGCCACACTTACATGAGAGAAAGAGCCACGTGTCCCACGAGGCGCACAGCAGCCGCACGCTGTCCTTCGGGTCGCCTCTAGTCGTGCACAGCAGAACCACCATGGACACTGTTACCCACACTTACATGAGAGAAAGAGCCACGTGTCCCACGAGGCGCACAGCAGCCGCACGCTGTCCTGCGGGTCGCCTCTAGTCGTGCACAGCAGAACCACCATGGACACTGTTACCCACACTTACATGAGAGAAAGAGCCACGTGTCCCACGAGGCGCACAGCAGCCGCACGCTGTCCTGCGGGTCGCCTCTAGTCGTGCACAGCAGAACCACCATGGACACTGTTACCCACACTTACATGAGAGAATGAGCCACATGTCCCACGAGGCGCACAGCAGCCGCACGCTGTCCTGCGGGTCGCCTCTAGTCGTGCACAGCAGAACCACCATGGACACTGTTACCCACACTTACATGAGAGAAAGAGCCACGTGTCCCACGAGGCGCACAGCAGCCGCACGCTGTCCTGCGGGTCGCCTCTAGTCGTGCACAGCAGAACCACTATGAACACTGTTACCCACACTTACATGAGAGAAAGAGCCACGTGTCCCACGAGGCGCACAGCAGCCGCACGCTGTCCTGCGGGTCGCCTCTAGTCGTGCACAGCAGAACCACTATGAACACTGTTACTCACACTTACATGAGAGAAAGAGCCACGTGTCCCACGAGGCGCTCAGCAGCCGCACGCTGTCCTGCGGGTCGCCTCTAGTCGTGCACAGCAGAACCGCTATGGACACTGTTACCCACACTTACATGAGAGAAAGAGCCACGTGTCCCACGAGGCGAACAGCAGCCGCTCGCTGTCCTGCGGGTCGCCTCTAGTCGTGCACAGCAGAACCACTATGAACACTGTTACCCACACTTACATGAGAGAAAGAGCCACGTGTCTCACGAGGCGCACAGCAGCCGCTCGCTGTCCTGCGGGTCGCCTCTAGTCGTGCACAGCAGAACCACCATGGACACTGTTACCCACACTTACATGAGAGAAAGAGCCACGTGTCCCACGAGGCGCACAGCAGCCGCTCGCTGTCCTACGGGTCGCCTCTAGTCGTGCACAGCAGAACCACCATGGACGCTGTTACCCACACTTACATGAGAGAAAGAGCCACGTGTCCCACGAGGCGCACAGCAGCCGCACGCTGTCCTGCGGGTCGCCTCTAGTCGTGCACAGCAGAACCACCATGGACGCCGTTACCCACATTTACATGAGAGAAAGAGCCACGTGTCCCACGAGGTGCACAGCAGCCGCACGCTGTCCTGCGGGTCGCTTCTAGTCGTGCACAGCAGAACTACCATGGACACTGTTACCTACACTTACATGAGAGAAAGAGCCACGTGTCCCACGAGGCGCACAGCAGCCGCGCGCTGTCCTGCAGGTCGCCTTTAGTCGTGCACAGCAAAACCACCATCGACACTCCGTTACCAATTATCAACGCATCTGGACACAGAAAATAATAGTGTGAAATAAAACATAAATAAAGCTTGGATGATATAAAACTTTTACAACTCTTTAGCTATCTAACTCGATAGTATCTCTTTCCAGGGCTGTAGAAGACTAGTTTTCTCTTGCCAGCTCAACTCTCCAAATCAAATCTCAAACGACGTCCCGGTAGACTAAGAAAGCGTTCTTAGTCTACCGGGACGTCGTTTGAGATTTGACTTCCACTGGGTGGTAATCTTGGCCTAAAGATCACCCGACATGTGGCACATGCTCCATTAAAGTGGTTAGTCCACTTTACTGGAGCACGTGCCAGTGACTTAAAGTGCTTCTAGGCAGCAGGCAGGTTGTACCCTTATAAATATCTTCCCCCAATTCTAGAGAACAACTTCCCCAATCCTACCATCTTTCACTGTTAACCAACTTACATATAACATGTTCGAAGTACGGCCATCGGACAGCCGCGGCCGCAGCCCTACCCAGGGGCTCCAGTACCGAGCGGGAGTACCACGGCGCGCGAGCCTGCTGCGGCACCCAGCGCAGTGCGAACACTTCGTACACGTTAGCGAACTCCGCGCGCGATAGGCCTCCGCTGCCGGACTGGTTGAGCTGCTTGAACATCAGGTACACGTCCAGACCGCCTGGAGACACGAAACAATGGATGGAAAAGTGGTCACGAGTCCAGTCTAGTTTGTCCTTTGAGAGGACAGATTGGGGGCCAAACTGGAATGATTCTGCTTGTTGAACTGTGTCCGAATTGAGTTTACATTGTGCCAATATAACCGTGTTTGGCAGACTTGGTAATCTGCTAAAATATATTTTCATAAAGTTAATTTTTTTCGCTACTATGATGCGATTACTAACATGAATTATATGGACTAATTCAGTAGAAAATGAATATTATTTTTATGTAGTATTGAAGTGCCTGGTGTGAGTTCCAGGCACAAAAATTGACATTATCCCATCACTAATATTAGTTCCATTCCACGGACGCACACTAGACTGGACACTGTATGGCGGAAATCAATTAACTTGTTAATTGAGGTCAGTGAATGCGGTGTATAACGTCGTGTTAGTACCGCGACTAGGATGAGTTTAAAGTAAAGATGTGATTGCCAAGACATAGTTTTGGAATTTGATCACTATACTTAATATGTTACGGTGCATATTGCGTAATGCCTCATTAGGATCACGAACTGCCTCAATTGGACAGCGAGCGGAGCTGCACTAAAATCTTAAATCGACATAACCATTAGACATCGTTTTAGCAATCTTAATCTCTATACGTACTGTAATGAGGTGCATAATGCCTCATCAGCCCCGCGAAGTGCCTCAGTTTGATAGCGAGCGGCGCGCGTCGCGACACCAGCAGTCTGAACGCATGACGTGTCGCGTGACGTCTGTGCAACAACAACGCGCGACATTTCTCACGTTCGATGCGCGTGAATGTTTCGTATACTACGGCTAACATCTGGAAAATAGTAATTAATATTTTTTTAATGACCACTGACTATAAACGGATCAACTAAGTGTAAGAAACAGTGACTTTACACCAAAATATTAATGTATGAATAAATTACCAGATAGCATTTAGAACTCAATTGAAATACATTCAAACAAAAATTAAAGTATTATTCAGAAACCAATCCTTTTTATATCTTAGCGAACAGCTCGTGGAATCATCGTTCTTCTGTAACGAGCAACTATTCAGTAAATTATTAAAATATTACTAATAACTAAACAAACAAAGCAATCATAGTTTTTTTTTATTTATAGGACATCCAACATCTTGACAATCTCAATAGAAAATAGTATTAGATACATACAGCCAATAAAAGTACATCACGGATAGCAATATAATATATAGCTCAAGAGTTATAAACACATAGAGTACAATACGATATCTAAATATGTAGAGTGAAGTTATTACATACACGACAGAGTAACACATACAGACAGAATATATCAAACAAATATGAAAAGAACATATATATACCGACAGAAAATTTATTAGAAAATATATCCGCTAAACAGCCTCCTAGCCGAAGCAACGCTCGAGCAGAATAAGTCCAGGTCTATACGCTTATTAGCTTCATTGAAAGAGTTGCTAGCTCGATACCGATAAGTAACCATACTGAGGATCTCGGGACAATCTAATGAATTAGAAATTAAT
The DNA here is from genome assembly GCA_947049295.1 of Ligdia adustata. Classification (NCBI taxonomy): domain Eukaryota; kingdom Metazoa; phylum Arthropoda; class Insecta; order Lepidoptera; family Geometridae; genus Ligdia; species Ligdia adustata. Next base: position 10,891,173 of record OX346234.1, read on the forward strand.
TTTAACAAAAAGGTAACATCAGCTACTCGTATTTCCCTCCTCTTGGAGAGGGGAAGTAGGTGAAATTTTCTACACATGCATAAATATTCATTGGATATGTAGGGAATTTTTAAACGAAAACATATATGCTTTATAAATCTTTTCTGCATACGCTCGACATTAACTCGAGTTAACATGATAACATTATAATATAATATATATATATATATTATAATGTAATCATGTTCGTAGTATACTAGAATACGCATCCCAAGTATGGAATTTTTAAATTAGGTAGGTACGTAACTAACAAAATTTCATCAATATAGTGTAATACAATTTGTGGAAAGCTCAAACACTATTGGACGTGTTATGTGTGACAAAATTTATAAATGTGAGTAACTGAAAAGTACCTATAGATTAAAACTACCCTAACAACAACGAATATGTAAATATCAAACAAAAATAAATATTGTTGAAGTCAATCCAGAAGTCATTGACAAATAGGGGACCATACATAAAAATAATCCGATGAGTTGAGAACGATGATAACCTCCTCTTTTTGAAATCGGTTAAAACACATACAAATATCTACTTACCAAATTCATGAGGACGTATAGAACTGTGATGATGTAGAGTATGAAGAACACAGCGTACCATTTCGACTTGGCATAGGACGGCATCATCACATCGGGGAAACTGAAAATTAAATTACCAAGTTTGAGTAGTATCAAAACATATTTTTTTAAACAAACAATGGCCTGGGAAAGTACTGTGTACGGGATTAGATATCTCATCTAAGCTAGTATTGTTTAATTATTTCATCAAGTAACAGGATTACTGCAAACTCTATGCTAATAATCTATGCTGAAGACAGAGAAAAGGCTAAAAACAACAATTATTAGTGTTGCAAGATTATGAATTAACCACTGTTAATTCATAATCTTGCAAGCAGCCATACCATTTACTAAGAAAGACAATTAAGTAGAGGAAACCGCTGAAAAGTATACTAAATACTCACTTCGCTGTGGTAAGCAGAACAAACATACTAACGAAGGAATCGCTTATTGTTCTGAAGTGACCATTGTCTACGTGCTCCGAAAATAAATAGTACCCGAGTAGGGAATACGTCGCTACGAAGAACATTAGTAAACCTGGAAGGAAAGAATGATTAAATGAGCTTCCACTATTTATCTTAATCATACTACTGCGATGTTTTGCGCTTTACCATCCCACAGGATTTCATTTATGAGTTTCTTTTTAATTATAAATTAGGCAACGTTTGACCACGATCTCACCTGATGGAAACTGAAGATGCGGTCGTATATATATCACGTTTAACTACTAAATGAGTGCGACAGACACAAGAAAAAAATACAGAAATATACGAACTAAATATATATTGCTTGATTGTGAATGAAAGATCTAGATTAGGCATTTTACCAAATATACATACATGAAAAAAATTACTACAAATCTTTAGAACATCAGATATTTTTGTAAATACAGGCTTCGCTTAGTCAATTTTTTCTTCGATTCTTAAGTCAATTATTAATAAAATTTAATTAAAGATTAATATCATATCTCACAGATTCTATACCATCACCATTAAAATGTATACTTAGACGACGTGCTAGTATTATGTTAAGTGCTTACCTAACATGTCAATAATAGGTGGCAAGCTCTGTAGTATCTGCCGTATAAATCTTCTCACACCACCACAATGCCGCGTGTCTACTAGGAAGATGGGACGCAAAGCTCTGGTCACGCGGAAGTGGCTTGATTGTCTGCACACCACTACCACCGCTTCGAGAACCATTATTAGGAGGGTTACACCCTGCAAATATCAGACACAAAGAATACAGATAAAAAAATACAGCACTCTTTCCTTGTCTATGAAAACAAAATCGTTATGTTTCCGCAAGGTTGGATCGATGTCGGTCATTGAGATTATGCATATGTACGTAGGTACTATAAGTGTAGATGGTAACATACCTACCAGCGTTGTGGAGTATCATACTGTATTTTAAATTGCTACCATATTTACATTTCATTAAAAAAAATACACAATGTCCCCAATTCGACCAGTCACATTGACTAAAATAAAATTTCCTAAAATTATATCCATCCATTTCTCACTTGTGGAAACAAAAAAAGAGGAGACAATTTTAGAACTGTCAAATTAGGTTAGTTTAATAAGTTTGTGCTGTCCGAATGGGGGTCATTGGGAAGTAAATGTGACTATAGCGTTTCGTGTGTCACCACAAACATTTATAATTTATATAGTGATCAATAGTCCTGTTATATCAGTACCAACAACATGCTGGTCCACTGCACGACAGACTTAAAGATGAATAACGTACCTTCAGCATAGTCCGTTTGTGCTTGAGTATGGTTGTCCAGCCAATCCATTTAAGTTTTAAGTGCAGCTCCACGCCGATCACCGCCAGCGCAAGCAGTTCTATGGTGCCGTGTGCCCACACCGGCAGCTAGAACAACATTGATCTTTTTTATAAACTAAGCGAATATATCAGTGCAGCTGGTGAAATCGTCGTTCTTGTGTAACAAACGACCATTTTAAAATATTACAACTAAACAAAGCAATCAAAGTGTGTATATGCAATATATGTCATGAGAACTATTAAACTACATACTACATAAATAAGTTTAAATAAGTTTTTTTTTATAATTTAAATATAACAAGACTTGCTTGTAACGTATGTTATTTAAAGTACAATACGAGTAAATGTTTCGTTACTCTTTACTATTTACTCTCGTAACGTTGACACGAGTACGACTTCGTACTCAAGATTTACTGAGTTTCACAAATCTGTGGTACTAATGGAAGGTCATCAATTAGGGGTGACTCGACATAAAGTCAACATATCATAAGGTCAAGTTTTACTGTGACCAACCTAGAATTCTAGATAACAGCTGTTCCTTAAAAAGAGTTTATGATTAAAGCTGTTTTTATTGAACTCCGTGATGGTCCCATCGTTAAAGATGTTCGTTTCAATAAATATAGTGGCGAACTTAGTAGGTATCTGACTAAACGATAACTCTGTATATTAATATTGAGAAGGAGAAATAAATCTAATAATGAATCTCACCCACGCTTACATCCACGCATTCTAAATGCAGCCTTTATGTCACCCGGACTCGACGCAAAATCGATTGACCTTATTGATCAAAATAGAGAAGTGGTGGTAAGTACTTTAGATGCTACGGTAGAACTTATATATGTACATGAATAGATAGACTTGTAAAACATCTCCCTTTTATGAAATAAAACTAACTGCTAGCTAGAACTATCAGCATATAGTTTCTTATAGTCAAAGTCTGAAATAGACATAGTATCAGGAAATTAAACATTGTATTAAGGGCTTACTTCAAAGGTAGGCACAGCTGGATCTTCAGAAAAAGCCAACAGTATTAGCACGAGGGAAGCCAGCAAGTCTAGACCATGGTACCAGGGGTTGTGGACCCGCAGGTACGCTGGCAGCTCCTCGGGGCTGGACGGGTGCGAGTCAAACTTCTCGTTGTTCAGGCCTTCCTGGAAACAAGTGCGCCCTTACACAACTATAAAGATTACGAACTTTAACATTACCAGATACGTATTTTCATAATGGTAGCAAAATAAAGAAATTATGGAGCTTTATAGAGTGATTCTAAATTGAGTGCGTATATTTAGTATACTGAAAGAATATTGACTAATAAAACACCCGTGTTTTGTTGTTTAACTCATTTTAGTACAAAAATATTGATAATTGAAATCATGTAAAGTGAACGCGAAACTTATGGACACCCTAAGCCGCGGCGCCGCTCTGGTGCGAAACTAGGTCACGGCGACGACATTCGCATGGCCCAGATTTATGTAATCGCGCTTATGTTAACATATTTCGCAGTTTATTGTAAATAAAAATGCAAAAACCAAGTATTTTTAGGGTAATATGTTATATTGACGACTGATTGCGTGATAAACATATACGCAGTCAATTTAAAATCATCCTGTTTATTATACTAGAGTTTTTATTACTACGGATTCGCTCGCGACGAAATAGGGATCACTTTTCAAGAATAATTTCTCCGTTCAACCTTCTGCTGCGCATTCACTATATCACATAGCACTTCGCGTCTTTTAGGTTCAGCGGTTAAGGCTCTGCGTTGATTATAATCTAACAGTCATCAGTTAGTTACGACTTTCTCCTTTTTATGTATAAATAGAAGAAAACACAGGACTGGATGAGATAACAAAAATTGCAATCTCACAAATAGTCTGTTTATGCTGCCCATATCCAGGGTATTATAGCCACTGTATATGCCCCTTCTAGTGCCTTAACCAGACAGAAAAAATTAACCTATCCTTGATAGAGGACTACTATTATTTCTCCTGTTATAGAAGCTACCTCTAAATAAATGGCTGCCTCGTGGTAGTTCATCTCCCAATGCTCCCCCTCGGACATGTGTAGACCAGCGTGCAGGGACGAACGGCTTCCCATATCCAGGGTGCCATCGCCGCTCTCTGTGCCCGTCCTAGTATCTGGAACAATACATTGGAATCTCTGTTAAAGCCGTTTCGAACCTGTTAAACAGCCGCCAAAGTTTATCACTTATTTTTTTTATTTCAAAACTCTACAGTTTACCTCTTTCGTAAATAGCGTTAAATAGCTGCTATATTGTTTGGTATAATTCATTGGATATTAGAGAAGAATGAGTCTCCCCTAACAGATAAACCCAGCAAGATGGCTAGGTACTTTGTCTGTTCGAAGGATTCAACCTTTTCCGAGACAGTTTTTTTAATGAATTTCCTTTACTGTTATTAAATTTACAAGTCATTAAATTTAACTTGGTTATGAGCAATTACAAGAGGCCCATATTCATTTAATTACCTAGTGTACAGAATCTGGAAGCCTGTTTGAAGAACCAGCGTTCCCAAACAAACTCAAGCTCAATATTCTAGCTCAGAAAATGGATAGATATAGTTTATATTGTTTTTCAATTATCGAAGACGTCGGCCGGCTCACCGTTTTCCGTGCATTGTTTAGCAATTAGTGGATTAACTAGATTTATTAGTTATTCGCCCACGCGCCGCGCCTGTCTCTAAGGACATTTCATTTATATTCTAAGCAAGCGGTATATACGTTTTATCAGTAAAACTAGCTGATGGCCGTAATTATATTGCATCTTAGGAGTGTTCGTATGTGTAACACTTTGTAATAAACACATATGAACCTGTTAAGTGTTATACATATACTTGAACATGTGACGTAATAATGACTTTACTTTTTAAATTTTCATACATATAAACATAACAGCCATTAATATGGGACAACATCTACACAAAGGTCTCCAAGTTCCAAACTAGGCAAAGCCTGTGCTATGGTAACCTGATCACTGATATACATACTTATATACATAAACACATACTTATATATATAATAACACCCAGGCACAGGTCAAACAGACATGTTCATGCACACAAATATTTGACCTGTCCGGGGATCGAACCCGGGACTACCAACTGCGCCAACGGGCCAGTCAAATACTAACAACACCTTCACCATTACGCTTTCAACTTATGGAGCCGTAACGGTCTTATTAATAAACGCTTCTTAACTTTAAACATCTTTTGTCTTGTTTTGACGCATGTATCTCCATCGGACAAAACAAGAGAAAAGACGTTTAAAATTAAGACGCGTTTATTAATAACCTTACTTTACTTTAGGTAAGAATTAAATATTACAGAACCTACAAAACCTTTTAATTCTTGGCTACATGGTCCTTCGAGTCGGATTGATAAGCCGTCTTTAAAATTCTTATAAATTTCAGCTTAAAGCAAATTGTAATACATACTAAAGCCAGTCCATGAGTACTAAAGCCATCCGAGACTAAACAAACAATACAATGCATGACTTGTTAAATAGCGTAGTTTATGATACAGTTACGCGTAATTCTGAGTCCTTCGCTTACGTGCTGGTATTAATTGGAAAATTCGAAACTGCGATAGGTGACTTATAACTATAAAAAAATAAATCTACGAGCACAATGCTGTGTACGAAGTCGATCAATCATTCCAGCGATACGCAAAAATTATAACATCAAAAGAAGGTTGAATATACATATTTCTTGTAACCTACTATAGAAGAAAACATGATTAGGAAATTTACTTTACAAAGGTTTCAATGTAATTCTCTTCGAATGTAGGTGAAATCTTCAACGTACTATGACGCAAAAATAGACCCTGGCCTATACGAATTATACGGGAGACCCATGCCATGTACTAGGACGCTGAATCTGTGTTGATGCATAAGTTAGTTTATCTATAGACTAAATCTCTCTACAGCAAAATTTTATTTTCAACTAGCTGACTCGGCAAACTTCGTACAGCATAACAATTGTTAATGTGTCTTACTTTACAAACTTTCCCTGGAGTACGACAAAAATTTCAAGACCAGAGTCAGCTAAATCGGCCCAGCCGTTCTCGAGTTTTGCGAGACAAACGAACAGCAATTGATTTTTATATATAAGAAGATAAGAAACATTTAGCGGTTTGGTACATATTAGAGAAAGAGAGTAATGTGGTCTTCGACGGCGAATAAAACGGAGCTAAAACTAAAATTAGCAGCTACTAACATTCCTGTAACTAGGTTAATGATATCCACTAACCTTCCAAGCAGATCTTCTCCATGTGACTAGAAACAACAGTCCTATACAACAATACAAATCACACTGACACACTTGAGTGCCCGCATCATACATATGAACGTACATTCAACTCACACATATTGGTATTCATATATTCATAGCTATGAAGAAACTAAAGACATACAGGGATAAATAACAAGCGCATTAGCGGGTGATAATACCACCAAGAGCTTATCACGTAAACCGAAACGATATTAATGTCTAAAAGTATATAGGAGTAAAAAATTGTAACAGAGTTACTATGATTTGGTTGTGCCTAAAATAGGTAGTAAAGAATTTATCTTAAACGTACGTTATCAAAATTTAGGCTCCTAGCTTGATCTACAACGAAGTTATTAGGTGGGTAATGAATTACCTACCTACCTTAAACGGTCCTTTTGATTTCACATGCTCTATACAAATAGCTCTGTAATACATACAGGGTTATTGGTAAGGGGTTTATAGAGCCGAAAGGGGATCATTGTACTAATAATGACATACAACATTCAGTATGAACCCGGTATTAGGGAGAAGAAAAAACACCAGTTCCATATACTTTGTCGATTGCGATATTTTTTTTCTATGAAACAGCACTTTTTTTTATATTCAGGATTGGTACCATATTGAAAGTTGTGAGTTAAGGTAAGTACAGTGACCCCCATTCGGCTTAACACACCCCTAACCGATAACCCTGTATAGAATATGTGCGGCTTCAAATATATTAATTTCCCTCGTTTGCCAGGAACGGAAATGATTCACTTATAATAATAATTCACCTTGTTAGTAATGAATAAACATTCGTTATCAGCTCATGATTGTGTAAGAGGCTACTGATGAACATCGGTTTAGTTTCTCAGATAAATTATCTTTGACATTCTAAAGTAAGAACCTACTTAATTAAGGGTTGCGATAATAATACTAATTTACTGCCGTGAGGTTTGTGAACGTTCCTTACTTAAATCAATGGTCTATATAACAACAACCTAGGTACTCCCCTTTTTGCATGATATCCTCTTTTACAGAACTCCTCATATTTTTACCCGACTGCGAAAGAAGGAGGGTTATGTTTTAGTATATGATCCCGATGTACAACGACATTCACCGAGCTGGTTAATGGATCAAACACATTTATTATGTAATTTAATAATATATTGTATATGGTTTGTCTTTTTATACTTATCTAAAAATATATTGTATATGGTTTGCCTAGCAAATTTCAGTACAGGATATTTTGAAATATTTTTTTTTATATATTTAACCATTTTGGTGAATAGATAAATTTTAAACCAATCGAAAGTATGCAGCCCATAGTATATACAAAAGTTAGGTTGCCTATTTTTTTCCTGTCACAACCCTTGAGTTGCCGGGTACGAACAGGTAAATCGATACTAGTAATTTGCACCGGTCTGGTTAATGAATGAAACTTAAATAAAAAGGTTATTTCATTACGAACACGGTGATATAGGGTTGCCTGCGAAAAATCAGTCCTGAATACCGGTAGCCGAATTTTAAAAGATTCAATTTGGCTCCGAGCGAATGTGTGCGACTGAGAGGCCCCTACAAACCATCCCATGCGCTAGAAGAGGACACAACACAACGTTTTTAGCCGTTTGTAGCCCGACCTTTCAATGAGAGAGAGTGCGTATGCTCTCTGCTCTTGAAACAAAAAGGATAGCGATAGACGCGTACATGCTGAACATCATTTCGGAGTATTAATACCTAAGTCGTAAAAAGAGAACTCTAGATATAAAGTCAGATATCTTGTAGCACTATATGCCTAAGGTTCACGATATGCATTGATGTATTCTGCAAATGCATCTCGCTAGAGTGCATTTACAGAATCGCCCTGCTGATTGATCGTTAATCGAAAGAGTCCAGAGAGTGCGAATGTTAAGGTACACATCTACAAGGCTATTTTAGCGATAAGGCCGCCACTTGCGGCACTATATGGAAAATTATGTTTTGTGTGTACAATAAAGCGTTCATCTATCTACTCGTATCTACAAGCAGGTAACTAAACCGCTCAATGGTCGCCAGCGTCGGTAGGTACTGGCTGCCGATTCCGCCTTACACCTACCTAATGGTTAAAAACATGGGGTAACGTTGCACATTCATTGCAAATTCACAAATTAGAGATCTAAGGTTCATAAAAACTTATAATAGAAAAGGAATAAATTTTAAACTTAGCTAAAACCTACCACCAATAAAACTTATGACGGCTCTAACTTTTCCGCGCACGTTTCTCATAGAATTCAACCACTTTTGCAAATTTAACATTGTATAATAAAAACTTTCCTAAAAATTTAAAATTTATCAAAAAAAAAAACACTGTTTCACCACCGTCTCGCACCAGTTTCATTATTAAATTAATAACGTACCTACCTATTCTTTTATCAAGATTTTTATAAGGCTTCAGTTGCGGAATGAAAAGAGTCTGAAATAATGTTTGCACAGTTGTTTGCTCCTGTCAAGATAACGTAACAAACATGTACAAACATGTATGTAGGTGAAGATAACATTGTTATTTAGGGCAATGAAGCTTCATAATTCTCAATTAAAATTGGTTGAGTAGGTTTTCTATTTTTAGATTGGAAGGCATGGTATGAAACGTCATTACAATCAATAAACCATTATCGGAGAAGGTGGACGAAGTCAAATTCGATTATAATTGGAAACAACACAATGTGGCATATAAAGTATGCACTTAATGGGTACAGTTGATGATTTAACAGGTGTAATAATTTGATCCATTAACTTATTACTGGAGCCTGAATAAAAAAGACAGGCAATTGAGTGTATTCGATTTCGACTAACGAATTCGTCAGCCTGGTTGGAATCACGCTTGTTGCCTGTCATATAAATATAGCCAAGTTAACGAAACAGTATGCGACGCTTAGGACCAGTTAGGCCGTAGTAAAAAATAATAAATTTGATTAGTTACGTACAAAAAATCGGCCAAGTGCGAGCCGGACTCGCGCACTAAGGGTTCCGTACCAACATTAGTTCAAGTTTCAACCTGTTGTCGTTATTAATATTGAGGAAATAACGGCACTCCGAGTACTTCTTAAATATTTATGTTATTTTGATTTAATTATTTATTTTTAAAGTGAACATAGGTACAACTCAATATTATAAAAAAATTTTTGTCTACCTGTTGCCGTTCTTAAAATCGAACAAAAAATGCCAAAAGAATCAGGATTGTTGTATGGGAGCCACCTTTAATATTTATTTTATTCAGTTTTTAGTGTTTGTTGTTATAGCGGCAACAGAAATTCATCATATGTGAAAATTTCAACTGTCTAGGTGTCACATTACATGAGTGACAGCCCGGTGACAGGTGACAGGCGGACGGTATAGGGTCGTTTTTACTTTTTAGGTACGGATACCTAAAAAAACGTAAAATCCAAATAAGACTTTCTCCGCATGGATAAGCACACTCGAAGGCTTCCCTGCCGCGGCGACCTTGCACTTCATCGTTCAAGGCAGTTCGCACCACACATCACTCATACATACAAACAATTTTACAGTCAGTACTGAAACTCCATCAAAGTTCAGTAATCATGTACCGTAGCATATACCTAAACAATCTTGTAGTAATTTCGAGTAAATCAGTTTCTTCTAGGCAAGCGTGCCACAGACCGCAACGTCGCTTTACATCAGGCGAGTTGCGGTCAAACGTAAACCTATTAATTATAAAAAAAATATTAAAATAATTGCCATTTCAGTCCGCTCTGAGACTTGTTGTAATATAGGATATGAAAATACAACTCACAAAGCCAGGCTCAGCAAAATAATCAAACATTTTTGATATTAATAGCGTATAATAAGCCCATATATCTTGCGATCATTGGCATCAAAGTAGGTACCATGGGCTGGGGATAATTTTTTTCTTACTATCTACATGAGAGACAAAATTTAAATTCGAAGACAGGTAGTTACTTTTAAATAAAAACATGCGTCCTTAGATTTATGCTGTTTTGTCATAAATTACGTAGCTATATTTTTTTTAACCCTGCTCGACTAGCGTGGCTATTCATCCCTAGTGAAAATCTGAAATCAACACAGAAATCCAGTGTGACATAATAGTTATTTGTTATACAAGAGTGCAAAGTTGCTTTTTAACCGCGTGCTCACTTTTGATGACCGAGCAAGCGAAGGATACTATCTTTGCACTCGAGTGCAACACGTAACTTTTCATCCCACCGACGACGTTTTTTAAGGAACTTGGTATATTGACTTTAACCTGCATGTATATTTTTGAGGTTGCTGTATTTGTCCGTAAATATTTTTGAATATTTTAATACTGCTAAGGATGTATTCCCACGCAATACGAGAAATGAACAAAGATTATTGATTAAGAGCGTTCAGCGACTAACATTGTTAAAAAAAATTGCTTTGGTATGTGTATCACTGTATATAATCTCCTTCCGACTAATAGTACACAACAAACAAATAGTGCTTTTCGTAGAAAGTTTAAAACATGGTTGTTAGAGAACTCTTTTTACTGTATGAAAGATTTATTTTAGATGTAATTAAACATATTAACATATTTTTAAGTTTATAATTATAATATTAACAAACCTAATTTCACATGTCGATCAACGGTAAAATAGGCAGAATACATTTAAAATAATAACTGTAATATTAGCCTATTTTCGTGAAATAAATATTTTATTTCATTTCACCGAACTTTCAGCGAGGAAATGACTACATACGAAAAATGAAAAATTGAGTTAGTTTTTTCACTTATTTTTGACATAAGGTTTTAACAATATGACGTGAAAAATAATGACGTGCGCAAAACAATTAAAAAAAAAGTACAGCAAAAAGGTTCTGTCTGAGTTTTTAACAAAATAAAAAAGGTTGTATGATGAATTCGGCACCATAGAGTTAGAAGTAAATAGGTTGAATGAGGTTTTTAATTCACAAACTTAGTGCACACGATATTCTAAATTCAAATTCATGTTATCCTCAAGCGGCTAAAATCTGCTTTTGCACTCAGATATTGAATACCTAGCAAAAATACTCTTTCCGAGATGGCGGGATGAAAAAGATTTTGGAGGTGAGTCACTGTTTACTTTAACGTTTATATTGTACGCAGCGGAACCGGATCTTTGTGAATGAATATGTAGATGGAAAATAACAAGTTTTAGAGCTTGATATTACCTAATACCTACTGTTTTGGTTTGGTATATATTTATAGAATACTAGCGCACCCCGCAGTTTTACACGCGGTAAATATTTGATCAGTTCAATAGTGCGGGATAAAGCGTATGCGTCTCTGTGTTAATCCAGGGTAAGTATAAACTATATTCGTGCCAAATTTCATCCAAATCCGTTTAAACGCGAAGGGGGAACAAACGCACACACATACACAAACTTTCGCCTTTATAATATTTTAGTGTGATAGCTTAGGTACTAGTCAAATACTCAAGTCTTCCTCAACGAAGAGAAGCCTTCAGACTTCCGTAGACTTTAACCATTAGGTAAGTATTTCGTTTGTTAAAGTCACACACTAAACCTCCTTTACAGGTTTGTTACAAAAATACGTGATAAGAGCTCTTGTTTCGTATTTACAGGGTAATAGGGTAGGCGGCGCGGCGCCCACTTCAAGAGCGTAGGTGATTTCGTCATGGATAATAAAAATTTACGCAAGAAAAAACTGATTCCAATTTCTACGTGTAAAATAGAGTTACCGATCCCACATCCTATTTAACGAGTAAGCAGACTGGTAGGCGTCGACATAATATCAATCGAATCAAGAGGGTTTCTGATAATTGGTTGGTAACCTCAGTAACAACTCCTATTGTACTATTGATAAGTATAGTATTGAAGTGTTAAATACGCTTCGTTCTCGAGGGTATAATTAATAGGTACCTACTAGAGAGATAATAGAACAGCCTAAAAGATTACAATTGAATATTGCAGTTAAATTCCATTCATTACAATAAAAATCCATAGTTTAATCAATAACTTATTATACAACTACATTATTAAACATTCAAAAATATTGCCAGGCGTCATCATTTTTTCATAATATAGTCGCATTTTTTGTCTCAAAAGTCAAATAGGTTGCTGATTATGGGCCACCAGTTAACACTCATAAAAACTGCTAACATATTTACCAGCAGCCCTATTTTAACCCCATAGGTATAATACAATAGAAACCAAGGTGACACAACACAGATATCCATGCTAGCCACAAGCATGGCGAATTAACGGCGCGCTGTCGACGGCATTGTGTTTGGAAAGGGGGAAGAGCGAGGTCGGACGGTTTATTGGAAAGGGTCAGGCCTTCGCCCCGTCGCGTCGATATAGGCTTTGTGATTACGTATTGGAAGGTAATTTGGTTACGAAGGTATGGGTTGGTATTTAATTGACTTGCGAAAGGGATGAGGATTGAATTCGCTTGAATAATTATTATGGACCGAATAATTCATCACGTCCAGAGAGTTGATTTAGCGTTGATTCCCGTTATACTCGTGTTTGTTGTTCTAATGATTAGTTGTTTCAGACAAAACTTAGTTAGATTTAGTTTTACACGAAACAATTATAATTATGTAATGATTAACAATTATAATTCTGTATTAATTTTTGGGTATTGCTTTTGTACAAATAGTTTATAACTTTGTATAGTTTTAGTTAAAATTTTATCATGTTTTATAAGTTTGTGCAAACAAATAATTAATTATTTTTAAGTAGGTACGTGTTTACATATTTTTCAAATTTGGGGCATTTTAAAACTTCCGTAATATACTTAGTGTAGAAGTTTTATATTATCTACCTCCTTATTGCTAGTTTGTAATATGTGTTTTTTTTATAATAGCTACTAAAGAAGTCTTCGCCGCGGACAAAACCATTGGGTTTATTGGGGAACAAAAAAAAGTATATTATAATATTAACCATAAAATTATAGTATTAATGAAATGAAATATATTAAATATGAAATAAGTATATATAATATAAAATGTGGTACGGCAGGCTTTGGACAGAAGTTCCTTATCCTTATATTCCTCTCATAGAAAGCAAGCCAGTTATTTTCGTTTCGTCTTTCTATTTAAATATAATGTATATAATTAAATACAAAATTTTATTACTTCGTTCCATCCGGGTGTCTCTTGACACCTCTCAAGTTTTTCTAGTAAATAAATGTTTCTTCACGTTTAACTTATTAAAAGCATTACACGGTTTTCGTAGGTCATTATTTACATAATAAATCAAATCAAATAAATTAAGAATAACATAAAATATCAAAATATTGTTGTTTAGAATAATGCAAAAAATAATCAATATCGACAAAAAACTCATTCATAGTGTAGAAGGCTTTTGAGTGTAGCCAGCTTATTAATTTAGTTTTTTGCCAAGCATCTAATTTAAGGATATGATGTGATAGTAAAACCATTGACCGCAACTTCGTAGACTAAGTATGCAAGCGCCAGTCATCGTGTATCTTGAAGGCACTTTCGCTGTACGACCTTGCTATTGCAACGTCGTCGGTCGCGCCCGCGTCGTGCTTTCCTTGCGATTATTGTTTGGTAAGAGTTTCACAATAGCAAAGAAGATATAATAATACTGTGACTATATTGTTTCTGGATAATACTTATTCTATGCAAGCGCCGAGAGATGAAACAATCAAGGTTAGTATATTATCGGGCATGCATGTAAGGAAATGTCTGTATCTATTGATATTGTACGCAGGTATCGCATAAAAATAATGCGGTCAAGATCATGAGTCACTGTTAGTGAAAGGTTCCGTAGTGTTTCAATTAATTGCATAATCCTCAGGACGATATCGACAGCCGTAGTTCCAACTTTTTTATAGAACTGTTTTTATTTTTATAGACACCAGTGTTAGACCCTAGTTTAGGCCCTAGACTAAATTACTATCTAACTTAGCACGAGCAAGGCTATTAATGGTGAACCAAATAATATAGGTAGGTATAAGTTTGGTCGGCAATATTAAAACTAACACACTACACAGGCTTTAACGCTGCGTTATTCAATTTAGTATTCGGATAATTTTAATTTGTAAACCACTTCAAAGATAGATGGAGGTTCTCAATTCGACGGTTTTTTTTTACTGAGAATAACTGAAAAGTTTGAAATACAAGCCGAACTGACTTAGTTAGTTTTTAGATTTCCAGCGACAGGGCCTGTAATAAACAGTCATAGTTGTCGGACTCATTTTTATATTTAAAAAAATCCGTGACTGTGCGAACCATTTATTTTTATTTTACGGTCAGACACAAAAAATTAAATGTACATGCATGATGCCCATAAATAGACGAGAATGCAACAGTAATAGCACAACACAGGTTTCGTAACGTTTCACATTTATAGATACTGCAGATACCTATATCCGTGATGCATACTTATGGCTCTTACCCATTTATTTTTTGACAAGGTAATTTAACAAAGCGAACTACTTAGACCAGGCTTCTTTAACAATACAAATAGGTAGCATATGTGTTCGTCAAAGTTTCAGCGTTTTTAAGCTTACACTTTACCAAAACATAAATCTAAGCTTATGTTTATATTTTAGGCTAGGTGTTATTTTGATAATTTTCATTAAATTAATGGGTGAATGTAACTTGTTATCATCTACGAGATAGAAAACAATTTCACATGCTCTTATTTTAATTTTTTGAGATGCCAAACAATTTCCACGTCCTTTTTGATCTGACACAGGAAGCCTACATTTCAAATGAAACGTGAGTAAAACTTACATGATTTAAGCCTGTACCATTGATCCCTGACGGCATACCACACTTTGTCAGACATATACACTACTTTAGACATTTTCACACGAATTTATGAACGTTAGTATATTTTTATATGAATTTTTCGTCACATTATGAGTGACGATTCATACGTCGTACGAGCGAAACTTGAAGAGCAGACGCTTCATGTATGCTCAACATTTTATTTGACCTGCTTGAAACGAAGGTAGTTTTTAGTTAGAATTAAATATACTACACCTTGAGCTGATTTATGAATGAAGTATGATAAAAAAATACTATTAAAAACAAAAATTTTTTTTTTCAAATCAGACGATTCGTCACCGAGAAATCATGAACCAAACATCAAAAAAATACAGTTGAATTGAGTACTTCCTTTTTTAGGAAGTCGGTATGGATCTCCCTTTGAACTATACCGAATCCGGCGCGCAAATAATCGTAAAATGGGATCATAAACAAAACAAATTCACACAACCGCGATTTGCAAGGCGGATTAAAATAAAGCTCGTTAGACTGCACTTACTTGGTTTTAGATCGTTATCAAACAGTTGAGCACCTCTGACTGATAGGAAACTTGTCAAGTGATAAGATTGATAGTGAATATGTGACAAAGGTACTGACTATCTGAGTAAGGCCGCTATGCCACTAGCGTTTGACGAGCGTTGGCGTCTTCCCAAAGTCTGTGCAGCGCCAACGCTGCGCAGACGTTGGACGAAGCGTTTCGCGTGGCGAGAATTAATGTTTGCTAAAAGCGACATTAACGTCGCGCACAAGATACCTACTATATGAGGCGAGACCGCGACGTTAACGTGGCGTTGGTGCGGCGTTAACGTTGCGAGGTCGCAAGCCGAACGCTTGCTGCTAGAGAGAGACTCGCGACGTTAAAGTCGCGTCTGCGCAGCGTTGGCGCTCGTCAGGCGTTGGAGAGGCGCTAACGCCCGTAAAACGCCAGTGGGATACCGGCCTTAGTAGACAACACAATAGGTACATCCTAACAAGGCTCTCTTAGTGTGTGTTGCATATCGTCAAGGGGGCGTCATTGTAGAATTAAATATGTATGATATGATCACCACACATTATTTACGTCACTTAAGCGTTTTTATTAGTACCTATTGCAATCACACACCAATTGAAGTAAGTTTGTCACACTGTAATAGTCACTGTTTATTGTATGTTTACTATTTATTAACCAATTTTATTTTAACGTAACATAGATTAAATTATCAACTTTTGAAACGCAATATGGATTTCGCTCTTGATTTAATTAGTGAAATTCTAGTAGGATATTAACTAAGATTAAGTATGCCAAATCATTTTTTTACACTTTCCTGTTTAAATTTTGTAACATTTCTATAATTTGTATCCTGGGTAAAGTGTGTGGAGAAAGATCTGAGGAGGATGAACAAGCTGACAAGTTGGAGAAAAGCAGCCAGAGACGGAGCAAGTTGGAGAAAAATAGTCGAGGAGGCCAAGACTCACATCGAGTTGTAGCGCCGTAGGAAGTAAGCTATAATTTGTTTACATTTATAATATTTTTTAGAAATAACTTGATTTGATAAAGTAAAAAAAAATTGGGTGATATTAAATTTTCTGACCAATATACTGATTATTGAGATACAATAACAAATAATAGCTTAAAATATGTACTAGATTTTAATGGCCTTATTACTTAAAGAATCTCTTCCAGGCAACCTTACGCTTATATGAATATTATAACAATAGTATCTCAAGTATTATCATTTGGGCAAGAAACTAAATCCTACCACATAGAATGGCTATGACCTTAGCAGTAATGATAAAAACTAGATTCATTTCCTTAAACTTGTTCTTTCATTTTTCATTAAAATAAAATCTATTACAATTGTAAATACCTAAGCCAAGTAGGTACATGAAATACTAAACTAAGTTAAGTTTATATTACGAGGAATTATTTCTGATTGATCCAGATAAATTTCCTCTTATCAATTCATCCTAACATTACATCAGCACAAGAGCATTCAAGATCAAACTAACAAGTCTAACTAGATATCTACTGGTTATAACTGGGTATTGAATGTGCTATATACAGTGTTATCGGTTAGGGATGTACTAAGCTGAAAGATAGTCATTGTATTCAATTTAAGGAGCAACTTTCACATGAGACCAGCTATGAATATGTTAAAAAAATTTGCTGTTTCTTAAATTTTTTCGACGATCAATTAACTTTTTGTATGGAACAGCTTTTTGTTGAATTTAGGGCTGGACTGATAATGAAAGTTGTTCACAATAACGATTATACCTCCTTTCAGCTTAGCTCCTACATACTTCGATAGTTGGTAATAGGCAGATATAGTCTTGTGATGTAAAGGATTATACAGAATTTATATTATGAATAGAAAAGTATGTGTTAGAATAGTTGGAGGTACTTAACTTTTGAATATGATATAACCGACTAATGGTTTTGTGAGAAATTAATACTTTAATTAACCTATCAGTTCTAATAAAACAAATAAAAAACAATCAGAACTGCTTAAATTATGACATTAAATTAATACGTACAAATATGATTTAAGTATGCAAAAAATCAAGGCAGTAAGACTTATTCTTGAAAAAATATTAATAGTTGAATAAAAATCATGAAGAAACTCACAATGTTTTAAACACATTCTAGCTTCCGAAGACTTATTTTCCTTATATAAATATCTATCTAGAAAAATTACAATTCCACCAATTTATAGACTTCAATAAACAAATATTATGTAGTGTAAATTTACAAACAATGCGGTTAAAGTTACGCAAATCTTAAATCTAGACTAAATCTACAGTGCAAATTGGAACTAGTATTAAAATAGGTTACCATGCAAGAACAAGCTGCCAAATGCATGCTAAATATTCCTAGCATTTAAGGGAAGCTCTATAAGCTTTCTAGGCTGTGTGCAATATTTATCGGCGGGCCATTATATTAATACAGACATGTTTATACTACATGTAGGATGTACGAAAGTTTACGACCACATATGACTAATAATCTACGTCATTTCGCCAAATTAATAAGACATAACGGCAAAGAAACAGACTGCTCGTTAGATAGATGTGAACAGGGTTAAATGCATATAACAGCTGAAAATTAAAACAATTATGTTATATGGAACACAAATGTATTGTTATTACAAAAAAAGCGTACATAGATTTTTGGGGCTACTGTGCATAGAAAAATCATAGCTTCTCGTTTACTTGTGACGTTTGAGCCGTAATTGTTGATGCTGGTATTTGCGAAATCATCACTGAACCTTTTATAGCCATCGGTAGGCGAAGACGGGCTCCTCAAAGAAGCCATTTTTTAAAACTGATTTTAATTTGTATTTCGTCGTATTTGACGTTTACCGTGTCGATGACAGTAGTTGTCACATTGACAGATATTTACAGCTGCATTCATAGAAAACATAGAAAAGTCAAAAAATATCTATGGTTTTTTTGAACCACATTACTTTTTGTAATTTTCGGTCTATACTTATGTATATTTAAGGTACTTCAAAAAAATATCATGTATATTGGAAATGGAAATATATTGTAATTTTAATATATATTGCAAAAAAGGATGTATATTGTAATTTTATTTATCCTAGTTGCTAATGCTACTTGCTATTGCTAATTTTATAACTCACGACACGCCAAGAAAGTCACAACACTAATGAAACAAACCATAGACACCATCCTCTACATCAAATTCTTTTTCTTGATCCCGGTAGGAATGTGAGTTGCTGTTGTTTTCGTTGAAAATAAATCCCGATTCATAGCAACATATAACTAAAGTTTTCACAATATCTTGTATGATTTATGTCCTGCACCCTTCGTACAAGTGATTTGCTACCTTATTTTAATTTAATCCCTTGGAATAAATATTGTTTTGTCCAACCGAAAGTTTGACGTTTAAGCCAGTGATAGTGTATTTTTGGTAAATTTACGATTTTTGTCATGTTATAGTTGAATAAAGTAATTATAGAGCTATCAGTGCAATACTTTGAAAGTGATTTGGGTCACTTGTGAGAAGGGGTGGCATACCAAATCAGTTCTAACCTAACCTCATCATCAGGTGGTGTATGTGTTTATGAAGTGTTTTGTTCGATTGTGTAGATCGTGATGGCTCCCCCACAACCCAAGGCGGCAGCCAAGCCTGCCGCGGCACCCGCTGGTGGAGTCCAGAAGGCGAAAGTTGGCAAACCGAGGAATTATGACTTGGGAAATGGTGTTGTCCGCTTTTCCAAGACTAAAATGTTCCATAAAACTGTGAGTGTTTATAGTTTATTCACTATTATAGTCTATTATCTCTGTTCAGGCT
The DNA here is from genome assembly GCA_947049295.1 of Ligdia adustata. Lineage (NCBI taxonomy): Eukaryota > Metazoa > Arthropoda > Insecta > Lepidoptera > Geometridae > Ligdia > Ligdia adustata. The sequence continues at coordinate 10,910,892 of OX346234.1, forward strand.
AATTTAAAGGTCTTGTAAAGCCTTTGACTGGCTATGTAAACAAGACTAAATTAGTGTGGCAGATATAAATTCTAACTGCAGGAATAAGTAATCTGACTCAATGCTAGACTTAAATTCTTAAATCATAATGGGCTTTACTTCAGGTAAGTGCCAATCCAGTTTTTACTTATGATGCTTTCACTCAAAGTGGGATCTTTTGAAACTTATATGTAGTATTATTGTATCTGAAGTCTCCAGTTTCAGTTATTCTGTTTACCTGCATTTTTGTGTGAGTATTACCTAGTATATTATTACATTAATTTGTATTGACAACAATAACAAATCGCTGTCTTAGAAACATCTGTCAAAGCTACTACGTGCATATGGCCCCCAATAAAATTACAAATTAATTCATCAATCAAATTAGGAATTTATTTCATTTTTTTATATAGATAGTTGTAGTGAAAGGGTTATTGTGTATTTTTTGTTAGTATTTATGGGTACACCACCGACATGTTTTTCTCTAGAAGTCCGATCCATCCAGAGGTTGCCTGGAAGAAATTGCTGTAGGCGATAAGGCCGCCCAACGTACTGCCAATGTTTTATGATATCTGTTTGAAATATATGTGTATATTTTTGGTGTACAATAAAGTTACATTTGTATTTGAAATACCATTGAGATGAGAGGTGGTCTTTTGTGGATAAGGTAAACAGTTTTCAACATAATTCATAAAAGTGACCTGTCAGTAATGTCCATTATTATTTACTAACATAAATGTGATGTATATTTCAGGCCAAGTACAAGTTTGTGGGCAAAAAGAATGCTAAGGCTGTGAAGCCAAAGAAGCCCTCAGTAGTAGTAAAGCAGATTGGAGGTGAGAAGAATGGAGGAACCCGTAAAGTTCTCCTGCGCCGCAGAAGCTCCTTCTACCCCACACAAGACAAGTGAGTAGCTAGTAGTTTATTCTGAATTAGATCTCAAGATATATCTTTATAAGTTTTAAGGTGATTTTATTCAAATTATCTCACATTTACTGTTGCAAGCCTAACAAATGTCTCTTTCTGTAAAGTTCATTTAACTTCCATGATTGTCTATTCTCAGCAAACCTCTTTCAAAAACCAGAAATGCAATGCAAGCAAGTTTCTTGTATTAGAACTTAGAAATATTTTTTACTTTAAAGCTTGTGATGTAGTGGAACTCAAGTCATAGTTAAGTAAGTAATTGATTATTCCGAGGAGAATGAAACTAACTGTGCTAGGTCTATTGAGTATTTCTTTTTTCATTTCCACTACATGTCATTAAAATAGTGTCCATCTGGCTAGGGAGACATCTGCTGCCTAACATTTCATATGCCAATGATATTAGGTATGTATAATAAATACCATTGATTAGCTGCTCAGGTTTCCATACATACCCATAAAATACTTCTGAGAGCTTGCAAATTAAAATTACAGTAAGTTAATTTTAATTTGCAAGCTTAAAGACTTAGTCAGTAAAAAAATATGTCTGGACAATGTTGAATCTTGTTTTACGTATTACTCATACTTTCAATTCAGAGGAATAAATCCAACAAGAGAAATTATATATACATATATAAATAATAATAAACTGTACTGTTTATTTTTTTTGGGACAGCATGGGGGACTTGGCTATGACCCTGTCATAAGGAGACCTGTGTCCAGCAGTGCAATGCTATGGATTGAAATATATGTATTTTATGAGGGTTGTCTATCTTCTATCTATTAAAGAGTATCCAAAGTAAGCAAACAAAATAAAGACTGGCATATTTTTGTGCTAGTCTTTATTTCATTTGCTTATTGACTAAACAATAGCCATAGCGATAGTGCTGTCGCTGTTGCACATAATCATAAGTTTTATTAGGTTTATTGTATTATGTATGCATGCAATAAAGAGTTTTCTATCTATTTATCTATATTCAATCCCTTCTGGAAAATTGGAGAAGAATGTATTTGAAATATGTATTTAATTGTTATTTTTGCATGCTGTCCAGGTATTATTTAAACATATTCCAGGATCATCTTTATTTAACCATATTCCAGGATCCCCACAGTGTCCCACCACAAGACATTCAGCAAGCATGTGCGGAGAACAAGGCCTAACCTGACGGTTGGCACCGTCTGTATCCTGCTAGCCGGTAGACACGCGGGCAAGCGCGTGGTGCTCGTCGGAGTGCTCCCAAGTGGTCTGCTGCTCGTCACTGGACCATTCTCAGTGAGTACTATATCAGATGCTTGCATAGACAAAAGTGATTAACCTAAAGATTGGAAAAACAAAGGCCCTTGTTCTATATATTCTGTAAATTTCTTACAATGTTATACTTGGTTTTGGCTTTGTATCAGGCGAGATGCAGCCCAAGATCATCTGCTTTGTTGCTTGACACTCAAAAACAAAGCACCCTTATCAAGATAAGATGGTACAAATGCTTGTATATAATGCACATTCTCTTTGCAGATGTAATTTCTAACATATTTTTACTGTTTTTAAGGTATATTAGTTTAATTAGTTTGAAAAGCCCCGATAGTTAACTAATATATACATAGACGTAAATATAATATTTTTTTATATGCAAATGACTTTCTTTACTAAAAAACCCTGGTTTTGAATTATTAAAATTGATTTCAAATAACCATATTAAAATATATGTGTATCTTAAAATTCCAGTTGAATTCGTGCCCATTGAGACGCATCCCTCAGCGGTATGTGATTGGCACATCCACCAAGATTGACCTCGGGGACTTCAAGCTGCCCGCTAACCTGGATGATGCTTACTTCAAGAAGAACAAGAAGAGCACCAAGCGCAGCGTCAAGAGGAAACAGGGAGAGGATATTTTCGCTACTAAGAAAGAGGTTAGTGTTTTGTTATGAACCAACTTCTAAAAAGAAGGAAGTTCACTATTCGTACAATTTTAGTCATGTTTTTAATCAAATATTTAGTTAAAAATTAATTTCTTTAGTTAAATTTTCGGAAGAACGTCTATGCCAATTTAGAATAATTTTTTACTTGTTTTAGCTAAATTTCTAGCTGGTTCCATACATTTTATCAGAATGGGTTAGTACTTTGATGATACTGAAATTTGTATACCAGTGATACAGTATAAAATACTGCTTATTTGTTGGCAAGAACATGAATCGAAGATGTTTATTTTTACTTACTTCCCAAAAAAGCGGGGAGGTATTCAACTTTATTATCTGATTTCTCAGTGATGGCTGGAATTAACAGAATTTTTTATTGTGTGTAAGAGTCTCATAGGGTATAAGTTGTATCAAAATTAGTTGAGAGGTTTGATGTTTTCACCTCTTTCATGCCTAAGTTTAGCCGATAAAGTATCATCAAAGGATCGAGGCGTCAGAAAATCGTTATTTCATTTCAATGGTCGGGGGTTACTGGTGGTACTTAACAATGCATCTAACCATTTTTAAAATGGTCCTTTCCAGAAATACGTGCCCTCAGAGCAGCGCAAGAGCGACCAGAAACTGGTGGATGAGGCGGTGATCAAGGCTATCGGCAAGCGAGCGGACAAGAAGGTCCTCCAAGGGTACCTCAAGTCAGCCTTCGGTCTCCGATCCAGCCAGTTCCCGCACAGAATGGTCTTTTAATCAATAAATAACTATGATTATATGAGCGGTATTATTTAGCTTACCTATCAACTAGTCACATTATTGAAGCCGAGGGTTATTTTACTAAGTTAGTACATACACTCATACGCCATAAAAGGAATCATGGCTCTAGCTGATCCTTCCCACAGATATCTGCAGTCTCAAGGTACAAAATAAAAAGTAAAAAAATAGGTAAGTGCTATTATAGTGTTGAAGAATATTTATATAAATGATAAAACTTTAAAATAAAGTGAATGGGTGTGCTCCACTCAATATACAGGTTTATTGGTTAGGGGTGTACTAAGCCAAGAGGCTCACTATACTTATCCTAAGGAACAACTTTCACTATGGGACCAACACTGAATTTGAGAATCAAAATCAGCTGTTCCACACATTATGTCTACGACCGATCAACTTTTTGTATGGAAGAGCTGATATTTTTTTCTTTTCAGACTTGTCCATCCTCTCTGTCACCTGTCAATACCTACCTACTTAAAGTTGTTGTGGTATATTCCCAACGAGTAACACCCTCAACTGTTAATGACTGGATGGCAACAAATTAAAATAACGAAAAAATCCCAAAAAGTCGCACCTGTTACTCGTTGGGAATACTGTCTATGTGTTGTAGATAAATTGGTATCACTTCTTTTAACTGCTATCCGTAGAGTTGAACTAAGCTGGTAGGCTCACTAATACTAGTGAGCCTACCAGCTTAGTTATATGGTATGCTATATACATAGCATATGAATATTTCTGTGGTTCTAACAGGAACTCAATTCGGGCTTTCAATAGCTGATAATTTGTATGTGTGTTGGTTACTACTTCACCCTCCAACAGCTGAACGAATTTGGCACCAAGATAGCCCTGAATTAATACAGGCATCTCTGAATCCCGGAAACACGCAATATCCCGGCTTTGCCTAGTTTGGTACCTGAAGACTTTTGTGTGGATGTTGTCCCATATTATTATTATCTTCAGTTTTCATTTCATTGATGGTGATGGCCGGTTGTATTGCGCGCCCTGCAATCGAACCTTTAAAACCAAGTTTGGCTACGCAAGCCATATTCGATATCATAATCGCCAGGTTCGCCATTGACGGACACGTCAAGGAGAATGTACCTACATAGTTGTAGTAGTATTCATTTTATTTCTTAAATCTAAGTTTTATAGGTACAATATAAATAAATAAATATTATAAAAAACTTAAAACCTAGAGTGCCGCCAGCAGCGGTGTAGAAACCAAGCTACCGGTGGTAGGGACTACAGAGAGAAACCTCCTGACAATACGAGCCGCATCGAGGATCACCGCCCTCTGTATCTGACCCTTGATCCAACTATCTAGCGAGTCTTTTAAGATGTTGGTTGAGGCTTCTCGCTATCAGGCCATTTGTCGAATTATTATTAATAATATTCCCGTGCAATAACCAAATGACCGCGGGATACAGTGGGTAAATAAATAAAACTAGATACATTTGCAGTAAATGTATATTGTTCACTTGTACTTGTGTTGCGCGAGCAGGCGCGCGCGCGGCGCCGCGGCGGACCGTGCGCGCGCGCCGCCTCCGTGCCGCTCGCGCCACTCCGCCTCCAGCCGCGCGTACACACCGCCTGCCGACAACCGACAAAAACATCAGATCAACATGAAGATCTGCGCGGCTAGTTTACAGCCGGCATCATGCTGACTTGGGATCGGCTTGTGACAAAAAACATGCTTCCCTACTATTGTATTTTCTATTTTTGTTCAAAATTGCTTGTTGTTTTCTGTCACAAACCATATTCTATTCTACTTACTTGATCTCAGGTATGACACGCATCTAATCTTTCTACAAAGTACTCTACTAAAGTATTTTCCCGTGTCGGAGATGCCTACAAATTTTGTGCAATCACTGGCAAGCTACCAGATATTGTCTAAAAAGACGTTTGTGCCATCGTTTTTTTTATCCTACACAGCTAGCTAGGCATTTGACCACAAGTTATAGTTGGACTTTTTCAACAATCAGGTACTCGTGAAAACCCATCTTCTTAAACAATATGAATCAAACACATTAATTCTAAATAAAACTTGAAACACCTTTATGTTGTGATTATATTTATTTAATTTTAGGTACTAGATAAGTCGTTAGGAAACTTACAGCTATGTAAACAATTTAATTAATGTTGTAATTTCTAACGCCCAATTAAAAATTTCCACCTAAGTACTTCTTTGTCGAATCATAGTGTAAGTACGTATGAGGCAGTGTAGATAGTGACGATACTCGACGAGTATCGTCACTCGAAAGTGCACATATGTCCACGTCAAGATGTTTTAAACACTCACCCTTTTCAGACGCGTGGTAGAAAGCACACTCCTGCTTTGGTATCGGCGAGCTGTTGCGATTATCTCGCTTGCATCCTTGCACGCTGCTCGGGGATTCTCGCCCTAAATTGCGGGAGAGGAGGAAGGAATCAGGAAACAAAGAGAGGAAAGGGATTTAGAGGGAAGAGGCAACAGAAAGGCGTTCCATTTGTACGGTTCTCTGGGTTACAAGTAGGTTTTTACTAAGGAGAACTCCGTGATTTTCAAGCTTATTTCATCCTATGAACAACTTTCACTCATTTATTTTCTCCAATTCCGGATAGCACTTATTCATCACGAGCAGTACAGCTCCCGCACTTTTAACTCATAACCGTGTAACTAAAAAGATACCAAAAAAGTGGAATGGAAAAGATGCTTAAAAGAACGTTCATTTAGGTATGTACCTACCTAGGAGGTACATATCAATACGAGTATATAGCTAGATGTTGTGTGATCCGTTCAAGACATTGAGATCTCTACAGTAAGTAAGTGAGTAGGAGTGAGTAAAGTATTATTTCCTAGTAGGTACCCTCATGCTTGGCTAGATTCGATTCGAAATGTCGAAAGAGACTGACTATTTATCGAACAAGACAGAGACCCAATCTGAAGGCATTCCTTGAGATAGGGCCTCTGTCATGGTCTTCACTCCCGCCTGAAACAACGTGTCGTTGCTGATGAAGGACAGCCACTGACCTGAATACGAGTACGCTGGACCTGTCAACGTGATAATGAATCCATTTGATTTCCGCCATTTTAGCGTTGATCGCATCGTGCGCGTCCAGTTCGAGACTAAAGTATCTAATATTTGTGATGGGATTATGACAATTTTAATCGTCGGTACTCCCACCAGGCGCTTCGAGTCGACATAAAAACTGTAGTTTCCTAGTGAATATTAAGTCAAAATACATGTGAGTCAGTACATACCTGCGGGTACCTTAGCCTTCGACTGATGCACGTTGGCCCGCCGCGCCAGCGCTGCTCGCATCTGCCTGGCGGCGCGCTCCTCGAACCGCCGCTGCTGGTCCTGGTTGCTGCGCGCCGACACGCACGACGCCCACTGGCGCCCCACCACGCGCGTGCGTCTGGAACACATCACCTCGTATCATCAGACACTTTAATTTTATTTTTATTTAGAAAACTTACGCGTGTTTGATTCATATTGTTTAAGAAGACGGGTTGAAGTTCACCGAATGTGGAAAACAATAGTTGGACCTTTCCAACAATCAGGTACAAGTGAAAACCCGTCTTCTTAAACAATATTTTATTTTTATTTTAGGACTTTTACGGATACTTGAAGCTATGTTAACAATTAAATTAATGTTGTATGTTCAGATGGTCAATTACAAATTTCCAAATTCCATTTATAGCAGAAATTAAGTACTTATAAGATAAAAATACATCTTCAAAATATTACCTATTAACATTGTTTATTAATTGAAAATAATAACATTGCTGAAGCAGGCGTGGCTGTCAAATTGGAAGAAATCGGTCTTTGAGGCTAGCCTTCCCTAACATAATAACAATAAAATACAAGAAATCTTTATTGCCATCACAACACTACCATATTACATTAATAATAATAACAACAAAAACTGACACTAAAGGCGGTCTTATCGCTAACAAACGATCTATTCCAGACAATCTTCATTTGGAGTAAACGGTGGTGCAAAACCAGAAAATAAGAACTATTTGCCACCGTGTTATGTAGGTACTCCGAGACACGTCACCAAATTTCCATAAAGTCCTAGCAGTACAAAAGATCAACGGATCCAACTGACTTGTTCCCCTGGTGATTCCTGGCTCGGACAGTCCGCTGCGTCTTCCTCCTGGGGGCAGCGTCCTCGTCGCTCCTAGCGCTGGCAGAACTGCGCTCGCTATCCGACGAGCTGGACTGCTCGCCGCAGTCGTCGGCCGAGTCGTCGCCACCCGCGCCGTCCGCGCCGCCGGTCACGCCTTTCTTTGTATACCACAACGTGTCATTACTAACTGATAGATTAGGAACGAACACCAGGGGATCGAGACTGTGATTTGAATTGCTTCAGAATTACGATTGCATTGCGGGTTCCTGCATTAAATATTTATATCGACTGTATTGAGTCTTTTTTATCACAGCTAGGCATTTGGCCACAAAATAGCCCTAGATGGAATATGCCTAGTCTGGAATACACTGACTCTCAAAAAAGACTACCAGAACACACCGTTAGGTGTGGTGACAGATTTTAGTAGCTAGCCAGGTCTTCGATAATGATCGACATGAAAGTTTATACCGGCTATCGCTCGTTAGTTTTGAAATACATCAAAACTAACGAGCGATATTGAACCGTACTTGCGGAGCAGATTTAGTAGGCTGTAGGCTGCTAACATTAAAAATAATATTAATAATAATTAATATTTAATTATTATACTACTAACTCAACTCTCCATTCTGTCTAAATGAAAAATACCATGATGACGCAACGCAATCGTAATTCTGAAACAATTCAAGACCTCAGGAGTCATACCGTGGCTGCCTTAGCACGGGTCTGTTCAAGTGGGTCTTTCACGCGAATATGAACCGTAATATAGTGTGACAAGAAGCTTCTTGTCATCAGTATATAAGAAATGAATTGAAGGGACAGCTACAGTAGCACTGAGCTTGTAAATGTAATCTCCTAATTCATCCTTCATTTTTGACATTACAGTAAATATTTTTTTACTATGATATTAATATCGACCACCACATATTTCGCTTCATAAATGTTTATAACTAAATAATCTATAATTACTATAACATACACCTTAAAAAATATACAAATAAATGTTTAAGTGTCTGTTCCGCGAGCACTGCGCCGATACATTTTGATGATTCCGTTAGATAATTTAACAAGTCGTGTTTCAGAAGTGATTCAAATTTTTTTAATCAAAATTGTCGATACGATTGGTAATTAAAACAAACTAAGTACTTACCTAACAAAATATATGCCCCGCTGAATTGAAGTCGGTGAATTGTTAGGTTTTACTTTTAAATTGTATTTTATGGATATCCAATGATTCATGGTTTTAACCCACTGATGCGTAATGGGAAACAATGGATTTTTAATGGTTTATATTTACCAAAGAGGAAATAGTGCTATAATAATAATACGTTTGTGATTTATACAAATGGAAGCCACGCTGTGACGCCCCTGGATTATTGTAAAAATAAGTTGAAAATTAAATGTGTTCATTAGAGGTTAACAATTAACCTTGTAAGAAAAGTGAAACCGACTTTAATTCGCAGCAAAACTTACGTTAAAACACTATGTATATTCAAAAAAATATTAAAAGTTATATAGATCAAAAAACTACTGGATCGATTTTGATGAAATTTATGTAGAACCAATTGGAGAGAACATTTGAACTTTTCAATCAAAAAAATGTTTTCAAATTGGTACAACCTTTTCTGAGATATTGGAGAAAAACATTAAAAAATCCTCCATTCTCCTTCTTCTAAAAGTTGGCGAAAAATAATGCTCACCGTTATGCCCATCTTTTACTTTATTACCAAATCGTGAAAATATTATTTACCTAGTCCAAAGAGATGAAAAATCGATATATTTTCATCTGCCCCACGATATGTCAAACATTAGTGTGCATGAACATGACTGTTTCACCTGTGTCTGGGTGTTTATTATATATATAATTATGTATTTATATCAGTCATCAGGTTACCATAGCACAAGCTTTGCCTAGTTTGGGACCTGAACACCTTTGTGTGGATGACATCCCAAAAAAAATATGCCCCATCAATACACAATAGGGTTTTTAGTTCCCAACTGCCCCAGTAGGCACGGTAATGGGGCATAAACGTGATAATGATGATGACAGTATGGAACAATTAAATGACAGTATGCAATAAATTATTAATATGATGACAGTATGAAACAAATAAGTGACAATATGCAATAAATGATTATGATATGATATGATGAAGTATAAGTTGGGCATATTATCGAGGTGTTTTACTCTTAGGGTAGGATTTATAATTGTTATAAAACATATATATTTTATAACACATAATAAAAAATATACCAAGTACAATAATTTCCGTGCCTGTCGTAAGAGGCGATCAAAGAAAGGGAAGCTTAAGTAATGACTAGTAGGTACTAATGTGCTAGTAATTTCAATCCTTATCGTTGATATCGTGACTGCTTGTGAATAAAATATTATCGTGGGACATACTCGTAATTCTAAACAGCAGCAAAGTGCAGCGAAATACCGACTTGTTCCATTTATACAGTGGTGTTTGAGATTATCTTCTATACACATGCAAGATAGAAGTAACAACAAATGGCTTGTTCTAATTCAACGCTAAGTACAATACATATCTGCAATCAATTGCTACTTATGTAAAATACGTATATGCAGCGATGACTCCGACGTGCCCAGGAATATCCAAGAAAATATTTCTTTTAGAGTAAGTCTAATAATATAGGTTATCTATGAAAGTAGTACATAGGGTTATCGGTTAGAGGTGTGCCGAGAAATGGTCACAATACTACGAGTACTAAAGTTTCATTATGGAACAAACTCTGAATTCGAGAAAAAAATCAGCTGTAGGTTTTCCATTCAAAAAGTTTATCGGTCGTCGACTAATTGTATGAATCAGTTCGTTTTTTTTTGGAATTAAGAGTTGGTGCTCTAGTCAAAATTGTTTATTGGGATGAGTATGGTGACCCTCTTTCGGCTTAGTATGCCTTATTGTATGTATCCAAAAACCCTGCATAGATAACTGCGACAAATGAATGGCCTATCTATAACGTACGGAGCGAAATACCTGCTAGGGCCTAGTAGGAATTTACTACGATACATAACCTCACCTTACTCTACTAGTGTTTATGCTTTTGCATAAATTAACTTTGGTTTACGTGAGGAGAAAATGTCTAAGTACTGGCCTCACTCATACTCGTATTAAACTATTTTATCTTAAATCGACCAGGCTGATATAATGCAAAGAAGTTATTGAAAAAAATACGCAACTACCCCAATTCGGTGGTGCCAAACTTACCGAGAGATAGTTCTAAAAACAATCTTTGAAAACTCACATGCAACAGTAGCCACAGCAAGGGGTTGGATGGGAATATACTTCCAGTATCATTACTATAACGTACCGAATTGGGGTAGTTACAAATTAAACTGACTTACCTCAATTTCCTAATGCATTTTAGAGCAGAATTCTTACCTTGAAGACTTTGTACTTGGTCTGTTCGTCCTTGGCGTCCTTGAGTTCCGGCGTGGTCGCTGGTCCAGCGGCGGTGACAATAGGCGGAGGCTGGGAAGCGAGGGCGGGCAGCGCCGGCGAGCCCGGTCGGAGGGCGGCTGTGTGGGTGCCATGTTGTGATAGGAACAGCACTAGGCTGGTATACGAGTAGAGAGGCTTTGTAGGAATCCAGCTCATATTCAAAATGTATACTAAAATTTACGAGTGAATGCATGGCTGGTAAGTAGCAAGGCGTTGTTAAAGGGTACCTGACTTAACTATATTCAAAAAATATATTAAAAGTAATGATTAGTAATTACAAAATTCTTAGCTGTTGTTATTTGTCAATCGAAAGGCCTAAAAAGGCCTAAAACTTTTAAATGCTATCTACAACTGTTATATTTTTTGAACAGTGATTTTTTTATAATTTATGATTATCAAAATGAGTATTTACTTTGTACTCGATTGTCTTTATTATTATTATTATTTTCCTAAGTACTCCAATCAGTGGAAGAATGCAATAAGAAGCGATTGTCTGTAGAATACCTAATATAAGTAAAATTTTCGATCGTGAGTAGATTAGAACAGAAGTATGTTGTGTCCACAATAAAAGGTGCAATCTTTATAATGTATGATATCTCTAACAATCGATGTTAGAAGTGTTTGAAGTTATGGCAGTATCATATTGTGTAACGTGACTTGCCTTCATCGTCCGCCTGATATAAAAGGTAGTGGCCATTTCCTGATAGGGAAACAGGATAACGACTAAAGCTAAAACAAACACTATTAGTCAGACATTTCAATATTGTCACTTCTTTCATATTATACATATTGTACAAGTTCAATGTGATATCCCTACGAATTTTGTGTATTTACATTATGTCGTGACTAAATGCCAATTGCAGGTTTTTTAGTGGAAGCGTCAGGACATGACATGGCTGCTACATGTATTGCCAATTATGTAGCGTTTATGTACAGCTTCTAGATTATTATTTGAGTATTATTGTTAGCGTGGTGTGACGTGGTCATATGAAGAAGAAAGACGGATAAAGACTGCTTTTAATTCTGCGCAATGTCATAGAAAAAATTATCAGCGATTTTCAGAAGGCCGGATGAATGACAGACCGTCATCGTCACCGCTAATCCTGTGTATGGATTAGCGGTGACATTTTGGTAACTAATGCCATACTCCTTAAGGGTACTTAAACAAAACTTCATTTACCTACTTTTGGAAGTGAAGAAAAAATCACACGCCTTATAGTTACAAGAAGTTCATTGATACGCTACTAAATGTGTGAAAAATCTGACTTTTTTTTGAATTTGTCATGTTGATGCCCGGCCAAAGCCGTTGATTATGGTCAAAGGTATGTCCGTCGTTAATAATAATTGATTATCATTATTTCAAAATCGAGTGCTGAATCGTTCGGAAACCGTACAAAACCGCAGCGCTCTGAGAAAGTAGTCTTTATTTTTATAAGGCACCGCGCAGACGAGGCTGCCGACCGCTATTACACTTTCTTCATACCTGCAACTCTGTTCCATAAGTAAAGTTCATCGACAGATGAAAACTGTATGAGATGGAAGTGTTTTTCTTTTCAATCTAGATTTCACAGTTGTCCCTGTAGCAAAAGGCTTTAACATGAATGAGTATAGGAGTCCGCTGTACCTACTTATCTACGAGAGTAGCGAGTCGATAGATCTTACTAGTCGCTAGTCATAGATAATCGTGCTGGGTCAGAGGTTCGTATGCGCGAGGCATTACAATGACTCATATGACCACGCCACTCTGTACGTCTGGTCTAGCTCGAGCTCGGGGCGAGTGACTCACGGTTGAACTTGTTGTTGCTGGTGTAAAGCTTGCCCAGCAGACCCAGCGGTGGGCGCGGTGGTGCAAGCTGGATACCCTCCCACCAGAACACCTCCTTGCACTGCAGCCGCCCGCTCTCCTCCACGCCCTCTGATGGATGAGGAGGAAGAATCTTAACGCAAGCCTTTATTTATTTTGCAATTGTTTTACTTACTCATCCACACATTGAATTGTAAAATAGATATCCTCAATTTTGCGTACCTACAAGTTTAGTTTGGATTCCAATGACGGCAACTCAGCTGCTCTTACACTAGCGTAATGTTCAAGTCAGTTTTACTCTGAATTAGTTTATTAGATACACAATTAGTAATACCTACAGTATGTTAAGAACCCTACGTAATCTAAGAAAGAGTCTACCAATAATAATACCATAACAAATAGGAGTATTAACTAACTATTTGATCAAAATAGTTGTTACATAATCACCATCAAAACCTGACTGACGTTAATTTTCTAGTAAATAATTTAAGGACTTTAGGGATAATTTACCAAATGTTACCTACGTAATATTCACTCTCGTCCTGTTGGGTTAATATGCCCATCTTACTGTCCTACTACTCTCGTAGAAGTGCTTATACTTATTTTATTGGTAAAATTGCAACGTTCATCCCAGTCAGACCAAAACGAAAATAATGTATTTTGAGTTACTGTATGTACGTAAGTCTAACTCTTCGACTATCAACCTAAATGATAGGGTAAAAAGGTTGACCGATTTTGCTGTGCGAGGTGTCATTAGATTCGTCTTCATCTGCAGATGGCTATAGACTACACTAGTTGCGTCCCGCGGTACAGCGGTCTAAACATTTCGCAGTCGGGTATTTTGAAATTGCTTCTACTCTTGACCCACGTTGCATATAGCTGAGTATATACATGTTTGTTTGAGTTTTGTTTCCTGTTGGTTTATTATATTTATTTGTATTGTGTACGTGGTTTCCTCATTATATTACAATAGAATACAGAAACACAACAATTATTATACTATCAATAGGTATATTGTTCAATTACAATTCAATAACAAGACTTAATACCTAGACGGTACATTTCCAGATGTCAGCAACAGCCCGTCGGCCAAAATTCAAACGAGTTTGATGTGTCCTCTGGGGCAGATGAGTATACACCAGATATAGTATCATCAGTCCCCGTGTGTGTCTCACTGCTGGGCACGGGGTCTCCCCTATGAAGGGGGTGTAGGCCATAGTCCACTATACTGGCCGAATTGCTTGAAAAGAATTGAAAAGCTAAAACTTCCTTATACCTTCTCCAACAAGCAGATTTCCTCACGTATTCCAATTAATTAATCTAATATGCAACAAACACAGAGGTGCATGCCTGAACATGGGATTAAACCTGCGCCCTTTCTTTTGTTTTAACTATGGTTTATGTGAATGAAATTTATTCGCATAAAAAGTTTCATTAAATCGCTTCATTAATTAGGTATAGTACCCTAATTAATGAGGTAATTTAATGAAACTTTTTATTCTCTTTATCTGTTCTCAAAAGCATGAGAAGACCATTGTTTCTGCATATGTTTCAAGACACATGAACCCGAAATTGCGAACCTTTGTAATTCTGGGAAATTATGTAATACTTCTTGATTTTCAAATGAAAACGAATTATTAGATTATAACATATTTTTTATTGAATTCAAATCGCAGAAAACTTAAAAATAAATAGGTTTAGGAAAGTTTTTCTTCGCTGTCCCAAAAATTGTCCATTGTTCTCTTTTGATACTAAATATCACTCCAAAGAGCGCGCAAATTTCGCCAAAATCGTACCGAAGACTAGCAGGATGATTGACGGTCTTGAGCCAAATGGATTTCTTACAAACTTTTGCATACGGATTGAAATTATCCAATTCCTGATGAAACTCTCGAAGTTTTCCCTCAGGCAGCAGTTTAGTAATATCTATTTTTCACGAAATTCAATGCTTCGTTGACTGTTATATGTATTCAAATGAGTTACATTTTAATTTACGTATATTTACTCTAAGCTTAGTTCTTGCAGTGAAGACGAACCGAAACCTTCTTACGAAGATGGAAAGAGCTTGACCAAAATCATGGAGACAATTAGCAGTACACTCGACGGATTGGAATAAACTGCATTATTGTTATAATTCTTACAAATTCTCAGCATCGGTTCATTCGATGCATTCGATAGATCTATTAGAAAATCTTGAAGTTTCCCTTTGGGCAAATCGCGCACGTTAGCCGGCAGAGAGACGTTACACATTTTAGCTATCGCTTGAGAATCTGTAGACTTGGCCGGAATTCCGATGTTACTCATTAACTGCTCTCTAACACGTATATTATTTGAGTTTTGAGCCGTCACAGAAACGCATAAAGAAACACACATCACTAGCAGAATATTTCCCGTCATTGTGAACGTTTTTTACACTAATGTAACTAAATGCTCTTAATGATTAGCCTACATATAGATCTGGTCGACTAATGAAATGATTTGTTGTATTGCGACACTTATATTGTCGTATATTAGCCTCATTCTTAATCATCGTTCACTTAATGCGACAATAGGAAATAACAGAGGTAAATAAGAGCTATATCATAGCACATACCTACATAGTGAACCTACATACATATAACCTACATATAGAACGCGTGCTTTGATTTGGATGATTCTTTTTTTTTTCAGAAAACGCTAACTGAAATTAATGTTATCCGAAATATTAATGGGGGTTGCCGTGGGAGAGGGCATTTATTTAACTATAACTCAGTAAGGATGCTTTTTTATAGTCGATAGGCCGCAACTCATCTGATGTAAAGTAACGATGCGGTCTAGGATGAGGACAAAGTTACAGGGCGTCAAAAATGGCATGAACAGCTTCGAGAAAAAGGATGGTACGGCCGTGTCTTGTTGGTTGTATTAAGGGGGTGAAAGGGCTACCTAAAAGTTTTATCGAACGTTCCAAACTTCTTAACCTACAGATTTAACATTTGGCATATGTATGGGTAGTTTGTAGGTAGTAGAAATCAGCAGTAACCGGATTTTTCAACAGGGCCTTGTTTAGGGGGCAAAGTTCATCAAAAGCCATAGCATTTTGACCTACGAATGAATGAATGAATATTTTATTTGTGACAAACATTTAACAAAAAATCTAACAAAAAGAAACATATTTATAATAATAATGTGTGTTTGTCACAACTCGACCCCAACTCAGCAAAATGCTGGCTCCTTAAGCCAACGCTGGTCTTCCGCTGTATGGACAGTTTAAAGATAGTAAAAAAACATCACGTTAGAACGTAATTTCCGACAAGGCTGTATTAAGGAGATTAAACAGAACCAACAACAATATTAGCAACACAGAGCAGCGAGGCTGAGCCGCGCCGCCCAACAGTAGGGGTTCTGAACCATGGATCTATTGAAATTGAAGGTAAAAATACTTCTCCTTAGATCCACAATGTGTCCATTGAGAAAAAGAAAATCTCACTAGATCCATCTTGGATCTGGACAATGGATCTAATGAGACTGATCCTAATCAATAAACGAGAGAATGTGCTTAGAACAGCGGAGTAGTGTGACGTCACTCAGTTATCAGTATCGCCGTGTGATCGTACGGGAACATTATCAAACTAACAACCCTAGGACTAGGAGCACAGAAGAGCGAGGCGCGGCGCTCAATAATGTATAACAGGGCTACCTCTAAGCACGAGCCGCGTGAACCGCTCCGGGAACATGATCTACCCTGTTAAGGAAGCTATAGAGCAAGCACTTGTCCGTACAGTAAGATATACTTCAACCTTTTAATGTTGTCCGATTCCAGTGGTTTGTTTTTCACATAGCTAACACATTACTTAGGCTTAAATGTTTCAATTTTTTCCGTATTATAAATCGTTTTAAAGTTACAGGCTTCCTAAGCAATAATTTTTTTGCGCTAAAGCGATGCCTATTAAAATCCTTTATTAGGTATACAGATTCCAAAAACTTTTTTGAAAACAATAAAACGTGGAAGCTTAAATACATCATATTATTTATAATATGATGTATTTAAGCGGGCAGTGTCGCGTTGTTCAATAATATAAACAGGGTTACCTCTGGGCACGAGCCGCGTGACTCGCTCCGGGAACATAAGCTGTGGCGGTCGCATGGCGATGATGTCCCGGTACTTGGTGTACACCTCCAGCACCGCCGCGTCGTGCGGCAGCCGCTCGTCTGGCACGTGTTCACGGAACTGGCAACCCTGTCACACGGAAAACAGAATGTAAAAGAAGAAAGAAAGAAGACGTTTATTAGACACACAAAACACTAAAACAATATCAACAAAGACAAGTAAAATTTCAGACTGCATTCACGTGTATTTAGGCACTTCTATGTCAATATCCGTGTAAGTCATGGGTTGGATCGTGGTTCTTTCTAGGCTCCTAGTCTTAGGAGTCTACTCCGATTATTTTATCCAGGTTTTAATAGTAAACCTTGTGTGCTCCTCGTCTGAGCACAGGCTATCCGCGGCTTTGTAGCGATGAAGGCCGAGTGGGTAGTGGAGTCGATTACCATGCAAATAGTATGGAGTTCGATCCCACGAAACATGCAAAAAGAGCCTGAGTTATAGTATTTATTTTTGCATTATGGTTTTTGAAAAGGAAGGAAACCCTGAGGTTTTCCTATTATATCTAGTGAAGTTTTCTTGTATAGATGAGTCAGTCATAAGGGAAGTGAAGAAACCAGTGTCTCACTGTGTTCCTGGTGATGGTCTCGAACCGGTAGGCGCGCTCGCCGCAGCAGGGGTACCTTCCAGCCGCCAGCGGAGCCCTACCCTCCACGCACAGCATGTGCGGCGGCTGCTCGTGGTGGGAACACCATTCCATCTGGGGAATACTCACGGATTGACTGAGAGAGAAGGGACCATTAGGTAACTTTCGATTTCATAGTCAAACGGCTACCGATGAGAATAAGAAATTGAACTTGACGTTGTGTTATTTATAGGATACTTAGTGGGAACATTTGCCTGATAAGCAGGGAATATTTACCTGTTAAGCAGGGAATATATACCAGTTAAGCAAGGACATTTATCTGATAAGCAGATAATATTTACCTGATAAGCTGGGAAGAAAGTATCACACAGCTGGCAGCGCATGAAGTGACAGTCGGCCCACAGCCGCCAGTAGACGCGTCTCCACGAGCGTAGCTCTCCGTACAGCCAGGTTATATACTCGTTGAGGCTCCACGACACATCCCTGCAACGTCACAGCTAACAACAAACAAGCGAGCCTGGCACGGCCACTGGAGAACGTTATTTTTACCGACATTCCAAAAAAGGGCGAGGTACTCAATTTGACGGCAAGCAATAATATACACACAGACACGTCAAACTTATAACACCGCGTCGTTTTTGCGTCGGGGTGTTAAAAATAAATATTATTGTTTCAGTCCCCACTTACCTCTCAGTCAAGAATACCTTACCGTGGTTTCTAGCACAAGCATAACGAGAGCCGAATATTCATATTTAACCCGCTGTTACCGGCTCTCGAAGATAGTAAGCTAAATACAATGTCACGAATGTTTTCATACGTAGGTATAGTGAAGCAGCTTACTTAGTATGTGTAGATATAACGTTCCCCCGCCTGTCGATGCGCATGGAGGCAGGCTGACAGGGCACCTGCTCGGCTATCTGACGCCCCAAGAGCTTGTTGCATCTACAAGCATTAATAACTGCATGAAAAACAAGTCTTGAATACGTCCGATTTTTTACACGACTGCGAAAGAAGAGAACAGGTTTATGTTTTTAGAGTTCACGTCATGTTTGTTTGTACGTATACAACGTGTTACAGAAAGGTGTGACAATACTTAAGTGTTTGTTAATCTACACATCAAAGTGAACTCATTGTAGAAGAAAATAATGCAAAATTTGAGAGAAAAAATCTCCAAACAAAAATTGGTCACGTGATCGTCCGAGTTGTATGGTGAACGCATTTTTTTTTATTTTGCATATTTTATATCTCCTTGACATGCCTAGAGCCTAAATGGCTTGTCGTTTTTTTTTGTGAGTGGTGTCAATAGATTCGCGGTAATCACTTTTTTAAAACTTGTTATAGAATATAGATACGAGTATGTTTCCCGATTTCTCAGATACGCCAAAACCGGTATGAAATAAATATATTTTTTTGTTACAATGTCCCGAACATCTCACTTGGTGCACTTGAAGAGTGTGGCGAGCGTGGAGTAATGTCCTCTCAGGGTCTCCGGCACCGGCTCGGCCAGCGAGAGGATCATCTTGCAGTACAGCCGCGACTGGATCTTGTCTTTACGGTCCTTCACCGTCTCCAACTCAGCGTTCGTGTACATTGCGGCCAATCTGTGTCAAAAATAAAAAAGAGATGTTTTAAAATGTATGAAGCTCCGGCCAGGACAGTGTACGTGATACCATAAATACCTCAGGGCTTATTAATCTTTAATCTATCAACCAATTTCAAAATAACGTAACATGTCGCGGTGTACGAAATCAATTTCGAATCAAAATATGTATTTTGTGCGTTTGTGTTGTGTCAATTTTGACATTTGTGATGTGCGGTACAATTCATAGACCAATTCAGAGACCATTGCAGTCAACCTAGGATAGAAAACATAGTGATGCCATAATTCCACTGCAATTCACATAATTTAGATATAACTATTTGTATAGAGACGACTGATGCATTTTTCCAATATTAATCACATTTTTAGGCATTTTTCGGAATACGTACACCGTCCTGGCCGAAAATGAAACAAGTCCTTTAGCTTAATTAATTAAGTATTAATCTGTAAACCGAGCGACAGAGTGCAGATACCGAATTCATGAATTCACAAGATTTTTTATTTCACATTTATTAAGTTTCTCACTCATATGCGTAAAAGTTTTTGACAGATTTGGTAGATAACATTAAATTCAATACGAACTCTGGCCTATTCTATGTCTAAACGACCATTATGACACAATGCAATTGTAATTCTGAAAAAATTCACATAAGAAACTTGGGCTCCTGAACAATAGGTATTTTTGCATTGCTTTATAGTTTTTGAAGATAACAATTAAATTGGTCGAAAACTACATTTTTACGTAACGTTTGATTAATCTAATTATTTATCCCTTAAAATACGATCTATTAAAAAAAACAACGCGTTTCTGTAGACTAGGCATTTAAACAATTTATTAAATTTTCCCAAATCATAGATGGTATTTCATCTTTGACACAGACTCCAAAGTCGTTTGCGTGAAATAGTAAGTACTCTCCTTGATTTGCCCACATGACATACCTGGTGAGTACCTTCGGAATCACATATTGGAGTGGAATTCCCGAAGTATTCCAGACCACAACTATGATGGAAGGGTTGTTACATTTACTAGGTGATACAATAGTTAATTTAAGATTGTTCCAAAGTGTTCTTGCGTCACCATCTTCCGGTGTAGCTAGGATGCTTTACAAATTTGGCTATGGCTTATTGAAAAATAGGCCATAGGTATTTTCAAATGTGAACTCTATGGGGCTGACATGATCTTTTTTCATTACAAGTGCCTAAACAAATACAGATTTATAGAAAAAAAAAACCTGGTGAGAAGCGCATCGCTGAGACACGCGAGATTAGTAGAGGTCTTCACGATGTCGTTCATGTGTGCGTGGCAGTAGATAAGGCAGTCATGCAGCAGTGGCTCCATCTACAATAATAACGTACAAGCTGACAGGAGTGATCTTATTAGTATGTATCTAACTAAGAGTACCTATGTGAAAAACTAACATAACTACTTTAGTTTTTGGACTTTTCTTATTGGACTCTAATAAGTAATAAAAGCACTATTATGCTTTATAGCGATAAGGCCGTCACTTGTGGCACTATATTTTGTAAGAATTTATCTCTTGTATTTTTTTTGTGTGTCTGCAATAAAGAATTGATCTATCTACTCGTATTTATGCTAATAATTTTTATGACAACATGGCATGTTTTTTTTCGACCCGACTTCATTTACACAGGGATTTTTTCATTTACAAATCAATATACCCATACTTAACCGAAAGGGGTCATAATACTCTTCCTAAGAAACAACTTTCACTATGGGATCAACTCTTAATTATATTAGAATAATCAGCTGTTTTATATGTCTTGTTGGCGATCAGCTAATTTATATATCTCGAATTCAATAACATTAAAATTATTCCCAACGAGTAACAGTGTGACTGGTTGGGAATTGTCTTAGTATTTAGGTGCCTATCAGTCACAGTGCTACAGTTAGAGATATTATTCGTTGGGGATAGGCCATTCAAGTAGGTCCCATAGTGAAACTTGATCTTTCGGATGAGAGTTATCATTTTTGTTACGATTAATTAATATTTTTAAGATTAAATGTAATTCTTATTTAAGCAAATAAACGATTATCTATTTCTATTAAAATATTTTCTAGTATAGTGACCCCCTTTCGGCTGAGTACTTACACCCCTAGCCGATAACCGTGTGAAGGCTGTACCTGCAGAAAAGACGCTGAAACTAG
This sequence comes from Ligdia adustata, assembly GCA_947049295.1. Lineage (NCBI taxonomy): Eukaryota > Metazoa > Arthropoda > Insecta > Lepidoptera > Geometridae > Ligdia > Ligdia adustata. The sequence goes on from OX346234.1 coordinate 10,932,383, forward strand.
TATGGGCACCACATTGTGAGGGTCGAGAAGAGGCCACTCCGCCACCAGGATCGAATCGCGCTTCACCCACCGCATCAGCCAGTCGAATATCTACACGAAACCAAAAATTATATACTTGACTACGACGAAACATCTCGCACACATCGCCTCGCATCGTTGAAGACACGATCGACTCATTTCATCCCTGATGTAATTCACCGAATGTGAACGAAACTATAGTTATTATTCACCTTTCCAACAATCAGGTACGCGTGAAAACCCGTCTTCTTAAACAATATGAAACAAACACGCGTTAGTTTTCTAAATATACTTAACTAGTTGACACTAGTTATAAGATATTTCTTGTATATTCGATGTTTGTGTCTCTGCAATAAAGAGTTGATTTATTCATTTATTCACCCGCGGCGTTGCTCGTGAGTAGTGTATTATTGGGCATTCTATCCCACCAGCTCGTTTCACTCGCACCGCTCGTTTCACTCGCTTGGTGGGATAGATCTGCCCAATAATACACTACACAACTATACTCTGAATTTCTGTTTCTATTCACTTTCTAAAAAACGCGAGTTTCTTGCGGAAGATATCTTTGAACCTCAAAAGACGGAAATACCAGGAGCGTTCGGCTTCGGGTATGCGAGACCCGCATTCATCTCGCCCCGACTTACAACTCAGCTCCAGCAAGATGTTGCAGTTATTTTCCTTCTTGCGCAAAAAGGGGCATTGAGGTGCCCAACGTTGGTGATCACTAGAAGGATCATCACCCTCAACCCATCTCATAATCTCTACTTTGCAAAATGCGCATCGCACTTCGTCACCGTGACCCAAATAATAGAAACCGCTCTTTGTAAGACTTTCAGGCGAAAGGAACGTTACAGGCCAATCGACAAAGGTTTTTAGTCTTTCATGTTCCAGGCGCATATCTGGAGCGTCTGGTATGAAGCCGCCGAAGCCATAATGATTTTCCATATTAATTAAGATATTGATTTAAAGATTAATAGAATAGATGTCAGAGTACGTCACAAGTCACAACTCGACTGACTGCGTTTTATTGATGTAAAAGAGATTATGTTACAAGCTTGTAATGCAACAATACAAAATCACTTTTTATGAATGATTCAGAGTCAGAGTTATTTCGATATGTATATAACAACCGCAACATTAAAATTATTATCATTCTAACACAATCATTCCAATCATAAAACACACAAAGATGAAATTTGTTAAACAGTTGGAGTCATTAAATGTAAACAAAATTTATGACAATTCTATAAATAACAACCTACGTCATGGGAAATTATTACCAAACACAATACGCTGCTTGATTATCGGCCCATCTAATTGTGGCAAAACTAACTTAATGGTTGGTCTTCTTTTACACGAAAGGGGGTTACATTTCAGAAATATTTATGTTTATTCGAAAACACTTTACCAATCTAAGTACACATTCCTTGAAAAGGTGCTTGCGATGGTTCCTTACGTATCTTTTACAAAATATCACGTGAATGAAAAAGTAATTTGTCCACAAGAAGCTAAACCCAATTCAATAATAATTTTTGATGATGTAGCATGTGAAAATCAATCAAATATGCGTGACTACTTTGCAATGGGAAGACACAAACAAATAGATTGTTTCTATTTAATGCAGACATATAGTAAAATACCTAAACAACTTGTGAGAGATAATGCAAATCTACTAATTCTTTTTAAACAAGATGACGTAAATTTGAAGCACGTTTACGATGAACATGTTACTACAGACATGACATGGTTAGAATTCAGAGAGATGTGTTCAAAGATATGGACTGATTCTTACAACTATTTGGTAATCAATAAAGATTGTAAAAAAAACGACGGTGCGTATAGAAAAAACTTTGATACGTTTGTCATATTTAACTAATTTACGTTAGTACTTATAAATAGTAGTAGCATATAAAAAACTTCATTATCTGATTGACTCTGCGAAGATAAATACACAATAGATTTTGTGGCACACAATGGAGAAAGATTTAAAGAAGCAGATAGTGAATGCTGCGGAAGCAGTCAAAAAGAAAATACGGCAAATGAAGGATATGAAAATAGAAAGCGATCAAGTTTTTAATAACATTTTCACACCAATAATTGATCCTCTAAATAAAATAGTTGAATCCAATGACCTGGCAAGAGCAAACAAAAATATATTGGATACATCTTATGACTCAAAAGTTGATAAAACTCTCAAGAGAGAGTCTGATATTAGCAATTTCATTACTAAAAGTAATAGGTACTCTCAAAAAGAAAATAATTCATTATGTTCTGATCAAAGTACTTGCGAAGAGGAAGAAGAAAATGAGGAAGAAGATGATAATAATGATAATGATACAAGCAATCTGTCTTTTAAAACAGTTGAATCAATGGAAAGTAGTGAAGACGGTGATGTATCTTCTTGGTCTCTGTCTTCAGAAGTTTTTAGTGCAATTCCCTTTGGTGTGAGGAATGATCGTGGAAAACTTATGATGGGATCAAGCCGAGTTGTTGTTGGCGATGAACATATACAAGTAGGCGCACATAAATACAAAAAAACACCGGGAATATATGAGCTATTATTTAAAAAAAATCCAAATACTAGTGTTATTACCGATGAAGATACTGCCCATTATAAGTTAATGTTATTGAACACAAATGCGCACAGAAGAGATTATGATCCACATAAACCAATTAAAAGCAATAGAGGGCGCAAATACTTATCATTTGTAAGACCATTATTTAAATTACGAAAAGTTTCCGCAAGTACTGATAGCAGTCAACACGACGTGTATGAAGGCTCTGGACTACCATTATTAAAAAAATGGAAAAAAAATGTTGACTACGTATATTGGGATGATCCAAACGAGTTAATAGAACGATTAAAATTACTGATTGCTTCTCGGGATGCTGGTAACACTGGACTGGATAACGAAATAATATCAATTATAGAAGAATTGCGTGAGAGTGGTATAATAAAAAATAAATAATAATAATTATATAAAGGTCTTCATCACAATGAACATTTCATTTAATGATCATCACTTTATGAATACGGTTCACTTGTTGCAATGAATACTGATAAATTCGGGAATCATATACATAAACGCTTACGTTTAACGGAATTACTAGACATTTTTGACAATACCCTATCTAAAAGAAACAACGGTGATTTTGATTTACAGCAGACGAGATTGACCGGGGTGAAATCACCTTTACAACCTAATGATGCTGTTAACAAGGAATATGTAGACCAGATAAAAGAAAACTTTTACACTAAACAAGAAGTACAACTTTTAATCCACGCTTTAAAAAACCAAATACAGTCTATAACTGACAAATTTCACCAAGACTATTATTCTAAGTCTGAAGTAGACCAATTCATAAAAATTAAATCATCATGAGTAAGGAACAAGTAGTAAATGAAATTCATAAAACAGCAAGAAAAAACTTCACTAGAAGACCAGTTGTATTAAAAGGACTCGACGACTTGTGGCAAGCGGATCTTATTGATATACAACATATAAAGCAATATAATGAAGGTTATAAGTTTATTTTAGTTATAATAGATTGTTTTTCGAAATTTTGTTGGGCTGTCCCTATTAAAAAAAAAACAAAGGCAGATGTAACAAACGCATTTAAACGTGTAATAGAAATCACCGATCGCGCTCCTGTAAACTTACAAACTGACATGGGTAAAGAATTTTATAATGAAGATTTCAAAAAATTAATGCATTTGAATGGTATTAATCATTATTCCACATATTCAGTAAAAAAAGCTTCAATCGTTGAAAGACTAATTAAAACATTAAAAAATAAATTATATAAACATTTTAGTCTCAACGGTAATTACAAGTGGATGGGCAAACCTTTAAAAAGTATTGTTAATTCATATAACAATACGAAGCACAGAATTACGAAACATAAACCAATTAATGTCAAAAAAGAGAACGAAAATACTGTCCGATACAATATAAGAAAATCTCAAATATTTAAATCAAAAATAAACAAATTTGCTGTTGGTGATCATGTCAGGATAAGTAAATACAAGGGTAGTTTTGAAAAAGGCTACACTCCTAACTGGTCAACAGAAATATTTGTTATTAAAAAAATAAGTAATACGTCCCCTTTAACATACTTTATTGAAGATATTCATAATCAACCAATACTAGGAAGTTTTTATGAGCACGAACTGCAAAAAACGAACAATCCTAGTATCTATCTTATTGAAAAAGTTATAAAGAGAAATCGTAACAAACTCTTCGTAAAATGGTTAGGATTACCAAGTAGCGAGAACAGTTGGATTGATAAAAAATCAGTTGTATAAAAACCAGAGCACAATGGTTTTCAAGCTATTAATATGCCAGTGACGCGAGGTAGAGGACTCATAAATAGTGTTATAAATAATTTACCATTTGAACTACATTTGCCTGGATATAATTACTGTGGGCCTGGCACTAAATTGAAAGAACGTTTACTGCGAGGTGACAAAGGAATCAACAAATTAGATGAAGCTTGCATGAAACACGATATTGCATACTCAAATCATAGCAATTTAGAAGATCGCCATAAAGCAGATTTAGAGTTAATGAATATGGCAAAACAACGTAGTAAATCAAAAGACGCCGGAAAATCAGAAAAGATTGCTTCATGGTTGGTTAATAAAGTAATGAAAACAAAAGTCAAACATGGTGCGGGAACGAAATCTTTTAAAAATATTGTATCATCGATTCGCTCTTCTTTAAAGAAATCAAAACCAAAAAACAAAGCCAATGCTATTAAATTAGCGTATACCGCAGCAAAAAAACTTATCAATTCTAAAAATAATGCAATCAAATTACCACGCATTATACCTTTGCCCAAGACTGGGGGTATTTTACCTTTGATACCAATTTTTGCTGGGCTATCTGCGTTAGGTGCAATGGCTGGTGGTGCAGCAGGTATAACAAAAACTGTTAACGAGTACAAGTCGGCGCAGCGTAACTTTGAAGAGGCTCAGAGACATAATAAAATGATGGAGTCTATTTGTTTGGGCAAAGGCTTGTATATGAAACCATATAAAAAGGGTAATGGATTGTTTGTTAAATCAAAAAACTAATAGAGCAGCTACCCAATCGTGCGCTTACAAATGTAGACATTCTTAAATATGCAACAAATCGTATACCCTTTTTTAGGGGTGTTTATATGAGAGACACACTGCCAAAAAAGCCAAAAAACGTAGAATGTGCTATAGTTAATTTGGATAGTCTCGCGAATGAAGGAACTCATTGGGTAGCTTACGTAAAATTTTTAGACTACTGCGAATATTTTGATAGTTTTGGAGATTTAAAGCCTCCTTGTGAATTAGTCAAGTATTTAAACAAAGATATAACATATAATTATTGTAATTATCAAAGTTATGATACATATATCTGCGGACATCTATGTTTGAAATACCTAACAAATTTTTGGGAAAAACCTAACTCTGTATTAATAAAATATTTAATGAGCACGAATAAAAATGTATAAAATATAATGCACTGGTTTAATTTATATCATTACCATAATGTCTTTTACACTGTCTATTACTGGTAATACATCTATTTTATCAACAAGCTATTCACCCACATTCCAACTGGATGACAAATACGAGTGCGCTTTGTTGTATTTGTCTACTTTTAATTCGATTCCGAATATTGATACAAAGAATAATCAATTTCATTATAACAATGATGAGGTCATAGAAATACCTGAAGGTGCTTACGAACTTCAAGATATATGTGATTTTTTGAAAACACACATCAAGGATGCGTCTTTTCAATTGTATTGCAATAATAATACATTAAAAACATTTATATATTGCACCAAAGACATACATTTTGAAAAGGAAAATTCCCTCGGAATATTGTTAGGTTTTAATAATGAGACTTTAAAGGCCAATATAATACATGAATCACAGTTACCAGTGAACATTCTATCTACAACTGTGGTGAGGGTTGAATGTGACATAGTGAGCGGATCATATATAAATGGAAAATCAAGCCACATTATTCATGAATTTGCGCCTAACGTACCACCGGGTTATCGAATCATTGAAATACCAAGAAACATAATTTACTTTCCTGTTAATCAAAACAATATCAGCTCTATAAATATTAGAGTGCTAGATGCGAATAATAATTTAATAAATCTAAGGGGCGAAGAAATCCAGCTGTATTTGCATCTTAGAAGAAAATGATTGACTATAATAAATATACAAACTCTGTGCCAAAAGTTGTCAGTGTTAAACGCACAATTCACAAAAACAGACCTAAAAGTAACATAAAAATAACTAAAGAAAATAAAAAATATTTAAAACTAATCGGGCTTCTATAATGAGCATCTTAGATTTATTGAGTTTGCCTACATACGATAACACGATTGATGGTATCGAATATCATTCTCACAAACCATATGTGACAAGTTTCAACAGGAATGATGAAATTCGTATTCCTATTAATCAGCAAGATTTGTACGTGTTGCCATCAGCTAGTACTTTGTATTTGGAAGGTGTTATACACGTTATTAAAACCGACACAAGGCAAAAATTAACGAGTGTAGATTTCACAAATAATCCTTTACTCTACTTGTTTCAAGATATACGTTATGAGCTTAATGGAGTAGAGATAGACAAAATCAAAAACGCTGGCATTACGACTACTATGAAATCTTTGATATCTATGAGCGTAAATGACTCCAGAGTGGCTAAAGCTTGGGGATGGGACATCGACGGAACAAAACAAGGTGTACAATTTTCTGCATCAATACCTCTCAGTAGTATTCTAGGATTTGCAGAAGATTATAAAAAAGTTGTTATTAATTGTAAACATGAATTAATATTATTACGCAGTAACACAGATGTAAATGCGGTAAAACTTAATAATGGGGAAAGTATAGAAGATATTGAAATTCATAAAATAGTTTGGCGTATGCCTCATGTCAAAGTATCTGACAAAGAAAAAATTAATTTACTAAAAATCTTAGAAAAAGACAGAACGCTTCAGCTTTCCTATAGGTCTTGGAGCCTTAATGAATGTCATTTACTACCTGAAACTACAAAGCACACGTGGTCTATTAAAACTGCAAGTCAAATAGAAAAACCTAGATATGTAATAGTAGGTTTCCAAACTGACAGAAAGAATAAACCAAGTAAAGACATGTCACAATTCGACCATTGTAATTTACGTGACCTAAAAGTATACCTTAATTCTACGTATTTTCCTTATGAAAGTCTTAATGTTAACTTTACGGATAACAAATTCGATATATTATATGAGCAGTACGTCAAATTTCAACAGTCATATTACGGCCGCAAGAGTGAACCGTTGTTAAACATAACAGACTTTAAAAAAATAGCTCCGCTATTTGTAATTGATTGCTCACGACAAATAGATAACATAAAGTCTGGGCCAGTAGTAAACGTGCGAGTGGAGTTCGAAAGCAACACTGAAATTCCTGCTAACACATCTGCATATTGTCTTATTCTTAACGACTGCATTGTGGAATACAAACCTTTGAGTAACTTAGTGAGAAAGTTATCATGAATCCGAGCTCAATCATTGTCGACCTTCAAGGATTCAAAGATTCAAGAAATATGTTTATCGTTAAAGAAGTAGCGATTTCAAGTCAAGACTATACCCAACAATTTTTGATAAAGCCACCTTACCCATTTAACAAACTATCTGATGAAGAAAAACGACAAGTAAAATGGATTGAAAATAATAGAGGTATTATTTGGAGCGATGGTTTTATAGATTATCAAGAGTTTAAGCGTTCTATCATACCCTATATTATTAGAAAAAAAATCGTAACTAAAGGCTTAGAAAAAATAAAATGGATCCAAGATCTATGCAGCAATTGCGAAATTGTTGATATTGGAGAGAAAGGATGCCCAAATTTTTTGAAGTTGCATAGTATGTATAAAAACTTTAATTTTAATTGTATAAATCACAAAAAACAGTGTGCATTAAAAAACGTGTTATGTATTAAGAAATGGTGTGAAGATAACAATATTAGTATTTTTAATAAGCATAATGTGTAAGTAAATTTGTTGAGCTAAATTGCTAATAATATTGAATAAAATTTATTATATATAAATATGTTTATTTCATTTGCATTTTCCCAACCTCACATAAATTATTTTATATTATTATTATTATAAGATTTAAACATAAAATAAAAACAATGTAATTACAAACATATGTAATTTATTTAATTTAAAACTTTTTTCCAAATTATTAACAAATAAATAAACATAATTAAGAAAAATCATAGCTATATCCACATAGCTTTTTTGAAATATTATTTATCACATTTTGAGTTTGATCGTATATACTATCGTTCACATTTTGCACAACATATTGAGCACTGAGCATGACATTGTCTTTACATTCTTCACATTTACATTCACTTGAATGCCGCTGGAATCCTTCCATATTTATAATTTTGATTTTGATTAATCGAATTCCACGCGTTGGTTCGCCGTTGATGACAAACGAAGTCTCGTAACCGCGTTGCCGTTTTTCTATTATATGACCTTTAGCCACTCTTTTTGATGGTTTCTTCGATTTTGCCCTGCTTTCAGCTCTAATAATATTTGAAACAATATTGTTAGAGACCGACGGTGGTTTCGGTGGCGTTGGAGGCTCAAAATATTGAGCGCACTGGGAAAATGGGTCAGGAGACACGCATCGTTCTTCAACGTCGGATATAATTTCTACACCATAATCCTGAGTAGTCTGTAACAAAAATGCAGAAATTATGTTCTAAATTAACAAAAATAAGGAACTAAAAACTGCATAACGTGAAAATATAACTGGAAGCTATAACATTTTGTTGAGGAATAAAATAACTCACCATTGTTGAGACTTGGTGCGTGTGCTCACTATCACTTCGTAGACCCGGTCGTTAAATAAATTACAAATGATTGAGGTGTTACTGTGAAGCCTGCTATTTGTTGAATGCGCGGTGCATCGATTTGAAATGAATACAATAATAATAATTATGCATAAAGCTTACTATGCATTCTGTATACTTGGCTTGTAATTAAAACCGTATCACCCGTGTTTCTGACTAACTAAGCGTTTCGTAATTGGAAACTATTTACAGAGTGCTCCAAAAACAAGTTGAAACATGTATTATTATAATTTAGATACAATTCCCTATAGCTACTAGGGCGTCATAGCATTACTATGATATCTACTTCTAGTTAAATTAACGTTGGAACCTACATAATAAGAGGTAATAACACTATTAAAAAAAACAAGTTTTTATACCAGTAAATTAAACTTTATTATTACTTATGTTCAAAATTACATAATTGCTTATATATTAGGCAAGTTCTAACATTATTCTTTAAAATACAATTACATACTTAAGTACACACATTATATAAAAAAAATCTTATATGAGTACTAAAGCTAATTTTCGTTTTTGTAAAAGATTGAATAACTGCCCCAGGCTTTTGTGGACACTTTATCTCTAGATATTAATCGCTTGTCATCGTTACTGGACAATGCCACTTTCCTAACTTTCTGTGAATATATTTCGTGTTTTATTGATTTGAATAATACCTGTGATTTTTTCATCACTTCTTTTTCATAAAGTGTTCTCCTGTAGTCAGACAGATGCAATTCGTTAACTACCGATTTTTTCACACCTTTTGCTTTTTTAATTACACTGTCAGTGGTTTCAACACAGTAGAGCTTAGAACGGAGTCCTACAAATTCAGTAATCAAATTTCCACCCATCTCGTCTTTGAAAAGTCCTGGAACTTTTTTGTTTATTAAAGGAAGGTTATGAATGTTATTTGGAGGATAATTACTGGTGTCAAAATAGGCCAAAAAAAATTGTTTTAAGTCTTCATAAAAATCTTTGGTTTCGATATGATAGATAAAACTGTCAGTGTCCGTGTAACACATTTTGATGCGATTGTCATAGATCGGTCTAAAAACCGAGTAATGAAAGTCATACATATGGCTTTTTGACAGTTCAAGCACTGTAAAGCCTATATAAATGGGTTTATCTAGCACAATGCGATCTGACGTTAATTGAACTGCTACTAAATTTTCTGTGAAGACAGATGCACTGTGAAAGTTTCGGCTTGCAATCAACTGGGCAGCAGTGCTTTTCTTTTTTGTAACATTTTTCGTATCTCTCCACTCATTAACTAATTTAACAGTTACTCGGTTTTCGTTGTTTTCAAGTGTTTTTCCAAAAATACTGTTATTCAGCAACTTAAAAAAGTCTTGTTCAAATGTTGATACCGCTTGTTTGCGTAGAAGTGTATTTAATTCGATGTACTTTTTTAAATATGAGCCTTGTCGAAATTTGATTACTCTGTGAATCTTTTTTAATTCTAAGCCGTGTTTCAAACAAGTTTTTAAGTGAACATAATGAATGACGTAAGAGTACTTATCATACAAATTTGGTACAAGTTTTTCGGTTTTTCCGCCTGGGGGAATGCATTTTTCAGGACAGAATGGCAGATCGTTATGTATCTTATGCAGTTTTCTTGGATAAGCCAAATCAACTTCGAGTATGTATCCATACGCTGAATCGTCTGGGGTTTGAATAACATCTAGTGAATCAATTTCCTCTTTCTCCATAAAAGAGAAATCTGACAGAGGCAAGTGCTGAGTCATCGACCAACCGTACAAATTATTTATGTCACAAAAAAACACGAACGAATCTACTTTGGACGGATCGTAATCAGCTAAGTATTTGTTATTAGCCTTAGCATGACGATGAGAACACATGCATATGCCCCCTCGTATCCCATTCTGAATCATTCTTAGCATAGACAAATCATCGAGAAGTTCCAGTTGTACTCCTGTCTTCAAAAGCATCGCGTCAAATGACAGACTTGGTGTCGTTAGATAAAAAGCTGGATCAAGATTATAATGTCGCTTACATGTTTTCCTAAAGTTTTCAAATATATCTGCCAGTAACAGAACATCTGTTTTTAGATACAAATCTGTGTATTCCCCTAAATCATATAGCTTGAATTCGGACCAAACTGATTTCGCATGTTCATAATCCTCATCAGATATATGTTCGTTAGTTAAAGAACTATGAAAACAGCCTCTGGGAGGGAGGCATCGTTCATCGTAACGTTCCCACTTATCCATGTATTCATAAGGATAAATGCCTTTACGAGATAGAAGTTCAAATTTTTTATCGTCTTGAAAAAAGTCATGTAATATGTTGAAATTATTTTTATGCAATGTCTTTGCTAGCTTGTCTAAACTAGTTCCCAAGAATTTCAACGAATCAACAAAGCGAAGTTGAATTAACGCGTTTTCACCCACAGAAATTACTTTCGTAAAGGATATATAGTTTTCCTTCGTTTTAGCAATGATCTTAATAGCACCAGGCGCTTCGCCTAATTTTTTAATAAACAAATGACAGTCATAGCCGGCCAAGTTATGAAAAAATATGGGCACAAATGATGGGCGTTTGAATTGCAAATTACAAATACTATGCGCTGCGCCACGATAACGACCAGTGATATGGCAGTGGTCTCGAACTTTGTCTAAAAACAGAAAGTGGTCGCAAATATGACAACGAGTGGTATTTTGATAATCTACTGCATCACTATCATTGAAAATCATTGGAACATTATTATTTAAGACTTTGTGTATGGTCTTCATGTCTTCAAATAAGCATTGTATAAATTTATTAACACAATCAGGACCACGATGTGATACAAAGCGATTCAAACTGTCATCAACGCAACATACAATGTAATATGCAAATGCTGCTGGCGTGTGATGATTCAATGTTGAGGTGTTTCTTGAATCTACGATGCCATGTTTTTTTTCTAGTAATGATTCAAAATCTGCATATATTACGAAAGGCACATTTTGCTTACGTTCAAAGTGTTTAAATTGAATCACTGAACCCTTCTCGGGTAGCACAGTGACCACACCACTACACAAATGGTTGTCTTGGTCCTCAGACTTACTAAAAAATACCAAACATGTTTCACAAAAATGTAACTTTCCATGATGTCTAGTTAGTTGACTCCTTACAAGTTTTGGTAAATTTTTAATTAAACAGTAATGTTGAACACCTGCTCTGTTCTCGAGTAAAAGTAAATGAATGGTCTTTCTAGAAGAATTTCTATCTATCTTTGATTTATACAAAGGGCCTACTACAGTGTTGTTTTTTAATCCAAACACAATAAAAGCTAGTTTTGGATTATTTCTTTCGAATATTTGTATGTCCGAGAACGTTACTGGAAACTGTATTTCGTTTATATTAAATACTTGCCTAAAGTCTGGATACGACGAAATTCTTTCGGGATGAGACTTTGTTGGATATAAAGCAGCTGTCACAGACCACATAAAACAACAGTCGTCTTTATTTTTAATGTTCAAACACGCCTTTTTATTTTTGATTTTTTGCGGTAGCTCAACGTACGATGAACCGCGCAATGGTTCATATTTATTGACGTTAATTTCTAAATGACAATTATGCAAAAAAGACCAACCGGAATCTCTATGTTCAAAAGATTCTATTTTTTCTTTTACAGAAGTTACAACGTTTGAATAATATTCATCGAAATTGAAGTTTTTGTACAATACAATATTTTTTGTCAAAAACGATTTCGATTCCTCTGTGTTATTTTTGAACAAGAGAAATTTACCAAAATATTCAAAGTTGATTTTAAAGCAAATATATTTATCGAGACATTTATATAAGAGAGTTTTAATTTTGTTTTGAATTGAATAAAAAAACGCATCAACAGATCCAAGATCACGTTCGTCGGCTATAACCCTGTACGTTGCGATGCGATTATGAAACGCCGACGATACAATGTCAATGTTGTCGTCATATTGTTCCGTAAAATGTGCATTTTGCTTGTGAACACGACTTCTTAAATGACCCACCCAAGACTTTGAGGCCACGGATGCACTGCACACTGAACAATAAGGCATATTTACAAGTATTTATGATATTAGCCTAATTCACTCGTGTCAAAATCTGTTCTTAACTAACGCTTACCTATAAAATAACTAACTGCCGTATTTTAGCCTCGTGGGCCAAGTAGTGTTTGAGATTACTTAGAACATCTTTACTTCTGTAAAATGGGTTATGCAAAGCCTTACTTATCTAATACTAATATTTATTTATATACTTAATATAATAACTAATAAAATAAAAAGGGAAGTAATATTTTTAAATCTACGTAAAAAATATTAAAACTAAAAACCCAATTATATTATTTTTTTTAAATTTACATATCTAAGCCTATAGTGCATAAATAAATCAGTCTTTATACACTACAGGGTCCGCATTTTTGAACATGCCATAGGCATGTTCAATAAAGTTTTGCAGTTTCTCCCACGGCGGGGAGCCCTCGCTACTCTGCAGCTTTATAGCTATTAAAGCTTTTTTATACAGCTTGTCTGGTGGTGTCGACTGGGTATCCTCACTATTATATATTTTGAGGTCTATATAAAAATCGCCCTCAAGCTGAGCAGCTCGCCGCTGCCTGCCGGCCGCCACCCGGCTGGTAAAAGACGAATATATTTTCTTGCCGCGCCCTCTTCCTTCTGTCGCCTTTTCCTCCTCTTCTAGTATTTTAAAAATACTTTTCTTCTTTGATCTGTAACAATAACATGAGTTATATCAAGACTATTTTTCACGTACAAGAAACGGAAACATACACGTTTAGTTGAGACAATTATAAGCAATCCGAATATATACTAAAGTAATTGACTATGGCATTATTATAAAAAATAAAATACCAGGAAACAAAACATAAAGCTTGCTCATACAGCGATAAAATGCTTAAGCAGAACAAACATTTACTTTGATCTATGTTATAAACTCTCACTAGAAAATTAATAATTTTACATACAACTTTTTGACATAAAACTCTGCTGAAAAAACTTTTAGTGTTTATACGCTAAAGGTAAGAACTCATAAAATGAACAACTTTCAACAAAATCAGATTATACATACCTCAAAGAAAAACTATATACACTTTACCTATATGTATTTACTAGCAACTTCATACTCAGAAAAAATAGCTTTCTATTGATGAAAGAATTTTAAAATTAGTCAAGTAGTTCTCTAATTGATCCTCTTTACAATATTATTAGTATAAATAGAAGAATAGATATAGATAAAAACTTACTGCTTCACAAGCTCCTTTTTTTTCTCCTTGTCAGCGCCGTGTTGTCCTTTTCTTTTTCTATCTGGTTTTTCGTCGTCTTCAGAAATGTGTCTGAAAAGTATAAAAAAACATTTACCAAAGATAACTATATAAAAAAAAACGTTTATAACTCTACAAGTGACGAGTATAAAATAAATCCAAGTGACAACCTTATGATAGTAAACAACCGACTTAAATTCGGCAAGCGCCTATACATTTTTCAACTCTCTTGATTTATAAACCAATCTACTGCACCAATTATTCGATAAAAAGTATACAGTATTTTGAAACACAGAGAAAGGAGGAAGCCTTTTTTTTATTTAAGCCAGTTAATAATTGTATAAGTTATTTGTAAAATATATTGATATCTTAATCAATAAGCCATAACTGAGTTGTTTAATAATAAGAAAATATTCCGAACGGATGGACTGATATGGGTGAAATTTGGTACCAAGGCAACTCAAGTCCAGGATTAACACATTGGCTGCTTTAGTATTAATTAAAGTAATTAAATAAAGTTTACCCAAAGAGTTCTTCGATTTTTGCAAGCTTCGCCGGCTTCGACGAAGTGGATTTCCCTCCCCTTTTTTTCTTTATCGGCGCCGAAGGCAGCGACGGAGGCACGCGGGCACACGCCGAAGAAGAAGACGAATCGTACTCGCTTTCAGACCTGGAAAATAACAAATACAAATATAAATTTCAGTTTCTAACAAAATCGGAACCACAAATATTCAATGTATAAAAAACTGGTTATTACTATACTCACAGTTACTTACATTTTTCGTTTCACTTTTGTTTCTTCTTCACTGGTTCACTTGAATTTTCCTGATGAGACTGATAATTCTGTCTCAAAAACGAAGCATTTATGTAAATCAATAATGCAAAATTTGCACTTCAACTCAAAATCATAAATCAGTTATGTCGCTTTTACGAATCACGCAAATCTAAGCTCTATTCGTATCCCGATAAATTAAAAAATAAGACTCATATTGATACCTGATCAGTCACATTTCTATAAAAATACATTAAGAAAGAGACACAAATACTAAATTTCCCGATCAAGCAATAATTTATTACATTAACTTTAATACTTACAACAAAAGCAATATGCACCGCTTCCACGAACTTGAACCGATGGCGATGGCGATACTTACTTACTTACCTACTATCGTATTTCATTACGCGATGTAAAGCTTGCTCATTGTTAGTGCTAAAGTGTCTGTGCCAAGTTCTTTCTTTCTCACGGTATAATTTAAATTTATTAGTGTTACTTTTCGTAAAAACTACATGTAAGTACCTAGATACATACTCGCAGGTATCCAAATGTTGTTTTTGTCACACACACACACACACATATATACTGAAACGACTTCAAAAAGAGGAGGAGGTTCTCAATCTTTTATGTGTGTTTCCCGGTTTAAAAAAACTATTTTGTTATTTCCAGTTGGTCACATATAATTGTTATTAATTCAGCGCAGAAGTAGTTTGGTTTTTAAATCAAAATAAAAAAAAACTGCCGAAATTTTCAATTCGGTCTATAACTTTTTTAAAGTACTACTTTTATTTGTTGCATACATAAAATAAAGACTTTTTATAACATTTAAATATACCTATATAAATAGTAAATAGGCTACTGTCGACGGTGGTTGTTTAAGAGCATTATATTTCATATATATTTTACTAATCTATGATTTAAAATATTTAATTAATTTATGAAAATATAAGTGTTAAATTTGGCTTTAAATATTGAAATATTTTAAACCACAATATAAAAAATAACATCAGAACCTATGGTTAAAAAAAAACACCCTATGACTAAATTATTGGTATTGCATTTTAACGATGTTGTAATTTTTATCTTAGAATCTTACATAACCTTGTGCTATATCATCAGTTTTTTCTAAATATAATAGAAATGTATAAGTTTGTCTTGCTCACTTTTGTGCAGTCGGAGAGCCTGATTCAAAGCTGAACATGAAATTTCGTTTGTAATGGTTACCTCCAGCCAATGAGGTTATACACATAGACAAGGCAATTTGTGTTATGGAGTGCCTGAGCCAAATCGTGGTTTAGAACATGATGTGTACATATCGAAGTTTCTAAGGGTATCTCGAACCAATCTGGTCATATCACATTGCTGCCGAGTCTTTTTGTGTATAGAGGGCCTCAGCCTAACGTGGTTTACAAACTGTATTTCTAGGGGTTATCTCAAGCCAATAAGGTCGACTTTGTAACACTTGTGAGTTTTGTTCAAAACTTTATACAGAACGGGATATAGCTGGAAATATTAAGTTCGTGTCAATAGATATCATAAAATCATAAGTACCAGTAATTTATAACTCAACAATGTCTTTAAATGCATTTGCTTACTATATTGTTTATGTACGAGAATGCAATTTCGCCACCGTTGATAAACGCTTTGTTACAATTTGATCGAACTGACTTTGCTCGAATAAGTATCTATGTAAAACATTTAAGCACACAATTGTAGTTTAATTCTTTAACAATCATGACAAAGTGAAATTGAACAATCTTTATCACAGCGAGTGAAACGATCGGAGCAATGAATTTATGTGAGTATGTATCAAATATTTAGAGTAAAGCTGTGTAGGGTATTATTGGGCAGGTGTATCACACCAAGCGAGTGGAACGAGCGGTGCGAGTAAAACGAGCGGGTGGGATAGAATGCCCAATAATACACTACTCTCGTGAAATTTAAGTTAAATGCAAAGAAGTTTCAACTCCCATTTGACCCATTTGTGGGTAGATTTTTTCAAAATAAAACCTACAACAATTACATGTCTCTATAAGTTTAACGGTTTAGGCTCTGCGTTGATTCCTAGCTATCCTTCCCTTTTTATATATCAGTAAAAGATGTCACAATACTGCAGGGTGTTAGTTGGTCTTCCCATCAAAGCGAACACTGTGCAAAACAACATTTAGCAAAATTCGAGAAAAAAATCATATTGTTTAAGACGGGTTTTCACTCGTAGGTACCTGATTGTTGGAAAAGTCCAACTTCGCTCACATTCGGTGAACTTGATCAGGGATGAAATATGTCGTTCGTGTCTCCAACGATGACACGAACGACTCCTGTAAAGAACCGTAAAAACCCGTCTTCTTAAACAATATGAAACAAACACGTGTTATTTTTCTAAATAAAATTGCAAACCTTTACGATGAGAAATAAAATATTACTTACGTCCTCCATACAACTTGACCGATCACGTGACCAATTTTTGTATGAAGAACCTAATATTTTTTTTCGAATTTTGTGAAATTTTCTTCTGTTTAGGAGACTTTCTGCAATTGGTATCTAAAATAAATCTGTATGTATATTTTGTTAAATTCCAAGCTAGAATCACCTGTATATCGCAATGCACTGAAATATCCATATCTTCGAGTCTCTGACCCGCCGTAACGTCGGCAAAGTACCCCATCTTAGACACCAGAAGCTTCTGAGGACATCTGAAGTCTTTCTTCAATCCTTTCACTTCGTCGCAGACATGGATTTCTACATCGCCACTAAAAATAAATAAAAATGTATTGCAAAAATATATTCCGATACCGGGAATCGAACCCGAGCCTCCTGGGTGAGAGCCAGGTATCCTAGCCACTAGACCATATCGGATGATACAATGAGACCCAAAAATTATTTAAATATGCCTACTTCTAAACAATAGTAATATTTATTACGAAAATAATTTTGTGCTGTGTTATTTAGCTGTAATAAAAATACTTACTCTTGCTTTTGGTTATTTTTTTCTTGTGCTGCAATTATAGAAGATTTGCGTCTTCCCAGCCTATCTCGTGACTCCTTTTCGTTAACAAAACCTACAACACAATTAATATGAAATCGTAATACTAATGTAAAAACCATTTTTATTTAGTTTTGAATGCCAACCTCCGAAACTAGCTGGTTTTTTTACGTCTGTTGAGCTGGTGGATGTCACTTTCTTGATGATTGGTGCGTAAACACTTGTAGTCTTGTTTGGTTTTTTGTACCCAACGAGGTAAGGAAGGATTGAATCCAGGATTCCTTCGTTTATCACCTAAAATACCAAATTTATTAAAGCGCCATCTAGCATAACTTTTGTGCAACATAAACGTTCAATATATAATAAATAATGTAAGATACTTGCATCATTTAACTTGCAATTTAAATTAGCCTCTGTCCATACGCCAAGCATTTCAACCCTTGCTTCAGGTGGCAACGATTTTCTTCGACCCTTACCTACAAGAAACGATATTCACACAGTCTAACGTAGATGGCGTTAAACTAATTATCACTACCTATTTATATATTTGTGTACTCTACCTTCTAATTCGCTGCAACTGTATTTCTTTACAAGCATATTATCTTTCTTATCTTCTGACTTTTTATTTTCTAGTGTTGTATCGCTTTTGCTGCACACAGCTTTAGGTTCAGCATACAGCGTTTGGTGCAAGAGATCCCTCTCTTGTTG
Organism: Ligdia adustata; assembly: GCA_947049295.1. Classification (NCBI taxonomy): domain Eukaryota; kingdom Metazoa; phylum Arthropoda; class Insecta; order Lepidoptera; family Geometridae; genus Ligdia; species Ligdia adustata. The sequence goes on from OX346234.1 coordinate 10,951,028, forward strand.
TTCTATCACGTGGTTTATTACAGTGAGTTTAGTCAACTCTTCCCAGTTTATTTTTGTACCTTCATCTTCGTCGCCTTCTAAATGTTCGTAAACTTGGTAAGCAGTCTTCATAAAGTCAAAAAAGTCTTTCACGGTAATCACTTCGGCGGTTTGTGCGATGGCTTTTACGTCAGAGTTTCTTCTAGATCCGGGTTCGGACTTGACAGGGCTACGCATTCTCCTCCCCTCGCTTTTTTGTATAAACATTGATGAGGGATCCACATCTGGATTAGGGCTAGACGACATTTTAACTACGATATTTTGCGTTACAAGAAATTTACCTGCATTATTGATCTAATAAGCCACCTAGATACGAAAGTATCTACCTATATTATTCAACTAATAACTTCGTAACTTTTTATTACTTACATACGGTTGTAACTACAGCTTTGTGCTAGAGAATTCAGATTTAAAATCTATATAAGTTTCAAGGGTGTTACAAAAATTGCTAAAAAGATATTGAAGGAAGATGTTTGTTTAAAAATATTTTTGAATGACATTTATTTTTATCGATGCTAACGTCACGCTTGGCAAACGTCAATATTTCTAAACAATGAAAACAGACTTTATGTCTATCGTATGATTCTTGTCTATGTTTTGCACACAAAAAAAATACTGTCAAATTTATTGTCTACGACTGATGATATGTCATATCAGTTTTTTAGAAATATTTTGTTGTCCAACAAAGTTATTTAGAATGTACTTGGCTGTAAATTATTATGGAAAGCTATCAGCCCGAACATGACAAGGGCGTCCTATTGTCTGACACGTTTTGGAGGACCTCGAAGCGCGCTCTCCCGGGCAGACCTCTTCAGAGAGTTGGCACAAACGAGGTTATGTCCGGGTCTTCGTATCAACAGTTCCAGGCGTCTGTGAACGACGCCTGGGACCTTGGCGACGACGATATCATATCTGGCATTGCGGAGGCTAGAATATCGAAGACTATATCACAAACTGCAGCTTTAAACGTCATTAATTCGCACAGAAACAGTAACAGAAGTGTAAACAAAGGTGATGTAAAAAATGAGACTGTGAGGAAAGAGACTGTAAAAAAAGAGGATAATGAGAAAAAGATTGAAGAGAAAAAGGCTGCGGGTGTTTCTGGTGGTGGCGCAGTCCCCATAAGGCACTACCCGGGGCGACCGCGGCCTGTAAGACTGTCTGCTCTAGCATCGAGGGAGGAAAGCAGTGAATCTAAGCTAGAACGGTTTCAGCAACTTCATGATAGCGCTGTAATAGACTTAGATGAGCTTAAACAGCTTAGCTGGTCTGGCATTCCTGTCAAGGTGAGTTAAAGTACAGTCACCATACCCAATTACATGGGACTATTTTGGAGAAGATCTTCATTCTATACACTCAATCAAAGATTAGGTCCATAAGAAATTAGATGGAATAATCACAACTAGTTCTGTAAGTAGGTATTGTGGTTTTTATAACTTCTCAATTACAATGAAGCAGAATATCCATTAAGATAAGTTTCCTACAAAAAGCAAAACAATATTCATGAGGATTACATTATTGTTCATCAAAAGAATGTATTATAGCATTGTTTAATGTATGAAATCATTATATTTTGTAACATTCAATAATTTTACTTAATACCAATATCAGTGAAGACCACATACCACCTTTAGATGAGGATCTGATGAATGTGATACTTCAAAAACTATTAAAACTACAATTTGAATGTATTATATTATGAAGGAAATCATTTGGAATTCGAATGAACAAGCCCTTGTAGACTGAGACATGTTTTTCTTTCCTAATGTTAAACTTGAATAAGTAGATCTACATACATTACCAAATTATGTGATTAAAGTTTTGTTATTCTGTCTTAAATATGTTTTTATGCAGGGTTGACTTCTTCTACTAATATTATTTGGAAGGATATAATTTATATATAATTATAACTATAACATAATATATATAATTATAACACAACACTATTTTCTTATTATTGCTAATCTCTCGACTCATGGCGCGTCTTCTTGAGTATTCTGCGCTCGAATCGGTCGTAACCAATCAATCGATCTAACAGTATAATTATCCTATTTGTAGTTATCACCTCATTTATATACCTATCTAGCTATGAAGGCATGTGGCTTGATACAGATATTTTAAAGATCTCTTTTCAAATTCTTTTCCGATTTGTTAAGTACCTTTGTTGAATAGATTTTCAAGCTACTAAGTATGCAATTATGTTATAATAATAAAAACAAAAGAAATATTTAAAATCAGTCACACCAAAGACTTAGTTCACAAAAGGTAAGTAATCTATGAGGCATGCTTGACATTGACATGAGTATGTTGACTCATTGTAGGTATTAAGCTTAGCTATGCCTATCACAGGTTGACTTAAATAGTTTCATTGTTTTAGTTTCCTTACTCCATTTTATTTGACGTCATTATATCAGTCTTGGTTTTACTAAGATTTACTATTGTTTTGCTGACTTTGCATCCTGCAGTGGACCGTGCACCATATTTGTATTTGGGAAAAAAAGTTAATACAGAAGGTATAAATACATGGAAAAATAAGTATAACAATACACAACCAATTTAAAAAGCAAATTTATATTTCTTTCACAGAACTATAATATACATATTCATTATATGTATATACATTTACACATACATGAATATTTATGTGGATAGAATGCTAAAAACTATTTTAAATCTGCCTTTACTTAGAAATATTGAAATTCTAATCATAACATAAACTCAACAGAAATGGCTATAAGAAAAGTAATATATTACATTCTAGAATCCTTAGATACGTCAAATAAATGTGCAAGTATCTTTTGTCATCTTTCAAAAGCTTTTGATTGTTTGAGGCACGATATATTGATTTAAAAAATGCAATATTACGGATTTCAAGGTCATGAATTAAATATGATGATAACTTACTTACAGAACCGTAGTCAAATTGTCTTGATTAATGAACAAATTTCTACAGAAGGTAGGATGTCAATTGGAGTACCACAGGGCTCTATTTTACAGGGCTCTATTTTTGGCCCAGTCTTATTTTTGATATATATTAATGATATTACCAATGCATTGCCAAGTTGGGCTCACATAAATTTATTTGCAGATGACACACATGTAGGTATCAGAGACAAATGTATACATAATTTAGAAAATAAAGTTAGTATCGTTATGGAATTGTTAAAGGAATGGTTTGACGCAAATGGAATTGTTCTTAACTCTGATGAAACCATCTCTATGCAGTATCAGTCAAAGTTACGTATTTTCGGGAATTCCATTAGTAAAACAAATGTATTTCTAGGTTATACAATAGATAATACAATTAGCCATAATGCGCACATCGATAAAATTTGCAAGAAAATGGCAAGTGGTAATTATGCTTTATTTAAACTTAAGCCATTACTAGATAAAAAGTCGCTCATCTCTGTCTATTATGCCTACGTGCATAATAAAATCATAATAAAATATTAATAATAACTAAACAAAGCAATTATAATGTAAATATTTGTCATGAGAACTATTAAACTAAGAACTAATATTAAGAAATCGTATATAAATGAGATTTGTAAGTTAAATTTTTTAAGTAATTATTAATTCAATTGTAATAAGACTTGCCTGTAACGAACGTTATTTAAAGGCCAATAAATATTACTTTACTTTACTTTAAAAAAATAATGCATCTCCTATAGACCACTACAGATATAAATGTAACAAACCCAGACCCTTCCCAAGAGAGAAGCATACCTGCCCTGCTAGCAGCATTACCTCACTAAATGGCAATGCTTACTTTAGGCCACATCATTGTACTCACGCATCGAATCGAAAAAGAATAAGATGCTTGTAAGTAAATAATGAGTAAATAACGGTAGTGGTGACCACGAACTTAAAGACGCAGCGTAGGTAGGCCTTCCACTAAGTGGACTGACAACATAGTAAATGTCACAAGTAACTATTGATAGCTTTTCGTTCAGAATGGCGTTCTAAGGGGGAAGCCTATCTTCAGCAGTGGACGTCTTTTGGCTGATGATGATGATGATGAAGTATATAACACCATATCTTATTTACAGCTTGTGCTAGTCCTGCTCGGTTGAAAGTTTTTGTATTAGTATATTCGTAAGTTGACGAGTCAAACTGTTGTGTTTCAGGCGCGTGCCATAACCTGGCGTCTGCTAGCCGGCTACCTGCCTGCCAACTCGGAGCGTCGCGCGGAGACACTGGAGCGCAAGCGCGCTGACTACAGGCACCTCGTGAGACAGTACTACGACGCGGAGCGAGACGACGACACCTACCGACAGATACATATAGACATACCGCGGATGAGCCCGCTGGTGGCGCTCTTCCAGCAACTAACAGTGCAGGTACGTAGGGATGACGAAACTGTCACATCATTAAAAATTAAGCTGTCAGTGTTCTATTGTTACTTGTTTTAGTATAGCCCCTGAAGAGGTGTTGTGATAATCAATATATTAAGTGTGATTTTCACAATTTAGTTCTCGTCAATAAATTACATAGATTCAGGTACTGCAACCAAGATTGTCTACCCTGATAGTTGGTGGCCAGTTACTCGTAGCTTCGAAATATTGATTGTACTAAATCAGGCCGACAATATTTTTATCAACAGCTAGGCATTTGACCACAAGTTCGCACGACCACGGAAGTCGGCGACACTGTAGCCCTAGATGGAGCAAACCTAGTCTGGAATACACTGGCTCTCAAGGAAGGCTGCCGTAACACACCGTCAGGTGCTTGGCGACAGATTTTACAACTTGTGGTAGCTAGCCAGGCGAGCGATAGGGAACACCTTACCACCATGCTATGGTTTCCTCACAATGTTTTCCTTCACCGGAAAACATCCTTTAAACGGAAAACAACTTCAAACGGAAACCACAGAGAGATTTTGATGTTTTTTTTATTTATCGGAACAATAAAGATGATCGCTCCAAGATCCAACTAGTTACAGTGGTTTACATTCACGACTCAGTTGGCAGCTGATTACAATAATACATGGCAGATCTATGCACACACCACATACAATACAATACAATATTTCTTTATTGCACACCAAAAACAAAATAAACAATAAGATACAGGCAAGAACAAAACATCGGTAGTACATTGGGCGGCCTTATCGCCTAAAGCAATTTCTTCCAGGCAACCTTGGGATGGATCGGACTAAGTGAGAATAGTCACGTCGGTGATGCATCAATAGAAAAAACAGAAGAAAAAAAAAATACAAGTACAAATATTGTACCGCAAAAAAACAATAAGAAAAAAAATATTTTAAAATTAATCAACATACATAGTTAATACATACCTATACATACATGTCATACTCGCAATAATCATTCGTAAATAATTGTTCCACATCCTTTTTTTCTATTGATTAATTCTGGGTACCCATCTAAGTATGCATTAATAATATTACAATCTAGCCTAAGGATAATAAGTAATTTGAATTTAGCTTAAACTTCTACAAAAAAAAGTGTCTCTGACAATGTGTCCATTAACATGTATTTTAAAATCTCTATTAAAGGGAAGACACATTGTTTATGTCTTCTTTACAATATCACAACCGAAAATAGGAATTTCGCATATGTGAAATTAATAGTTAACTGTCTCGGCATTTTTGTGTATTAAAGTCACAAATAGTTTTTTGCTTTCAATGACAAAATTTCGCAGAAGTCCTAAGTACATATTACAGTTACAATCAAATATCAATGGAACAATACAACCAGCATTACGTGGAGTTGGGAGCGGTTTGTCACAGGCACCAGTTAGTGTAATAATGTGGTTTTCTGTTGAAATTAATAGTTTACTATGTTATGTAATTTTTTTTATTTATACGAGTACACTTACTGTACCTTAACAAAACAAAAAGAAAAGTGTTGATGGACAAATTCTTAGAGACATTATTGTGTAGAATTGTAAGCTAAATTAAGCAATTATGTATTAGCCTAAGGTTAGATTGTAATATTTCTGGGAAGCCTCTTGAAGGGTCTCCCTAAAGTACCAAAAAAAAATATAAGTACACTTTACAGATGCTTTGGTCCGTGCCATTTGTGAACTTTTACAAAAAATTTGTTATGTTATGTATATTACCTTGTTGTTTTATGTTACAGGTGATGTTTGAACGCATCCTGTACATCTGGGCGATCCGCCACCCTGCCTCCGGCTACGTGCAGGGGATCAACGACCTCGTCACACCATTCTTCATGGTCTTCCTACAGGTATCTCACTCTATATACATATTTTAGTATAGAGCTGAAATTCAGCGCTGCGGTGTGTGCGTGGCTTCTGCTGAGCTTATGACTTGTTTGACGTCCACTCGTCACTACAGTAATAGTAAAACGATGTTTCCTTTAATGTTATGTGTTAATGTCGTTATGTATTATTTGTCTTATCTTTGTTGTCATTGTTGTAGTTTCTGTGTGTCCTAGTGAACGTCTTCTTTCTTCCTATACAACGTGTAACAGAAACGTGTGACAATACTTCATGGTGTTGGTGTACCAATCAAAGTGAACACATTGTTGAACCAAAATTATGCCAAATTTAAAAATATATTGCGTACTCCATACAACTTGGCCGATCACGTGACCATTTTTTGTATGGAAAACCTAATACATATTAAATTAATTATTATAAATTTTGCTTCTGCATTGGTCTCACTTTGATGTGTAGACTAACACCGTTAAGTACTGTCACACCTTTCTGTTACACGTTGTATTAAGGGTGTAACTAAGCCGTATCGAGGTCTCTATATTCATCTTTACGAGCAACTTTTACTTATGTACCAAGTCCGAATTCGAGACAAAATAATCACCTGTTCCATAGAAAAAGTAATTTGGTTATCGTCAAAATGTATGTAGCAGGTGACTTTTTTTATCAAGAATTCAGAGTTGGTCCCATAATGAACTTTCGTAATAATGAGTATAGTGACTCCCTTTCAGTTTAGTACTCCTAAGCGATAAAGGAAAGTATTAAAGTAAACAAAGGACGATTATTTATTGTTGATGTGGTTTCGCATTATTTGCAATAATATGATGTATACTGCCCTGTAGTGCAAATATTGCGGGTCTAAACCAGTGGTAATTTAGTTTTTTTACTACCGCCATTAAACCATAATCTTTAATTATTAAATTAAATAAACTTGTATTACTAATTGATGTGTGGTAACACCAATAATTTTTGCGTTAGGGATGGGCACAACCAATAATCGATTGTTCGATAATAACTCGTATCTTATTCGATTGTTTCGTGTAACTGGTAAATCGATGTTAAATATATTAAAAGTAACACTAGTGCCATGTTATATGAGCTTAAATCGTGTATCTATTTATTGCATATTGTATTGCGAAGCGTAACATATGTGTAGGTGTAAGAGATGAATATACTCTGCCGTGCGCGGCGTCACTAACGGTTGCTTCCAATAAAAGACAAGCGCAGGTTGTTAACAAACAGAAATGTGTATCACATTTATATTTATGCTATATTGTTATATGTCACAAGCAAATTAACAATAGTTCACATGAGTGTTAACGTAGCAAATTCTTTGTTTTTAAATTAGATCTAAACCGTAAGCTATTGCTATTGCAGTAGTTTTCATAATAAATAACGACCCCGATTCTGTCAGGCCAAACTTACTAAAATTACCTAATTTGAGTTCTAAAAGTGTCTCTTCTCTTTTGGTTTTCAAAAGTGAGAAAAGGATGGATAAAATTTTAGGAAGTAAGGAAGTAAAAAGTTAGTCAGTGTGACTGGCGGATTGGAGTCATTGACTAATCTATTTGTAACGGATTAAGTTAATATTGAATTCCACACATTATTCGAGATCTTTCAACTAAGTATGGTTTATTTTTCTTCTAATGAATGGCACCATACGATTTGTATTACTTGCCACCGTCAAGTTTATCAATTTTCGAGTTATTAATCAATAAAGTTAAGTCAAATATCAAGTAATACGTCATCATGGTAAAGTTAAAGTCACATTATGTACCCTCAAAGCGGTGGAGACAATAATGGTTAATAATCCACCAATATTACACATTAAACTTGTAGAATCACTAGATTTGCAATAAATACACAGACAAAGACGCCATTTTTTCAACGAACGCGGAAAAAAACCAACTATGATTTGTGTCATTCAACCCAACTCTACTCTTGACACTTTAGAAAAACAGTTGAAATCATTGTTAAGTCTGACAATTGTACGTCTAATGTTGTACAGCAATCAATTCATAGGTAATTCATATTAGTAGCTACAAATTAATACATAAAATATGAGTGTTACGCTCTCACGCGATCGTAAAGTTACAGATGTGGTGAGAATAAGTCTTTCAAAAAAAAAAATAGTTATTCACGATAATTTTGATGAAATCAATATGGAAATGTGAAGTTTAACCCTTTAAAACATAAAAAAGGTTTTTAGATCGGTTTAGCTGTCCTTGCGATATAAGCTAACAAATAAAAAGCAGCGAAAAATAAGTAAAAACCATTTTCCTTAAAAGAAAAAGTTGCAGTTGCAGCATGATGCTGGGGATTGCTCTTCAGCGCTGATTTTGAGAGTGACCCTTTAGAGACGCGCGGGGTCACAATATATATATATATATATTTGTGGCGTCGAATTTCTGGTGTTATTTATGTGTACACGAGAAATACTTTAAAATGAGCGTATTAAAAAACCTGAATAAGAATGTGTAATAAGTACATAGACAATAATATGAAATAATAAACAAATAGAGAGTAAATAGAGAAGAAAAGACTAGCAACTAAATAAATTATTATAAACTAGCTGTGCCCCGCGGTTTCACCCGCGTAGTTCTTCATTGGATTATCGAGATAATGGGTGAACTACTTTTTTGAAGTCGGTTAAAAAGTATCCTATGTCCTTTCCCGGGGTCCAATCTACCTGTGCACCAAATTTCATCCAGATCGGTTTAGTGGTTTTGGCGTGAAAGCGAAACAGACAGACAGAGTTACTTTCGTATTTATAATATTAGTTAGGATATATAGGTACCAAATAAAATTTAAGATGTGTATATAATGTTTAATTAATAATTAATAGAATAAAACGGAGAAGGTCCTACTTACTACTCTTAGAACTTACGGTACTTTTTGTCTAGGAGATAAATAAGCAGCTAATATCATTGTGTTCGCTCTAAAATAATACAATATTTAATGAGGTTAAGTGCTGTTTAGTTGTTACTAGCTTCCATTTTATATATTAATTCATTTTTGTCGGAACCCACGAAACCGCTTCTGACTGTGTCCTTTATGATTAATTTTTTTAAATCATTTAAAAAAATTAAATAAACACAGAATATATTTTGAACACAATATATTAATCGAACTGAGGGTAGTTTGATATAACGTCAAAGGCTGACTCCAAAAATACGACAATAGGAATTGAAAAATAAGACTCAGCCTTGACGGGCCGGTTGGCGCACGCAGCGCAGTCAAGGCTGAGTGTTTTTTTTTCAATTCCTATTTTCGTATTTTTGGAGACAGCCTTTGACGTTATATCAAACTACTATATAATAATTTTTGGTAGCAACCCTGCCTTCGGTGCCGCTGGTCCCGAAGGGACCAGCGGCACCGAAGGCAGGGCAAATATTTGTGTGTATGAACATGTCTGTTTGACCTGTGTCTGGGTGTTTATGATATATATATATATATATATATATATATATATATAAGTGGGTGTTTATGTATATAAGTATGTATATCAGTGATCGGGTACCATAGCACAGGCTTTGCCTGGTTTGCGACCTGAACACCTTTGTGTGGATGTTGTCCCATGTTATTATTAGATATAAATGCAATAACAAAGATAACAAAAATACAATCCGATAATGAATGGTTTATTATTAATTATCGATGCATTTGTATATTGCAGGAGGCAGCCCCCGGCGTGGAGCTGGACAGCTTCCCCCTGGACTCGCTGCCCACCGAGAGGCGTGACGTCATCGAGGCGGACTCCTTCTGGTGCCTCTCCAAGTTCCTAGACTCCATACAGGACAACTATATATTCGCACAGCTCGGCATACAGTACAAGGTATGATACTGCTCGTGCTACGGTGGCTCCGATGTTAAACAACATTCAGGCAGTAGACGCAATAACATACTTATAAAATTAGATTTTTCTTAATAAGAACTAATTTTTTAAATAAGATGTTATATGAAGAACTATCTGACCCGGCGAACTTCGTACCGCATAACAGTCGATTCTTTAATTTTTTATTTTTCCTTTCTAGTCAAATTTTTCTCTCCTTAAGAACCATCCTCGTACTTTAAGGAATATTCTAAAAAAAGAATTAACAAAATCTGTTCTTCTGCTCTCGAGAGTTGCGCTCAGCAACATATCTCACGCTGTCATCAAGACAAAGCGGGAAAACACTAGATATTCTTTATATAACATTCTATTATTAATGGATTTCCGCAAAGTAACGTCTGACTCCGTTAATTATCAAGTTGTAAAATCTGTCGCCAAGTACCTATCGGTGTGTTCCGGCAGCCTTCCTTGAGAGCCAGTGTATTCCAGACTAGGCATGATCCATCTAGGACTACAGTATCGCTGACTTCCGTGGTCGTGCGAGATTGTGGTCAAATGCCTAGCTGTGCAGGATAAAAAAACACTCCAAAATTTATAATTTTTATACTTTATAAATTTTTTATAGCTTATAGGTTTGCGCTTGACCGCAACTCGCCTGATGTAAAGCGACGATGCGGTCTAGGATGTGGCACGCTTGCCTAGAAGAAACCGATTCGCTCGCGATTTGATAAGACCGAGATTATATCTATCGGGAAATAGAATACTCGGCAGTGAATTTCACAACCTGTCAGTTCGCACAATAAAAGTCAATGCAAAGCGTTTAGTGCCAGTCCGTGGAATTTCTACCATATAGCGCCACCATAAAAAAATGGTTTATTGATGCGACCCACTCACTTCTGTTCTTCACACCAGGGGCACAAGTCTGTTATTTTAATTTTTTCAGAATGACAATTGCATTGCGTCATAATGGTCGTAATGCCTTAGAATAGACCAGAGTTAGTACCAAAAGTATCAAAAACGACCATAATGGCACGATGCAATTGTAAGTATGAAAAAATTCAAACAGCAGACTTGTGTCCCAGGTCTATTGATTAATAACGATATTGAGAGCAAGATTTGCTCGCTTCATTTTGATGTGTCACGCTCGCTGATCAAACTCGCGCCTGCGTATATATAAATAGTGATATGTTGGTAAGAAAGAAACTACTTTGCTGTAAAGTATGTAACAGGCGTTCGGCGTCTAATAAAGGCGTATAACATTGTGAATTTGACATAGTAATATCTGTCTTCTATACTAATATTATATAGAGGATTTTTGTATGAATCGAATGAATATATAAGCCTGACGGACCTTATTAAAAAATTCTTTCGCCGTTATAAAACTACATTATAACTTTAACATACAGAGCATAGTTAGTTTTTACCCGACTGCGAAGGAGGGAGGGTTATGTTTTTCGAGTGTATGTATGTATGTCTGTATATTTATTTCTTTGTCGCGCCCTACAGCCTAAACGGCTTGTCGTATTAATGTGAGTGGTGTCAATAGATTCGTCTTCGTCTGCAGATAATCATAGGCTTATAACTAGCTAATCTAAAAAGTTGAATATTATCAGAATAATTGCTACGGAAGGCGTACGAGAAAATGTGTTATGCCTAAGTTAAAATAAAATTAGCTTATTGTTGGAAAGGTCCTGATGAAGTTCACCGAATGTGAACGAAACTATAGTTAGACCTTTCCATCAATCAGGTACAAGAGACAAGCTGTCTTCATAAACAATATGAATTCTATATATTTCCCATCCAAAATAGAAACTTACAAATGTGTATGTTAATTGCCTGCTCGTATTCACTTTATTTTTATTTAGTTACCTACAGTTAAAGTACGTCATTTATTTTTCCACTCAATTGGAACAGTTATTTACAGGAAAATGTTTTTGATATTAATTTAATTTAAATATTAATACAGCCGTGGAACAATAACAGGAAATCGTTGAATAAATAACTTTACAGTAATACCTTTATAGTATTATTAGGTATTTGGATTCTCACGTTTTTGTGATAAAACACGTTGACCATATGCGAAGTAGGAAATTTACTTAATTAACTGTTTACTTAAACTTGGCTACTTGGAATTGTAAGCAGGGGAACGACGCCATGCAAAAATCCTTATATTTGAAAATTAATGCTAGTTTTCGTTGTAATTTTATAACTCGAGAACGAGCTCACATATCTAAACCAAATGTTTAGGCTTTGTTCGTACTATTCAGTAGATGGTTTATGTGAAGTTTGCACAGAGTCGGTCGAGCGGTTCTTCGTTTATCACATTTTTTATTATTTCACTTTACACGTAGCGAAGCACGTGCCGGGCCGTTAGTTGTTTATGATTATTTGGAACGATACATATTTATTACACTATTTCACTAATATCCACTTCACTTTCACTACACTTCACTTTTCATCCAACAATTAGGCATTTGAAATATTGTTATTAAATGAAAGAAAAACAAATGATTTTAATGCCAAAAAAGAAAACTTATAACTAAACAGAGTAACATCAGCGATATATTGAGCCCCAAACTAGGCATAGCCTATATTTTGGGCACCCTGAACCCTAAAGAAGTTCTGAAGTAATAATAATATTCTTATTATTATATTCTGACACCATTATTTTAATTCAAGACATTAGACCACCAGCTCGCACGACCACGGAAGTCGGCAACACTGATCTTAAATAAATAATGATATACTTGTCAGGAATATACTAGCTCTCAAGGAAAGCTGCCGTTAGGTGCTTTGCGACACATTTTTCAACTTGAGGGTGTATGGTAGCTAGCCAGGCGAGCGATAGGAAACGCTCTACCACCATGCTATGGTTTCCTCACGATGTGATGTTTTCCTTCACCGGTAGCTCAGGCTCTTTTTGCACGGCATTAGACCGCACTAAAAAAAATATATAAACGAAAAATATGAATGAATGAATATAGTTTTATTGCACAACAAACAAAAATAAAAGATACAGCGAGACAAATCTCATCAATGAATTCGTAATGTAACCATTGCATAGATTTGTCTTGCTACAATCCATAGCCTAAAGCAATTTCTTCCAGACAACTTTTGTATGGAGAGAAGTAATTATATATCGTATCTGATGCCGGGATCATCTCTTTTTATTACTTCTCTCGGGAAATGTGGCGTCACAAGTTCTCGTTTCGGTTTCATAATTCATCGTGGTCAGGCAAAAATAGTATGATAAATACCATATCTCAAGAGTTTACCTCCGTTCCAGGTGAACCAGCTCAAGGAACTAATCCGCCGCATAGACCTGCCGCTGCACGAGCACCTGCAGTCCCACGGGGTCGACTACCTGCAGTTCTCCTTCCGCTGGATGAACAACCTGCTAACTCGAGAGATCCCTCTGCCCTGCACCATTCGCCTCTGGGACACCTACCTCGCGGAATCTGACGGGTTTGCAACTTTCCAGCTATACGTGTGCGCCGCCTTCCTCCTACACTGGCGCGAGAGACTCATGCTCGAGAAAGACTTCCAAGGCCTCATGATCTTGCTGCAAAACGTGCCGACGCAGAACTGGACCGACTCTAATATCAGTGTGCTGGTAGCGGAGGCGTACAGGTTGAAGTTTGCGTTCGCCGATGCACCCAATCATCTGCATAATGCGGGCAAATCTGATAGATGACCTGCTTTCAAGGCTGCTCTTAATTATTATTGATTTTTGTATGGAGACGGCTGATGGCTTTTTTTTGGTTGCTGCAGTAAATTGTTGGAAAATTTTAAACAGTTAAAATTTTAATATTGATTTTGGCAAAAAAAATAATAATAAAGAGGCTGGTTATGTATGTGTGTTTTTATATTTTTAATGTGTGATCTTTTTTTAAATGTATTTATTATCAAATATACTTTTTGTCAATATCACACGAAATGAAAAGCGCAAAAATCTAATCAAGTTCTTCTATGTTAATGTTTTTTAAGGTTTTTAGAGCTTGTTTCTCTTAATTATATTAGTTTGACCGGACATGACGCGTGTCATTAACGCCGTCTTGGTTGAAGTTTCAGACACTTAGTTGTTAATGTTTCCTAACGACTTTCAAAAAAAACCGGAAGCACACAATGCGACTTGTTTTTTTTTTAATGTTTATTACCTGATTACTCGTAGACAAGAGGAATCATTTCAAATAAATATTTTTAAGTATGATAGGCTATATCGGTCCCGCTTTAATTTTGTCTAGGTCAATCAAAAAGTTATCCCTGCCTACCTTTTTTAATAAGAATTACATAATATCTGATTATAAATCTGTGTAAAGGTAGTATGGGCTATATATCCAGTAAAAGTCAAGTTGTAAAATCTGTCGCCAAGCAACTATCGGTGTGTTCCGGCATCCTTCTTTGAGAACCAATTTATATAAACTAGACATGCTCCATCTAGGGCTACAGTGTCGCTGACTTCCGTGGTCGCGCGAACTTGTGGTCAAATGCCTAGTTGAGTAGGATAAAAAAAGCTAAGACTACTATAATTACCTTATTAATTTTCAATTGATTATTCTACAGAAGCATATTTTTCTATCAGTTTTTTTACAATTTACTGCAGCTGTCAAAACGTCTTCACATACATAGAGTGATTATGTACCACATTGCACATTACGACTGTTTTTCAGCACTGTGCATGTCATTTGTAAAAATATTAAATAAAAAAATAAAAATCGATGTTGAGGTAAATATATAAATATATAAGCTTATGTAATTTTTTATATGTAACGTATGTATTTATATAGGTCAGTGTAGTCGTCGACTGAAGTCGGAATGGCTGACATTTATTATTTTCCCCCTCTGCCCCATTTTTGTAGCAGATCGTGGGGCGTGGGGTGTCGAGTAAATCATCGATGATCATTTATTAGATTATACGAAAGGCAGAAAGTATAAGTTTCTTTATTCTACTGTCCGTTGTAAGGAGAATTTATCGAGTTATTGTTTAGAGATGTACTATGCCAAAAAGGAAAATCGCACTCATAATAACAAACAAATTTCAGTATGGGACTAACCCGGAATTCGAGAAAAAAAGGGAACTTCAATTCATGGAACTCATGAACTGAAATTTATTTTGTCAATCGCCGATTATTTATTTTCTATGTAACGGCATTTTTTTGTTCAATTCGAAGCTGATCTCAAAATTTAAGTTTTTCGTCGTGTTGACTACAGTGACCCACTTTCGGCCTAGTATACCCCTAACCGATAAATTAGTCATCTTCTCGAGTACATATTTCATATTTTCTTAGGATATACTTAGAACAACTTTCTCTATGGAACCAACTCTGAATTCGAGATGAAAAAATCAGCTGTTCCATACATTATGTCGACGATCGATCAACTTTTTGTATGGAACAGTTTTTTTTTTAATTTAGAATAGGTCCCACAGTGAAAATTGTTTCTAAGCATGAGTACAGTGACCCCGTTTTGGCTTAGTACACCCCTAGCCGATAACCCTGTATATATCCTAAGTTTAACATTTGAAAGTAGCAATAAAGCAGATTAAGTTCAATCAATTGCGAATTGCCTATATGCCGAAATATATAATATATATGTGCTTAGAGTTGGCTACTGGGATTGTGATAATATTGCAATTTGCTTTCGTTTTTTACCTGACTGCTAAAAGAGAGGATATATAGATAGATGAACGCTTTATTGTAGGCACACGAAATATAAAAACAAAAATTCACACATTCACAAGCGATTGTTCGTTATTAGACAGATTCTGGATTCGACACATTCGCCATTGGACAAAAACTGTACAATTGATTACAAAATTGTTAAATCAGAACCAGCACTTTCGACTTGGGTGACATTTTCAAGATTGGGACTTACTTGTCTTCGAGATGAATTTGTAAACAAAAGAAGGTTGCAAACGTGTCCATTAACGAACAAGTGGAAAAATAAGGTATACGCGATTTTCAACCTTAGCGGCCTCATCGCTAAAAGCGATCTCTTCCTGGCAACCTCTGATAATTTACGGGAGAATGTTTCGAGGTGTCATTAGGTGTCTTTATATGCAGATGATCATAGGCTGTATTGGTAATAAGTTTTTGCAGTGGCGTTTTTTTTAAGTCGTTTCCAAGCATTATTAGCATTTTTTTTTAGCCTGCTACGTTATTTTATCAACGTTATACTTTAAATCAATTGCAATTGAATTGTGCCATTTTGAACAATTCAAGTAGCTGACTCATAGACCCACAAATCTAAAGGCTTAAATCTAGACTGCCTGCCATGAAATAGGCATTTATGGGTAACTAAAAAAAAAGCAAAGAAAACCGCGGGGCTAGCTTTAAACGTGTAACAGAAAGGTGTGAATGAATGAATAATAAATAAACTCTTTATTGCAGACACACAAACATCAAATATACAGGAAAAATTCTTACATCTAGTGCCACAAGTGGCGGCCTTATTGCTAAAAGCGATCGATTGTCGAAGCGAGCGGTGTGATTATGATTAAGTGTGTTATTCTACCAATCGAAGAGATAAAATTGCAAAAAAGATTTATTTATAATAAAAAAAAATTGGGTTCTCCATACAAAAATTGGTCACGCGATCTAACAAAGTTGCAAAAATTCAAAATTAAAAAATAGGGTTCTCCATACAAAAATCTGTGACGCGATCTATCATGTTCTGTATCATTCATCTATCAAGTTGCATGGAGGATGCAATATACATATATATATATATTTTATTTAATTTTATTCTGATTTGGGGATTTATTCCTGTTTGACACCCCAATCTGTCCCCGTGCGATATTTACAGGATTTCAGAAATATGGCATGGGGACAGACACGAAATTTAATTGGTAGACTAACACCGTTAAGTATTGTCACACCTTTCTGTTACACGTTGTAAATAACTTTTAAAATCAATTTCATTGCGACCAAAGCTACGTATCGATTTTATATATGGATTGCTAATGTTTTTTACAATGAAATGTTGAAAAAAAAATACAAAGAATATTGTGGCTATATCAATTTTGAATCGTTTTTACCCGACTGCCCGAGGCAAAGAGTGGGTGATGTTTTTAGTGAGGGTAACTGTGAGGGTAGCAGGGTAAAAGGTGTCACTTGTAATAAATATACTGATATTGATGATGTTGTCTCATTTTGTGAATTAAAATAGATGTGATTTATTTAAAATAGATTTCATTTAATTAAAATGAACTCTTCATTGGACGGTCTCTGAATGGGAGACCGGAAGTGACAGTGTCATCTGATCATTACATTAGCTAGAAATTTCTTCTACAAGATGATTAATGCTCCTTGGTGTTGTCATAGTCTTTTTTTGTGACAAACGTCAAAAATGCCGCTTTAAATACTAAAAAGCTTAGAGATACAGCGACAGCGCTGAAGCAGCTAATTATGTCAAAGCGAAACCTTGCTTCCTCTTGTTAAATGATTAAAATTGTCTCAATATATATGTATTTTGTTCTTTTCGATGTGTCATTAAATAATTTTGCAAAATAAATCTCCTGGTAATGTAAAAAAACGAGGACCGGCACATGATTGTTAAGAAGCCATATTTTGGCGCGAGATTGCAGTAGGTAGGTAACCAAACCCTAAAGTGGATGAATTGTGTGAAAATGGATATGTGTGAAAGAGGAGTTATTGAAGAGATGACGGCTGATAGAGTGGAATGAAAGAGGAAGACATGCTGTGTCGACCCCACGTAGTGGGATAAGATGATGATTGCATTAATTAAACTCAAACTTCATATAAACTATAGTGAAGAGTTTTTTTTGCACGCGCTTAACAATGTCACATAGTAATATTTAAAAAACTAACGCGTATTTGATTCATTTTGAGTGCGAGACGTGCCATCGGTGTGGAAATGAACGACTCATTTCACCTCTGATGAAGTTCACCGGATGTCAACGAAACTATAGTTGGACCTTTCCTTTTCTACTAACTGATTGTTAGTAATTGTTAAACCAAAATGTGTCATAGTCACCAATATAGCGTCGGTCTGTACATATTTTTTTAAGCGATTACTATGCAAAGGCCTAATAGTTTAAGATGTTTAGGGTTATTTGAAACGGGTCGGCTATAACCCAATGGGTCTGTTGTACTCTACATTATGCACAAATTTTTATATAGGATATTCGTTGAAAAGTAAAAAATATCAAATTTTAGGCCAGTATTTTTATCTGCAGCTGAGCTAATCTTCAGCGTAACAATACGATACCATATATCTTTATTACTCACAAAAAAATACAGCAAAATATATTATAAACAAAACGTTGGTCGTACATTCGGCGGCCTTATCGCCTAAACAAATATTAAGCTAAGGGTTTGCTTAGCTTAGCTACGGATTAAAACAAAAATTGTATTCTTTAGTTAGCAATACTTTGAAGAAAGACATCTTTTCATTTAATCTGTACCCATTTTACTAAAATGCAAAAAACGCGCTTTTATACTTGTTTTTATTCCATTATCAGATACATAAAAATACGCGATTAAAAATGTCTCATATATAAACTTATTCATAATGTTGTTTTGATAAGCCTCCTATCGGCTTGGAATACCCGTTTTGAATATCCCTATAGATATTTATTAAATTTAATTGTAAAGCGATGGCAGCTGTGCTATTTTTGATAATCGCGCGTTCAATGTTGTCAAGTAAGTACATATCCCTATTGTCTGTATATTAAGCAATGTCTCATGGAAATGTGTTCAGTTTTTAACCTACTTCAAAAAATGAGGATGTTCTTTTTTCTACCTTTATTATGTATGTTCTATATATATTTTTTTTATGTAGCTTTATCTCCAAACTCGTAAAGATTTTATAAAAATTGGCTCATTTAGTTTGGTTATTATCAAAATATCTGAATAATTTGTAATTTGCGTCTGCCGAATTGAATTCGGTTTATAATTAAAGTTTCTGCCTCTTCTAACCAACCCTTGCTTAGGTATCTGGGGCTTAGCAGGAATTTCACACTCATTACAAAATATATGTATTAAAAAAATTAAGTTATTTGACGTCCTTGACGAAAATCCTTTTTGACTTTAAGTCAAAAGCTGCGTTACATTTCTGATAAGCCAGATGATAGTATGATTTAAGAAACATTGTAGTGAGGAGCATTCTGGGGCCCGAGTATGTTATTTGATTAGTTTCATTACAACTGTATTGGGTCAGAATGCTCGTTTTTATATAGAATAGATCCGAGTTAGTGTTAAAAAACTTATTGTTAACAGACAGACTAACAAAAATCTGTCAAAAACGACTTTTGACACAATGCAATAGTAATTCTGAAACAATTCAATTATCACACATGGACCCCGGAAAGTTTGCGTTGCGAAAATACACTGGATTTATAATATAGAACGTGTAACAGAAAGGCGTGACAATATTTAACGGTGTTAGTCTACAAATCAAAGAGAACCCATTGCAAATAAAAAATATAATAAGATGGTATATACAAGATATTTAGTGTTTTTCCGCCTCGTCTTGATGTCAGCGTGAGAAATCGAAAAATATTTTTGTTTTTATGGTGAGGTTCCTCCTCACCACCGCCACACCTCACCTTATTATTTCTCTTTCTCTCAGTATCCGACTTCCTCGACACGTGTTTCGCCTTAGCACATCCTCAGAAGATGTTGACTCTTCAAGCGCTCGCTCGAAAGAGCAAGCGATTGAAGAAAAAATAAAATAAAAACAAAAACACTAAATATCTTGTATATACCATCTTATTATAAATGGATTTCCGCAAAGTAACGCCTGACTCCATCAATTAAAAATATATACTTACTAATTAGGTTCTCCATACAAAAATTGGTCACGTGATCGGCCAAGTTGTATGGAGGAAGCAATCATTATTTTAATTAATTTTGTTAAATTTTCTTGAACAATGTGTTCACCTTGTTGTGTAGACTAACACCGTTAAATATTGTCACGCCTTTCTGTTACACCTTGTACCTATATGTATACAGTTGTCAGTTTTTTTAGGAAACTGATATGTAAAAAAGAAAAATAAACCAAAGTAGAAAAAGAAAAATCTAAACTATCTTAGAATTTATTTGGTTGAATAAAAATGCCATTTCCATATCTTGTACTTTTTATATTTGCATTATTTTAACAAGATTTGCGTTTGAAAAAAATTAATAAAAAAATATGAAATGTGGTCCGTTCCCGCGAGTTGCGTCATGTCGTTTTCTCGACTATAGTTTATAATTTGAGTGACTTTAGTTTGTTTGATTTTGGTTGTTATTTGCAATTGTATCTCACAGGCAATTTCTTATAGATTTATTTTGTAATTAAATATTTTGTACATATATTGCGTTGAGGTTGTTATTAAACATTAGAAGAGCATTATCTTTAATTAATTATCCTTATATTTTATTGAATATTAATTTAATATTAGGTATATTTCTGGTTTAGGTTTGAATATTGTTTTGTGACCTCCCATTGATGTACCAACAAACTAATAATTTTCGTATGTTATTTTAATTAGGTAAATATAGCATTACACATTGTATATTTATGAAATTATCGTGTTTCATTTTATAAAATAAGATTTCTTAAAAGTATGAATTGAAGTAGGATTTCTACTTCAAAGTATTCTTAAAATTTTATATCACGTTACGTCGCGCTCGAGTGCTGTATTAATATATTATTTCATATTAATTTTTATTTACTTTCGAGGGACAAAATTCGAATATATCTAATTTGAAAACAAATATAAATTGAAAGTCGGCAAAAAAACAAAATCTTTATCATAGTAGGTACAAAATATTTAACCTTAGAAGCAAATTTAAGGAATACCTCAATATGGTATGAAATCATATGTATGGTTTGATTTCATACCATATAATCACGCTATGGCTAGGTGTGAGAGCTATGCAAGATTGTTTCTGAGGTTTAGGTACGTAATCGCCTAAAACAGACCCACAAAATACAATAGATCATTTAAATACGTTTTATCTGAAAAATAAAATAAACTTAAAACGCTAATTCTAAAATATTTAGGTATTTAACCTAAGCTCTCAAAATCTTAAATTGTCTCTACCCAGCAGATTAGCAACAACCTATCCAGACTCATCTCTCGCCAACACACCCCCAACCCTGCTTCCAGAGCGCAGGGTCGCTAGCTGACCTTGACCTAGAACTTGACATTGGCTCGCCGTGACCCCAAACATTGGCAGTGTGCCGCGGAGATCGATCCAATCTCTTCCAATATCCGCAATCAAAGCACGAATTAAGAGAAAACGACACGTATTTATCGGAATCTAACAAAAAACTGTCTAAGTATTTAAAAAATGTGTAGTTATGTTAAAGTGTAAACTTTTCGATTTTTATCTATTAAAAATATCGTGTTATTTTGCGTTTGTTTCATGGAAGCTATGTGCAGTTGGTGTTTTGACGTGTCCTTGAAAAGAGGCTGCTTGATGTGGTGTCCTTGAGAAAATTAAGCTCACTTGTAAGTAGGTAGTTAATGTCGTTTATATTGTGCATTTATGCGTATTTTGTGCATCAGTGCATATTTTTATAGAAATGTCTTTGATGATCCAATTAATATTTGTTTTACTATATCATTGAATCATCAATGATTCTTTACATAAGAGTACTTATGCAAAGTTTAAACGCTTTCTCAGAATCGAGTAATTGCATATTAGTTTTTTATTTCCACCTGTACATATGTATTTCAGTATTATGTAGGTACGATGCAGGTAATTCTCGTGTTCAGGATTTTCCTATTACCCAATCATTCAATAGCATAGGATAGATAAATAATTTATTTCATATAATTACATTATTATAGTTCTAATATTTACAATAAAGATTGTATATTATGCATGTCTCATTTTACATGGATCATCCCATGGTATATCTCTATATAATTAGGTATTATTGAGTAGGTAAGAGTAGGGTACCTACCTAATATTTTTTAATTATCGAACGGCGAAGCTCAATTTCGTTCTTGAATAAAGTAATTTAAAAAAAGATGAAAAAAGGCGGGAATAGAAAACTTTTACTTTAAATATTGTTTGTTTTTGGGATTCTTTTATAATTATGTGCTAATTAGGAAAAAAACATGAGTTCTGCAAGTGGTGAAGATATAAGCTGCACTCCCGATTCAATGAAAATGGAAGCTGAAGCAGCAATTAAAATGTTTCATTATTGTAATGCCGGTTTTTTTCTACTTACCTCACAATCGAGATGTAAAGCAGAGTAGTTAGCTCGGGTGTAAGCATCAATTGCACCCTCGCTGCGCTCGTGCGCCTAAATATCTCGGGCTGCAATTGATGCCTTACAGCCCTTGGCTACTAATCTACTATTAAGTTAAATAGGTAATTAAATCTTATCATTATTTCAATATATAGAGTAGGTGCGTATGTAGGTACTTAAAATACTAAGCTGTTTACACATAATTGAAAATAATGATTTTTCCTGGAACACACGTGCAGGATAAAGCGCCTGGTGTAAAGTTTGTGGCTTTCCGTCTAGATTGTTCCTGAATTGTAAGTAATTAGTAACAAATACGTTTTAACTTACCACATCACTTAATATACATGTGTAGATTCAGCTATGACTACGTGGACATATTGAAATTTACTGATATTACCTACTTACTGAGGTATAGATTTAGTTTAAGTACAGTGATTTAGGAAATGATGGCATGTATAAGAAATAGATGAAGATAGAAGTCTAACCAGGAAAAATAATATTTCGTGTAGAACTCATTTCTGAACATATAGGAATAAACCGTCTTCAAGCAAGTGGTTAGAAGCGTTTAAAAAAACTCGACTGCTAAATCGTTAAATCTGTGTATGGTCTTTAATTTCTTTTTTTAATTTTGATGTAAAAACGCAGTGTCACTCTCACGACTAAGACGAATCCATTGACACCACTCACATAAAAATACGACAAGCCGTTTAGGCTTTAGAGCATGACAAAGAAATATACATAGGTACCTACACTAGAAAAACATAACCCTCTTGTTTCGCAGTCGGGTAAAAAGAGGAGGTTCTCAGTTGAACGGAATCCTTTCGTTATGTATGTGCGCCGATTTCTCAGAGACACCCTGGATTGATTTAAAAAAATCTATTTTTATTTGAAAAATTATACTTTCCAAGTTGATGTCATAATTTTTACCAAAATCGGTCCATTGGTTTATTTATAAATCAAATAAACTACAAAAATGTATATCAGTTGTTCACTTTTATCTAAGTAGATACCTACCTACCTTTAATAACCTGTAGAAGGTTTAGATGTTTGTTATTAGAAATATGTAAGAAATCTAGCCAGTTGGGTAGGTATAGGTACTCGTATGAGGTACCACGTAATGTGAAATTCTGGAGATATATTTAATTAATGTCTATTTTATCTCCGTAGACTTTTTATTTACTATACTATGAAATGAAGTTTTTACTGTCATTACTTTATTACATGAGTAATTCTACGCTGCCCTGCCAAGCTATCCCATTAGTGGGATTGTATTGATTCGCAAATAGTCTTCTATTTACCCGTAAACTGCAGAGGCTTGCTTATTTGAACCTGTACTTCATGTGGTTAAGGAGCACGCTGCTGCAACGCGTCATAGAACGTAAAAATATAAAAGTACAAAAAATATATCATCTATGTATATAAAATAGTAATTTATTCAGAGTCAGAGTAATGTACAGACTGATTAGTCTGACCCAATGACTGACTGATGTTTGCTAGGAATCAACGTAGAGCCTAAACCGCCAAACTTAGGCACATGAAATTTGAAGGATGTCAGTACAAGGTGTACGAAGAAAAATTTATGAAAATTCAACCCTTAACGGAGTCAAATGGGGGTTCAAAGTTTGAAACTTCTTTATATTCAATTTAATGTTACGGTCAAAGCCCAGGGTGACAGCTAGCTACTAGTGCGGTTAGGTACAGAAACGAGATGCTATATTTTTGAAATACTTTTCTTTTGGAAAATATAAATAATGAAAATTGCCGAAAACGTGTGAGATCAGTATTTTTTAACAATTATGTTTTTTTTTGTAGTGTAATTAAATTTAGTGGATTCCAAAAAAATTTTCCAAACTCTTATAAATGCTAATTTACCTTTGACGCAGGCGGCATAAAGAGTGTTAAGTAAGAAACTGTAGGTAAAACAAAGACACGCAGTTCTTTGTCACAAACATTGGCGTCATGGATTTATTCCTAGGTAATGCAACGGAAAATACCAACACCTTCCAGTCTATAGCTTACCCATATTATGCTAGCTGGATTCTAAAAACAACTTGGTAGTAATTATTTGTATTGGTTTTACTTTTTTTAAACTTAAAATAGATACATAGGTACTTATAGGTAACAGATTTCAAAATTATCTATGGATAATTAGACAGTCTTTGAAGGTATCCGAAATAGACCGCTCCAATATCAGACCTAAGAACAATTTAGCGCGGCAAACCTTTACATAGCGTCTACACTAAGTAATGGTCTCAACGAGCTGTAGAGATAGATGCTTCGCATCAACTCATAGGCTATTGCTGTTCACTGGGCACATGACTCTAGGTACTATGAAGGAAGCAATCTCTAAGCTACAATCAAACCGGAAAAGTGTGTGCTGAGTAGATTAGCAGCAATCTGATAAAGATCAACAATGTTCTGGATTAGTTGATACGACATTATGGTGGTTGTTGTGATCAGGACAGTAGTGTTTGCTAATAAGACATTTTCAGCAATATAATGCTTGGCGACTGATTTTACAACTTGAAGGTGGTAGCAAGCCAGGGAGCTATAGGAAACGCCTACCACCTACCACCTTTCTATGGTTCCTCACGATAATTTCCTACACCGATAGCTAAGGCTCTTTTTGCATGTTTCGTGGGATTGAATGTAACGTCAAAAGGGCTACAGTTAATTTGATCAATGTAGGTTTTGGTATAAAGCATCACCATGTATTTGAAGGTTCTGAACCTAGAGTACACCTACTTAATCAAAGACTTTTTGTCTACCATAATGAGCTGCAAAAAAAAACAATAAATAGCTGTAGAAACAATAATCACGTACTTAACAAAAAAATAGTTAGCATATGTGACGATATCACGACTCCTGCGCCGCGCTTCCCGTCCAGTTTCCTGTAGCGCCGATAACGGACTAAACAGTTCGTTTGCTTAGTGATGGGCCACACTTTTTAAGGCTTCTCTCTATACTGACCGGCTAAATAATTGAAAAGTTGTCGGCTATGAGTATCTAGCTAGACGCTGCTACACCTTATTATTACATACTGTTCTGGTTGATCTCAGAACTATATTTTAAATTTGTGTTTGACTGAACAGAAACAAAGCTCCTGATACTGACACAATTTCTTACAGTTGTTATTTCAAATTAAAGCGACGTGTCCAGAGTAACAATGTAAAAATGTAAACCTTCGCCGCCCTCTATTCACTACGATTTTGATCTAGCATATGTCACTGACTTAATTATTGATCGACCTATATTACTAGATTAAAAGCTACTATAATAGTAGAGTTGTAGGTAAGACAACTTAATACGATAGGAACTGAATGCTGATAACATTTTATGCCAGATTTATGATTCGGCATATTTAGCCACGTAATGAAGCAGAAAGATTTCTTACCGAAATCGTAAAATATTATCTGTGCCGAAATCAGCCTGGATAATATTTCTATAACGTTCATGCAAAGCAAAGTCTACAAGAGTTTATTGCCCGACGTATTAACTTCTATTAGATACCTAAAAGCATTAATTGTTCCAAGAAGTAACAAGATTCCCTAATACGGCAATTTTCCCCAAAAAATCCCGCTTATAATGAGTCGCCCATCCCTAAACCATATCATAGCATTATTACAGCTACCCAATATGGCAGTCAGTCGGTCATAATTAGCCCGTGGAATAAACTGGTGGCTTTCCTTGTAGATAAACCCAGTGTTTATAACAGAGCCCGGACTCGGTGGTCGGTAGTACTGAGTGGGCGGTCTCATTTGCAGGACCTAGAAAAAGTGAGTTTTATTTATTTTAACATCTAATTTGCATGCTTGAAGTATGCCAATTTTCGTATTCTGTGTTGTTTGGCTCCTATTTAAGAGTTGCGTTGATAGTTTGCAGAGTCCGCTGAAATAATGACGAATGTCCCAAAAAAACTGGAATCGAAGTGAGTAATGTCATTGGACAAAATGACATTTACTCAATTCGATTTAAATTTAACTGTGCATTCATCAATATTGCAGCGGACTCTTCTAGAAACTATAAAATCTACTTTTTCATTTAGGGTTCACACTTCGTTATTTTCAAGGATATTTTCTATTTCCTAAGGATTATATTGTTTAAGAAGACAGGTTTTCACGGTTGTTGGAACGGTCCAACAGTTTTGTAAAAAAACACAAAATGAATAAAACACGCGTTAGTTTTCAAAATAAAATCCTACGGATTAGTTTGAGGTTAGTTCTTGCTAATAATGCTGCGCCAATTAAGTTTACATCGACAACATTTTTAAAAGTTTGATTTGAGGATAGTTTTAATCACATACCCCACAATAGCAACCAAACATAGAGATATAGAGTGCTGAAAATAATATGATGTTCCGTATACCATTCCATACAGCACCTTCACCGTAAAGTCAACTTAAAATTCTTAGGAAAATGATAAAAAATATCTAAAGTAACTATGCAGAAAGAAGTAACCTCGAAGAAAGAAGGAAACGCAAGAAAGAAGAGAGAAGAAGACTCTTGTCGGTTGCGGCTCATCGTATGGCAGTTTGCTGTGTTGTATATGCCAGCTGCCTAGCGAAGGGCAACAAATGACTGAGTTTGTCGACGAGATAAAACCAAAGAAGAGAATCGGAAAGTAAATACATCGTGCCTGACACCTCACAATCATCAATATCATCATCCGCGGATTAAAGCCACTTGCTCGTTGGACAAATGGCATCCTAAAGCATTACCAATCTTTAAAAAGTTTGCTCGTTCTCCGACAATGAACTTCTCCTTCTTTACCGATTAATCATACATAAAGCTAAAAAAATAAAGGTATACCGCTAACTCCTAGTGGTATATATAGGTTGAAGAGCTAGGTCTCCCGTTTAACTTTTTTCCGTGGAGAGGAGAGTGGAGATGAAGTGGTTATATTTAAAGGCTTATTGGCGGGGCCCGTTAAATACCAATACGCTAAACACGCCGTGCTTATAGTGTTAGATATAAGTGTTTTTTTCAAGTGCATTCAAAGTTTATGACTTGATCATAACCAGCTTTTCGGCTTTTTTGTGATCGCTTCCTATCGTGTATCCTAACTGGAATTACTAAGTCTAACAGAGTTTGCTATTCTTGATTTCAGTTTATTATCTTTGTTGTACGACTACTGAAACGCGTCATAGAAGTTAAAAAAATAAGACTGTACCAGTCGGTATATCGAATGACGTTACATAAAATATATACGGTAAGGTAATAAGATAAGTGAAAAAATAACGATTAATAAAAGACGTGACTAAAAATTTTTGATATACATTCCAGTTGAAAAAAAATGTCGACAAATATCTAAAATAACTTCTTAGAATTTTCGATTATAACCAAATTTTTTTAAGAATTTATGTACATATATTTTCTTTGAAAAATTGTCTATTTAAAAAACTCGACGTTTTTCTTGCAAATCGTAAAAAAGTTAAATAGCCTGAGCTTTAGCATCTTCTTCTTATCTATCTATATGAAGACTTTTTTATAAGCCTGCGTATTTTTTTTTCTTCTAACAGGGACTTGATTTGTTTTACAATTGCATCTATTAACAGCGGCATTTTTATCTCCTACGACTTTTTAGTCAGCAGCTGTGCAATCAATGCTCTTTCTTCGGACTTCATTATGATATTGTTTCCAGCAAAGGTTAAAAAAAGTAGCGGCCGCCGACTGCAAGTGTCGGTCTCGGGACATACCTAAGTGTCTGTCGCGCGATTCAGCTTCTTTGTGTCGGCTTCATGCTTCAAGTGTCCTATCGTGTGCGGGTACTGTAATTCAGAAACAATCAATTAACAGATTTGTGCCCCAGCTAGATAGCTGTATACCTAGTAACTTATACAAGCTTATACTATAGGACATCAAGTAAGTTGTTGATGTAAATACACTTTACTTCTTTTTGATTTTGTTTCCAACAACAGATTGCGGTTCGGTTGAATATGTAATTATGAGGAATAAAAGTAATTTATGTCGGAACTGGAACCGGCTTCCATTCGATCGAGGTCGTCTACTGAAGATTCACTGGCACATGTTTATTGGTGCATCTACCTTTTATTTGTGTCGTGGTGGAGTCAGAAAAATAACTGTACCTAGATTTATTATTTTTTCTATGTAATTTTTTTCACCACCAGCTGGCTCTAACAAGGAAGTTCGTTACTGTGACCATATAGATGGAGCATGACCAGTCTGGAATACACTGGCTCCCAAGGAAGGCTGATCTAGTAGATCTAAAATCATAAGGATATTTAGCACGAAATTTACGCAGTTACATAGCTATCGAGAACTACAAATATTCAAATACTCAGTTTACATCACGCGGTCAAGTGCAAACCAAAAAATAAGATATATGGAATGGAAATAAGATGTTCTCTTACGTTTTCGCTACAACCGCTAGTACAGTTTACATAGCTAACTGTGATAGGACTACTGCGTGAAATTCATACTAAGGCACCAAAAGGGGTAATGGTTCATTAGAATCATGATTAAGTATTTGATATCTTCTATCTATAAATATAAAAGATAAGGATATTCGCTAGGTATCAACGCAGAGCCTCAATCGCTGAATTTAGAGGGTGTATTCATTACACGAGGAGGGTGTAGAAAGGATTTTTGGAAATTCAACCACTGTGGCGGTCAAATGTCGCGGCCAACACCGCGGGTGACAGCTAATAAGTAGTATATATAAGTCGTAGGTATATATATTAATCCTGACATCGTGCATTGATCTCTTCGAATCAACGCAGGCTAGTATATTATCGCGAGGGCAACTCATGTATAAGTCATAAAATATTCTTATTTTACTATAATTCTGAAGGTCGATATAACTACGAGAGCAAGCGGTGTTGCAGTAAACGGTCGGAAATCCCATTACTTTACTGGTCTCTATTTTAAATATTGTACATATAGAGTTTTCAATGTGTAGGTTGTTATTTATTCTTAGCAAATGATATAGAAGACATTTAAAAATAAGTTCCTTCTACTGGGGGTTTAATTATTAGATTAGTTTTTGTAACTTTAAATGTTTTTTTTTCCTTTACTTCTGTGTTTTAATAAAATATTTATAAGTATAAAATACACACATATATGCGTTTTATTATTTGACTATAATTTATTTTGTAAATTATTTGTACGTAATTGCTTTGTACTTATCGCGAGATGGTTTGAAACGGAAAACACAAGACAATAATAACAATAAAAACTAGCTTCATTTAGCATATATAATATAATTTTTAAAGTGGTAAGATAATAAGAGAACATTTATAGCTCAAAAAAAAAGTTAAATATTAATAATTTGTTATTCATGGTCACATTTCTGAAGCCTGCCCCTACCGAGGTGCGAACTCGCAGCCGCTAGCTCGAAGTCAGCGAATTTGCTACGCTCACCACTAGGCCACGGCGATCGTCAAAACAAGCACGTTTTCACTTTGGCAATAGTCTTTAGTTAGAATCAAGAGCTTCTAGGTCTGGGCTAAGGTAAGCCGTTACTTCACACAGTTTAGAACCATTATCTAGTATAAATTCTAACCTAACTGTCTCTTATTGGCTAATATCCAAATAGCGGCTCTTTGACTAGATTCGAGAATTAGTACCTACATAAGCATCAGAGATTCAAAAGAGAGCATGGTTTTTAACAAACTACAAAAAAAAAACAATTCTCATTCTTAAAAAGTACAGTATTATAATTAATTACGTTTGTATGGTAATGACTGGAAATATTACGAAAATACATTTTTTGTTTGAAAATGTAGGTATCTGCTAGGGTTTCTAGGTAAGGGATTCTTTCACCGGTTATCAAAACACTTTGATGTGATTTTTTTTCTAGGTTATGTGCCCTTTTTTACCATAAACAAAATGACTAACTACAACAACAAAATATACAGCAGAAAGATACCTAGAGATCAATTAAGATCTACAGATAATCTAAATGCTCCAACCAAATGTGATTTATTAATAAGTGGTTCAACTTATACTTTTATGACACCATAAGAATAAAATAGTCATCACAGTTGTGATTCAATAATACCAATAAAGTCACATATTTCCCTAGTGACTGCGTGTCATCTAATGAATTATCTAATGCCTACGTAATACGTAACACATAAAAATTCTTACACACATAGTTCGAGCGTAACTACGTAATCATTTGTATTTACATGAAGAACTACTTGAACTTAGTTCATTAAATATTCATTTCGAGAAAATAGGTATTGTAGAGCTGTACATTCGCGGAAAAGTAAAAGTTAGACAGGAAATGAATTTTTGCCCGACTGCCCAAAAAGAAGGCAATGTTTTTTTTAAGTGTATATTTGTTAGTGTGTGTCAATATATTGTAAATGCATGCCTGCAAGAGATTGCTTTAAGCGATAATACCGCAAAAAAACTATACAAAAAGTATGCTAGTTTTCCATTCTAGCTTATTTAATCTAGATTAGATATTTGATTTCTAATCTACTTTTTGTACATTCTTTTTAATGGATAAATTAATCTGGTTTTCAATAAAAAGATGTGTTATCGGAATCTTATTCAAAGTTCATTTATTCAGGTATTACTCGTAGCAACCCATGTACAATATTTTATTGTATATGGGTGTCCATGAGTACAAAACATCAAGAGACACAATTACGCTAAGTTAAATTATACATCTGATAAAAAAACAATGATCAATTACAATTACAATAATAGGTTTAAAATATAAATTAAATTAATTATTAAAATCTGGGAAAGACAAAGACAACGTACAATTATATAAATTACATTTTCTTCATGGCATCGGGACGGCAACATGCTTCTCATGTCTATCCATCTACCTACATTCTAAATCGTACACCTATAACTACTGCTATACTCGTAGTTGCATCCCGCGGTTTCACTCGTTAGAATGCAGTGGTCCATTTTATTTATTGTTTTATTTATTTCAGACGAGTTTTAATAAAGCCGCTTCTTACAGCTTGTTTGTAAATTACGGAACCATCTAGATATTTATTTCCTTCGATACATAGATAATGCGTTTTCGTTAATTTTAAAGTGCATGTCTAGGTTTTGTAGATGGTACCTAAAAACCTAAACATACAGACGAACATTTGCAACATTGTTATATCTTATTTTAATTAATATCATTAAAACGCATCATCATAATAACCCAGGAAATAGTTCGAATACGTTAGATAGATACAAAATCGCACGCATGCCTGTTAGGTATAGGCATTTTATAATAAATATAGATGAACGCTTTATTGTAGACACACCAAACATAAAAATAAAAAGTATATATGTAGTGCAACAAGTGGCAGCCTTATCGTCAAAAGCGATCTCTTCCAGGCAACCTTTGGATGGAAATTATTGACAAAAAATTATGTATAGGACGGGGTGTGCTTACAATAAAGAAATAAGTCTACTCTTAATTACACATACGTTCTAATACCTTACCTAAACGAAATTTAAATATCTACTAAAGGTCTTGTCATGTACCCATAGTTATAGTTATTGGTTTATTATTTACTATACTTAATGCCAAATGTATTCTTTTTTTTATTTGTAATCTCCGACGCATAAATGACGTGGTGTCATAAGTTTGATGTTTCTATGCGTGTGTGTTGTTGGTATTTTACTTAGGATATACCTAAGTACTAATTAAACTATGTGCTGTCCTGCAGGGATGGACGATTTCCGGAGAAGCGAAGACATCTTCACCTACAAAAATGTAAATGAATACGCGTAATGTGCCTACCGTTTCTTGTTGTATTAGAAATTAAGTTTCGGTTGTACAGTTAGTATCGGTCCTTTGTGGTAACCAGATACTATTAATGTGCGAAATAACTACTTAGTAAGTGTTCAATGGAAACCGTTATCATAATTAGTTATATCAATTAAAACAATCATTACATAATGAACGGTTGCCACATGTATTCCCAGTCGCAGGTGTTTTTCGACCAGAAAATTATCTCTATCGCGTTTCCTGCCGCTATTCATTCATTATTATTACCAATGGGAACTCGTATCGCGTCCAAGTTCACCAAAAACTAGTAAATCTTGTAAGACAACATACGAAAATCCCACGCCCCTCCATAGCTATTTTGGCGGGAGGTTGCCAGCGCGTGCCACTTTCAGTCGATTACATTTGGCGCGAAAAACAAACGTTGGGCGTTCAGCACCCTTACCAAAAATAAAAAATAAGATATAAAACTCGAAAATAATTTATAAAAAAATTATAATAATAGAAGTTGTAGAAAGTTTGTTGGCTTTGTAATACGAGTAGAACATAAAATACCGTTATATGTTCAGTGCGTGTTGTACCGGCCAGTAGTTTATTGTCGTTTAGTATAAATAGGTTGTATATAAGCGGGCAGCATTCATCCCTCGGTTCTGTCTCGGGAGAAGCGCCCGCGAGCATCGCAGCATCCTCAGACATGTACCGGTTAGTGCGCATTTTACTACTTTTTTAACCGCGAGTTCAAGTTCATGGCTGAATGGAGTGCCCGTGACAAGTTTCTGATCGATTGGTGAAATTAAAAAAATAGTTTTTAAATAAAGAGCACGTCGCCATATTGAGCTGTTTAGCAACTGTAATGAATTTCGTGTGCAATAAAATGCACTTAGTGTTTTTAGTGAAACGCCCTAAGTTTTAGTTCAAGTGGAATTTCTTATTGTAATATTTTGTATAGTTCCTCAGAAACAAGTCCTTAACATATACCTATACCTGTACATTCCTACGAATGTACCTGTTTAATATCTATAAGTAGGTAGTATTCAATTTTTCATTTTCATAAGCTGTACAAATTTATAAAAATCAATCAATAGTTTAACAAGGTAATTCTATACTTGTATCTCGCTAACCTAACAGTACTGTAAAGAAAAACATCTATATTTCTGCTTTAATTTATTACTAGGCTTGTTATGTCCGCTGCTCTAGTTTTCATATGTATATTTCCTAATCGTATACATCTCCATAACTGCAGTTAGTACATAAAGTTACTGCTTGGTCCTTCTAACTTTCGATCTTTTTTAACGTAGCTAAGCTGACTGACCGATTTATTCGCTCACGCCATTTACGAGCGGAAGTTTTTGTTTCTATTAAATAACACCTTACAATCGACTAGGTCCCACCAATTTTCATTCAACCTCTACATGTAGGTAAACCACCGTACAATTGCACAAAAAACTAGCATTGTTCAAGACAATGCTACGCACGGGAATATAATTATTTACAATTAGGTATACATACCTACTTGTAATTAAATACCTAAGTAGATACGATCTTGAGCTTCTGGTTACTTCTGGCTCAAATAGTGGTTAATTCGACAAGGTATAGGTACCTACTTTTCTTATGTAGGAAGATGCATTTATTTGTTTTTTGTGACCTAATGTGTAGAGGTGCAGAATTCAGTGCGAACTGCTGCATTTTAAAACTAGAGGTAAGAAAAGTACTTTACCTGCTTATGACGAGTATCCATTATAGCCTAGCGTCTGGTTAGCGTATTCGCTTCTATAACCGGCGGTGGTACCATTCCTTACTTTCTGACGACCTCCCAAAAGAGATGAGTGAATTCGACTCTTCTTTTTTATGTTGTTACCTAATTTCTCGGAGGCGGGTGGACTGATTTGAAATTTATTATTTTGTTTGAACGAAACTCCTATGTGGTACTATTTTAATTTTACTAATCGCTAAAGAAGTTTGATTTTTAAATCGAAATAACTAAAAAAGTTGCATCGGCGCCTGCCATAGTGAACGCGGTGGTCCCTTTTTTTTAAATAATTATATAACGTGTAACACAACTAAAACTAAACTAGGTGTAATAATACTTAAGGGTGTTAGTCTACCCATCAGAATGAACCAATCATAGAAGAAAATATTGCAAAATACGAGATAAAAATACTAGGTTCTCCTTACAAAAATAATCAAAAATTGGTCACGTGATTGGTCAAGTTGTAGGATTTAGCCCTACATATATTGTCTAAAAAACGTAAACTTAAATTCTACAGAGAGCGCTACGCACCTAAGTTTGTCACCATTTCAGGAAACTATTGCACCATCTTGCTCGGTTTTCGACAGCCTACCGTTTACGCGTTTTATCTTCAAATCAACACACGTCCACAATGCAAGGAGCATGCCATTAATACTCGTTTTGTCATAACGACATCAATTATACAATTATTGTGTAAAACCATTGTGTCAGAAGCTTGTTAGCAGATGTGCGAAATTGAACTCTACTTAACTTTAGTAAAATTCTGCTCTACGTGTGGTTTTCCTGACAATACACTTGCTAAACAAGTGGTTAGAAGAGACTTCGAAAAACCAAAACTGCCCGCTGTATCTTAACGAGTGAAATCGCTGGATCTAACCAATATAGCCTATGACCTCGCACATTAATATTGGTCACAAAGGGTTGGACATACATACTTACAAATACACAAACAAAACATACGGTCGAAAAACATTCCTTTTGGGCAGTCGGTTAAGAAAATAGTTTCACATTTTTTAGTCGAATCTTATTATATGATGCAATGATATTTAGTAATAATTAAATAAAAATTACAAAGATTCGTCAATCAAGATATTAGCAATGAAATTAAATAGGGTTTTACACATTCTAAGTAAGTATGACCTGGTTTGACATGGTTGCGATATCTGGCATTGTTATTCACATCTTTTTATTATTATTTATTTATTTATTGTTAGTCAAAATAAATGCTTATATTTTTGGTGCACTACGAAACGAAATAATAAATCAAACTAGAGGAGTAGGTTATTGGAGAGTCGACTGAAAACCGAATATGACGTAGCTATACCAAGCACTAAAATGAAAGCAAAGCATGAAAAATTAGATAAATGATGATGAGTGTAAGTTAATGATGTGATGAAATGAATGAGTTTACATAGCTCTTGAATATATTGTTTGTCCGTATGTTTTCGATACGGGGAATCATCTCGTTTCACGGAGAAAGCCGCGTGATTTATGAATAAAGAATTTATTAGCACGCAAGGCTAAGACAGGACTCAGCGGTGGTCGACAATGGTATTTGCATTTCATATTATCATAACATCGACAGTTCAAAGAAACTGAGACTAAATTCTTCACGGTGTAACCGCTTTAGGCGATAAGGCTGCCAAGTAGTTACATTACATTGTATACATAAATATACAACGTGCAACAGAAAGCTGTGACAATAATTAACGGTGTTAGTCTACCAATCAAAGTGAACCCATTGCAGGACAAAATATACAAAATTTTATTCTACTATGGGTTAGGTATTGTCACACCTTTGCGTTACACGTTCTTTTTTTGTTGTTGTGTGCAATCTAGCTATTTTAATTTACCTATTCATTCATAATTCATGCTTATAAATGGGAGACTACCAGGGCCCATAAAAAGAGATGCAGAGAGAGAATGAGCAGAACATCGTGAATGCTATCTCTCTCACATTTTTAAGGCAGATGATTAGAGGCAGAAGCAATTAGCATAAAGTGCCTTCAATAAAGAAAAACCGACATTTGGCAATAAATAACGAAACCTGAGTTAATAGACTTGTATTATCACATGAACTGTATTTTTAACAGAATTCAAAAAAGCAGCAGCTTCTTTGTTTGTCCGTATGTATTTTGAAGTATGTATTCTAAAAACATCGCATGCATTTGGCAACAACATTACATAATGTAGATAATGATAATCAGGCATGCATATCGGTTTATGATCAAAAATTACTACCTACCTACTCATAACATGAGTAACGACAAATAGGACTTACCTAATTAGTAATAGTGCCTACATAATTAGATAAAGACTACGATAAATAACTGGCATTATAAATAAATATAAAAGCATACAATGACACGGGATCTGATTACATACCTAGTTTTTTTTAGAAAGTTTTACATCCTATTATTTAGCCCTATTAAATATATTGTACTATGATAGAACATTATATTATTTTTTCCCCGAGCTGAACTTGCCCCATTGATAGGTCTGCTGAGTGCTGATACCCTATCGTATATTCAACGTAAATAAAAATTAGGCTGAATTATTAATGATTAATTAATGATTCAGCTTGTGATTCAGCCATCTCGTTGAATATGTACAATCCAACAAAAAAAAAAAACTATTTTTTTTGTCCTAATATAATTTTCTTCCAAAAATGCTTCGAAACAAGTACATGTATCTTTTTATTTTAAACACATGGTTATTTTTACAAATTTTTCGACTAATATAATATCTAACATGTGCTCAATAAATATTAATAAAAATATTTTTTAAATCGAAATCGAAAAGAAAACAAAAATATACACAAAATTATATTATTTTAACATAGGTATAGAAGGTACTTTTGTACCTTGAGATTTCACTGCGACGGCAACGTGCGTTTAGTTTGTAAAATGACCAGCTATCTAAATAACAGTTACGGTATTCGCTACGTGCGATAGTCAGACGGTTGCGTTCAAACTAGTGAAAAAGAAAATCCTTACATAAGTGACGGTCTAGTCGTAGTAGATGATCGAGTCAACAGTCAACAAGGCGCAGGTCAGGGCTCCTCCGACGCTGGTTTACGCAAGTGTTTGCCTAGCAAAGCATGGCTGGTGGTAACACTTGTTGACGAACTTTATAAGATTTCTACACGGGTTTTTTTAATTGACAATAGGATAGTTTTCGAACGCAACTCGCCTGATGTAAAGCAAAGATGCGGCGTAGAATGTAGCACGCTTGTCTGGAAGAAACCGATTGACTCGCGAATGGAAGAGACTGAGATTATAGCTATCGGGAATTAGAGAACTCACCAGCGAATTCCACACATATATTCAATAAATTTATTTCTTTCTTTATTTTCTTTGACACCATTCTAGGCAGTGTCACAACTTATGCTTCATGCAGCCATAAGAGTATTTTTTTTCTGTGCCGTAGGAGAAAACCCCTAGACATTTCTATGGACCCAAGCTGGTGGATGGCAGAGGCCTTTGAGTTTACAATAGCTTGTTTAGACATTCTGAGAGCCCAAGGTAGTGGATGACAGAAGTCTAGTTGGAGTTAACAATTACATTGGTATTCTATATACAAGAAGAATGTATGACAAAAATATTAAAGAAAATTAAAAGTTATTTTGATAAAAAAAACAACGACACCTACTTTGATAAAATTTGTATGAAATAATTTGGAAAGTAATACGCTTTCGTATTACAGGTCCAATCATCTCCGAGAAATTGGAGAACATAAATAAAAAATATTTTTTTTATTTATGTTCTCCAATTTCTCGGACTGGCCGGTTGGCGCAGTTGGTAGCAACCCTGCCTTCTACGCCGCTGGTCCCGGGTTCGATCCCCGGACAGGTCAAACATTTGTGTGCTTGAACATGTCTGATTGACCTGTGTCTGGGTGTTTATTATATATATAAGTTTGTATATGTATTTATAAGTATGTATATCAGTGATCAGGTTACCACAGCACAGGCTTTGCCTAGTTTGGGACCTGAACACCTATGTGTGGATGTTGTCCCATATTATTATTATTATTATAATTATTATAATAAATAATATTTTCCCGAATTAAGAACTTCCTCCTTTTTGTCAGTTAATAGTAATATATTTTTTATAAATTATGTCGTTGCAACGATTGTATATTGAAATGGATTATATACCTACCTTATGTAAGACGGCCTTAGTGATACACATAAGGTAATAAAACCGGCATAATTATATCAGTGAGAAGACACCCGACCTTGAATTTAATCGATATCTCGGAATTTGGTGACTGTTTGCTAATTAGGTACCTGCTCATAGGAGAAGCGTTACTAATTAATGTCTAAATAAGTATAGTCGCTTGCCTTTGCGCTAAGGCACAAATAGTACAACCATTATTAAGGTACAAATGCCAATTTCTGGTGGTGGTGTTTTCTGTTGAAATATCGGTGTAACAGAACTACTGGGAATCAACTTTCCATAAATTATGTGAACAAAAGTAGTAGGAAAAAAACTATTAGTCCTGTCAACAAAAATAGTGCGGAAAAATTCCTATTAATTCTGTCAGCAGAACTACTCCACAGAACAGGTAATAAACGTCATAATCAACTACTTGTTCTACGACTTCTAGAATTTGAAAGAGAAAAACACTGTTCCTTACTTTATATGATATATTCCCGTATATCCAGAACCTTTTGTATAGAAAAGCAGATTTTGACTTGTGACCTTACAAAAGACATAGAACAAAAGTTTTTCTGACTTCAATTTAACAACAGCTAGGGTAATACGAGTATAAATAACTTGTAAAAAAAACTTTTTGAAAAAAAAACTGAAAGAGACAGTAATCAAAAGTCTGAATAAGCACCTGCAAAAGCAAAGTCAGTTGTTGTTTCATAAAAGCATAAGTACTTTACTACATGCTTATCTATAAATTATATGAACTGCGTAATTTAAAATCCATGAATACTATGTAGGTATATATTTTTTGTTTTTAAGTTCATTCCACTTGTAAGTTAGGTGGCCATTAGCGAAGATAAATCGAAATTGATACATTTCCATATTATGATTACTGAAGCACATAAATACTGTCACACAAACAAGTTCCTTATAATTAATTATATATACCGGTCATGCGACGCTCTGCGCTCGTAGACTTTTGTAATTGTTACGTTATAGGAAAATTATATTTATCATTTAGTAAAAAGAAATAAGTAATATAAATCAATGTCAAGGAGATATGTATGTATATGATTACTAGTATACCGGTACATACATGAACATTAGGTTGGGACCAAACCGGAATTCTAAAAGATGATTTTTCATAGAAGTTTATCAGCCGTAGGCAAAATCCACATAATTTCTGGATTTCAATGGATATTCCTAGATATTTTTGAATTCCAAGTATGTCCCGGAGTGAAGTTTGTTCGTCATGATAAGTTTAGTAACTAAGCTCATTTAGTTACACCCCTAACCGATATCCACAGGGTTATGAACACAATCAATTAGTAATAGGAATAAAATGCATTGTATTACTATTAACTAACTTCAAGGAGGAAGTTCTTAATTCGAGAGAATATTTTTTTATTTATGTTCCCCAATATCTCAGAGATGATCGGACCGATTTATTTTTTTTGTACGAAAGCGTATACTTTCTAAATTATCCCATATAAATTGTATCAAAATAAACATGAGCTTCTCAAGAGTAATATACCTATCGCAAAGAACAGCTTCGGGCAACGTGGCGATAACAACAGAAGCATTTTAGGTCGGAATAGTACTTACGAGTACTATATTCGTAGGATGCTTAGCCTTACTTAGTAGCCCGTAGTGAACTACAAAAAGTTATCGATGTTATAAGTCAAATTATCCATACCCAAAGAATTTTAATACGTTTTTCTGTTCGCAGCGTAATCGTCACAGTCCTGTTATGCCTGAAGGTAGCTACACCAGCACCTCAGGCCAAGGAGAGCGAAGTCACATACGTAAAGATACTACCAGTTCTAGATGATATCCCGGTAGAAGCAGCAGCCAGCGCTCGGGAGTCCAGAATAGAGAAGCTACCACTTACAATACCTGGAAATATATCCACTTCCGACAAAGAACCAGATAAACCACTGTTAGATAAATCAGAACAGCGGAATTCGACGGACAATAATTCAGAAGTGTTAGAAAATCAGCCAGATTTATTAGAAATAAATCCGGACGAGCCAGAAAATAAGACAGATTTGTCAGAAAATCTGGACCTCTCTGAGACGATACAATCTGATACGATTTCAGATGTCAACAGCACAGAAGAATCCCACACTACCGATGATTTGTCAGAAGTCAGCCCCACCGATGACTTATCAATATCACACAGCGAAAACCTATCAGACACCGTTCCATCAGAAACCCAATCTGATCGACGCGGCAGAAACTTCGACTCCATTGAAACGACGGAAACAGCAGAATATGCGACAGAGAAATACGAAGATGAGCTGATAGGACCCACGGTTGTCGAACCGCCTAGAACTCGAGCGCCGCCAAAATTCATCCCAAAAGCTCCAAAACTGAGCTACTATCCCAAACCGCGAGTTTTTCAAAGTTACTCTGCAAACCACTTAGATGTGGTCGGCAAGAGGAAGTTCCGATCTAGGTGTAGCTGTCAGAAAATATGGAATTGTCCCAAGTTGCAGATATCAGTGCCGAGATGTCCCGATGAGTATTTCTTGTGCTGTTTCTGAGGAAAAAGCAAAAATAATAAACGTGCGACTAGATGATCTCAGTTTTGTTTGCAACTGAGATGTAGTAGACATATTTTTACCAAATTGAATCGAGTGCATAAGCTTTCGTTCTAATAAAATTAAATAGTTCTATACTTCACAAGAACACAAAGCCCACCGAATCCGATACAAAGCGGAATCTTGGGTTTTCTAAAGTCTATACCTACCTATTACGTTAATATTACCTACATTAATTTGGTATTCGGATTAATATAGACATGCTGTTTGGGGGTATTCCTTTGTTCGGTATTGGACAGATTCGCTCTTGGACATACTCGTAGTACAATACATCTTTTAATCACAACTGTTGTTTGTGATCCGACTGTTCAATTTTGCTTTAGTCATTTACCTTAATTAATGCACTGACTAGTAATATTAAAAATATACTCACCACTATTACGAAGAGCTGTATTTGTGTACCGAAAACGATCCTTTATGTGTTGTTTTTCCAAACCCCATGCAAATATATGTATATAATACTGACGTAACATGTACGTAGGTATTGTACGTAGGTATTAGGTAAAGTAAATATGAATAAGTTACATAACAGCGCGTTGTGTTCCTAACAAGGCGCTAACAAATCCGTCCTGACCTCAGCTTATAAGGCTATTTCAATTTGAAGTCAAGGTCTAGTGCGTAGGAATAAGTGCCTTAGATGAGTATTAAATTAAATTATTCCAATTTTAATTGTTGGTGGTTATTTCACATTTCTATTGTCCTGTTCAAAAACAAATTGTACAAATGTTTTTATATCTTAGGAAGAAGATAAATAGGTGACGTTTGCACAGACAGGCGGCTTGCCTAGTGCCTAGAGCCTCAATAGGCTCCTTAGAAAAACGAACGTTTAAAAAAAACAATGTTCCCGGTAGCCGCACTGCGAGCTAGCCATGTTGCCTACTAATGCAAGCCAGCTAGGCTCTAGGCGGTGAGCAAGCCGCGTACCTGTTTCAGCCTTAATTCTTCACAGCCTCTTAATAAATCCTCCACATACCCTCCTCAGCAAAAGCAAAAATAATCAGTCAACTTATCCTAATCTTGATTTACTTATTATTCTTGATTTTTAATTGTACCTTTCCTATCAATAATGAACAAATAAAAGTCATAAATTCACATATAAATCGATATAATAGTGACATAGAAATATTAATTTATCACAAAGTAACATCAACGTAGACAGTCATAGTTTATAACGCTAAAGGCTCAGCCAAACATAGCATGTATTTACGCGCGACAATAAAGCCAGAGAACTTAATAAAAGAAAAGTACATTAAATAAACACAAAAACATTCGATTCTTATCTTAGTTCGTGTTTAAACTTCTAATTGTTTCGAATAATCGATTATTCAGGGAATGCCATAAACGTTGACACATACATTAAGGGGTACATTACGGAAACAAAAAATGAAATATGGACGCGCGTCGAAACAAACTTTGTTTGACAGAGCTTTAAGATACTATTCAGACATTTTTCTTACACACTAATAAAAAACTAGAATGCGAAAGTAACATAGATAAACGATACATAACATATAACAAATAATTAAAGGAAATCAATTTTTATAGCCGAATTTAGTCAAAGAAATGCAAAATTGAACTTTACATTCAGTTTTTGACCACGTAGCCTCTCATATCTAAGTTGAAACAATAATTGAAGATCCAGAAAGCGAATAACGACAGGTACCTACCTACTATAAGTAACAAACTGAAAAGAACTACTTATCTACATTATCCACAAGTAAATTACGTTGGCCAATTCTTTATAATTAAATAACGCTACCTAATTGGGACATTTTTAATGTTCATACAATGCTTGCTCACTCGTATAAACGTTTATTGTAATGTCATGCGATTTGTCGCTCATAAGAAAAAAAAACGCACGTTTTACACGCTGTCGCATGGCCAAACCGTAATCTTTGGAATACTATCGTTTGGCCAGGCCATATTGTATAAGTTTTATATAGACTGCCAATTAAATAAATTAATATTATAATAAACTATTCACCCACCCGCGTTATTACAGGATAAAAAGTAGCCTGTGTTTTAATCCAGGGTTTAAGCTAACTCCGTACCAAAAATCTAGATCGGTTCAGCAGATTTTGCGTGAAAGAGCAAGAATCATATACCCATAAATTCTTACAAACTTTCGCGTTTATAATATTGGCATGATAAAGCTACCGCAGCCGTTGGGTGTTTCTAGCTTAGTTGGATAATTTGTTCTTGTCGTGATTACTTTAGTTTTAAGACATAGCTACCATGCTCTCTAAGCACGATTTAGTATAGACCCAAAAAACGGTACTCTGCATTTTTTTATCTTATCGTGCTGTAATAATATTCTACGTAAGTTATGGCAGCGCCTAAACTAAATATATACCATTTAAAAAAATTAAGTTACAATACAAGTTGCACTAATTATTTCCCTCATCTTTTCCTTTCTAGCAAAAAAAAGCAGTGTCCAGATCTCGTAAACACCTTAGGAATAAACGATCAGATACATTTCAGAACTCTGTTATCTATTGCGTTACTACACTCATGGCTTCAGAGAAAATATGACACTTACAATATCATACAACTAAATACAAAAAATTCACAATATTTAATTCGAAATTTACATTTATACAACGTGTAACAGATACCTGAGGGTGTTTGTCTACCTAAAAAAGTAAAACTATTAAATAAAACATTATTTCAAAATTAAAAATAATATATTGGGGACTCCAAAAAAAAAAAAGGAATACAAAAATTGGTCACATGATCTGCCAATTTGTATGGAGGTCGCATTATTTTTTGCTAAATTTTGTTCTACGCAGGGTCACTTTGATGTGTAGACTAACACCGTTAAGTATTGTCACATCTTTCTGTTACACCTTGTATATAAATAATATTTTCTTGAGCAAATGCAATGTATGTTTCCTTCAATTTTTGAATCTAATTTTGGCTATATGAATAACTTTACAACTAGAAAATTCGATGAACTTGAATTGTTTTGGTTTAGAAATGCTTTAAATTCTCAAGTTATTTGAATACCCTTGAGAATCATTTTAGAAGGTCAGAATCTGAACTCCAACAGCGTTTGTAATTTGTGATGTATGTGCGCTGACGCTTACACTCCTTAGGAAAAACCCGCGCCCAACAGTGGGACGTATATAGGTTGATATATATACGTTCGAGTCTAGCTGAATAGGAAATGCGAACTCTATGAATAATCTCTATTATTGTTTACTGAGTTTTAAGTTTAGTTATACAACATATAACTATATAAATTGTAACACCATAGTATCGTAATATTATAAACAAAATAGAAAATGTTTAGAATTATAAGCTCTATTACAAACTATATTTAATTCTTACTGTG
Source organism: Ligdia adustata (assembly GCA_947049295.1). Lineage (NCBI taxonomy): Eukaryota > Metazoa > Arthropoda > Insecta > Lepidoptera > Geometridae > Ligdia > Ligdia adustata. Next base: position 10,994,859 of record OX346234.1, read on the forward strand.
ATTTTAATATCATCACATAGATGTATAACAAACTTCTTAGACGATATTTTAGCGAAGAGTTTTTACACATTATAAAGTATACAGCAGGGTTGTCGGTTAGGGGTGACTTAAATGAAAAGGGGATTATCATACTCTTCCTAAGGAACAACATTCACTAATGGATGAACTCTGAATTAAAAAAAAATACGCTTCATACATATTTGTCAACAAAATCAACTTTTGATTGGTCGTCGAATGGAACAGCTGTTTTTTATTTTGTCGTATTCAGGTTTGTTTCCATAATGAAAATTGTACGTAATGATGAGTAAAATGACTCCATTTTGGTTTAGCATATCCCTAGACAATAACCCTGTATAACACAATCGTTACAGATCTTTGATTGTAGAATTTGAAACTTGAGCAATGCGATATGATCGCAATTAAAACAAGCCACTCTATATTAACTATTTTTTTGAGTTTTTAATCGGAATTATTTTTATTAAGTGTGTCACTTACGAAAGAGAGCCTTTAAAGGTCAATAAATGACCTCTCTGTTTTAACAGAAAAAAATTGCCCCCTTTTTGCACGGGTAAAAATAACACAAGATCAATTATACATGCAAATCAATAATTCTTTGAAAAAGCTTTAGTGAATTTGATAATTCACTAAAGCTTTAATTATTCATCTCCTTCTACCTGTATTATAAAGAAAAAGACAGCAACTTTACAAAAATCAGACAACCGAACAAGACTCATTGACCCCAGTTCGGCAGCTCACACTGACTAAACTTTTTCTAAAATTGTACCCATCCTTTTCTCACTTTTGGAAACAAAAAGAGAGGAGACAATTTTAGAACAGTCAAATTAGGTTAGTTTAGTAAGTTTGGCCTGCTCGAATTGTTGAAGCGATAAATAAACTAACAATACATATTTTCTATCAAACATTTCCTCACACACTCTTTCCACAAAACTATCAAGATCTGTGCCGATTAGTATGTACAGAGTGACAGGTTCAACACACGCAATATTCATTAGAGGGTACTAAAGTCAGTGCTAAATTATAAAGAAATAATAGGCACTTGGTGCTTTATATGTGACTGAATACTCGCACGTAAAAACTTTGACGCTATGACAGTTATAATGTAGACAGGTGTCGTTCAAACTTTGAAGCTGAAAAGATAAGCTTCTTTTTATCGACGATAAGAACACTTTCTATTTGGTTTTTAAGTCAACTAAATGCTCAATTGTAACGGCACATTTTATATATGATAGAACCAGCTTAGCGTCCGAAGTCAATTGTCAATGGAACTGTCATTGGATGTAATCTGATAATCAACGGCTATTAAACACGAGTGGCGTACAGACGAAATTGTGGCATTCGCGTTATGCATACTTATAAAATATCTGAAATTTAAATATGTGGTACCTTTGTTGTACAACAGCAATCATTTGATTTTATTCTGTCAAGTTACCTTTTACCATGACATGTCATGTCACGACATTGAATATTGCGAATGATTAACCATTCACCCTGTATAAAAAAATGCTCATAATATATGTAAAGTACATACAGATAGAGTAAGAATTATATGTATACATGATGGAAGACTAGGAGAGTCAGTCTGCTGATAGTATATCCACTTCTCTGGCACATTGTTCCTTAGAAGAATAAACACAGATTACAATTAAAGTCAAATCATTCATTGGCCTTATATAATATTATTTTTGGTTCCTAAAAGAGCTTAACAGTCACCAAATTATGAAACTCCGAATTTTCGTCAGCAAGATTCGCAGTAGGTTCAGATCATAAGTCATTTTTTTATGACAATCCGAAGGCTTTCGGCAACAAGGTCCGCAGTAGGTTCAGGTTATATTTTTATGACATTCTGAATACTTTCGGCAACAACCTTGTTGTAAACGTAATTTGATGACCATTTATCCATATTGGTAACCGAATAAAAATTTGTTCCATAGTAAAATAGGTAGTTTATTGGGCGGAGTACACGAGCCGAGCTTTATACAACTGCTTTTCTTCCGTCTTCCAAAAAAGAGGAGGAACTCAATCCGACGGGTATGTCTTCCTTTAAATATTTGTTACCTGATTTCTCAGAGACGGCTGAACAGAATTGAATAATATTTGTTTTGTTTCAAACGGAAGATAGTCCACAAGAGGTCCCATTTGAATTTTATCAAAATCGGTCAAGCGGTTTAATTTATAAATTGAAATAACTTAAATAGTTCTATCAGCGCCTGCCGTAATCACTTCTCTTGAAACTTGTGTTACACTAGGTAAGTCATTGACCCCAATTCGACCACTCACACTGACTAAACTAAAAGTTCCTAAAATTATATCCATCCTTTTCTCACTTGTAGAAACAAAAAGAGAGGAAACAATTTTAGAACTGTCATATTAGGTTAGTTTAGTAAGTTTGGCCTGATAGAATCGGGGTCATTGTGTAATATTACATCTGTTTTTTAAAGAGTACGCATCCAAACATGACTATTATGTAGATGTATTAGTATTATATATATATATATATATAAGTATGCATTTATATATATAAGTATGTACATCAGTAATCGGGTTACCATAGCACAGGCTTTGCCTAGTTTGGGACCTGAACACCTTGTCGATGTTGTCCCATATTATTATTATTTCCTATACGACTAGTCCAGGAATTGAATTAAAAATTCGGTTGTTCCCTAAGAAAAAAGTCTTTTCCTTTGAAAAATGTTAACAACCATTGATAGACTGGAGATGGAACCCTTGTCGGCTTACTTCACCCCAAATCAATAACCCTTTTGTTTAAGAAGACGGGTTTTCACTTGTACCTGATTGTTGGAAAGGTCCAACTATAGTTTCGTTCACATTCGGCGAACTTCATCAGGGATGAAATGAGTCGTTCGTGTCTTTAACGATGACACGTCTCGCACTGCGAATTTAAACAAAACTATACTTGGATCTTTCCAACAATAAGGTACTCGTGAAAACCTGTATTGTTAAACAATACGAATCAAACACGCGTTTGTTTTCTAAATAAAATCAATAACCCTGTATGTAATATATTTTATATATTCACCTGGTGCTCAGTGATGAGGTAGACTGGCAGTGATTCCGCGCAGAACTCGCACGGTATGACAGGGTCGGCGCGAGGGGCCGCGACACGGGGGCACGCGGGTTCAGGGGAGCGCGGGGGGGAAGCCACGCGCCCGCCCCACCACTGAGCCAGGTCCGGCCGGCACCCCGTCTGGAGGAAAAGAGAGACTTGAGTTAAAATTACTTCAGATTTATCTAAAACTCTAGACTCCCAGGGGTCTTTTAAAATGGTTCAATTTAAGTTAACCAACTTTAAATACGTGGTATATATTTTTCTTCTCCATTCTAAATAAAACTGCAATAATATAAACGTTGAAGGTTTATTTACGAAAATAAATAAGTAAACTAAGCAATAGGGAGATAATTACTATAAAGTCATACAAAACTTATTAGCGAAAGTTACAGCAGCTTACTAACTGCTATTAATTCTATTGGATAGTAGTATGATATTGTTATAATTCTGATTACATATTTTTACAAAAATATTTCTCAGGATTATATATCTTAATATATATAAATCTCGTGTCACAATGTTTGTCCTCAATGGACTCCTAAACCACTTAACCGATTATAATAAAATTCGCACACCATGTGCAGTTCGATCCAACTTGAGAGATAGGATAGTTTAAATCTCAAATTATAGTCGCAATTTTAATCTATTGCTAATTATTTGTCTGTTATTATTTGACAGTCACAATTATCTGTTAACTCCAAATGATTCTAACAGATGTCGATACCTTTCGACTGGGTTGAGTAAGTAATCAATAGATGGCGCTGCTATGGTAAATCTACTAAAAACTTTAGCCACAGCAACGCGTGGCCGGGTCAGCTAGTAGTATATATAACACATTTCATGCAAAATATTCTTTTGTACTATTTTTAGTGTATTTTACTGTTTAACGTGTATAATAATAAAATCATTTATTGACCAAAAAGATATTTACTATTATTATAATTCATATTTAAGATATTTTTATAATTAATTTATATTTAAGACTATTATATTTAAGATATTTATTTAAGTGTAACAGTAGTGAAACTTCCTTCTAATTATTATAAACGCGAAAGTTAGTAAGAACGTGTGGATGTATGGATGTATTATGTTTGCAGTATATGCTGGTATGTGTATGTGATACCTGATGCTGCACCAGATCGTCCGCCGGCACCAGCATGTTGCAGAACTCGCACGGCAGACGCAGCTCCTCCGCCGGACTGCGCGCCGACACCGGCATACGATCACTGACACAAAGAACAAACAACATTATATACGTATACAACTTGTAACAGCAAGGTGTGACAATACTTAAGGCTGTTAGTCTACACATTAAAGTGAACCCATCGTACAACAATATTTATCAAAACTAAAAAAAAAAGGATGAAATTTAATGACCACCAAAAAAACAATCGTTGCCTTAAATAGCCTCATACAAAAAATATATAATATGTACAAATAAATGAAACCTGTAACAAAATCTTTCGAGCTATTCAAGTCATGGCTGCACTACAAAAACTTTTCTTAACCCAAAAAGGCCACGCGTGCACCAAATTTTAACTAGCAAAGTTTTATGACACTCCTAATACTTTCGGCAACAAGGTCCGCAGTTTAGGTTATTTTTTTATGACATTCTGAATACTTTGGATGAATATTTAAATAAAATGCGAGTACGTATTTGATGCATGCGTGGCCTTTTTGGGTAGCTCAGCGATTATTCTGAAGATACTTGCCTTCTTTAGGTTTGCAGACTACATTTATTGGTAATAATTTCATATTAAAATGGGGGTTAAATTCTGGTAAGTACTTACGATTTTTAGGCCGTTATATTTCACTATATCTGGTGATTGCTTAAACCTAAGCCCTAAAAATAGACATCAATTACAGGTGTTGTTGGCCAAAAAACTGCACAATTTAAGTGGGAGTGGACGGGACATCTAATGCGGAGGAAACCCTGACAGGTGGGACAAAATCGTGACACAGTGGAGGGGCTACGCAGACCTATTTAAAAAGATTGGCGGGAAGTGGCAGCAAATAGAGAAATGTGCTTTGGGAGAGACCTTTGAACAGGAGTGGGAGAGTACTTATAGGTTAAAAAAAATTTGGTTCTCCATACAAAAAGTAGTCACGTGATCGGCCAAGTTGTACAGAAACGCATTTAAATTATATTTTGTTAAATTGTGTTGAACAATGGGTTCACTTTGATGGGTAGTCTACCCGCACCGTTAAGTATTGTCACACCTTTCTGTTACACGTTGTATAAGACACACCTTCAGCTAAAAGCGACGTAGTGGGAGATTTTTTACGCATAGTAATAGAAATATAAATAGAAAATTAAAATAGAAATATGAAATAGCAATAGAAAACACACATTATCAAGCACAAACTATAGAATGTACGAGTGAATACAGATTATCAAGCTTTAATATATCAACCAAATCAAAATAACGAAACATATCGCAGTGTACGAAATTAATTACGAATCAAAATATTGTCACGGTATTTACGGTAAAAGGATATTTGCGCCTCTCTGTTGTGTCAATTTTGATATTTCTGACAGACAGGCAGCACAATTCATAGACCAATGAGACCATAAGAGTCATCCTAGGTTACAAGAACTTTCAGGGATGCCATAATTTCACTACAATTCACAGAATCGCGATAATTTTGTACACAATAAAGCAGACAACTGATGCAGGTTTCATAATATTGACCCCCCCCCCCCCCCCTGAACTTCAAGTGTGTAGTGTACGGCCCCTAACACTGTAGCTACTCACTTGTTGTTGTTCGCGTTGATGTTATTGTTATTGTACGGTGCTGTCACCTGCAATAATGAAAGGACATTTTTAATAAGGTTCCATAGCTTAAAAGACTTGACAATTATAAGACTAAAACCACCTTTTACTGGTTTTTTGTCTTCCACAATTATCGCGATATTTTGTTCCAACCTATTGTATTGTACATCGATAAATAATAAACTCGAAGTGGAAAACATACTAATCGTATGACGCCGTAATTAAAAAGGAAAAATGAATAACCTCGTTGAGTCCGCGGCGTAATTCCCGCAGCGAGGACTTGATTTCTCGGAAACGGTCCCCGCCCCCTGCGCCCCTGCCACTCCCTGCACCTGCGCCACCCCCCACACTCCCTGCACTACCGCCCCCACCCACCGCACCCCCGGACAGCTGCAGCTCGCTGAAACGCGCCATGAACTGCTCCGGGGACATCGGTTTCAAGTTCTACAAAATACAGTATTGGTAAGTTAGTTGATAGACCAGTGCAATAGTAATAATGATATAAACGCAGGGGCGGCTTTGAGGCGAGCAGTTCGGTGTGTGGTGACACCGCGTACCCCGATTCCGTGGGGGCTAAAAGAGACCTCCTGCACCTCGACTAGTCTTAATTGCCCCTCCAGGGGTGGAAAATACTTATCCTAATTTTAATTGTAAAGGAACTTTCACTGTTGTCTACGGGCCCATTGATGCTTTAAAAAAGTCCGGCTATAAGCCGTGCTCAAAAATAAATAATGATATTATATTTCATAAAAACTAAGTGAGAGAAGAAAACATTGAAATTCACTATCGGACTGTCATTTAAGTAACCACAAAATAGTCCAAAATAATTACCTTAAAATCTTGCAACGTCCTCCCTTCATCTCCTCGAACCTCAGGCGAGCGCCTCCGCAGCTGGTCTCTGTAATCCTCCTCTATTTCTCTGTTGTGGAGGGCGTCCATCTTTCGAAGCTTCTCCAGTTTGGCCGCAGGGTTCAGGACCGGTGGAAGACCTGGAGTAATAGATTTGTAGAAAACAGATTAGTCTCGGAGCGTGTAAATCATGATTTGTTAATTTTAATGAACAAAATTATAAATGACAGCAATTTAGTACTTAGATCTATGGATCAAATTCTGGCATTGAAAAAACCGGCAAGTTGTGTTTTGAGTATTTTTTACGAGGTACTTGGTAACGAATTTTACATGCTAGCTGCGCCCCGCGGTTTTACCCGCGGTAGATGTTGGTTCATCCCATAGGAACACTTAAATTTTGCAGTATAAAATAGCCTACGTGTTAATCCAAGGTATAACCTATCTTCGTGCCGAATTTCTTTCAAATCCCTTAAGCCGTTTGAGCGTGAAGAAAGAACCAACCAACACATACAAACCTTCGCCGCACGCAGAGCGTATTGGGTTAAAAGTAAGGAATCTATATTTTATAACAAGTAGAACTTTGTTAGAAAGAGGTGAGCGGAAGAAAATGTACTATGGTGACAGATCACAAACAAGCGATATGTGACTTATTATATAATGTCAAAGGGTTATTTTGCTTTGAATTAAATTATATTACAATAAATGATGAATAAATGAATGTATTTTATGTGAATATTAGCAGTAGACTGGAGACTGGTAATAAGCGATATTATACTCCAACTTAGCGACTTGTTACTATTAGTAATCGATATTGTAATGTTTGTAAGCTATATGAAACAAAAATAATAAGCATACGAGCACCTTGTTTACAGAAAATAGACTTGAATTTGACCTCATTTGGCCTTATGTACGGCACCGGCGCCGCCTTAGATGTAGCGTAATTGCGTAAAAGAAATCTTTTCACTCGAAACTTAAAATTCGGTTCAGTAGTATGATTTCTAAATCAAAACAACTATTAAGGAGGATCAACGACCCTTCACTGTTTTTGTGGTTGTGATAAAATTTTCGTTTCGGGCGTTTCTTTTTTCACCCCCTAAATTGTAACGTATTTTTTGTTACTGGTGTTAATCGCGTCTCTTTGATGAATTTTAGACCTATATGTTTTATTATTTTGAAAAAAGTTATTGAATTCTGTATAATAGTCTTTTAATAGGCATCGTTTCAGCGCAAAAAATATGACTGCTTAAGAATAAGAAATATTTATTGGCCTTTAAATAACATTCGTTACGGGCAAGTCTTGTTACATTTGAATTATTAATTACTTAAAAAAAATTAAACTTGAAAAACTTATTTAAATAATTTACATTGTGATTTATTTCTTTACTTAATAGTAATATTTTGTAATGGTTGTTCGTTACACAAGAATGATGATTCCACAAGCTGCATTCACATATATTCATAGAGTTTATAAAAGGGATTCTTTAAAAATATATATTTTAATTTTTGTTTGAATATGTTAATATTGAGTTCCATAAAGGTAATTTATTGTACATTAATGTGTTGGTGTAAAGTCCCTGTTTCTTACACTTAGATAATCTGTTGACAGGTTGGACTCGCTCTTTTTTATTACTGCGTGAAAACGCGCTTAGGAAGGTAAAAAATAAAACGGTAAATACTAGTAAATAATGTGTTAGCTATGTGAAATAAACTACTGGAATAAAAGGTAGAAAAGAGCTATATCCTATTGTATGGACAAGTTGGCGGTCTGTAGCTGTCTTAACTCTTTTCTTTGAAAGTATGACTAGTACTACTGACCGTGTGCTAGATTATACTCGTTCTGTTCCCTCCTCTCTCGCTCCTCTCTCTGTTGTCGTTGCATGGCGGAGTAGAAGGACATGTCGCGGCGCGGGTCGCGGGGCGGTGGCGCAGCGCGCGGGGGAGGGGGCGCGGGACGCTTCTTCACTGCGCCGCGGGATATACCCCTACATAACAAACATATGCATATTTATAGACATCGTTTCAGTCTACATTTCACGCTAGTAAATTAAAAAAAAACATTATAAAACACAATAAAGCTCGTATTTAAACACCGACTAAAATATTTTACTACCAAAAAAATTCTAAACGGTTACCAAAATGGATTTAGCCACCAAATTGTTTCCTAAAACGGACCTTGTTGCCAAAAGTATTCAGAATGTCATAAAAAAATGACCTGAACCTACTGCGGACCTTAATGGTCAAAATTCGGAGTGTCATAATTTGGTGACCGACTAAATAATACCCTAAACATAATGCTGGTTAGTACTAACAGTGTTGAAAAACTGAACTTCATTCGCATGTAATCACCGGTCGGGTGTCGACAAGTACCCTGCTCCGCCAGAGACTATACAAACGTCAGTGCGCGGCCAAACGCACATATCCTACGTGACCCATTTCCGTGGGGGTCTTAAAATGTTTTTAAATACATTAATTCGCGCAATACATTGGAGCACATGAACACCAAATTAAGTTTTTTAACACGGTCTTAAATTTATTGATATTCAAACCGGCATTATTAAAAACCTGTGAAAACTAGAGGGGGTTCGTCATCTCATTTACTACGGGAAGAGGGGTAAAAAATTGAATAAAAGGGTCACGAGCTTTAGGTACGTTTTTTTCGCATTTGATCACAAGTTCGCCCTAGATGGAGCATGCCTAGTCTGGAATACACTTGCTCTCAAGGAAGGCTGCTGAAAGACACTGTTAGCTGTTCGGCTACAGATTTTTCAACTTTTCAGCTAGATAGCAACTGTTGCAACAATGCTATGCCACCATGCTATGGTTTTCACACGATGTTATTCTTCACCGGCAGCTCAGGTTCTTGCGTGTTTCGTGGGATCGAAGTTCGTACCTGTCGCAAGGCAATCTACCCCTAACGATTATTTAAGATTGAGTATGTTGGTGATAGCACTTACAAGTCTTTATGTAGTTTGTTAGCGGTTTCCTTGTGCGTGTTGATCTGAGGCTGGTCGTTAGTCCTCTTCTTGACTCCGTTGGTGATGGGTCGCCTGCCGTCCGCAGAGTTCTGTGAGCTCGCGCCGGACGATGACGCGGAACTGCCGCTGTTGATGGCGCCGGCTTGGCGGCTTTGTAATCTAGCACCAGACATAACAACTAACTAAATATATTATAAATGCGAAAGTAAGGTCGTTGAATTATTGGTTTGTTTGTTCGTCTTCTCCTCAGCAACTGAGTGACGGTTCTGCTGTATTTTTTGCACAGATATATTTCGAAGTCGGGAGTGTCAAAAATTAGTAGCAAAATAAATTTGAAAAAAAGTCACCACGACGAAATTGTGCAGTTATTTCGATGTAAAATCTAAACTACTAGACAGTTTTCATTAAAATGTATAAGGAGAATATATACTTATAAACAAGAAATCTAAATTACTGAGAAATCGGAAGAAATCTAAATTACATACAAAAGTGATGTTAAGCAGAATTGGTTAAAATCATTGTATTCACATGCCACGATGCTAACGCTGCACAAAGGTTGTAAGTTTAAAGACATTTTATTTCTCATTAAAGATATATATCACTGACATGAGAAACATTATTACTAGATGTAAATAAATACGTTAGAACATTCGTCGTCACAAAATTTTACAAAGAGATTTATTAATTTTTAATTTAAAATTTAAGTTATAAACAAATAGATTAATACGTACTAAAGCAAACACCAAAACAAATAGCAGAACACAATATAAAAAGTGATGTTAAATATAAAAAGGGGTAGATATGTTTTATTGTCACTTATTCAATGCATTCATCATTGCAGAAAGCAAAGTCCATAAGTTGGGTAGGTAAGTATACTAATATGTACTTGCAGCTTGTATAAATTAAGTAATAAGTCCGTACCTACAAGCTCTAACTACAAGTACCTAGATACAACCTATATTTGCATATTGGCTAGGTATAGTGCTAGTTGATTTTTGAATTCTTTGAATGAGTCGGTATTTTTAACATGCATAGGAAGTTTATTGTAAAGTTGCGCTCCTTCAAACGTCATCATTGTCTTGCCGTAATTTGTACGAGCGCGTGGCAAAGCCAAGAAACTGGCTCGACGAGTTTTAAGTCGATTGGGGTTACCAACATTTTTTCGTTTGAGGACCACAGTGTTTGTATGGATCTCTTTATTTAGGCTTTTACGTACGAAAATGCAGATGTTATAATTATATAATTGTTTGACACTTAATAATTTTGTTTCTTTATAAAAATTTTTAGTTGAGGTTTTGTAGTTATAATGAAAAAGCATTTTTAGTAGTTTATTTTGTAAGACTTGAAGCTCGGCTATTCTTGTTTTGGCCACGCAGCCCCAGATTTCGATAAGATATATTAAATGTGGCTTTATTAATGCGTTATAAATAGTAAACCGTAACTTGAGTGGTAGACAGCGAACTATATCGCGAAGTGAACCGCGTAGTGTAACTAGCTTAGTTTTAATATGCTCAATATGAGAGCTCCAAGATAGGTGAGTATCCATATAAAGGCCAAGATATTTTTCATGTTGTTTCTCTTTTAAAGCAATATTATTAATAGTTAGAGGTGAATATGGAGGTACCGGCTTTTTTCTAGCCTTAAAAATAATGTAGCAAGTTTTGGAAACGTTTATGGTTAGAAGGTTATACTGAAACCAATTATTTAAGATGTTTGAGTTGTGCTGAGCTTGTGAGACTATATCGTGGATTGACGTACCAAAATAAAATATACAGGTGTCATCAGCATAGAGTATTATATGTCCGCTCAATCCCAATTCACAGATGTTACTTATGTAGGTCAAAAACAATAAAGGTCCTAATATTGAGCCTTGTGGGACACCACAAGTTATTGGTAATGAGTCACTTTTAGTACTACGGTCTATTTTGACTACTTGGGATCTTTCTGCTAGGTAAGATTCTAATATTTGTAAGGCTTTATCAGTGACTCCAACGGCCTCAAGCTTTTTTACAAGCAACTTGTGGCTAATAGTGTCGAAGGCCTTTTTAAGGTCAATAAAGATACCTAACACAATATTTTTCTTATCAATATTATGTTTGATTGTGGTAATCAGATCAATAGTTGCGGTGAAAGTATTACTTTTTGATCTAAAGCCATATTGTCGATGAAACATAAAGTTTATAGATGTTAAATATTTTTCTAGTCGTGTGTAATATTTTTTCAAGTATTTTTGATAACACAGGCAATACTGAAATGGGTCTGTAATTGCTTGCGTCTGTTTTAGGACCTGATTTATAAATAGGAGTAACTTTCGCTACTTTTAGTGTATTTGGAAATATGCCATCTTGTAATAGTTTATTGAAACATTCTGATAGTTTTCTTGATATTTCACTATTTATATTTTTTATAACTTTTGTGCTTATTCCGTCTAAACCGACACTACAGTTTGAGTCTAATTTGCCAATGATATCCAAAATTTCTTTTTCAGTGCATGGTTCAAACCTACATAATTTTGAATTTGAAGGATTAGTTTGAGGCAGAGCAAGTTCATGATATTTTCTTGGTATTCCATCTGCCAAAAGTGAACCAATAGTTGAAAAATAAGTATTAAATTGTTGACATATTTCACGAGGATCTGTAATGACTTTAGAATTTATGATGAGTTTTGAAAGAGCACAATTATGTTTTATTTTTTTATTAGCTAGACCTTATAAGAACTAACCTTAGTTCTATTTCATTGTTAGTTTGTAATAAAGCAAACTACCTACTAACATATATCTTCTTGTTGTCCGTAAATATATATTTTTTATTTATTACCTGGGGAAGTCATTCCTGAAGTTGGTGGGCCCTGACTCGTCGAATATAGACGTAGGTCTCACTGGCGCGGGCGCGGGCGCCGCCGACGCGTTGGACGCAGGGGCTCTGTTAGCTGCACCAAATATTACTTATTTTATTCCACATAACACAATGCATAGTAAAACCTTCATCACCGGGGAAAGAGAAAGACAAAAAATAATTTTGAAGAAGAAGAAAAGATAACAGCTAATTTGAAATACGAAAACGACATTTGATTTTCGTCGCAATGAATGACATCTTAAATTACTCGTAGTATACGAGAATACGTATACGAATTTCAAATTTTTATTGTTTCAAACATCCATTTTAAACACTGCCCATGCAAACACCGTAGAAATCTGTGATGTTAGGTGAGGCCTAGCAAATAACATTCTACAATTATTAATAGGCAAGCGCTAGAATATTACAGGAAAAATACTTGGGCGTATCTTCCAACTAAACGTACTCGCAATGATTATTTTGTTAATCCCGATGGCGGCTGCTGGACTATAGTTGTTTAAACTTTCTAGTGTATGCGCAATCCAATAATTATCTAAGTAGATACTAAAATAGATATACAGACGTTGAGAATAAGGAAATATATAGTGTTATCCAGCACTAGACAAATGACCGCAATGGGAGTATGCAAGGGAAGCAAGGAGAACAATAGGATCAACTCTCATATAACTCGATGCCGAGTTTTCATTGTACCAAATAAATGAAGGAATCTTGTGATTTTGTGATTTCATATAATAAATGATGTCAGAGGTGTTCTGCCACTAATAACACATTGACATATATGCACTATAAAACAGCTCACATTATTATCTCGAAATTCAGTTTGGGCCCATCGATCATGCTGATGTCAGAATTAAAAGGATTAAAAAAATGTGCGTGCTATTCCCGTAGCGAGAATAAAGAGCGTGCAAGAGCGTGCGAGAGAGAAGAAAAGTAAATTTTATAGACGCGGATATCGGGAAAGGGAAAATGATAAGACGATTATTTGATGGAAGGCTTTTAAACAGCTAACATAAGTGTGAATAGGAAATATTGTAATGCAACGATAAAATTTAAAGTGCGTGAAGATGAGGAACGCAAATGTAATTAGTGAAAAGCATAATGCGAGAAAGGGCAACCAATATGCAGATGATATATGTAGAAAACTTATGCTGTACAGATGAAATGCAGCGATGACATTTCAAATAGAAATACCTGTATCGTGAACAATATCCGGCGCTGTGATACTGTTTGGTCTATGGACAGGTAGATTTTTGACAGTATTGGTTATATTATTGGGAGGTCCTGCGCCGAACGCGGCGGTGGAAGTGGAGGCGAGCTGCGCGGGCCGGGTGAGCTTGAGCGGCTCTTTCTTCACCGGGGCCGGGTCTACGACGTGTACAAATTATTACCATTATTGTATTCAAATGGCTCAAATATTGTAAGAACGAAGCGTGACCGTGCCAACGCACTAGCACGAGTTAGTACGTATCCGGCGAGTCGTAAGTATGTCGGTTTATTATATTAACAACTAACACAAACACAAGGGTAAACAAAACAACAAAATAACTTGAGATAATAATTAGTGTAACATATACTTAACAGATTATATTATAGACAATTTATAGATTAATTCTATAGAAATAAATTTCACGCTTATTTCGTAATAAATATTGTGCGCAAGTAGTACGTACGAAGTACACAGCTACCTGAGGGACTTCTAACCGATTACTGATGTTAAGCAACATCCTGCTCGACCAGTGAGAGGATGGGTGACCGTGAAGTAGCATTTACTACTCGCTCAATACGGCCGCTTTAACTATATACTGATGATGATGATGGTAGGGATGGTATTAGCCTGCCATCGCTACCTCTTGTACCTGTAGGGTGTCGAGAAGTAAGAGAAAAGTGGGGAGTGTTATTGTACCGTCGTCGAGTCGTATGAACCCGTGGTTGGAGTCGAGGTGCAGCTGGCGGTACTTGATCATGACGAACTCCTTGCAGTCGGGGCACTGGTCGGTGCGTACGCCGCAGTACCCCTCGTGAGCCGGCAGCTCGCGCCGCGGCAGCTCCAGCTCGCAGTATCTACGAGTCACAGTAACACTCTATACTTCCTGGCAAACATCAAGACCTAAAAGAAACATGGGTGGCAAGTATGCTCATCAATGAAAAAGTTGTTTTTGTACTGTGTAATGCATATTGTTTAAACAGACGGATTTTCACGTAATTGTTGCAAAGGTCAACCATAGTTTAATTCACATTCAGTGAACTTCATCAGGGATGAAATAAGTCGTTCGTGTTTTCAACGATGATAAGTCTCGTCGTGAAAACCCGTTTTCTTAAACACTGTGAATCAAACCATGCGTCAGTTTGCTAAATAAAACTGTGTATTTTCTGTAAATTACATAATTGATCATAAATAAATAAAGATATATGCACATGTAATTGACAAATGACATAATTAGTTGATATCATACACTGCGATCCGTCATCAGCGATCTAATAATCAACACTGCAGTCAAGGTCTTTGTTTGCCAGCGATTGTGATCAAGGGAAATGACAAAATAATTAAAAAAAAAAATTTGGTTTATCATACATATTAGACTTTAGGTTCCCAGATATCCATTGAGTACAAAGTAAATAGAATCGGTCCTAACATTGATCCTTGAGGAACTCTCCTAAATTTAGCTAGTTTATCAAAGATAGCTGACAAATCATCACAGCTAAGCAGGTAATGTGCATGTAAGGGTAACAATTACTCAAATAATTTTCATCACTTGCAATCTTTTTTTTTAGTATATCAGATATTCCATTTTTTTTAATAAGTCTCTTTAACATAATTCTTTGAAACCTGATTAAAATATTTGGTAAAGAGTATGTCTTCATATTGTTTTTTTTTTACAAAACAGATAACAATCAATTTCTCTTCTGTGCATGCTACACTTGAACATTAATGGAGCTTCTTGCTCTTTTATGAAAGACTAGTTTAGATCTGTTCCTATGTGTTGAAAAATATGCATATGCATGCAAAAAAATTATACATTTTTGCTACCTATCTGATAAAAACAATTACCTACAATTCTAATACGATTTTTAATTCTAAATTAGTGATATGCAGTTTAAAATGATTATAATCAGATATTAGACTTTTCTATCTTACTAGATTTTGTAACATACTCGTAGATAACTAAAACCAAGTCAGATTGGAGTACCTAAAGTGGTAAAGATTTGATATAATGTTCACCTTGATAGAAGTTATTTTACCTGCAAGTCTTGATAGTGTTGGCACAAGAGTCTCGGATGTGATCCTCTAGATCTGTCCCGCAGACACTCTCTCCACACTGCTTGCACGGCACTGCGGAGACAACTTGTATTGTAGGGACTAAGATACAGTAAAATAACACTGCAAGGACAAATTATACAGAATAGGTAGTTATTAGAGCAAGTTCTACTATCAATATTATAATGTTAGCTGTATGACAAAACAATGCCAGCACTTGAACTAGATTTAAGTGTCTTCATATATTTTTTTATATTCTAATAATAGACTTATTGGGATTACATAGTGAATTAAATAATGAATCAATATGTACTGTACTTTGTTTATTTAGTAATAAAGTATGCAGTAATACAAAAAAAAACTGTACGTAATTTGACATTGTAGATAGAATATGTAAAATTATTCAAACTGATTTTTTTAATTTCTCCTCCACAATAGGGAATAGAATAATCATTTATTGTGAAAGCAATGTCCCACTTTCATAGATGCTAAACAAAACAACAAACATGCACAACACATTAAGGTCCAAAATGAAAATAATAAAATGTTATACTAGAAATATTATTGGCCGCCACTTACACAGCTTATGGAACTTCTGATGATGCTGATCCAGCTCCGAGCTTGGCACAGGCTCCTTGCAGACTGGACATACTCTAATATTCCTTGCGCAATGAACAGAGTGGATTGTGAAATTCACAGCAGGAATTTCCCGTTTGCTGCAAACATTTTTTTAAGTCAGGCATTTCCAGGAGAATGATTATTTTTGGAGTATTAACCATCCGAAAAGCAGCCAGAGACAGAGCGAGATAGAGAAAAATAGTGGCGGTGGCCAAGACTCACATTGGGTTGTAGCGCCACAGGAAGTAAGTAAGTAACCATCTAGAGACATGCATAATTTAAGGTACTATTTTACTTGTTAAAACCACTGACTAACGTTTACCTTAAGACAAATGATCTTTACTGAGCTTTTACAAAATGTACCGTTTAAAAATTCGAAGTTTTTTCTAGGAAGTGTTTAGACGAAATTATGGCTTTTCCTGATTATAAAGCATTGTTATTCACAAAAACTGAAGATAAAGCGTTTCACATTTTATATTGTTTCTTAAATAATATTGGCAACAGCAGAGTTTTTGCAAATAAAACGCATACAAAGGCCGAATATGATCTAATTTATTTACGTTATAGGGTAAACAACCGAGAATGAGTGTAAACAGCTGTGAATTGAGATCTTCGCAATGATCTAAATATCTATAAATAGCGACAACGTGTAGCGAAAATAGCACAAAATATTGACAACATTACGTCCAATGCAAGTTAATAGATAACTCACCAATTCGGACAACTCTTCGTTTCCTCTTCGTCCATCGTTTATATTAACTTTTACACCTAAAATAACTTTAAATAATTAACTGGAGCGATTAATTTAACCTTATTCCTACAAATCCAACAATGGTCGGCGGTTTCAAAGTTACGTAGTGATAAAAATTGAAATAGGAAGCCCTTATCGGAACGTTAATTAACTACCTTCTATTCGGGGAATTAACAAAAACAAAATACCGACTGCAAAACATTTTTCGGTGAATCCCTGAACCACAGACTAGACTAAGAAAATGACATGAAAATGAATGAATGAATAAAACGAACGGATCTTCACAGACGATATCGAAATTGGCGTGCTATAATCGTTAAATAACATTTCACATCTTCGTGAAAAGACGGAAACGGCGACTAAATGTTTTGTTTTATTAGAGTATCCGTAGAGATATTATCCGTCAGAGCCGTTCAAAATGGGTCATCCATCACGGACATGATGTAGCAAAAGTTCCTTAAAAACTTTCTTTGTTTGCCGGACTTTACGAGAGGTTCTTGGTTAATTATCATAGCATAGATAGTAACAGAGAGAATTTAACGCTACGCTAAGGATAGTAATGTCCATGGAAATGAAAGCGACCCATTTCTTTTTGCGTACATACCTAGTTTAAGGATAGTTTTTCATTGTTTAGTACATCACGTGTTAAATGCTCCTTAAGGTTTACTGGATTATTTATTGTAAATCCCAAATCTATCAAATATTAGTAATAATTATTTTGTGGTAAGTGATTACCGACTCGCATTGCCGATAGAATTTTTTCAGTAATTTCGTTTAAAATATGTAACATACCTCGGAACTGATTTTGATAAATTAGACCACACGGGAAGTATCGAATAACAATCATTAAAAAAAAGTATGGTTTTAGTGGCTGTGACTGTAAAAGTGAAGACACATTTAAAAATGGTGGATTACTAATCATTTTATGTCATTTACACACGTAAGGGCAAGCAATATAAAGACGGAGTAATGGGGTTTTTCGTGGGAAACCATAGAAAGCCTAGAAGTCACCACCACTGTGCTAGGGTACATGATGTAACTTTAAATTGATCACGACGGCTTATAAATACCTAAACCTGACGTTCTGGCTAGTATACAAATAGTATGGCGCTATATATTAAAAGTAAAAAAAAACACTTGCAAAAATTTCAACTCATAAGTTTCAGAAGTCTTAGATCTACCACTGCACATTACAACTACTCGAATGTAAAATTTGATGAAGAGAAGAAATTTTTCTACAAAATAAAAAAAACAATATTTCATATTTACAACAACAGCATTTATTAGCATATCTTACAAAATACAAAAAAAGTCCCTATCATGGACAAAACAATACATATTAAAGACTTGTACAGACCTGGCAATGGACTTCTTACTGACTTTATAACTATATGTTTAGACTCTGACTGGAGAAAACAAAACAAGGGATTGATAAAACGTTTTGAAAAAAAAACCATTAAGTTACTCAAACACTTACTAATACAGTGAACAAAAAATGTTAATGTAACGCACATGATATTTTTCAGCAAGTGTGCACAGGCCCTTAGGAACTATACACATTAAGATCTTTGTACAATATGATAAATACTCTAAACAAAACCTAAGATCTCATCTCATTTTTCAATCATTTATCACGGTATAAATACACTGTACAAGCTGAGAAACTCAAAGGTTGGGATCAAGTAGGTTTCACCAATCAGGCTACCACTAACTCTATTATAAAAACATAGAACCCATAATAGTAGGGGAGCCCACGATGCTAAATGGGGATTTACTCGAGCGTCATAGAGATGTATTGCGTTGCAAAGCTTGGATGATAAGTAGAAAATATCATAGGTGTTTCCTATTTTAGTGGTGGAGGAAGCATCTGGAAGGATATACATTTTTTTTTCTAAGGAAATCAAAACATGTAAATGTTCGAGCGTGTCAGATTATAATATTTTCTATGCTCCATCATGCTTCTGATAACAAATATATGCTAAACTGACAATTTGCATGGTGGGAGTGGCCACACAGGTTGAAAATAGTTAAAAAAAAAGAAATCCCCCCACTCCCTAACATTCCATTCAAATCATTTAATTATTGACATGCACACTGTTTAGCTAGTAATAAACCTACCATATCTTAATCTGACGCATTTGATTATTTCAGGCAAACAAAGTTTTTTTTAATATTTTGCGGGCTGCTCTTTTAGCTCGGCTCTTCATTGAGAGCTTATATTTGGTAGATACACTCAACAGGACCTAAGGAATCTCCCCTGTGTTAATCTGCCACGCTTGAGTATGTCACAAAATCCCCTCTTGGGCTCCCCTACTAACCTAAATTGGTTATCTGTGTAAGTGAAACTATCTTAAATAACTAAATTACTTAAACTATATCACACAGCAGAGAATGACAAAATTATAATTTACCTATATATACTATAATCTCAACAAAAATACCCAATTAATGCCAATTTTTCTTATAAAAATTCTGCAATTTAAAGAAATCAACAAAATTTATAAGATAGGCTTACCTAGAAAGTCTAGTGCCCGATATAGTATGGATACAATAGTGTATGTGTACATATAAAGTGGTAAAGCAAATAATAATATAGTTTATAATAAAATATATGTGTAGTTTAATATTTAATTATAATATAAAATTATTTTATTAAACTAAGTACAGTGTATTATTTGTTTTACACTGAATTCAATATCAACACAGTCATATTCATATAATATAATAAATAGCTTACTTACTCTGACTTATATAATATTTTTTGCAATAATTTTACTATAAATTCAAGTCATAAAATTGCAAGTTTTTAGACATTTCAAGAGCATTTTTACAATTATACTTTCCTTAAACATTTATTTCACTAATTTTGTGAGTGTAAAATACCATCTTTCTTCGCAGTAGGTTGACAGGCCTAACATTATAAATTTTTCATCTGGAATATAAAAATGCCATCAGTCCCATTCAAGTGCAGTTTCTTTCCAACAGCTTTTTTTGTAGTCCAGTGGCAGAAGATGTAGCATATGAAAATGTATTCTCTATTTTCTTAAAATAGTTTTTGTCTAACTGCAGGGTGACATCTATTCCGTCATACGTCAATCTTTCTTGCTCTATTCAACCCTAGGCTCAGTCTTTCGTAGACCTTTTCCGAGTTTGGACGAGCCATAACTTCTTCTTCTATGTTAATTCACATGTGACCAACTATATACCTACATTACCTGTCATCACCAGATCAAAACAAAATATTTTTTTTGAGTGCCATTTAGGTTCACGATAAGTGCTGAAGACTTGATCTGTGCACTCTTGTATGTGTTTTTAGCACAAAGCAAATGCTGCTGCGCAGATCAGGCGTATTGTCCCATTAACATATTCAATATTCAAGTTACTCTTGATTCATTTAATTGTTTGGCATCTGAAAACCTTATCATTCATATTGGTTGTTAACAAGCTTGTAAAACTGCACTATCACTTCACATATGTTTGTTCTCACTTCACAATAAGTTCACATGATTTCCAGTCAGTGGTCAGTGTCATGTCTCCGCTAGAACTGCCCCCGCTGGAAGCCGAGCCCTACGCCCCGCATGGTGTGTGTGGTGGCACGTGCCACCTCGTACTGAGCTTGCATCGCCTGGAACAGCTCTTCTTGCTTCTTGATGGGGTCTGCTTGCTTGTCTGACTCGGGTTTTACAGCCGCTGTTGGAAAAAGATGATTTACTAAAATTATGAATTCTGTTTGTA
Source organism: Ligdia adustata (assembly GCA_947049295.1). NCBI lineage: Eukaryota > Metazoa > Arthropoda > Insecta > Lepidoptera > Geometridae > Ligdia > Ligdia adustata. The sequence goes on from OX346234.1 coordinate 11,015,761, forward strand.
TTCCCAGTCATCTCCTGGACTTGCACCAAATGGCGGGAATCTAGTCAGGAATGCAATTCTGCATTGCATTTATTTGTACATAAGCATATGTATGTATCTTTATGTTGGTATATATATTTCGAGTGTATGTATGTATATGCGCGCCCTAGTGCCTATACGGGTTGTCGTATTTTTATGTGAGTGGTGACAATAGATTCGTCTTCACCTGCAGACGGTCTAAAATAGCTGCATCCCAAAATAGTGATTTTACTTGTTAAGATACGTGGGTCTAAAGTTCTTGCAATAGAGTTATTTTAAAGTCTATTTTAACCACTTGTTATTTTTTAGTTACCCAGCCTCAAACCTTGCTGGACAAAGGTCTCCCAAGATCTGCACTTATAAGAAGCCAGATCTTTTGAATTTCTAATGTATTATCTAAGCTAATAAAATAAAAAATAATAGAGGAAGGTGTACTAACCAGGGTCCTTGATGCCCATGAGTCGCATGAACTTTGAGACCTGCTTGCCGTCGTTGTCCTGCGCGAATCTCGTGCCGCTCCACTTGGCTGCTTCCTCCTGCTCATTCTTAGCCTTGTTCGACCACAGCAGCTTGCGTTTGTTCACCTGTACACATACAACAATCACATTTATTTGAAACATAATCCAAAATGTCACTAACTTTTAAGGACAATTTTGTGCAATGCATTGGACAATCAATGAATTCAACACAATATGATATAGGCACATCAGCTTGAAGCTGCTCGCCTGTTATTAAATAAATAAATAATTCATTTAAACCAAATATTTTTCAATAATTGTTTGTTAAGGTGCATACATTGACCCCATTTTAGCTTAGTGTACAACTCTATAGTACTATTTACGGTGTGTTTAGATTTATACAATATATGTGTTAAGGGTGCGTCGACATTGACACGCATACTGAAGGGTTCCATGTGAGAGCTTTTATACATACAACATACAAATTTATACTAGTTCATACATATTTCCGTTTTTTTATTGTGGTGACAAAGACAATAAAGAGTTTTGTCTAAAGCTTTGGTCGGCTAAACTAAGTTCAGTCGTCAGTTGATCTGAAATCAATCCATACTCATACCTGATCCAATATCTTGTTGGTGTGAGCACTAGCGTTATAGTAAGACGGTAGGGCTCCTTGAGACTGCGGCGCGGGGTCGCTGGCGGCGGCTCGCAGCTGCTGCGCCGTCGCCATGGAGCCTGAGGGGGTCTTGATTTGGAGCCCCATCTTCTCCATGACTTCTAGCTTCTTGTTCACCTTGTATGATGAAGGACGATACTCGGACAACGGGGGGGATGGACGATGTTCGGATGACGTGCTGGTAACAAACAAAATAAATAAATGGTTAACAGCAATTTCCAAATAACCCACTGTACGAATGAAACCGCGGGATACAACCACTAGCCCATAACTATTAGCAGATGACAAATCCAATTACACCTCGCATACAAAAATATTTATGAATAGAGGGGACATAACAGAGAACTCCTCCTTTTGGACAGTTCTCAGACTGAGGCGTTACTTTGCGGAAATCCATTTATCATCAATGTTGGTAAAAAAAATATCTTATTTTTTATCCTGAACAGCTAGGCATTTGACCAAAAGTACGCACGACCACGAAAGCCAGCGACACTTCAGCCCAAGATGGAGCATACCTAGTCTGGACACACTAGCTCTCAAGGAAGGCCGCCGGAACACACCGTTATTCGCATGGTGACGGATTTTACAATTTGAGGGTGGTAGCTAGCCAGGCAAGCGATAGAAAACGCTCTACCACCATTCTGTGGTTTCACCATGTCAGGAGATGTCGCTTGAAGAGTCCTGAGGATACCTCGGGCTAAGGCGAAACACGTCGAGGAAGTCTCTGATACTGAGATAAAAAGAAATAGTAAGATTTGCATGTTATTTATTAAATGCAGCTAGATATTAGACCACCAGGTCGCACCACGGAAGTCAGCGGCACCGTGGCCTTAGATGGAGCATGCCTATACTTTAGAATCCGACATATTTTATCAAGTTGAAGGTGGCATATGTACCTAGCATGCGAGGAGGGCGGAGGGTAGGCAGCGCTGGAGCCGCGCGACCGCGACCTGTCGCGTCGCTCGCCGTGCTTGTGTCGAGTGTCGTCCTTGTGTGAATGACTCTTGTTGTGTCTGTGTTCGCGGTCCCGGTCGCGCGACCGCTCCTTGTCGCGACGCTCGCGCTCAGAGAATCTGAAACGAGCGGCTTATATCAACAAATGGAAACTATTTATTGATAACTCGATTTACCATAGTATTAAGGTGATCATCATGATATACAGTGGGAAGTTGGAATGACAACAATATACCAACTATGGGTTATAAAATAAATCTTTTTTTTTAAACTTAGTGAATATATGTGAATGCAGCTTGTGGAATCATCGTTCTTGTGTAATGAACAACCATTACAAAATATCACTAATAACTAGAGAAATAAATCACAATGTAAATATATAATATAATAAAAACATGTTATAAGAACTATAATTACTTTAATATTTATTTAAGTAATTAATAATTCAAATGTAACAACACTTGCTTGTAGCGAACATTATTCAAAGGACAATAAATATTTCTTATACTTATTCATATTGTTATCACCAATATTTTGACATCTGGAGCAAGCGTGCCAGGTGCAAAGCTAGTCTAAGGAGCTATTTAAGTAGTTAGAGTGATTTTACAATGTAACCTATCGTGTTGTTGCAGAACACATTGCCCCCACTGGATATAAGAATTATATTAAGAGATGTAGGTACCTGGGTGAGACAGCATCTCTAGCGTCGTGCGAGCGTTTGTCGAAGCCCGGCGGAGGCTCGCCGCCGAATGGTTTCAGATCCATCAGCGCAGGCACCTACCACATAAACCATACTTCTTTGAAGAATATGACAATCATCCAAAACAATATGCTAATATCAAATTAATTCCAAAATTACCATCATTCCAGTCGATGAACAACTTTGGAGTTCATTTAAATCATATCATATTATCAAAACGTTTTTTTTCTTATAGAAAAATCTAGGGTAATCTGGGGAAGACTGGTCCAGCGCCGGTTTTGCAATACAATTGGGTTTTGCTGAAATACTTGGACAAGAATGGCGCTACATTGATTAGTTTAGCATAAGAGGGTAAGACTGAGCTATCTATAATGATGTTAATTTTAGATTTTGAAGGACATAAAAAAAGACCGGTCCGAGTTCATGGTAGGGGTTTCATCAGTTGATCGAGGATCACCTTAGACTCTGTAGCGTGGTCGTCGGGCCTGTCGCCCAGTAGGCCCCGTCTGCCGCCAGCCTCGGCGCCGCGCGTGCGCTCCGACTTGTCTGACCTATATATATTGATAAGAATTAACTTCAGTTACACTGATAGCCAAGGCCGTTTTCTAGGCAATGCAATTCCCCGAGACTCTTTACAGGCATTTTAAAATAATCTTATAAGTTAACATAATCTTACTAAATTAGGAGTATCAGAATCAGATTTAATAATTTCTCACAAATCAACATCTGCCATATCACAATCTTTATTTTTGTACCCCACTGACCCCTATGAAATAGCCAAAATAATTACCAATCTAAAAAGTGATAGCGCTCCGGGACCTAACACTATTTCTGTTCGATTAATCAAAAAAACTCTCAATTCTATTCTTGTTCCGCTAAATTATATTTACAATCTCAGTTTGGACACTGTCACTTTTCCTGATTGCTGGAAAGTAGCTTCTGTGTCTCTAATCCATAAATCAGGTCCTAAATGTTCACCAGACAACTATAGACCTATCGCGCTACTTAGTATTTTCCCAAGATACTTGAAAAACTGGTGAATCATAGACTTGTGAAGTTTGTGGAGGATCACGGTCTCTTATCTGCTAGGCAATTCGGGTTTCGGCGAGGTAGGTCAACGGAAGATGCAGTGACGGTATTGGCTAATCTGGTTTCTTCTCAAGTTGACAAGAGCAAAAAGTGTATAGGCGTGTTTTTAGATTTAGCCAAAGCCTTCGATTCCATTTCCGTTGGCCTGCTTCTAAAAAAGTTACATTCATTTGGTGTCAGAGGAAATGCACTGGAGTGGTTAACCACTCTAGTGACCATTTGCCGATCAATTTTGGTGTCCCGCAAGGTAGTATACTCGGTCCCACGCTATTTTTGCTGTATATCAATGAAATACTATCCAGTAATATCGCCAACGCTGATATAATTACCTACGCGGACGATACTGTACTGATATTCCATGGAAATACCTGAGACCGAGTATTCAATCTGACTGAAGATGGCCTTGCTTTAATTGCTCAAGCTCTGGATAAAAACTTACTTACTTTAAACACTAAAAAGACCAAATACTTGTGCTTTACGAAAACTATTGTTTCCCAGCCCCCGGTTGATAAATTGTTAAAAATTCATTATTGTACTTATAATACCATGAATCTTCCCTCCCAGTGCAATTGTAGTAGCATCGAAAGAACCAGCCAAATTAAATATCTAGGAGTCACTCTCGACGAAAACTTGACATACAAAAAAACACATTGTTGACGTGTCTGGTCGCACCCCGGAAGTTAATTCATATCATGAAAAATATCCGGGACTGTGCTCCTTTACCCTTGTTGAAACATATTTATTTTTCCTTATGCCAATCTATCATACAGTACTGTATCTCCGTATGGGGCAGTTCTGGCAAGACAGTGTTTGCGTCCCTAGAAAAAGCTCAAAGAGCGTTGCTTAAAGTCACCCTCCGAAAACCGTACAGATATCCCACAGACTCTATTTATAAAAAAATGAAGGTATTACGTGTTCGCCAACTGTTTGTTTATAAATCTGTCATCAAAATTCAGAAAAGTCTACGTACTTGTCCTGAGTACGACTGGATCATAAATAGACGAGCTTACAGAGTCCCAGTTCCTTACGTTAAGTCGCTAATTGGGGAACGTAGCCCAGCCTACTCACATCCCTGTACGTACAATACTGTATGTAGAAGGTGGGACACTGACCTTAGTAATATCACAATGAACTCTTTTAAAAAACAACTCAGAGACTGGCTTCAGACTCTGTCTGGTAACGACACAGAAGGCCTGATCCACAGCATCTATGAAGAGGCGTAGTTGCTCTAATTGTTTTAGTTCCTATAGTGTATGTACATCCTTATTGAACACTTCTGTTATAGGTAGTTTGTGTTTAGTTTATAATCTATATTGAATATTCTGTTGTAAGTAGTTTATTTGTGGTTTAGTAACTTTAGTATACATGTATATTGATCACCTATATCATTGGTAGTTTATTTGTTATTATTATAGTTTTAAGTCGAAACATTATCTGTGTATGTTAGTTCCGCACCAGAGTCCCAAAATACAAGCCTAGTGCTTAGCTTGGGACTCATAGTCTAACTTAGTGTATAATGCACCTACTTACACATTGTTAATCATAGCATAGTATAAATCTTTTTAGGTACAGTGTATTGTTTAACAATTTTTTGGTAAATAAACTTTATCTTATCTAATCAGTATTTAAAAGTCGAAAAGCTGTGGAAAAAGTGTGCTTTTACGTAAAGCATACATATAAACCCAAAGTGTCCCACTGCTGGGCACGGGTCTCCCTTGTAAAGTAGGTATAGATCATAGTCCATCGCGCTGGCCAAATGCGGGTTGCGGACTTATCTTTGCAGTTATATAGTTACGGTCTCTAGATTTGAACCCCCGCCCTTTCGCTTGTGTGGCAAGTATTTTACCGACTAAGCTACTAATAACTTAAAGCTATATCATCGTCATCACCATAATCAGCCAAAAGACGTTCAATGCTTAACATAGCCCTACCCCTTAGAACGCCATTTCCGAAACTGAATAACCAAAATCATTGGTTCAAGTTGTCAGGGGGTGATTGTACGTACCTGTATCTGTCATTTCTACGCGCGTCTCGCCTGTCACCGCGGTCCTTGTCCCTGGCTGGCGAGTCGCGGCGACTGCGCTCGCGGCTTGAGCGGTCACGGTCGCGACTGTCCGCTGCACAAACAACATCCATTATAACATAAGCTAGCTGTCGACAAGTCCCACAATCATCAAGACATAAAAAGTTATATAGGGATACGTTCCGTGAATTAAGAGTGTAGTTGTTTCGTTAATTTTACATTGCCCTTAGGAACCGAACGCGTTAGTAGAATATTTACATTGATAGCAACTCAACCTCACATTTCACGTTAGAATAGTCTTTATTGCTATAGCCATGTATTGTCAACTGTCAGATAAACGTCAGTGTTTTTTACCGAGCTATTTTCATCGTTGCACCTAACGGACGCTCTGAACGCGTCGGTTATTATTTACAGTGAGGCCGCAAACGTGAGAAGAGCGAATAGTTGCACCTAGAGTGTATGCACGGAACGCATTCCTGTAGTAATAATGTAGTAGAAAACAGAAAATGTTGCTAGCACTAACTACTTAACAATACATGGCGATGAGCTTGTTATTTCGTACAACATGATATTACAGAACATTTAAGCGATTTCGTTCATATTTGATATCCACATCTTACATTAATAATGGTGTATGATGTTTCTGACAAAACCATTATTTAAATCAGTCAGTAAATGGCAGACTTTTAGAGATAGCTTTTCTTAAGAAATGTGGAATGCCGTGTGTACTACTAGGAAATTACGACTAAGTAATATGTATATTAAAAAAAATATATCACTAATGCATGCAATGTATAAATTAATACTTTTTTAGATTAATTTTAGATTCTATGGCGATTTAACTTGTACCTACAGAAGTTACAGAAACTTTCTAGGTAGAAGTTAGAGCGCTATATCATTTCAACTCTCATAATAAGAACTGTTTGTAACCTAGTTAGGTCTGGACGAATAAACCCTTCGTACATATGTTTTAAAAAGTTAATTGAAAAATACGAACTGTGTGCCAGTACTTAACATCCAGACAAATTATTAAAGCAGAGATTTTTCGCTTCTTCAATGAATTACTAAATGATATTATATTGATTAAAACTCACCAGAATCCCCCCGGTCATATCTGTTCGCGTGTTTGGAGGGCGCAGGCTCGGCCTGAGGCAGCTCGGGCTCCGATTCCGCCTGCGAGTCCTGCACAAAAGATACTCAATCCTACATACTCAACTAATGGCGAAGAATCTGTTGTACCATAAAAAATTAAGTCCTGACTCACTGATATTTGCTAGGAATCAACATTAACGCCGAACCTAGAGACATGAAAAGAGTTATTTCAAATATGTATGGAGCTCCGGCCAGGACAGCGTACATGATACCATAAATACGTTAGGGACTATTTATCTTAAATATATTAACCTAATAAAATCAAAATAACGCGGTGTACAAAATAACTAAACGCGGTGTACAAAATAACTTAATGCGGTGTACAAAATAACTAAACGCGGTGTACAAAATAACTTAATGCGGTGTACAAAATAACTTAACGCGGTGTACAAAATCGATTTCGAATTAAAATATTTCGATTATAAATACGCAAAAAGGTGATTTACGCGTATTATTGTGTAAATTTTAACTTTTGTGACGAGCGGTACAATTTATAGGCCAATGTGACCATTGGAGTCAACCTAGGATACATAAATCTTCCAGGAATGCCATAATTCCACTACAATTCACAGATTTTTGTATACACAGTATTAACCACATATTTAGGCATTTTTCGGTAGACGTACACCGTCCTGGCCGCAAATGATACAAGTCCTTTGGAGATTGTATTCATTATAGGGTGTAGGGAAGTCAAATGGGGCCCAAAGTTTGAAATTTCTATATATATATATCATTCCGCTCGACAGATAACAGCTACTAGTGTTAATATAAATAATCATATCTGACAGTAAACAGCGTTTTGCTTCTTCTCTATATGAAATATCACCATTTGAACTTTAGCTTAGACCTTTATTACCAGACTGCGAAATAAGGAGGGTTATGTTTTATGAGTGTAAGTATGTTTACTTCTTTGGCTCGCCCTAGAGTTTAAACAGCTAGTCGTATTTTTAAGTTAGTGCTGTCAATAGATTTTTCTTCACCTGCAAATGTTCATCTTCTTGCATTTGTTATTTCTAAAGTCACTTTTAACCACTTGTTTAGCTATGTAATCAGAAGGCATATGAATATTCATTAAAAGTAAATAACATTTCACACTCAAAGTTCTCTACTAGAATTTCTCCTGTGATGGGAAAGTTTTGTGGTATCCTGGGTTTATAAATGGCAGCAGAGTGATAATTATAAAGTCAGGCTGATTTAGGTATCGACAGATTAGATTAACGAAGGCAGAGGTACAACAGAGTAGGTATAAATGAGATAACTAACAATTATATGAACAAATACCAAAAAGTAAATCAGTACTCTCCTAAATAAATAGACAGTTCTATAAAATATACTTACATAAATTGTGGCAAAGGTTCTCTTCAACTTCTTGAGTACAGTATTATACATTAGTGATAAGGTTCCAAGTCAAGTCATAACAGAGATGGTAAGCCAACATATTAAGTCTTAGGCACCACTATGTCATTGCTAACCTAAACACCTTTATATATATGTATTTGTTACTGTTTGTTTTGTTTTTAATGTAATTTTTACAGCATGTCAGGTAAGACTAGCGTTTGATGTCCAGAACACACTTATGAAGAGTGATTAGGGAAAGCAGACATATCATAACTCTTTCTATTTGTCTTTTGCTGTTTTGCAGTCATTTTTACTAAATATTGCAACCTACTTGTTGTTGTCTGTACACTTATGGTATAATACAATTATTATAGCAGGCATATAAAGCTCTCTAGCACAGTAGTACAAGTTCAGCATGCTCTAATATACTATATCAGATTATAGTCTCCCTTGTATTGGGTACCCTCATTATATTGGTGAGTAACAAATTTCCATAAGAGAGACAATTTCTTTGTCATTAATTTCAAATAAACTTACCCAAATGACACATACAAAAATATTATATGCTTATTCTATGTACTTACATGCAAGCACTATGTACGGAGTGAAGCCCGTCATGTAGAGGAGCCCTCAGGTCGGTCGCGGGGGGTATTTGACTTTTGTTTTGTGTCAATTTATAAATGGGTAACATATAAAATAATAAAAGTGTTAATATCATCGTTGAAAACAACTTGCAAGGACTGGGTGGAAATTATTTATTTAATATTATACTTTTACAACATTTATATTTAAGATTTAGACTGTATTAGAATGCTAGAACAACCCTTAGGAAAAGGATAAATATTGATATTTGCATGAAAAAGAGATAGATTTTAAAATTTTAGTTTGTAAGATGGAAGTCTAAATAGCTAGCTAAATACAGTAGATTTTAATTGTGCAAGTAGTTGTGATGGAGTACTGATAGTGGTAGTTACCTCACTCATGTCCATATTCACGTCATCGTAGTTGGTGTCATCGTCGCGGCGCCGAGAGCTCCCAGGTGCTCCGTTGTGGTCCACCTATAATATCATTCTATTGTCAAGCAGAGAACACAGATTAATATCCGTAACTCACATAACTTACATATAAGAATATTAATAGTCGTTGCAAAGCTAGATTTTGGGAGTGAATGATGGAAAAATGCGTTTTGATTTCTCAAGGACGCCGAGTTGTGAAACGAAACTTACCGATGATCGATGGCTTCCATAGCGTTCGTTTTCGACTTCATCGTCGCTTCCATATCCAACTAGGGAATCCATGGTTTTTCTTTTTAGAACTTAAAATCAGCAGATGAAGATGTATCTTGAAAATCGAAATATTCTATTCCTTGTTATTGACAAAATACTAAGCCAGCAATATGGCGGACCTAGTCAGTCACCAAAGCGAATGAAAATTAATTATACGAAAAGAATGAACGATATAAACAGATTGCGATAGTAAAAAAAGTTTGAGATGCGAAATAGCATGCTATTCAGGTAAAAGATAATTGCTACCAGAATAAGACCCCATGCATCTATAGCCCTTAGATAGAAACTCGCTAACTACTCATAGACTCAGGAAGCGCTACGCTTAACTACTAATAGATATCGTAAAAATGTATAAACGTATAAATGCATTGTGTCCTCAAAGAAGGTATTAACTAGTAACATAGGGATACTTGTAATAACGACATTCAAAACGTGTCAACGAAAAGAAAGTAAATAGAATATTACGAAAAAAAATTAATCCACTTTTAATTTTACAGCCATATACTGACTGGCTGACAATAACGCACCGTGGAAACCTGATGGATGAATGGGATCGCTGTTTTGTATTATGTAGTATTAGATTAATTTTATTTGAAATTTTTGAGTTTTAAACCCACCATTATGAAAAATGAAGTTATAACAGATCTTAAATTTACAGTAAAATATAAAAAATTAACGATAAAATAGAGCTTAGCTCAACTTTTGATCATCACATAAACATAAACAATGAAAAACCTGCCATAGTACGATAAGAAATGCTCTGACTCTTGTATTATGATATGTTTTTTTTTATTGTTTTAGTGTGACGGAGAAGCAAGAGAAATGGGTCTATTACATACTTTTTTTGCCTACTATTATTCCTCTCGGTTGAAATAGTTCGGATACTTTCATATTTTTTTCAGCTTTAATTAATTAAGAAAGGTCAGCTTTCAGCAAATGCATCTCTAAAAATCTCTAAAAAAAAGTTTATTTTCACTTTACAATACCTATTTTTATTTCGTTATTGATTTATTTCTACTTTTCATAGATCCGTATCCGAACATGACATTTCTTTTTCTCTGTGATTTTTTAATATGGCGGAATCAATGACCGCCGTTCGGACGTCTGGTTTTTCTCTGATAGCAAATGAAATAAAGTCGCGAATCTAATTCGTTTAAATGTGATAAGAAAGCTTTTATAAGAAGTGCGTACCACAAATTGTAATAGCAATTAGTTTCTGAAAGGCTGGAGTGTCCACAGGCAGTAGAAAAAAATGGTAATGATAGTTTTTTGTTTTGATACTTTTTTACAAACTTTGCTCCGTTCATGTTTGTGTATTTCGCGTTTTTCTTTAAATTTACATTTAATTGAAGCGTCTGGAATATAGAATATGAAGTTTTATTCATCAGAAGCTTATAAAAAAGGCATTTTTTCCATTTTTTTTCTTTGTTTTTAAGTTTTCTAACCAAAAAAAAGTGTCATAATGTGGTGTCGATCTCACATGTGATATTATTCTGGTGTTTGTTCCCAAAATGCAGTTATTATTGGTGGCAGAGATGAGTTAATTATGCAAGCTGGGTGTGGCTGTATTGATTTTCTTGGAAGGTTCTAGGCATAGGCTTAGAATACGTCTTGAACATAGTGCAGTATGTCTATGTTAGTCTCACTATTACAATGCGGTTTTCACACTTTGTGCACTGTGTAAGCTTAAAATTCTAGTTTTAGTGGCTATGAATGATTCAAATATATGATTCTAAATTCTAAAAACATATTGCAAATACCTAAAATATGCATCACTGCAGTAAAATGCATGTGTTCTTGTATGGAAGTACAACAAAGTTAGATTATCGAAATGAAAGTAAAACAGCAATAAAATAGCAATATAAAAGCATGTTATCGCTTATATAAGTTCATGTGTGCAGGTTTATATGGAAATACAGAATAGTATTTGGAAATATTAATGTTCTTTGTGCTATGACATGTGAAAACTCTATTATCCAGATAGTTTAAATGAAATGGTGTGACAATGCATTGAAATGAATGTAATGACTTCTGTATACTTTCTAAATATACTATTGTAATATGCTTTTATCATATTTAATTCCAATACAACATTATGTGTGAAATTCAAGGTCATTTTTCTTTACTGAATTTGATTCGTCTGATAACACAAATTTGTTTACTATTCATACTTATTAAGAACTATCTCTTGATCGTTTGTGAATAAAATTTAGATTTCCATGTAATTTTTAACAAGCGTATGAAACGAAACATATATTGATGATGATGATGTAGCCTCCAATGCTGTCAGGTACGGTTCATTTGTTTTACGGTTTATAATGTAACGATGTCTACTTCTGTTTAATATAGTTATTCATTAATTTATGTCACTTTATGTACTTATGTCCGTTCATATTGAATTAAATCTTTTGTTGAAAAATTATAACATGTCTAATAATTTAAAGTCAGACATTGGCATGGCTTTTATTCCCCTTCAGCTTGCCTTCCGGCAAAGGCCTCTTCCTGGGCTTTCCAAGTATTCCTGTTTTGTGTCAATTGTATCCAACTTCTCCCTGCTAACTTCTTAAGTTCATCTTCCCATCTTATCAACTGCCAACCTCTATTCCTTTTTCCTTCTCTTGGGTACCATTCCAAGACATCTCTATTCCACTTTCCTTTTTTATTTCTTAACATATGTCCAGTCCAGCGCCACTTTTGTTCCCTTATAACATATGTTATTCTTTTACTTCTTGTTTTCTTCCTTGTCTTCTAGTTTAATTTTATTTGCAATTTTCATATTTCGTATGCTCCTCTCCATGTTGTTCTGGCAGACTTGGAATTTTTCATATTGCTTCTGTGACAGGGACTATGTAGGACTCCGAAATAAAATGAAAATCTTTAACAGTTGCTACTATCTATCCTATCATCCATAAGATAGGATAGATAGTATCATCCATAAGATAGGATAGATAGTAGCAACTGTTACAGATTTTCATTTTATTTCGGAGTGGTAATGATTTTTCCTTTAAGACGTCTTTTAGTGACCAGAACTTATTCCATGAGTTGCTAACTCTTTCTTCAACTTCTTTATCCATCTGCTTCTCCTTCGCTATTATTTGCCCCAAATGTTTGTATTCTTCTACATATTCAATTTGATAAAAACATATATTAGTAATAGGTCAAATATAGAAATCCTTAGATTGAAGTAGCCATCGCAGTTTATTCAATTTTATTATCTGTCGTTTAAACTCTTCAAAATTAAGGACATTGTCGGTCTAAACAATTTCTTATCTCTGTTCCCAGAATATAAAAACTTCAGAGAATATATTATTTTTTATAAACCCTAATCCATGTTGATGGTTAAAAAAATATCTAAAAAATTTGTTGATGAATATGAAATTTGTTAACAGACTCTTCTAGTTAGTATGTCATATAGTCAATTAATTAATTTTATTTTATTATTTACTGATTAATAATAGCAATCACCTTGGAAGCTATATTGCAATCATGTAATTCAAATAATGCTGAACAGCCATCACATACACTGAACAAATTTTGATTATACTTAAAAAATAGTGTGGGCTTCAATTAATTGGAGAATCCTATACAATTTATGGAGAACAGAAGTCATTGTTTTTAAAATACTTGTTACCATTTTTATTTATATTTCTATGATATAGGAACTGGTTGGTTGTATAATATTGTTATTATGCAGATAACTTGATTGAAAGTAGATCGGTGACTATTGCTAATTTTTTTGTTTAATTCATACTTAATGTAAATCTGCCAAAATTACATTTGGGGCCAAGGGTGAATTGTAACATCTATATGAAGCATGCAATTAATATTTATAGACACTTGATATACCACACAAAAATATTAATTGAAGCCTGAGTCTGTTGCTGAGGATGTTATTACCCAACTGCCCAATAGGAGGGTAATTATAGGCATAGAGGATAATTATTATAGGTAGGCTCTACAGCCAAAACTGGTTGACCAATTTTCTTGTGAAATATAGAATATCATTAGATTTGTCTTTATCTGCATATGCTTCATTGGTGGCATTTGGCAGTTTCACTTGTTAAGATTAGTATGTTTAGGAGTTATTAAAGAGGACTTTAGAGGACCTGCTGTATTTGTATTGATATGAGTGCGCTAATTGGTAGCAACTCAGCCTTCTGCGCCGCTGGTCCCGGCGATCGATCCCCGGACTGGTTAAACATTTGTGTGTATGAACATGTCTGTTTGACCTTTGTCTGGGTGTTTATTATATATATATAAGTATGAATATATATGTATATCAGTCGTCAGGTTACCATAGCACAGGCTTTGCCTAGTACCAGACCTGAAGACCTTTCTGTGGATGGTTTCCCATATTATATTTTTATTATATATTAATTAATAGTATATCTCATGGATGTTAATTGAAAGATATTGGTTTTTTAATGTTTATTTTCCAATTAGAAGTAGAATCAATAGAATCTGTGATCTGTGCCATTTATGGACTATACAATATATTGGTAATTCAATTACTTAATTTAGATTTCTAGGCTTATATCTATCTCAAATGTTTGCTTGATTCTTGATGAGTTTGCTTTTTGTCCGTGATTATTTAAGTTACAATGCTACAGTTATGGTTTTCTGTTTGCAGTCTAAACGGGCAGTGTTTGGTGATGATGCAGACAACCCGCCCACTCCGTCTGACGACTCCGACTTCGATGATGACGAGGATCCAGATAACTTGGAAGTGCCAGGTGATCACCACAATCTACTTTTCCGTACGCCTAGGCAATGAGCTTCACAACCAGTTGTCTTACAATACCAGATAGGTTTGTATTGACAGTAGGCAAAAGTATTTATTTTCCCAACTAGTTATCAATTACTTATAAAAAAAATTAAAATGTTCTGTACATTATATTCAATTATTTATTTGATTGATATTTTTATAAGTTTACATGAATGATTAGCTGTTGTTTCTGAGTATTGAAAATTACTGGGGAAAGCAACAGCATATGATTATTAATCATTCATTTTGTAGTGATGATGGTTGAGTGGTTAGTAAGGTCGATTGCAAATGGTACGAGGTTCGATCCCACGAAACATGCAAAAAGAGGCTGAGCTACCAGAGAGAGCCAGTGTATTCCAGACTAGGCATGCTCCAGCTAGGGCTACAGTGTCGCTGACTTCCGTGGTCGTGGGTACTTATGGTCAAATGCCTAGCTGTTCAGGACAAAAAAAACGTATTTGCCAAAATACGTTTAGAAAACATATTCATCTGATTAAAATCAATTTTCGCACGTATTCGGATTATTTCTAAGAAGTCTGCTAATATATACCATATCTCTTAGCATGAGGCTTTGAAATAATCAGCTGCTGTGCTGACCAGTGGGGGACTAGCATAGTTAGTGGCAAAACAAGTGAAAGAATAAAAAGCTATCTGGTTTTGTTGAGACAGTGTACAACTGTATCAAAACGAAACCAAGATTGTTTTCACTTGTTTCAATTCTTTCATAGCTAATTTTACCCGATATCATCCCTGCTTCAGTACGATGATAACAAGGTTCACGCATTAAAGTTCATTAATTTGTAGGTGGAGGTAAAACACTGGCTGCGGCGGCACAGCTCGGTACCAAGAAACCTACATCCATGCCACAGGTGGTCGTCAAACCTACCACCAACCCCCTCGCAGGTGAGACCATCATCGGCAGGAACTGCTTTGAAATCAAACTAAAATTTTGTCAGCCTAGTTATACAAAAAGTTGATCGGTCGGTGACATAATTTATGGCACATCTGATTTTTTTTCTCGAATTCAGAGTTTGTATCTTAGTGAAAATTGTTCCTTAGGATAAGTATAGTGACCCCCTTTCGGCTTAATACACCAATAACCCTATTACATATTATTAGTTAGATGAAATTTGGTAAATTGGTTCCACGGTTTTTTTTCTGAGCTGGTGGTTTCTTAAATATTATCATAGCTAAATTGCGATTGAATGTATGCATAATACTCGTGACATATTATGCATACATTCAATCGCATGTGTTACTCAAACTTATGAAAACAAGGAGATTCTAGTAAAATCCTTTAAAGATTCCCTTGTGGGTATTCACTATGAAGTATTTCTCTGACTAACAATATGTGTAGAATTATTTTTATAATGTATTAATACTTTATCTCATTCCAGCGGCGTCGGGCACCGCGTTCGGCCAAGCGGCCAACCTCAAGCCCATCAAGATCCCGGCCAGTTCACTGTCCAAGTCCATCACACTTGGTAACATCAACCAGCTGGGCGGGTTGGCCAACCTTGGCAACTTGAACCTGGCGAGCATGGCCAACCTCGGCAGCCTGGGGATCGGGAACCTAAGCGGGATGGGACGCGGCCCGGCACCACAAACTAATAAAGGTATGACATTTAAATACTATTTTATCGTATTTATTTCATACTCAACATACACAATATATTTAAATAAAAATATTTGTGACATAATTCGAATATTTTTGATCTGATTAGGGGACTTAATTTTAGTCACACTTATCAATGTATCGTTCGAAAATGGAGACATTGTTCGTTAATGGAGGCTCTGGGGTTCAGTTTTTGAATCCTTCATATGAATATTGATTTGCAAACAAATTGCTAATAGGAGCCATTTTAAATTAATTATCACTTATAAATTTGTAACTAATTATTATCAAAATTAATTGTTGAAGTATAAAAAAATAAACTCCAATTGCGATTATTCATCACTAACGGAAACAAAGTTATTATATTACAAGCCGAATAATGAATAAGCCTCATTAATAACACTCAAAAAGGCAAAATAGAATATACACCTATGAAGAGTCTGTAAATGAATAAAATATGTATCTTTTGTTTCACGTTTTACTCAGTGGATCTCAGTAAACTGTTTGGTAAGCCTAGTATAATTATTCAACATTTTATATTTATGTTATGGGTATATTATCTGGTATCTAAAGTATCACATGTGAGACGCAATGACATCGTTTTATAAATAGTAGCGTGTATTCAAATTTTGAAAGTTTGATTTTGAAGTGCTGAATGTATAAATTTCAAATTTCGTCTCTCGAAGGTGGATGAACTGTATTTTATCCGCTGTACAAGCAAGCCTCGCTGTGTTTGGATTGTAACAATTTCGGTAATGAGCAGTGGATAAAATTGTTTTTTCCATCACTTAACGAAATCTTATATTCGGAAATATTTTTAACAGACTTCCAAAAAAAAGGGGGGGGGGGGGGGGGGGCTGAGGTCTATGTTTCTCTGTGTGTATTATTTATTATTTTGTGTTAATCGATATTTTCGCCAACTGATTAAAAAAATCTGGTACACTCCCGAGTTAGTCCCATTATCATCAAGTCAGGATCTGATGATGGAATCTCAAGGAAATCGATCAAAAACTGATGTAACGTTAATTTTAAGCCGATCGGGACACTAATTGATAAAACCATATAATTACGAACTTCTAAAGATATCGGAGATGCGTAGGTATCATAGAAGCAAAATCCCACGTAAGATTTTCCTTGAGAGATATTTATTTTACAAAGGAAAATACTCGTATATTTTATGAAACGAAAGCAATAACAGACCAGTTATTGGTTCACCTTCTAAGAAATAACAATCAGGAGTCGCAAAAAAGATATTTTCTTAGGAATTGATAAAAAGGTAAACATATAGATTGAGTAGGAATTTTCCACGTTTTATTTATTGATTCCTCATGCTAAGAGATATGGTATATCAATTTGTGATAGTCTGGGTTGTTTGAACTGGTATTTTGTGCCCAAAGCGGGTAAATATAAACGGCCGTATTGTACTAAGGGACCTTCTGGAGCTAATCATTACGAATAATTTCAGCGGTTCATCAAAAATTAACTATTTTTAACATATAAAATGAGCGGTTCATCAAAAATTAACTATTTTTGATGAACCGCTCATTTTATATGTTTGTGGATGGTTTAATTATTTCTACAGTTAGGGTTGAAATTACAGGTAAATAACAAATTTAGGGTAGTCTGGACTGGTGAAACCTTTGCTTTAAAGCAGATTCTATCAGCAGAATCTGTTTCTCCGAGTTTTAGCTCATGCGAATATTATTAGAATTAATTACCACTTTAACAGCGAATTTTTACATCGTGAGGAGACCTATTTGTCAGATGTTCATAGCTTGACAAAGATTAATGAAGTCACTAATCCGCAATTTGGCCAGAGTGGTGGGATTTTGACTGTACCCCCCTTAAAAAGAAAGATTGTGGCCATCCTTAGGACCTCTGATACGATAAGTGAATAAACCGTTGTTGGTTGGGTGTAGCGGCGCCTGGCGCTGGCGCGGGGTCGGGCGCTCCGAGCCCCATGCGCGCGGCGCCTCCGTCGGCGTACGGCGCCGCCGCCGGGCCCTCCGCCGCCTTCAACGCGGCCTCGCTGCTCGCGCAGAGTGAGTCGTCGACTGCTCGTTCCTAACTGGTCACTTGGACTTGACAATCTTGACGCTATGCTTCTGCATATTATGAATACATTCGGTTTTTTCCATCTATTAACATTGACTGTTGCCATCACTTGGAATGATTTCTATTTACAATATAAATATATTTTTATATTTCATTCATATGTTGGCTCTAATGCAAGCATGATCTTGCTTACTCTAGGTTAACCGACATAGCTTCGCTTCGCTTAGCTTACATTTTAAACTTCAATGCCGTAGTCAAATACTAATACAGTTTTAGCGTGGCGTGGAAAAGGTTAAATAAGTGTCTCAGCTATAAAGATAACGAAATAATCTATCTAAAACAGAATGAATGAGCTGTGAAAAAGTATAACTTGAAAAAAAATATCAGGCAAAGTAAAAGTACAAAGGAAGTATAGAAGAAAAATGTGTGAACAATTTGTCTTTTCCAAGTGACATGTTGTTTGTGTAGTTTGAGAGTAGATCAATCTCACAATAAACTTATGGTAGTTTTAAGGCTTTTCCTTATTTTGTGATAAAATTGATGTATGATCAAATTGTTTGGCATGAACTGTATAAGGGGGGGTGATTTTAAATTGAATGCGTATTTATTGTCACGCAATCAACATCGTTAATATTGAAAAATTTGCTAAAAACACATTTATTTACATTTTTGTTTAAAAAACTGGCAAGTATATTCACATAAGCGCGATTTCATGCATGCGTCGTGACCTAGTTTCGTATCGGGGCGGCGCCGCGGCTTAGGGTGTCCATGAGTTTTGCGTTCACTTTGCATGACTTTAATTGAAGTTTTCTCAATATTTTTTTACTAAAGAGGGTTAAACAAAAAAACATGACATGTATTTTATCAATCTTTATATTTATCAATATTCTTTCAGAATACTAAATATACACACTCAATTATGAATCACCCTTTATTTAGTAATGTAGGTACGCAGTCGTACAGTGCCTGGCCATATTTGAAAATATTTACAGTGTACGAATTTGAATGGTTTGCGTAGATTTTTGTTGTTATTTTGTAACCTTTCTCTTTGTTTTATGTAGGTGTACTTTTGTCTAGATTTTGAAAAACTCTTTCTTCAATGTCACCTTTTCTTTTACTAGATGTTATTTGTTTTCTTTGAACTCTGCATTTGTAGAAACATTGTGCTAAGTATTTAGCAAACGGTTTTTATCACAACTTTCTATACCTATAGTGTTCCTTACAATCTAAAGTAGCTAATGTATTCTTCCAGCTGTCGCGCTCTACGCGTAAAAACAGAGTGTATCCCCATCTCTCATCATCATCTCATACATATCCAATTCATAAGGCGGTGGTCCCACAGCCACCCGACGAGAAATACTAACTATCGGCGATTCCGTGTAAACGAAAGAGATGCATATATTAATATTTACTCGCTGACTGTTCACACTGCCGGCGCCGGCTCGCTTTACTAGTTTTGTCGCAGAGAGACGAAATTTCTTTTCTTTCAAAAATAAACTCACTCAGCGATGCTCGCTTGTCAACACGTACAACGCGCATGCAGGTTTGCACAGGACTGATAGAGCACGGACGAGTGGCGCGAAAAATCGCTCACTATCTTATAGTCCGGCGACAAAAGTACCGAAACTACACAGTCGCTTCCCGCTGATTGCCAACTCGTTTATAGTTTCTAGTTGTACTCGTTACTCGTTCATCGCCAACTGTCTTACCACTGCCTAATGTTCCCAAATAAGAAGACTACTGCTGAATAACTCGTTTTAGATTGTCATTATAAATAGAACGCGATATGTCACTTTTCAGGCGGACAATTTTATAGTCGAAATATATTATAAAATATTGTCATTGAGCCACAACATTAACGAAGCTTCTTCGCCTTAATGTTATAGAAGGACATTGTTCTGTTAAAGTACATTAAATGAAGCAGTTATAGCCTGGCCGGAAGAATTTTTCTAAGAAATGTCTTCCAGAGTATTATATGTATTTAAAAATAATTGACCTAGTGCGAGTTCCGGTGTACGAGGGTCCCTTACCATCATCTAAACACCATTAGTTTGAGTTCCTACCTGTTGTCGTTAGTAATATCGAAAAAAAGGGCAAAAATAATCACTTTTTGATTTGTTTTTTATCGGAGCCCCCCTAAAATACTTTATTATGTTTTAAAATCACTTTTTAATTGATTTGTATCAGAGTCAGAGACCCCTTTTAAATATTTTATTATGTTTTAGTAATATTTGTCGTTATAGGAAATATTTTTCCCAAAGCAACATTTTTTTTTGCAATTTCTACTGTGCAGTCACCCTTTTGTAAGACATACGTTACCTTGTTATTTTTGATCTCTTACATTGTCATTTAGATGGTTTATTCTGCATTGCATACTTGTGTGTGAACCTTTAGCCTCATTATTTTTAACTCTTTGTTGCTGTAATATAAGTCGCGTTTTATATATTTTATTGCATGGAGTCTTGGTTTTCTTTGAATAATACGTAGTTATACTATTGGTATCTCGTTGATTTTTATTCTCGTGTAAACTACTTATGTGTAAGTAATTAATTACTGCGTAAAATTGATGAAGGCTTGTTGCAAAGAGTATTCAGTAATCGATACTAAAAAAATAAAAAAATATTGATATTGACCTTAAGTATATAAAGATTATGGCCATCATTTGTATCGTGTTCTTGAATATTTCGAATGATCTACCATTCAGTCAAATTTAAAGCGCTATGTCTACTTGTTACATCTCTAGCGCAGTTAAAAAGCTTTTTTTATATTACATAACGAAATTCTGTAAAAGGCTGTAATAAGATAATTTAACGTAATCTTCTATAAAATAATATCCCTAAGAATTTGTATTACATTGAAAAGCTTAACTGGAAAACGCTTTGGACTGTCTTTTTGACTTTATTTTCTTTTCTCACACTAAAGGCTCTGCCTAGTTTGAGCCCCAATGTAGTCTATGAAGGATTTTTCTGTATTTGGTTCCTCTGCATGTATAATGTTACCTAGTTGCAACTTATTGTCAATTTATTATTAGTTGTTTTACGTTGTTTCATTAATCTCTAGTGATTTTTCGCTTCGTTGTGTTGTCAGCATCAGTATACGGAAAATAATTTTGCTTTAACGATGTGGTTTCTCCACACCTCACAATATTTATCTTTTTTTCTTTATCTCATTTTCCCACTCAACATTAAAGTGCGAAGAAAGCTAAACGGAAAAACACTAGAGATTAAACAACATCTTATTAGGAATGGATTTCCGCAAATAATACTTTATTCCAGGCTAGGCATGCTCCATCTACGGATACTGTGTCGCTGACTTCCGTGCTCGTGCGAACTTGTGGTCAAATGCCTAGCTGTACAGAATAAAAAAAGCATCTGATTCATGAATGATTACGTTCATCAATCAACCCTAACGTCCGTATTCTCGCAGTGGAGATGGCGGCGATGCCGGGCGCGATGAACTCGTATCTGCTGCAGAACCTCAACCAGATCTTGGCATCAGGCATGGGCGGGCCGCTGGCTGGCATGCTGGGACAGTTCGCACAGCTGCCCGCCTGGGGACAGGCCAAACCTGCCATGTGGCACCAGGATAAGGTAGTAGTATGCCAGGAAATCTGGTACATGTCTAAACCTCCACTTCTCCTATAGAATTAATGAATGAATTTAACTTAATTGTACACCAAAAAAAAATACAGCAAAAGATAGACAATGGTAGAACTTTTGGATAGAAATAGAAATATAAAAATATTTTTCTTAAACAGTAAACATTATAATATAATGAGACTAAAGTTACAAATTACTGCTTTCTGTCACAAACCGGTTTCTTCAATATTAGTTTTTGGTGGCTTTATCGCCTGAAGCGATTTTTGGACAATCTTTGGATTGGACAAAAGTAGTATATTAATAAAATGTTTTCTTGCTAAGTTTGCTACGTCAAATTAAATTTACATTCTTTTCCAAAGATTAGTTTTCTTTATAAGCTTAGAAATAATAACGTCCAAACGTACTTTTTTATGTCTAGAATGTAGGCTATATGTATAAATAAAAAAGGTCGTTAAAGTCGGCCCGCGGTATCTGTGGAGTGTTCATATTTTTTTGAATTGTTTAATTTTCACAAACAGATTTTTTTTTCCTAAATTTATTTAGAAATTGTTTGTTGGCTATCCTGGAGACAAATATCATACAAAACCGTACAGCTATTGAGGAAGAAACAAACAAACATTCGTTTTAATACATTTCATTTTGTATAAAATGATCGAGAAGCGATAGTAAAATATATTTGTTTTGTTAGATGCCCGGAGACGAAGAAGAAGTGGACGACGAAGAGATGGGTGTAGCTGAAACATACGCTGACTACATGCCGCCCAAATGTAAGTTTACTTTTACCTAAACAATTAACAGATAAACATTAGAGCAATTATTACAATAAATGGTTTCATGAGAGTAGAACTAAATAAATAAAAAGTCTATTTAGACTTCTTTAAGATGTAGTGATAGGATTCAACCTAAGGACTAGATGGTGGACGGTATTAATGGAACTTTCCAACAATAAAGTACTCACGTAAACACGTATTATTATACAAAACAAAAATCACTTTATGATTGGCACGCGAACCACGTGATACGGTCGCTATTTCAAACAGATTTATTTCAGTCTCGGTGATTTCCCATCTGTCGGGCAGCATCGTTCACTTGCGCCGAGATCCAACCAATGGCGAATAATCACTTACAAACATCCACATTTTAGCATGCGTAAGTTTTTTTTGGAAAAAACATAATATTTGAATTACTGTCCAAATTCTAGGGAACCAGCTTCAACCGTTTCGAAATATCCAAATTGAAATTGTGTAAAAAAACGTCATTTTATTAAGTTTATTAGCCGAAAGAAAACTTGTTTAGCACCATAAGCACATGCCAGAAACTCCAGATCTCCATAAGCTATCGGAATAAGTCTGGGCTTATTCGTAATCAACATGTCTACTATTTAAAAAGTTTCCAAATCCTAATATTATAAACGCACAAGTTTGAAAAGGTTTATGAATGTACGTTTGTTACTCTCACGCATAAACTAAAGCGATTTGGTTGAGCTTAGACCCTGGATTAATATATAGGCTCATTTATTATCCTATATTAACGCGGGTTACACCACAGGGCGCAGCTAGTTAATAATATTTTCTACATCGTATATCTAATTCTGTCGCCACCTATTCTGATGTCCCCCCACGTTTCGCAGTGAAGCTGGGCCGCAAGCACCCCGACCCGGTGGTGGAGACCGCGTCACTGTCCTCGGTGGAGCCAGTCGATGTCACATACAAGCTGGGGTTGCCCGACGAGACCATACGGAACGGACTACTGTCAGCTTTACAGCTGGAGGCCATAGTGTACGCTTCACAGGCGCACGAACATATGTTACCGGATGGAACGAGAGCTGGATTCCTCATTGGTGAGTCAGTGGAGACAATAGGTCTAGGTAGAGGCCGAGAATAAGAAATATTTATTAGCCTTTAAATAGAGTTCGTTACAGGCAAGTCTTGTTACATTTAAATTATTATATACTCAAAATACTTCTCTAAGTACTTTTATAGTTCTTTATGCAAATATTTATGTGCGTGAGTAACCTCCCTTGGGCTACTATCAAATGAGACGATACAGATAGTACTACTTTTTAATGCAGGGAGGGGGAAATCCTTTATGAATACCTTGGAAGCTTTATGCCCAGTCCCCGTTTCAATCTTCTTCCTACATCGATGAAAGTCTACTTCCGGATTCACATCTTGTACACGCTTGGTACACGCTTGACAGGCCCATTAAAATGGGTTCCTGATGAAAGTCAGCTAGGTTCCTCTTAGGTGGATTAGTTAGATTTGCCTTAAGGAAGTTGATCTAATCGACTGGCATTAGAATGACACTGTGCGAGATCATGGAACTTCTACCATGTAATGTTGGCGATTAGCCTTTGTTTTGTTTTACTGTTAATGGAACAGATATGGGGTCATTGTGTAATTCTGGAACATAGAAACAGGTGTTACCGTGCGCTGAGTGTTATTACTGGTGTCGTATTAAAGGCTGAATGTTATTACATTTTAATAAAGAACATGTTTTCGGGACTGTTCTATGTTATGTGATTCAATTTGCTCTTCTATTTTTACAAGTTACTACGAAGTAACACGGATGTAGTTTCCAGAGTTACGAAGCTATTATCCAAATCATCAAAGTATTACTGCCGCAAGTAATGCGTTACGTTTGTGGGCATATTGCTCCGACACCTGCTTCGCCCTTTTATCGTCTGGTAGTAGTGTTTCAATGGCCCTTACTTATTGTCAGGCGATGGCGCCGGTGTGGGCAAAGGTCGCACTATAGCCGGCATCATCTTCGAGAACTACCTGGCGGGTCGCAGGCGCGCCATCTGGGTCTCCGTCTCCAATGACCTCAAGTACGACGCAGAGCGAGACCTCAGGGACATCGGCGCTGGCAGAATTGAAGTGCATCCTCTTAATAAGGTATGTTTATATGACATTTAGAAAAATATATATTTGTCTGTTGATGTTCTTATCGTTTATTAAAATTAACTTTATCTTTTATCTTCATCATTTTCCAGTTTTTAACTTGCCGAACTTGTCTTTCATGAAATACTTTCATACTTTTGTACTTTGAAAAAAGAAATGTTTAACCATCAGAGTTAAGATAGGGTGCTTAATGTTTCCATTAGGAACATATTTTGATTTGAATTAAATTTACTACAAATTGGTGACACTTCTCAAATGCGAAATCTCATGAGAAAAGAAAGCATTGAATTGTAATCTTTCCTCTTTAATAATAGTATAAATAAAAACTGATGATAGACGTGTGTACACGATTTGTATGATTGTAACCAACAGTTCAAATACGCGAAGATATCGTCTGCAATAAACGGCAACGTGAAGAAGGGTGTGGTGTTCTGCACGTACTCTGCGCTCATCGGGGAGACCTCCTCCACCAGCACCAAGTACCGCACCCGGCTCAAGCAGCTGCTGCAGTGGTGCGGGGACGACTTCGATGGATGCGTATCCTTTACAAATATACCATTTATAGTTGACTAGTGGTTCGTTACCCGCGATGTAAGTCGCCAAGCGAATCACCTCGGTATTTTGTGTTTTAGTTTTAAGTGTCATCCTAAATATCGTTTTGGATTAGTTAAACAACCAGATAAAATAAGAATTGATTAAATAAACGACTAGATAACACGTCACAGAACTTACATAATATCTAGATGGCGATCTGTCTCGTAACATAAAGCCTTGGTTATAATTAGATGGTGAAATTTGATATTGCACTCGATACATATAATTTTATTTGGAGTCCAATCTGATTTCGCTACGATAAACGAAATATTACGAACGATAAGCACCTCAACTCATCGAAAAACAGATCGTATTCGACGAGTGTCACAAAGCCAAGAACTTGTGCCCGGTGGGGTCCGGCAAGGCCACGAAGACCGGTCTGACCGCTTTGGAGCTTCAGAACAAACTGCCCAAGGCTCGCGTGGTGTATGCCTCCGCTACCGGGGCTTCCGAGCCGAGGAACATGGCTTATATGGTGCGACTCGGTATTTGGGGCGAAGGCACTCCTTTCCCGACCTTTATGGACTTTATCAATGCTGTTGAGAAGAGGTAAGTACAGTTGATAACGCAATAGAGGTGGAACTGTAGTGCTAGCACCCCAGGGCCGTGCTCCAATGGTTTGTGAAGTTGTGTGAGCTGGGGTGGGAAATGCTCGTAAAATTCAAGCGGAATGTTAGTGCAGGAATTATCGCACATATCGGATGTAGATAATTGATGTGGTCTCATTAATATTGTCTCATTCTTACTGTAAGGTGATCACAATATTAAAGAATACCA
Source organism: Ligdia adustata (assembly GCA_947049295.1). NCBI lineage: Eukaryota > Metazoa > Arthropoda > Insecta > Lepidoptera > Geometridae > Ligdia > Ligdia adustata. Next base: position 11,041,763 of record OX346234.1, read on the forward strand.
ATCATAGGAATAAAGTTGTTTCATACATCTTAAGGCTCGGTCATCAGTTTATTACTTATATGGATATGGAAAAAAAAGAATTTAACCGCAACAAAGCAACAAAAAGATGCAAAGCGAAGATGCGGTCCAAGATTTAATGTTATGATATATAACAGAACATAGTTATCGGTTAATAAAAATGCCGCCAGCGAATTCAACAAAAATAGACGCGGTACCTCAGAGTCAATGGAACCTCCAGATCTCAACTTGTCGTATGGTGATCTCTATTCCACCATTAGCGGAATTGAATTATGTAAATCCAAACCGTGGATTCTTCAGAGCAGATTTTATGCCGTCGATATATGTGTATCACGTGTATATTTCCTGCAACTCAACAGAGGTGTGGGCGCCATGGAGATCGTGGCGATGGACATGAAGCTGCGTGGTATGTACATCGCGCGACAGCTCTCCTTCCACGGAGTCACGTTCAAGATAGAGGAGGTGCCGCTCACGCAAGCCTTCCGCGACACGTACGACAAGGCTGTGGCGTTGGTACGTTCTCGTATATATAATAAACTTCGCTTAAAAACTGGCATTTTTAGTAGGTACTATATAAGACAGGGCAAGTAACTGCATAATTTATATTCAATTCATGTTATGGGAGTACTTAAGAATAACAAGTCTACCATCTAATATGGAGGATCATCCATGATCCATATTAGATTTAGACTAAAGTCGTATTCTTCTCAGCCAACCCTTTCCCTTTGATACCTTTGTCTTACGAGGTTCACAACAATTGACTAGTTGGCCGTCCCGCCATATTGGATTTAGATTAACGTCACTTAGCTTAGGTCTAAATTGGTTGAGTATAACTGTTTTAGAATCACACTTTACACTAATGTTATAAAGGCGAAAATTTGTATGTGCGTGTGTTTGTTTGTTCCTCCTTCACGCTCAAACTGCTGAAAGAATTTGAATTAAATTTGGCACGAAGATAGCTTATACCCTGGATTAACACATAGGCTACTTTTTAGCCCGGAAAATTTAAGAGTTCCCATACTAACTTACTCCGCTGGCGCAGCGACCTGAAGTGGGTCTTGGCTTCCGAAACAAAAGAGCTACATTGGATCCGATCCTGGGCAGCTTCCCGCCAGTCGGCAATACGGAGATTGCTTAGATCGGATTTACGGCTTCTATCCAGCGATATTTCGGCCCTTTAGGGTTCCAAGATACGCCTTCCTGACATTTCAATCCTCTCCCATTCTCTCTAGGTGGCCCATCCGGCGGAGTCTCTGGGCTTTCGATTCTCCCATGATGTTGGGTGTGATGTAGGTGTGTGTGAAGTGTTCCCATGGGATGATCGAATATCAAATGTGTCAGCGGGTAAAACCGCGAAGCGCAGCTAGTTATTTATATGCTAGTATTTATTTCACCTCAGTGGGTGGAGGCGATGCAGCGGTTCACGGAGGCAGCTGAGCTCATCGACGCGGAGTCTCGCATGAAGAAAACCATGTGGGGGCAGTTCTGGTCGGCGCACCAGCGGTTCTTCAAGTACCTATGTATTGCGGCTAAGGTAACTATATCGAATACTAGCTATTTGATCGCGTTACGTTTGTTTACAGACATGTCATGACTGGCCGGTTGGCGCAGTTGGTAGCAACCCTGCCTTCTGCGTCTCTAGTCCCGGGTTTGATCCCCGGACGAACATTTGTGTGCATGAAGATGTCTGTTTGGCCTTTTTAGGATCCAATAGTTTGTTTTATGTATATAAGTATGTATATCAGTGATCAGGTTACCATAGCACAGGCTGTGCCTAGTATGGGAGCTGAAGACCTTCGTGTGGATGTTCTCCCATGTTATTTATTATCATTATTTTACTATTTAACTCAGCATAATTCTGGCTGCACAAGCCAGCGCTGGTCTCCCGCTGCCTAGGAGCGGGCAGTGTCCTCACGCACGGGAAACAAATTAACATATCCAACTAAATCTAGTGCAGCTATTTTGAATTAAGGATTTATACACCACTAAATGTCCGTGGTATACAACTGTTGTGAATCTTAATGTCAGACTAGTACCTTTTTAAAACGCACTTTTTTTTTTTTTATTCATATTACATTAGGTTAAGTACACCCCTGCACCCTATAATGAATACACACTCCAAATTTCATGCCTCAAGATTCAGCCATTTCGGCTCTATGTTGATGATTCCTAGCAAATATCAATCAATCAGGAGTTACTCTTTTATACATATTGATGATAGCTTCACAACGGGATGATTATATTTATAAGGAAAGTGTATGCAATAACCCACTTTGACTAGCTATTAAAGAATTACGAGAAGGCGAGGAAAGTGTGTCTGAACTGACAACATTTCAAATGTATTGCATTTTTATTACGATAATGGAAAGATAAATGAAAAATAACGTATCCCTGTTTTTTTATTTTACTCGAAATGTAATAATTACGTTATAAGAGATTTTTGATAATCTAAGTAAAGCTCAGAATAATGTTAATCTCGTACAAAGCTCGTTAAAAAAAAACTAACAAACAACAAAAATATGTCGGTACATGAGACAGAGTCACATTCGTGTCAGAAAGGGCGGGCGAGGAGAATGAGACATCGCACGTACAGTAAAACGTGACTTTAACACTATTAGAGTTACGAACGACGTGATGATTACAACTTGAATTTAAAATTACACGGATACCAAGTGTTCTGCTTTGTAACGAACGCTGCGGCTACCAAACGTTAACTGACTCGACTCCCGCGCCGCCCGTCCGCACGCTCTCACCAGCGCCACCCGCGGACCGAACGCGCAACTTTTAGTGAGCACTGATTGGCTCCTAAACAACCAATCACCGAACAGCGCACATTACCTGCGTTACGCAAGAGATGGTACCAAGCATCTCTAGTCCACCGCAACTAAACTAGATGGCGCTTAAGCTAACTAATTGTAATAGAAACTAGGTGCCGTCAAATACATATAATTGATGACATCTTTCCATTATCACATTAAAAATGGGGAGTCAATAAATTTGAAATGTTGTCAATTAGAGCAAGAAAAGTGTGCAGAGGGGGAGAGTTGTAGTCTTGGCCTATCCCTAGGAGAAAAGGCGTGGCCATAATGATGTTTTATTGTTTACACAGGTGAACCACGCGGTGGTGACAGCTCGCGAGGCGGTCAAGTGCGGCAAGTGCGTGGTGATCGGTCTGCAGTCGACGGGAGAGGCGCGCACGCTCGACCAGCTGGAGAGGGATGACGGCGAGCTGTCAGACTTCGTCTCTACTGCCAAGTGAGTCTGTCTACTCAAACCTCTGGTTTAATCACCATTCAAATGTGTCGCCAAGCACCTAACAACACCTAACTAGGGTTCATGATGACTTGGGATCGGCTTGTGACAAAAAAAAATGCTTCCCTACTTGTTGTCAAGTGCCTAGCTTTGTAGGATAAAAACAAAAGAAATAGTTTCCCTTTGTGATCCTTTCATAGGTCAGCTATTGTCACCGGTCGGGGTTCGAAAAATGTGTGGAAACGTTAAACGCAGTCAGGTAATGGGTGGGATGTCTTGGTCTCAAGTAACTTGCGTTACATCTCGATTATTAAAAAGGGATCGCTACGATGACCTTCAAACATTGACGCCTATGAATGTTGTTAATAATCACTACCACTGCTATACATATAGTGTCCCAGTATTAACGCAAAGTTTCAATTGGGAACACAACATGTTTGGGGAGACAGAGAGGTTAACATTGTGTATTTGTACCGACAGAGGAGTGTTCCAATCATTAGTGGAGAAGCACTTCCCAGCCCCGGACCGCGACCGCATCAACCGTCTGCTGGGGCTCGAGGCGGCGCCTGTCAAGCACAAGCCGGCGCCCCAGCCGCCGCCGAAGCAGACAGTGCACAATGGAAACGGCGTGGAAGACAACACTAACAAACGGAAACGTAAGTGCAAATATAACTTGTCGCTTATCTTTTTGTAAATCACACTCATTGCTTTTGAGAGTTTTCCCGCATTCGCTGAATAAATGGCGTATCTGTCTGTGTATTTATTGCAAAACTAGTGATTCAGCAAGTTTTAATGTGTAATATTGGTGGATTATCAACCATTAATGTCTTGTTTATGTGCACAAGTGTGGGCAAGCGATATAAAGAGGGAATAACGTGGTTTTCGTGTTCGCGGAAAATGACCATAGAAACCCTGGAAAAGTCTCCACCACTTTACGAGGGAACGAGACAACATAATATTATATAACTGCAGACAAGGCGGTATGGCCTCAATTGCTTTAGCCTGCCCTATGGGCATGAGAATTCCTTCTCAATAGGATTTATTGTGCGTTGGGGGTATAATAATATGTTATAATTTTTGTAAAGTTGATAGGCTTTCTTTTGACACCGAATCAACTGATATAAAGCGACGATGAAGTCTAAGTTGTAGCTTGCTTACTTTGAATGAACCGATTCACTCGAGACTAGCTATCGGGTAATAGAGACATAACCTGCAAAGCGTTTTGTACGGGTCCGTGGAACCTCTACCATGCACTGCTCACAGAATTATAACTCTAAACTTTATCACTATTGCAGTAACGTCTCGGCAACAAGCCAACGTGGCGGCGAAGCGCGCTCGCGGCGGTTCCTCATCCGACGAGTTCTTCCGAGGATCAGAGGATGAACTGGAACTGGAGTCAGAGGAGGAAGGCAGGAGACGAGGCTCTGACTCCGAACTGAGCGACTTCAACCCCTTCAAGGCGGGCAGCGACAGTGACGACGGTGAGTGATACACAATGCTATGTTCAATTGCAGTAACTTACTATTTTTACTAAGGGTCTTAGGATGAGCTGGAACCGGAAGGCAGATGACGTGAATACGACTCTGAGTTGTGTGATCAGAATTGAGTATAATTTAGACGGTCACCAAATATTATTTTTGGTTCCTAAAATGGCTTAACGGTCACCAAATTATAACACTTCGAATGCTTTCGGCTGCCGGGTCCGCAGTAGGTTCAGGTAATTTTTTTTCAGGTCCGTTTTAGGAAACGTAATTTGGTGACCATTTATCCATTTTGGTAACAGTTTAGACTATTTTTGGTAGTAAAATGGTATTTTTTTGGGCGGTGTTTAAACAGGAGCCATTCTATTGTTTTCAGTATTGGTTGTTTCTCAAGAATATCTACTTAATATGACCGTTCTGTCCCTCAGATCCATGGGTAGGTAGACAGAAAAAGAAGCCACTGAAAAAGAAGAGCAAAGCCGCCGCCGCCGCAGCCGCTGCTTCTCCAAAGAAGAAGAACACCACCCAGGACAAGATAGAGACGATGTTCGAGCGCAAGAACAGCGCCACCACCAGCGCGGTGACAGTCACCATACCCTCGGGGCAGACCGTGACCGGCACGCCGCTGGGGACTAATGGACTCTATCTGGGTGAGCTCAGTTCAATATTCTTGTTTTTATAACTACCGACATTATACACCACAAGCTCTACAATAATTTGACACAAATTATATATTTCTTTGATACGTTTTAAATTTCTGACTATTTTTCTTACCATAATGGAAAGATAAAAGAAAGAAAAATAACGCACTCCTATTTTTCTTTTTTTATTCTCAATGTAATAATTACGTATTTAGAGATTTTTAGAAAATATAAGAAAAGTTTAGCATAATGGTATTCTCGTCGAAAGCTCGTAAAAAATATGTCATTAATTATCTGTATTTTTGTTGTTTGTTTTGGTACGGTTCACAGATGACAGATACAATAATACATTTTATAGGTGGCATCTGACGGTCTTAACATAAATACGAGGATTTTTTCATCGGTTTTTTGCAAATAACTCTGGAGAAAGTTGATATAAAAGTCTGGTATTTTTAGTATGAACTCTTCATTACATTATCTCGAAATAGTTTTCTAATTTTCATCACTTTTCAAAAGTGTTAACAATTGATTTTAACTATTATTTTCTATTCCATTAAGATATCTTCAAAAGCGCTACCTTAATTATTGGTTGGTTTATTTAAGTAATCTTAAAACTAGTGTCCACCGATTTGTAAGAAGTTTTCGGATTTTAAAGTTGTAAATGTGTGTTGTTAGGTCCGTCCCGTGCGGCGCCGCCCCCGCGCTCAGCCATCGAGCGCGCGTGCAGCATGAAGGAGGAGCTGCTTGCTGCCATCGAGCGGCTCGGCAAGCGTCTGCCGCCCAACACGCTCGACCAACTGGTCGACGAGCTGGGAGGCACTGAGAACGTGGCAGAGGTACCGTATACACTCGCTGCTCTACATTCACGACATGTTTTTTAAATTGAATTTTTACACTCCACAAACGCTATGGTCCGTGCCTTTTATGAGGTTATACAATTATTTGTGAATTTAATTACATTACTTGAATTACTAGGTTTCACGACTTCAATAAGGTCGATTTTCTTGGAAGCGGCTGCTTTCTTTGTAACAGCTCAGAATTGAGCATTACAAGAGAGTTCAAAACGCAACTAGTTAGTTTTTGTACTGTAAAAAAAAAAAAAGTACAGTAAAAGGGAACTGCTTGGCTCAACCAAAATGACAGTAAAGATTGTTTGTGTTCTTTGTCGCAGTGCGCAGTGCTAGTTCGTGATCGTCATGTTTGGTATCGGTAGGGCCGGATGTGTTTCATGATATTTTGAAAAATCACTAAAAACTACAGATATTCCAAATGTATCCCAGAACCGCTGAAACCCAGAACCAAAAAGACCCCGATTCGGGAAGGCCAAACTTACTAACGTAACCTAATCTATATTATATAAATTTGAGAGTTCTAAAATGGTCTCCTCTCTCTTTTCGTTTCCAAACGTGAGAAAAGGATTTGTATAGTTTTAGGAACTTATAGTTTAGTCAGTGTGACTGGCCGAATTAGGGTCATGTTGTATAATGTTTATTTGACATATTCACTGTGTAGTTTTTTAACTTTTGCAAGTGCACTTTGTGTACCCAAGAACTGTTAATTAATAATGTTAATTCAGCTATTTTATTTGTATAGACCATAGGCTTGCGCTTGATTGCAACTAACGCGACGATGCGGCCTGGGATGTAGCGCGTTTGCCTAGAAGAAACCGATTCACTCGACGAGACCGAAATTATGGCTAGGGAAATATAGAATTTGCCAGCAAATTTTGACATTCCTGCTTCACCGTACACCAGCGTTAATTATAACAGCGGAAACTGTTATCTTAACGGAGTTATTGGAGATCACCAACAATGTACCAGTATCTTATCTACTTCACAGATGACGGGGCGGAAGGGTCGCGTGGTGCAGACGGAAGATGGACAGATCCTGTACGAGAGCCGCTCCGAGGCCGACGTACCTCTGGAGACACTCAACCTGACGGAGAAGCAACGGTTCATGGACGGAGAGAAGGACGTCGCCATCATCTCTGAAGCGGCCTCTAGCGGTATCTCACTGCAGAGCGATAGGAGGTAAGAAACCTCTGGAGACAACCTGACGGAGAAGCAACGGTTCATGGACGGAGAGAAGGACGTCGCTATCTTCTCTGAAGCGGCCTCTAGCAGTATCTCACTGCAGAGCGATAGGAGGTAAGAATCCTCTGGAGACACTCAACCTGACGGAGAAGCAACGGTTCATGGACGGAGAGAAGGACGTCGCCATCATCTCTGAAGCGGCCTCTAGCGGTATCTCACTGCAGAGCGATAGGAGGTAAAGGTGTCCTGATTTGTTTACGCTCACATTTTTACGCGACTGCGTAAGAAGAAAGGTTACGTTTTAGTTATTTATATTTCTTTGACACGCCCTAGAGCCTAAATGGCTTGTCGTATTTCTATGTGATTGGTGTCAATAGAGTTGTGAGAGCGACACTGGGTACATCAAAATTAAAAGAAAAATCAAGGATTATACACAAGTTTAACGATTTATCGGTTGGGTTTTTTGTAACCCGCTTCTAACCACTTGTCTAGGATTCATCTGTTAACTCTTTACTCAAATGTTAACTTATTACGACACAAGTTCTTCTAAAAAATAAAATGATTACAGACATGTATGATGGCGGGTGCCGATATAACATTTTATGTTGAGTATTTTCTCCTTCTTGCAGAGTCGATAGAAAGTGTAGTAAATTAAATGAAAATGGTGATTGTTTGTCTGCAGAGCACGGAACCAAAGGCGGCGAGTGCACATCACGTTAGAGCTGCCGTGGTCGGCCGACAGAGCCGTACAACAATTCGGTAAGAACAACAAATTTATTAGTCTATTAATTACTCTAAAGCTAGAAATAATTGTGTACTAACTCTTAATTAAAATTAGCATACGTTCATGCAAGCTTTCCTTAAATATATGTTATTGTCACACAATATTTGTAGTTATTAACGCTTCAACCTCATAGCTCTCCATTAGGATTTCTCATGTGTCAAATATGCCATACAAGATTCACAACATACGTACTAAACTAAACGTCGAGAACAGGAGACAGATTTATGCTTTGAATACCTATGAAGCCGGAAATCGATCAGCAAAGCGAATATTAGGTTAACGAAGGCCACGTCGGTCGTCAAGTACTGACAGAGAAAACGATGTGCAGGTCGCACGCACCGGTCCAACCAAGTGAACGCGCCGGAGTACATATTCCTGATCTCTGACCTCGCCGGCGAGCGGCGCTTCGCCTCCACGGTGGCGAAGCGCCTCGAGTCGCTCGGCGCCCTCACGCATGGCGACCGACGCGCCACCGAGACACGGGACCTCAGCCAGTTCAATATTGATAACAAATATGGTAAGTCTACGTAAATACTTAATCTTATAAATAATGCGTCGATTGGTTTTAGTTATTTCCTATTTTAAACTTGTATTAATTTATGCTTACATCTCTCTATATCTCCGAACACGAGTTTTGCAATATTGCATATAATAACACATGAAAACGCCAGTTGTTTAGGCTAACACGTTAAAACCTACACCTTACTTATAGTCTTCTCGGAAAATGTTTGTTATTATTCTAGTAAAATGTTCACCACTTATACTGGAGACCGGTATGGCTCAATTGGCTTTAGCCTGCCCAATTTGCAAACAACACCAACCTCGGTTTTCCCATGCAGGTCGCTCGGCGCTGGAGGCGGTGATGCGCGCTATCATGAAGTACGAGCCGGTGCCGCTGGTGCCTCCGCCGCGGGACTACGCCGGGGACTTCTTCCAGGACGTAGCCTCCGCGCTCGTCGGCGTCGGACTCATCGTCAACAGCGAGCAGCAGCCGGGCGTGCTGTCGCTAGACAAGGTATTACTTGCTTCAGAACAAGTCTTATAGCGGTGAGGTACAGGCGTGATGTCGAGGTACAAACAACACCTATGCTGAAATGCGAACACTATGGAGCTGACATGATCTTTTTTGATTACAAGTCCTTAAATAAATACAGTTATGCTGGCATGGGCATCACATGCACTTATTTCATATTGGCTATATTCTCTTTTGTATTTCTTTATCAGCGGGGATAAAGGAAAGATTAACTTATTTATAAGTCAATATAAAGCTAACAGATTATTGCAAACAAAGTTGCCACATTAATAGAATGTCAGTATCTGTTATTCCTAACAATGGTGGCAGTAATTTTTTCTCTGTTTGTACTAAAAATGAAGAATTCATTGGAAAATACTAAATTCGCATCGTAACCACTTGGTTTTGTTTCATGTCCTACTGGGTATGCATTCCTTTCCTCTTTTCCGTCAGTGGTCTTCAATTTTGATGGCCCAGTATGTGTCGTAAGACTCACATATATTTTTCCTTTCCTCAGATAATTTTACTGTTGTGCAAATGTGTAGTGGGTACCCTCCCATATAGGTATCATGGGTAACGAAAAGGGAGATGTGACGGCATTAGAGGCAATTTCATATGGGTTATGATATACAATAATAATAGAAATGTTAATACCATTTTTAAAAGATTATAAAAATGTAATAGAGATCTTTGCTCAGTATTAGTCCACATCCAACAGACATGAACTACTTAATGCTGTTTCAGCTATCTTGTAGGCAAAATTATTTAAGTGGATGAGCTACAAAGGTAACCACAAAAAATTTATAAAACCCCACACACACTCTATTATATTAGGCTTTATTATTACTACACTACATTTATGTTATGTTCCCCAGGACTACAACAACATGTCCAAGTTCCTGAACAGGATACTAGGCATGCCCGTGGACCTGCAGAACAGACTGTTCAAGTATTTCACTGACACGCTCGCCGCTGTCATGGAACAAGGTAATATTGCTTACAAAGCTTGTGTATGTATCCTATACGTATCCCTTTTAATGGAAGGCTTAGAACACACTGGTTGCTATGTCGCCTTATAATGTTATTCTGGCTATGTTCGCCGATAGGCTTGATTGCTATATATAAGGCATAGCTGTAATAGCCATGTCGCAGTCCCATTGCCGAGTAGAAAATTGTAAATTAATTGTATTAATATAGATTTGTGTTTGCGTGTTCTTTTTCTGTGTTTTTGTCCGTAACTTGACATATGTATACTAAATTATTTCTATATTTTTGACATTGTTCCTAGATTTTTGTAACAGTAATTTTGTTTTTGTGCCATTGTCATAATTTATGTGTTAAAATGATGAGTCCTGGTTGCTATTATTTTGATTTTTAACTAGAAAGGATTGTCGAAGCGTGGCTGGGACAGAAACATTAAAGTAAATAGGGGAAATATCTATCGTCTATTCTTGTGTGTCCACAATAAAGCGTTAATCTATATAACTGAACTGAACGTTTTATTGTACACTCAAGTATGTGTAACATTATTTGTCAGCAAAGCGCAGCGGTCGGTTCGACCTGGGCATCCTGGACCTGGGCAGCGCGGGCGAGTGCGTGCGGCGCGTGCGGTGCGTGCGCTTCCTGCGTCGGCACGCCACCGGGCGCGCGCCCGTCGAACTGCACACTGTGCAGTCGGAGGTATGTGTGCACAACCACTGAGGTAACACTGCTATTATCAACAAAAAAAAAGTTTTTTTTTATTTGTAGGGCTACTAAACTGGTTCACACAATAATCAATTTAATAATAATAACAATTTAAAACAAACATATAAGCATGTATTAAAATAATAATAATACACTCTGCTAAAGAAGGTTAATTAATCATAATGTAAGTTTACGGTACATTTTTATCTAGTGGAAGTGTTGCGTAAGACAACATTTTTATTTATCTCTTTTATATTATACTAGCTGACCCACCGAACTTCGTACCGCCTAACAGTTATGTATGTTTCCCACCTTTTAAACCTTCCCTGGAGTACGACAATTATTTCAAGACTAAAATCAGCTAAGTATATCGGTCCAGCCGCTCTCGAGTTTTAGTGAAACAAACTGATTCATTTTTATATATATATATTATTTCAATTTCTTACTAAATCAGGATTTCATACATTTAAAAAATCAGATCGTACTATGTAAAGAACCAAATTCAAGAATGAATATTCTACAGGACGCGATTAGATTTTATTACGACGTAGCTTTTCCAAGAAAAAAACGTGTAGTACGTAATAGGGTTACCAAATATACAACCAAAGGAATAGATATCTCAAAAAATAATTTAGCTAAGATGGAAATGATGCAGGAATCACACCCAGATAAAGAAAAGTTAATGTATATAAGAAAATACAAGAAAATTTTGAGAAAAGTTTATGTAGCAGCTAAAAAGCTACAATATAACCACAGAGTAAGAACTTCAGGAAATAGAATAAGAGAATCATGGAAGATTGTGAACGAACAAATCCGATATAATAAGAAACAGGTAAACAATAAAGGCGTAAAATTAATTAAAAGAGAAGATGGGACAGAAACATCTATCTCAAAAGATATAGCAAATGATTTCAATAACTTTTTCGGGAATATTGCTCGTAAATTGACGTGTAAAACTAGTACAAATATTGATGAATGTAAAAATTATTTAGAAATGTGTGAAAAACCTATCACCACTGTTAAATTTGATCAAATAGATCTCAAAGAACTATGGACGACAGTAAAGAACATGAAAGAGAAATGTACACCTGATATGTATGATATGAACTCAAAAACATTGAAAAAACTGATATTACAAAATGAACATTTAATGGAATTGCTTCACATTGTGATTAACGACTGCTTAGATGAGGGAATATTCCCCGACAGCCTAAAACATGGTAAGATTATTCCACTGCATAAAAAAGGAGATTGTACAGAGCTAGGGAACTACCGACCAATATGTATTTTACCGACTATATCAAAGATATTGGAATCATTAATTAAAAGTAAAATATTAAATTACTTCGAAGAAAATAATCTCTTTACTAAGTCTCAATTTGGATTTCGAAAAGGTAGATCTACTGAAATGGCGATAAGGAAAGTAATTTACTACATATTGGACTCTTTGGACAAATCACAGAAATGTGCAAGTATATATTGTGATTTGTCTAAAGCATTTGATTGTTTGAGGCACGACATACTATTAATGAAATTAGAGTACTATGGATTTCAGGGCCCCGAACTAAACATGATGCGTACTTACTTACAGAATCGGAAACAGGCTGTGTATGTTAACGATACAAGCTCTAAGATTACAAATGTAGATATAGGAGTGCCCCAAGGCTCTATATTAGGACCATTACTGTTTCTTATATATATAAATGACTTATCTAATGCTATGCCTGATTGGGCATATACTAGTTTATTTGCTGACGACACGCACGTAGGAATCAATGATAAAAGCAAAGACAAGCTAAATACAAAAATAAACAAAGCTAAAAGTATATTGAAACAGTGGTTTGATGCTAACGGTATCATACTAAACGCAGATAAAAGTGTTGTAATGACATACCAATCCAGGAAAGGTGTTGATAGTAATTTCGTCTTAGAAGAAAATATATTCTTGGGATACACAATAGATTACACAATTACTCATTCAAAGCATATTGCTAAATTGTGTAAAAAGATGTCAAGTGCCAATTATGCATTGGTGAAATTAAAGCCATTATTAGATAAGCATGCAATGTTGTCCGTGTATTACGCTTACACACATTCTATTATTAGATACGCAATAACTGTCTGGGGAAATGGTACAGATGTAATAAAAGTACTAAGAGCCCAAAAAAAAGCTATAAGAATTATATTTGGATTGCGTAAACGGGCGTCAGCTAGAAATTATTTTAAGAATAATAGAATCATGACGGTTATATCTTTGTATATTTATAATTGCCTCCTAGAGATCTATGAAGATAAGGATATTTTACAGAAACAACCATATGCGCATAATCTAAGAATGGATGAAAGACGAAAAGAGATACTATGTAAGCCTAAAACACGCCTAGCCAAAGTTAGAAAACAAGGAATTTATATTAAGATATGTATGTTCAACAAGTTGCCCCATGCCGTAGTTAATCTTCACGCGAACGATTTTAAACAAAAAATAAAGCGGTTTTTTGAGTCTACCCCAATTTACTCGGTCAAAGAATTTATGAACATGAAGCTGACTGAATCTTCGTTCGTGAGTGAGCAATCATAATTTTATAAGTAGGTGATAGCTAAATTTTTAATAAGACTTTCGTCATTGTTTTTTTCTTTCTAATAATTTTAATTTAATACTTAACTTATACTTAATTTATATAACATATTGTCAAATCTAACTAAACAATTATAGTCAAAACTCACAAACTAATAATGACATTAAAGTATCTTATTATATAATGACTTTATTAAATTCTACTCACATTAATGTAAACTATTTTAGAAGTATTATTATATCAGTAATATATCTATTAATCTATACTACATAATCTTATTTAAATTTTGTAATTAAGTGAATTGTAAAGTTTTTGACATAGGTACATTTTAAAATTTACTAAATTAAGTATTGTGTGAAATATTGTAATGTGACTTGCCTAGTATAACATAAGTGGTTATAAGGCCAATAAATAATTTCATTTCATTTCATTTCATTTCATATGTATATATTTTTTAAACATCTGTCATAAGAACCTTCTCCTAACAATAACAAACACACCAAAAAAAAAATAGTGAAATCGGTAAAGCCGTTCACGCGTGATGTCGTGACCAAGGGACTTGGGGATTCATTTATTTATATATAGATAGATGTATTAAAGATGGCTCTAATGCAGTTGATTTTTGGCCGATGTATAAAGGGTGTCATAACTCGAATAAATTAACGTTGTAATTCTTTTGTTTTCTTTTGGTATTCGGTGGTTTTTTAATAGCCATGGGTAGATTCTCTACGTCACGGTCTTTCTTAGCGGTGGTCGTTGCAAACCATAAACACTTGCAATATTCCCAAAGAGTAACAGTGTAACTGTTTGGGGTTTTTTTTATTTAGGTGCCAACCAGTCAGTGTTACAGTTGGGAGTGTTACTCGTTGGGAAGTATTCAATAACTAAGTATCGACGCAATACCTAATAACCGTTGCCGGTGCTTAGTTACTGCAATAACGAGTAACTCGCCGCGTCGACAAAATCACAAACCAACAACGATGCGATACCCAGAATACCGTTTATTTATCAGTTCAATATAAATATTCATTTTTATTTACAAATTTCCACCGTTACCGCGGAACGGTTTGGGTATCGTGAAATGACATACCGACCCACCGCTAGTCCTTCGAGCTGTTTATTAATTATATTTATATTGAATGTTGTTGTAGCGCGGCATGGACTGGACAGAGGCCCTAGAGAAGTGGTCGGAGCTGAACGGCGCCAAGGAGGGGTTCTACCTGTCGCTGCAGCCGCGCAACAACAAGCACACCGCCGTGCTGTGTGTCGCCGTGCAACACAACAACAACAACAAGAACAAACTCAACAAGAAGGAACTCATGTTCCAGATATACAGGTACCTTGTTTTGTTTTTATTTTTTCGGTGTGTTCCGGCAGCCTTCCTTGAGAGCTTAGGCATGCTCCATCTAGGGCTACAGTATCGCTGACTTCCGTGGTCGTGCAAACTTGTGGTCAAATGCCTAGCTGATATAATTGCCAGCGTTAAGTTTAGGATTTTTTAAGTTATAGTTACGTTAGTTGGTTGATTTATGAAATCAGTCCAGCTGCTTCTGCTGTCAGCTGACTGGTAAAAAATATTTTTTCATCTTTTTTTAAATTATTTTTTTTAAGGACGAAATCTTGCTTCGCCGTTCGATATTTAAAATTGATGACTATTATACTCATACAAAGACAAGGCTGAATAGCGAAGTGACCTCTTTTGTCATTGGGCTGAATTAATGATGTCTATTGCCAGTATGATGGTTAGATTTACGCGAACTTTTTGAAAGAGTGAAGTTATTTTTTTAATTATTTACCGGCCTAGGGCTCTTCTAGCTACATTATTACCCTAGAGCGCTAATTGGTCACCTACAAGCCCCATTTGGGGGTAATAAGGACCTACAAAATACCTAAAAAATACATTAATGTGACACATAGGTTTAACGATTTAGCAGTCGGGTTTTTTTGAACTCGCTTCTAACTATTTGTATTTTATTTGTTTTGATATAAAGTTTCCATTTATAGGCCGAACACGGGTCTGCAGCTGCGGCAGGAGTCTCTCGCCGAGATAGAGAAGAAGTACAAGAAGGTGGAGAGCTCCGAGGCGGAGACGTCGTGGCGCGCTCAGTACAGCGCCTCGCTGCGGGTCTGCAGCCACGCCTACTGGAGGGCCGTCTGCAGGAACGCACACGACTGCGAGGTACGACTACACACACAACAATATATATAGGATTAAATATGGAGTCAGGCGTTACTTTGCGGAAATCCATTTATAATAGAATGTTATATAAAGAATATCTAGTGTTTTCCCGCTTTGTCTTGATGACAGCGTGAGATATCGAAAAATAGTTTTGTTTCGTGTGTTGTGGTTCCTCCCTTATTATTTCTCTTTATCTCAGTATCTGATTTTCTCGACAGGTGTTTCGACTTAGCACAAGGCATACTCAGGAGATGTTGGCTCTTTGAGCGCTCGCGAGCGCTTGAAGCCCCGGCTCCGGCTTTGTACGCCCCTAACCAATAATCCTGTATACGTTTAACATCCCCTTTGTTCGGGGAGGTACATTTTGTAGCTAAAACTTCGTTTCTGTCTGTCGACTCCCCAAAACGAAACCGACAAAAGTAATCATAATTTAGAGAGAACTGCCAACAAACTACCTCACAGTTTGGCAGAAACGAAATTTGTGTTCTGTGTGTTTTTATAAAACATGAATTAAATAAAAAAATACACCAACAATAATGCATTAACGTTAGGTATTACATAATCTTATTCCCCCATCCCCTTTCTACAATCGAACAAGTAGAGATACTGTAAAACGCCACCGGTACATGGTAGAGTTTCCACTCACTCGCACAAAACGCTTTGTGTCTACTTTTATTGTTACGTACGAACAGCTAGGTTGTGGAATTCGCTGCCGAGTTCTCTATTTCCCGATAACTATAATCTCGACATTATCAAATTACTAGTAAATCGGTTTCTTCTAGGCAAGCGTGCTACATCCTAGACCGCATCGTCGCTTTACATCAGGCGAGTTGCGGGCAAACGCAAGCCTATTATTTATATTAAAAAAAGTATTATGTCAATGGTTCGTATATTTGTATTTATTAATGTGATGGTACAGGTTGGTCTTCGCGTGCGGACATACCACGTGCTGTCGGGCTCGGTGCTGGCGGTGTGGGCGCGGGTGGAGTCTGTGCTGGCGGCGCGCTCCATGCTCAACAAGATGCAAGTAGTGCGCATCAAGACCGACGAGGGACTCAAGATCGTCGGTACGTATCAATCACATTGTGAATCACATGTGACACATGTGTGAGTCGTATATGATACACTCGTGAGTCATATATGATGCGTGTGTTTTTTTGTGAGGTAGTCATGTTAAAGATTTTTTTTGGGTATTACGAATCAAATTCTTCGTTGTTTGTAGATACATCTTTATAAAAAGTTACCGCGACACTATCCCTTTGTTAGTTATTCCAATACTACACAAAGGTCCAGTTTGCAAATAAATAAATATCTACATTTGTTAATACTTATCCGTTATTCGCGTATGTTATCGTTGCCTTATTTCTCAGGTACGATGATTCCAAAGAACTGCGTGGAGCCGCTTAAAGAGGCTCTATCATACGACGCGGTCTCAGTCAGCGAGCAGACGTTCGAGCAGACGGACACGCTCAAATGAGCCCTATTACAACACGCATAGGGCGTAAATCTGCTTAGAATTAACGCGGACCCCACTATAGTTCCTCTCTATCTGTTTGTTTTCGTTCGGGACCATGGTAGTGATGAGGAGCGGTGCCTCAGGGCGGAGACGGGTCTCGGACTTAGTCAATTATTGGAAACGGTACGGCAACCCTGGAGGAGGCTTCGGTGGACGACCCTTGGATCAGTTGTGAATCTGGCGAAGATATAATGAGTGAATCGTATTATGCCTGGTGTTGATATTCAGAAGCTCTTGTGTATGTGTCAAAAGTCAAAGTCAAACAAACTGTTCGAGCTAGCATCAATTATAGTTTGTTAGGTTTTCTTAATTGATCACCGGAGTTACGCATCATTAAGTTCAGTCGTGTCCGTTAAAGTGACCGTGGTGTGGTTTTGTTAAACGGACCCTCGTACACATAACTCGTTGAATTATCGCAGGCAATATCAGAGGTATTTGGGTGGCCTAGTAACTTTATTTATACTCGCATTCTTGTATTAAACTTTTGTCTCATTTTTAGATTGACGGTGTAATTGCTGTCAGATTATCAATATAATATACGATATAACTAATAACTAGACTGCAATAATCCTAAACTTGAAGTTAACCAAGAGTTATACTATTTTTTAAATTTACTGGGCCAGTATTTTATTGACTATATAGATTCTTATTTTCTTCATTTTACTTGACGCTGGCTAATATACTAATCGTATGACGCCATAATGTAAAAAAAAAACTGTTTTTGCGTAGTGTTTCAGCCCGGCAAGAGCAATGTCGCACAGGGTTGTTTGTGACAACCGAAGCCCCCCAGGTTGCAAGGGTGAATTAATTTAGTGTAAGCGCCATCTGTCGGGTGGTTGTAAGTAACTGAGTGATCTTGTATGTGTAAAGCCGATTTGAATATATTTTAAGTGCTGTTTCGTTGTTGATGTGATGTTAGGCCTTCCATTTTACTTGCTTTTTTAATTTGTTAGGATTGATTATTTCTTCATAGGTCGAGACCCACCGAGGATAATTAATATAATAGTTTTACATTTAAATGTTAAGTAGATATGAAATGACAAATAAAATCAAATTATTGACCAAATCGTCAGTTTCCTTGCGGCGGCGGCGTGCGGTGTTCGTTCGACAATCAAACATTACTTATCGATAATATTAGACTCGCTATTTATGTTATTTTTGTGGTAGTCAACTTACTATGAACGTCGATCTCACTAGTTTTGGCATTTTGTTTGCGAAAAGTAA
Organism: Ligdia adustata; assembly: GCA_947049295.1. Lineage (NCBI taxonomy): Eukaryota > Metazoa > Arthropoda > Insecta > Lepidoptera > Geometridae > Ligdia > Ligdia adustata. The sequence continues at coordinate 11,060,165 of OX346234.1, forward strand.
TCCGACTGATGTCACTACGTATTATAAACATTTATAGTCTTTCTACAAGGAATATTTTGTTTATGTTGTAAAACAATTGACAGTTTTTTTTTCTTCAAATCAATATTATATTTTTTTTTGTCTAAATACTAGGGCAAAGTATTAGATATCGAATGTTAAAATATGTTGTCGGACACTGATAAAACAAGGTTTTGTGGTTGTTAAAGTAAGTAATCCCACTGGCGTTTTACGGGCGTTACCGACTCTCCAACGCGTGCCGAGCGCCAACGCTGTGCAGACGCGACGTCAACGTCGCGAGTCTCTAGCGGCAAGCGTTCGGCTTATGACCTGGCAACGTTAACGTCGCGTTCTCGTCTCATATAATATCTTGTGCACGAAGTTAACGTCGCTTTTAGCAGACGTCAAGGGACGCCAACGCTCTTTAAACGCCAGTGGGATAGCGGCCTAAAACTAAAAAGATTGGTTATCTCTGAACACGTATAGTCGCAGATTTTAGTAAGAAATAAACTTGTACACTTGATCAATAACTGTCTTATTAGTAATTTGCATCGCAGTGTTGAAGTATGCCTTCCATTCCTTTGTCAGCTCAGCTATCTGTCGAGTTGCTATCGATCCCAATTCGAGCTGTTACTCTAGCTAAACTGACACGTCTTAAAATCATATTCATTGCGAGTAGGCTCAAATTTATACTGTATAGAGCGTTATTTAGGCATATTTGTTTCTGTTTATTACTGCCGTCCCGGTGGGTTTCGAGCCGGCTTCGGATTGAAGGTTATCGCTCACTTAATCACTAGAATAAATTATATTTAGTCTGTATTTTGTATCATGAAAATATGTCTTTCTAAACTAATTAATGTAGTTAAGGTTTTAATGCAGCCGTTTAGGATTAACGAAACAGATTTTTAAGAACAGTTGAGATATTTTCATTCCCATCTGTCCCCGAATTCCATTTCTGAAACAAATGACGTCTATCTATCCTCGTTCGGGCTCAGAGGCTCGTGGATAATTAGACACGGACGATACTTTCCGCATTCGTACCTATCATTACGAACATTTTTTTTCTACTGCATTGTTTCTAGAGGGATTGGGAGTAGACAGTAATAAGCTGAACGTAGATAATTTTATCACATACATTTTGGGCTAACATGTAACAATATTCAGTTACCTTTTGTACGGTACGGCTGCTTTACGAGCCTTCTGTAAGAGTTGGTCGTATTAATAAGTAAAATGGCGCCCGGCATCCAACTCCCGGTATGATGAGCGATAACCTCTCCATAAGTGGTATACGAAGATGTTTAGAATAATTATTATTATTTGTACAAATAAATAGTGTGTTTTTATTTTAATTTTAGATTCAATGTTATAATTGAATGAAGAATTTTTTTTGCGACGTTTTAAGTGAAAAGGAAAATCTGATAAAAATTGTAATATAATATAGTATAGTTAGTTACGTATTATGAAACTGATACGATAATTATATACATTTAGCTATATAACTTATATTTATATCGAATATTATATATTATATGGACGTGCAATGACTATTATGATAATTGTTTAGGTGGTAACTTCTGTGAAAAAAACACTATCAGTTGATAATAAAATGGTAAATTAAATTAATTAAATCAATATAGTTGTTTTTCTCGAAATATTATTAAAGTTTTTTTTTTTTATTTGCGACAGGGTAATTATATTTGATCACAATTCGGTCAGTTTACACGAACTAACATTTGTATTCAGAAATTGTTGCAGACTTTTCGTCTATATATTTACATATACAAGTTTATCTGATAGGTATGTACCGAGCTGAAAAGAGATGTCTATACTCATACTTAGGAGCAACTTTTGGGATCAACTCTGAGTTCGAAACAATAATTAAAAATGTATATCCAGTCGTCGACAAAATGTATTAAACAGCTTATTTTTTTTCGAGAGTTTGGTGTTGGTGCCATAGTAAAACTTGTTCATTAGAATGAGTATAGTAACCCCCTTTCGGCTTAGTACACTCCTAGCCGATAACCTGATACCCTGTGCCGTAGAAGCTTCCGTTTGCAAAGTGCAAGTTAAATAATTAGCGATCAACGATTTTGCACGTCACGTCCAACTACCTAACAGGTCGAATAAAATTTAGTTAAGTGTAATTTGCCCGAATTGAAATCATTGTCGTGTAAGATCCTCCAGTGACATTAGTGTATTTTTTCCGAATTTGCTCTCGTATAGGAAATTTTAATCTTTTTTATAATGACAACAGAGCATGTGGTCGAGTCTGTTATTTGAATTGCCTCAGAGTTGCGAGTGCATTGTGCCAAAATGGCCGTTTTCAATACTAACTCTGATCTATGAGACAATTCAAAACACAGACTTGACCACCAGACGGCGCGAGTGTGACGCTAATGAGCTAATAAGTAAAAGCGAGTCTATTATTCTACATGCTTTAACTATTGAATGATATTAAACGTGATTTGTATTTAGTTAGCTAATTTATAATATTTTAATCTATCCTTTTTTACTTTGGTTGGATCGTGTAATTGTATGACGGATTAGAGATAAATGCGTCATGAACTGCTTTGATATTTTAAAACCAAAATTGAAATCAATTTGCAATATGAACTGATACTAATTATTCCTAGAGACTTTATAATCAAAATTTAATGTCGAGGCGATTTCTTAACTCTAATGTTTGGTCATTTACAATAAATTAAATTCAATCGTTAGATTAAGCTGTTTGGTTTTTGAATAGAAATCAATTGTGAGAGTAACAATCAAAACGTCGTCCGGCAATTTTATAATACGACATAAAAATTTTAATTAAATGTTAGTGAAGGTGTGCTGATACTGATACTTGTTTTTTGCTTTTAGTTTAAAAAAAGTAGTATTTAGTAAGTTTACAAAGAAAAACCTAAAAGTAAAAAAAAACAAGTATGCATACAGTAATATTTCTAAAGTTTTTATGTCGTCCCGTCAAATTGTATGATAGCCACGCTCGAGGTATTAGATGCCGGAAGACGAAATAAAAAGTATGTGAAAGTGTAAGAAAAACTGAAAATTGTTAACAAAAAATCTACTTAGGCATTATGCACACTTGTATTATATTATGAAATTATTATTTGTTAATGTTGTTTTATATTCTTGAGTCGCTGTAATAAATATTTATGTAGCAAGATATCAACACATCTAAAAAAAATACCATAATTATAATGCATGTTGTTTAATAATTCATTTGAGATTTGAATGAGTTTTTATGATGTTTTTTTTTTTGTATCTGTCAGAAAACATTCAATTAACACCTAAATATTATTATTAAATGTTATGTAAAATAAATTTTTGTATGAAATAGTGTAAGATAAGTTATTTTATAACCATGCAGTGCTAAACCTGTTCATATTATATTGCATTGATAACTAGTGTGTTCAGGCCCTAACTTTTGCATTATGAAAAGGTTCATATAACCTATAAGGTTGGATTATACATATTACCTATCTCATATTACTGTATCAACTTGTGTCACACACGTTCTAAGTCTCGTCTCTATGTTTCTTTATAAATTAAAGACAAATAAATGTATATAAAAACATATGAAACTCTTTTTTTATCGTACTTTTTTGTTCGAATTTTGTTAATCTCTTGAAATGTTTGGGGAAACTACCTCGTTCACTTTAAATATATTTGCATTTTCTGAGAAGATTTAACATTGTAATATATAATTTTTTTAATAAAAATTAATAATTACAGAGAAACACTAAAAATACACGAAAATATCACAGTCGTATAAGTCATTTTCGGTTCGCACTCTGGTGTATCGTTAACCTTGGTTAACGAGACTGTTTTGACAGTCCTATTTTTAAATCTTGATTTAAAAATAGGACTGTCAAAACAGTCTCGCAGTCATTGAAGAATGCCATTCTGAGATCTACGCAACCCATCCCAAAAGGACGCTACTCTAGACCTGATAACAGCGAAGAAATCAGGAACCCGTGCATCAGCTAACATACTCGACGCGCTGCAAAAACGTTCTTTTTCCATTAGGATGCGAAAAGCATCATTGTATTGCATCCTTATAGTGTGATGCGTTTAAATTTGGTCCACAGCTGACAGGTGTACAAACACAGGCAATAAGCTTTGAATAACGTAATTTTTACTTCCATGCTACAGCTGGAGAATCTTCGCGCGAGCATGTTGCACCTGATAGACAGATTCCTTCTCTCTCGCTCCATGTCTGTATCGTCGGTCAGGTCTTGTGTCAGTATATGTCCCAAATATTTAAACTGCTGCACGACCTTCACCGGTGAACCCCTCAAATAAACGTTCGGTATTCTCTCCGGCCCCCTCTCATTTCTGTCTTTGCAACATTATATATGAGACCATGTTTTGCTGCATATTTCTCACAGACGGCTAACAGTGTACGTAGACCGTTTATAGAGGGTCTGAGAAGCACCATAGCATCGGCGTAGCTCAAATTGTTGACACACACGTCACCAACATGGCATCCTACTCTAGTGCTTCTCAGCTCCTCTATGAGGTCATTCATGTAGATGTCGTAAAGGTCCAGAGAGGTCAATGGCCCCTGGCGGACGCTGCAATCCAGCCTGTATTTGCTGGAAGTCGAGTCGCCCCATCTTACTGAATTGGTTTGTTTTCCGTACCAATATCTCAACAGGCTCACAGCGTTGTTTGGTATCTTTGAGTCGTCTAGTTTGCTCCAGAGAATTTCATAATTAACTAGATCAAACGCACGACTCAGGTCCAAAAAGCAGGCGTACACCGACGTATCCCTATTAACATAATAGTGCGTCTGCTTTAAACTGAATATAGCAGAGTCTGTAGAGAGACCGGCACGAAAACCAAACTGAGCGTCATCTATTCTAAAATTGTTCACCAGTGAAGGCCTCAGCAGTCTCTCAAATAGTTTACCTATTACCGTTCCCAATGAGAAAAAAGTATCAATGCAAAAGTTTTAGGTCTTTTTATTAATTACAACTTTGCTATAACTTTTTCCATCGGACTTTTAGTTTTGCCGGAAATTGAGATAAACCGTTTAATATCCTTAAACTTAAAACTCAAACCCTCTAAGAAGATACTCATTCTACTAATATTTTTTTTCACTTTATTTTTTTCTACCCTGGTCTAAAGGGTTATTCCTCAGAAAAAGTTTATGGGTCGTCGACAAAATTAATAATTCAGCTAATTTTTTCTCTCTAATTCTGATGTCTAGTTGGTCTTATATAAAAAGATATATAAAAATTCCTTTGAATGAGTATAGTGACCCTCTTCAAGTTTAGTACACCCCAAATCGATAACTCTGCATTGCATAGACTTACATTCATAGTTTGTTACGCGAGTGAACATAGACCTAACATATTGCGGACCTAACAAGACTAAAAAACTTAGCCGGTTTGGTATGTTTATTTTTATATATTATAATAGTTACTATCGGCATCATTGCATTACTGGCAATTATTGTATCTACTGTCTATTTCGCTGACATGGTTTTGAATGAGTCTATAGTAATTATCTCTATTATTACTCTACTTTTGACAGATGATTTCGTTGACTGACTTGACGCGTAGCAATTCCTGATTCTATGGCCATGTCAGACATGCATGACATTTGGACATACAACTAGATCAGTGACATTTATTTCATTTTACGGAATTGGGTTTGTGCCTCAAGATGCGTTTTTATTAAATTCTTGAGTAAAAATTGTGTTACTTTATGCAGATATGACTGAAAACGAAGTCACAATGGAAGAACTGGAAGAGACAGTAAGTACAGTGTTGGCTAATTGGTATTGTCGATACAAATATACAGTTATACTTGACCGCAATTATAGGTCAGATAGCCGCTTCCTATAAATATTAAACTGTTAAATAACGTGAGGTATAAAAAGGGCAGAAGCTATTGTATTGCCTTTAAATGTCAGGTACAATTTTTAGAACTACAATCGCCGGAGGTTTGATCCATAGTTCAGTATGTACTGTTGCTATAGACATGGTAAAATAGTCAAATATTTACAAAGCACTAAACAAGCAAAGGCTCTTTTTGTGGAATAAGTGCCTACTCTTATTCAAACAAGGCGAGCTTGTGTGAGTTTCCTCATTAGTAGAAGTTATCTGAATACATTATGGTGCATATATTATGTTTGCATTTAATTTGCTAAGTGGGCACCTGCTGTTCTGTCTTATTAAAACTTAAATACCTATGTGGTTAAAACATACAAAATATTCTGAATGAACACCTGATAACCAGTAAAAAGTGGTTTCTTAATTCTGATACTTAAAGACTGACTGATGTAAAAATAGATATACCTTTTTAAAGGATACTTAAAAAAGAAAATAGTTCTAAATGTGACTATATGTTTGCTATTTGTCTGCTATTAATAAATCAATTTTTAGAATATCATATTATTGTTTGGTATAAACCATAATTTATCTTTTTTTATTACATGTATTTTGATTATTTACAAATTAAATTCAAGTATATAGGTATTTACTTGAAATTTAGTATGTAGTATTTTTATATTTCTGCAACTCCGATACATTTGCAGTGTTGATCATTTTCCGATGGAGGAAATGCTCAAAACCCTTAATGAAATGTCAGTGCTGGGTTCATCTAGCATAAGTATTATTCACAGACAGTTAAATGTCAAATATTTCTTTAAGAAAAGAAATTAGAGTAGCCAGTTAAATAATTATTTCTTTATTGTAGACACATAAAATATATACAAGAAACAAACTGCTGGTACAAGTTCTGTAATGAACACTGAGATACACACTAATGTTGAATTATAATATTATTAAAATTCATGATCCTCGCTGGCCACATATCAACAATTGTTAATCAGCCTGGACCTGGAAAGATTATGGCTCAAATACTGCTTGCTGGGATGTATTTGTTGCATTGCTTGTCATTATTTTATAGTGCAAATTCCCAGGTGAAGCACGCTGATGAGCAGCTGGACTTGATGGAGTGGAAGATGGAACATGTCGAGAAGGACCTGGTGGTTCCCCTCGACACACAGGACGTGTGCGTCATGAACTTGCTCAAATCTGTGTCAGAGGTATACAAGCAATATTCTATCATAAAATTATATATAGTTAATAAGTGTTATGGCTTTGGGGTGTTTGAAAATGGTAACACTAAATATATCTCTATTGTGGAAAATGGTCAATTGAAATTTGGAAGTATGTAGTAGACTTGGTAGATAGGCTGCCAAATCATAGAAATGTTATATTGAATGATTGCATTACTTTTAAGATTTTTGTAATAGGTATTAACCACAATAGCCAATAAGACAACACTTTGTAAAATTATATTTCTTAATATTATACATTATTATCTTTTGACCAAATAACATTGCATTTGTATAAACAATGAAACAACTATCTGACTCGGGGAACTTCGTACCGCCTGACAGTTATTTATGTTCGTCACCTTTTAAGCTTTACTTGGAGTACAACAAACATTTCAAGACCAACATCAGCTAAAACGGCCTATTCGTACTCAAGTTTTTGCGAGAGAAATGAACAGCAATCAATTTTTATATAGAAGATAAAATAAAAAATCAGGTTGTCAATATACCTAACATTCAATTGAATAAAACAGATTGTCAGAAAACCTCACAGAAAAAAATGACATAGGCAAATTCCTCCTAGCATACTACTGTTCCAATCATAGTATTACACATCTCAATGACTCACATCACATACTAACAATACACACATACAACCATTATAAATACGAAATTGTGTTTGTCTGTCATTCCTCTCCTCCATAACTGGGTTACAAGTCAACTACATTTATTTCAATTGAAGTAAATTGCTTGTTGTGACTTTTTGATTGAAGTCTACTGAATACTTTTTAACCCTACCAAGTAAAAAAAATATGTTTTGTTAAATTTTCATAGTCTTGTAGTACCTACAAATCTAACTTATTACTATAAGAATACGAATTACGCGTACCTGATTGTTGGATAGGTCCAACTATAGTTCTGTTCACATTCGGTGAACTTCATCATGGATAAAGGAGTTGTTCGTGTCTTCAACGATGACACGTCTCGCAAACTCGCGTATCGTGGTATCGATATAAATATCTACTGCTCATTCAATTGATATGGACTCATCAGAAAATTAGAACATAATTATATTCCACTAATTACTTTACTATTATTATTACTTATTGCTCTAAAACATGCTTAAAATAAATGCTTTGTACAAAAATATAACAAACTTTAATTTTAAATTATTCAACTCCATTTGGATCAAATTGTTATTTAACCGCGGGCGATGTCGCGAGTCAACTAGGAAACTATGAGCGTGACTCACGTGTATGTGTGGGTATTAGCATTCATTGAACTTGTAGACAACACGTGTCAGTACATTGTATGGTAATTGATACAATGGGTGTTACTATATCTTAAATAACAGAATAAGGCATACTATGGGTGGTGATTCAGTTCAGTGCATAGGTTGAATGTATGTCGCCTAACTATTAAATTTTTTATGAGTCTGATTTTATAGAACTTAAACAATTTGTAAAATACTCAACCAGGTACCACTTCGTATATGTAGGACCCTCAGCTACGATTCGAGTATATGCCATTCTGGTAAATTAAGTCACAGAATCTAAGTATGATGTAAAAATGTGCTAAAAATTTAATAGAGTAGGTAACTATTGTCTTAAAACTACAGCCTTTGTTATAAGCAGCTTGTTATATATAAATGTATATGTATAAATATATTGTATGTTTTCAGCGTGTTGCGTTGTAGTGTTGATGACAGGTCAGAGTAACAATGTGTACCAACTTTACTACACTCCGTGTCCGTTATAGCTTGACATTTCTCTATTTTTATTTTATATGTTTCCATATACCTATATGAATAACAATTCAGAAATTTCATCTGAGTTATTATATATTGTTTCTTTTATTCAATTTAAATTGAGAAAGAATATAGATCCCCTATTTATTTGCACCAATTATTGTTCGTCCAGCCTGCTCAGACATTTTTTTTTATTTTTCCTTTCTTTTTTAATATTTCCAGCATGCAGATGAAATGGTTAGAAAAATGACAAGCTATAATTATCATGCTTATTAAACAAACTCTTTAGCTGAAGAGGCTTAAATGTGGTACAGAGTTTAAGCCATACTTCCAAAGCTCTCTGAACAGGGCCCAGTGTGATATAACGCTTGTTAGGGCTTCAAATGTATCCTTTGCGGGTACCAATGTTGACTACCTTACAGTATTGGTACTACTCGACGCTTACTTATAGCAACCCCATACGATTAGCTTCGATCCGAAATAATAAATCAAAAGCGGTGAAAGTAACATTGTAGAGTACGTGCGGACAGAGAACCGTCGCGTCGTGGGATAAATGTAACTAACAATACAATACAACAATTCTTTATTGTCACCACAAAAATACAACACAAAAAGAACACAACAAACAAATAAGATGATGACTTAGGATGATTATAGTAACCCACTTTCTGTAAAGAATTGTTGTGTTCTCAACATGATGCTGTTTTTTCCAAAAATAATGTGAGTGAAATAATGTCTTGGATTGACAACGTTAATAAGTTCTGTTCAATTTGTTCGCAACTAATGACACTACTTTACGTAACCAGTCGTGAATCGTGTGGGGATGCTATAGTTTGTTAGTTTCTTTTAGTTTCAAATCTTCCAGGTAGATTTCCGTGTCCATGCGTCATACGAATACTTACTTCCATGGGTTCACCATGCTCATGATCATGTTAGACTGTATTTTTCTCAAGCGCATTTTTATATTATTAAAATTGTAAGCCAAACATTTAAGTTAATCCAATGTAGCTCCGGTCATGTTAACTCAAGGCGAGAGTCAAAAACTTGGAAGCAAAACTCTACACATTTCATCCATTAAACGCTTCTTTTGTCAACAAGAGTTCTAGTTTTTGTACTAAGAGAAAACATTACTGATACTTTACGAAGGAGTTTATTTATCTACTGTAAATTCTTCACAAGTGTAATTTTCTCGCCGATATCAGTTTTGGCGAATTCCATCGAAATCTCCGTTTTTTCGTGCCAAAAATGATTGAAACTCAAGATTTGCTGCATATAAGTAGACTTAGGCTTGAATGTTTGGCTTGCGTCCTCCGCCATCCGCTAGACTGACCGCCGATGTTGCCAGGTGCGGTCCGACTACCAGCAGCTGCGGCGAGAGCTGGTGGAGGTGCAGGCGTTGCAGCGAGAACTGTCCTCCAAGCTGCGAGCTCAGCTCAGGCTGGTGCACGGCAAGTTCGCGCGCCTGCGCCAGCGCATCGCCGCCGCCTCGCCACCACGCTAGCTGGACCTACGACTGTCTACACTAACTGTGTCTCTAGTCTCTTATACTGTCACTAGTCTTCAGCTGTCTTATTCATTAACGTGTTTCGAGTTTGAGCGGCTTTCTGTCATCTATTGGCGCGTTTTGACTGTCTTTATCACAAACAAAAAAGATCACCAAAGTATGACACGTTTAATGATAAGGCTGCAGGTGGATAAATTCTCGTTTGGCTCTAAATTTGCGACGATTTACTCGTATTTGACGTTTAATTTTTCCTTTGAAAATTGCACAAGATTTGGTTGTTCATTATTCTAAGCATTTTTCACATGCGCGAGATCAAAATGAATACTATTATTGAGTCTAAAAAGAGCGTCAATCTTCAAAATCAAAGACCCTATCAATAAGGTTATATTCGAAAAGTTTTGTTTTGAGAGACATGAGAGGCTAAATTAAATTATATACATTATCTTTAGCAAAAATGTTGATATACATCGATCCAGTTGCTCATTCCAGCTGCTAACTATAAACCTAAATATGTGATCGTTCACACATATCCAGTCAGTCAGTTGTAGTCCGCGACGATCTAGTACCGCTGGATCGAAAACCAAACTATCATGTGGCAGGTTCTCACATTTTAGTCTAGTTAATATTTAACCAGCGTGGTATAAGATACGTACGATAACATTTCGTCAACTGATTTCCTCGTAATGAGCATCATATTATATGTCTTAATATTTGACAATGACTATAAATGATGTGGATCGGTAAATAAGATTTTATTATCATATTATTTTCTCCCTGCTGAGAACAAATTCTTAAATCCCATTTGACATTTGCCCCAAATTAATATTGTTATCGAATATAATATGTGCCAAATACCTTTTTAATACATAACTAATGATAATTAGATAAATTATACTTTAATATAATATAGCACAAACATGGCACATATACCTGAATAGCTGTAGGTTAGTTACTTGTATAGTTCGTGATCTCATGCGGAGGGAGTGGGGGGTTTGGATATCTTTTATTAAAACTAGAAAAGTATATTAAATTGTACAATTTATTGTATAAAGATATTTATGTATTCTATACGTTTCTTTTTTGGTAATAATTTTACTAGATGTATACAGGGTCGTCGGTTAGGGGTATACCAAGCCGGAAGGCGGTCGCTATAATCATCCTAAAAAACAACTTTTGCTATGGAGCGAACTTGGAGTGCAAGAAAAAAAAAACATTAGTTTCATACATTTTTTCCAAGTACAATACAATTTTTCTGTGGAACAGCTGTTTTTTTTCTATATTAGTTCATATTAGTAGTATTTAGAGTTAGTTCCACAGTAAATTAGTGGTTCATAAGGATAGGTATTGTGACCCTCTTTCGGTTTAGTACACGCCTGTCCGATAACCCTTAATTATATAGTTATCATGATGTTAATTTTGTTACTAGAATATATCCCAGCTCGCCCCAGTTACTACTCCGTTGTAAAGTGACTGTTTAGTTGTTGTTTATGTAAATTATTAAATAACTGTTAGGATGATCGATGTCTGGTAGGATAGTAGTAAGATGGTGCTATGAGGAGATCGGGATATGTATGAAAAATTAAATATTTTCGCTTCGAAAATGTTGAACATTGTTCTAAAGATAACTGTCGTGGTTTGCAAATGAACTAAATTAACATCACGAGATAGGGGTTTTAGAATAATTGATCTCTCAGCTGATAAATCAGCTCAGGAATGCTTCTAAAATCTACGAGAGTTATTTTTTGTACAATTTAATGAAGTAAATGCTGATATTACATCGCGACGTCTTTTTACTTTCAAATTTTTTTTACGGTCGGTTGTCGGATTTCTGCAGAGTTTGTCAGTCGTTTATGTAGAAATAATGAGCGACACGACAATTCCCAGCACCACTTAGTCTGAGACAATAACTCATAAAAGTATTGTTCAACAAACCGTACATAATATCTCTCGTGTGGCAGTATCTCATCTTTCTGTGCGACATTGACAGGACTGTGTGAAGTTACTTCGTAACAAAAGCCAGCAAGAGTTAAAGTTGAAAACTTTGGAAAACTATGCGAATGCAAGCATAATTATGGATATTTTCCTGAATTGATAGTTGTTGTGGCCTAGTGCTTAGTGTTCCCCCTTCAAGAGACGGCGGTCCCGAGTAATTTCAGGGCGGAGCAGATCTGTCTCCGATTATTAATTTTTTATGTACTTGGTTATTGCCGAGTGTGCATTTTTTTGACATTATTGATTTCGAATGGCGCAATGTAACGTCAGCATATTACCAACTTTGGGATCGAATTTACGAACGGAACATTGATAATAATTTATGAGTGTTAGTCATTTTGTATGTTAGATGTCGTTTACGCTTTTTAGACTGATTTGTTTACGTATATTCTGTGCCTGCTCGAATCATTTAGTGTATGCTCTGTGAGTCTGTTTAGTTTAATTGCTAACACTGTTACCATCATCACTTAGCGCGGGTCAAGTACGGCGCTATAACTCGAATTGAAGGTAGGTTTATACATAGTGCTTATATGTACTACTACCGAGCTAGCAAGATATATGCACGGTGATTCTAAATTGAGTGCGTATATTTAGTATACTGAAAGAATATTGAGAAATAAAATATCCGTGTTTTTTTTGTTTTAGTACAAAAATATTGAGAAAACTTCAATTGAAGTCATACAAAAATCATGGACTCCCTAAGCCGCGGCGCCGCCCCGGAGTGAAACTGGGTCACGGCGACGACACGCAGCTTCGCATGACCCAGATTTGTGGAACCGCGCTTAGGTGAAAATATTTTCCAGTGTTTTGTAAACAAAAATGCAAAAAAACGTGTTTCTTTAGCGAAATATATGATACTAACGATGCTCATTGCGAGGTAGAAATATACGCAGTCAATTTGAAATCACCCTGTATATGTAGTATATAAATTCAATATGCTACGAGTATGTCGCGAATTATCACCGATTAATTTACATTTCAACAAAAGTCTCTAACAAAAAACTACTTGAAATGTAGGTACATACAGGAATACTGTATAGATATTTTTTTAGTAACTATCAAAAGCAGTCGCCGGAAACTTCCTCACAACGGACTTAGCACAGTTATTGTCTTGGTGAGACTTAGATCAAAACATTTTAATAGTTAAGTAGATTAGAATAATGCAATCTTTTAGCAAAGCATTTATTATGGCATTTATATCGAATAGATCGTAGTATACTGACTTCGAATTAACAATTTTGATTTACGTAACGATGTGTGGTAAGCTCCAGGCTTAATACGGGTTTTCACGGCTACCTGATTGTTGGTTAGGTCCAAACATACGGTGAACTTCATCAGGGATGAAATGAGTCGTTCGTGTCCACAACGATGGCACGTCACGCAATACCCAAACCCCGAAAAAATTGAGTGCCGTAATTGGGTGTTTTTCAATGATAAAATTTTCAAGTTTTATTTCATATTAATTGCGCGTTCATAACTTATCTTTTAATATTAACTATGCTGTTTATAAGTGTTGTATATATTCGCGAATACATATTAGTATGAAAATCCTTCAATATTTAAAAAAACAACATTAATTATACAACGTGTAACAGAAAGGTCTGACAATACTTAAAGGTGTTAGTCTACCAATTAAGGTAAACCAATTTTAGAAGAATAATTTGCAAAGTTAGAGAAAAAAAATATTAGCTTCTCCATAGAAAACCGGGTCACGCGATCGGTCAAGTTGTATGGAGGACGCAATAATTTTTTCTCGAATTTTGCGAAATTTTGTACTATAATGAGTTCACTTTGATTGGTAGACTAACACTTAAGTATTGTCCCACCTTTCTGTTACACGTTGTTTATACTTAGTTAACGCTACATTTCACTATTGAATGTTATTCACTCGAAGTGTCAATGGTACAAGTAAGTCATAATTATAGCACATTTGCATATGTAATAACGCACACATATCACGCACTGCATGTTTATTATTATCTATATAGTAAACTAGATAATGGTTTTAACGACAGTATCTTAAACTACGATTGTGATAGTCACCAAAGATTGTGAATATTCAGATCTTTTCAGATTTTATTTAACCCTTCCAGTCTTTTCGTGGACACCACTTATTTATATTAAGGTGTTATGATTATTACTAAATTTATGCAATTATTTTTAATAACTTCAAGGAACTCTATTTTCTGTCACCCGCGATAAAATGGAATATGAAAGTTTCAAACTTTAATGCCCCGTTTGACCCTCTTAAGGGTTGAATTTCCAATAGTCCTTTATTAGTACGGCCTATCGTGAATGCACCCTCCAATTGTCACGTCTCTAGGTTCAGCAGTCTAGGCTGTACGCTGAGTCCTAAATATATCTGTCAGGACTTACATTTATACTTATATAGATAAATTTACTGTACTCAATATTTTTTGGTGTACAATAGAGCCATTATTAACGTTAGTTTGTAATCGTGATTTAAAATACGGTAGTTGAGTAGAACCACTGCCTGTACCCTCGTCGATTAGTTGTATCTAGCGGTAGTTATAAGAACAATACATGTCTGATACTATGTCTAAGCGGTAGGTAGTTCTAAACTGTGGTATACCTGATTCTAGGCTAGGCTCGAACGTACACGTCTCACATTATTTAGAAATGTTTTACATAAATATTTGTTAATTATTAACAAATTGAAAGATCCTAATTGCACTATAAGCATATTTATGAAATTTGGTATAAAAATGGTTTTTTAGGAAATAAATATAAATTGAAACCTACGAATTAGTATTATGCTCAAAGTGTGTAAATGTGATTTTCATGGTGACTAAATGTGTCACAATTTAAAAATCATCGTTAAATATTTACTGAAATGTAACCACGAACAAATAAATGCATGTCTTAATTTACTCTTTAAACACAGAACAACAAATAAAGAAACTTATATTGACTGTTTGTGATAAATGTTTAAGTAATTGCTATAATTATGTATTTTGATTTGTTTATTAACTGTTCAGAAGCAATAGTTGGATGTTAGGAAAACTAGAGTGAATTTAGGATAACGAAATAATTGACGTATAGCTGCGCAAGCCAAGCTTTATTTGACGATAGCGTTCACTAGAATACGCCTTCAAAGTTTTATTTCTAACTAGTTGTGTTCCGCGGTTTCAACCGCGTATTTCTCCATTGGATTGTCGAGATAATGAGGGAACTACTTATTTGAAGTCAGTTAAAAAGTATCCTATGTCCTTTCCAGAACCAGATCGGTTTAGGGTTTTGGCGTGAAAGCGAAACAGACAGACAGACAGAGTTACTTTCGTATTTATAATATTAGTTAGGATAGTTAAACTAATACACATATTTTTAAACGCTTAGCTTAAAGTCCAGTTCTTCATACCAGCACAAAACACAAAAAATATCTGCGTTGTGATTTTTATACTTGAACAGTTATATTTTCAATAAAGTGTTTTGTGTGGCGTTTCGCCGCTTCGAATATATTTTCCTTAAAGTAAAACTCTATGTCCAATGTATGACAATATGCACTTTTCCTATTTACTGGTAGGTCTGTCTATACGTTTGATATGTTTTGATGTCGACACAGTATTTATCTACGAGTTGACATCTATAGTTATCATTATGTGTTGTTACAAATTCGTAGATGATTTATTAGTTTACCGCGAAGCAGTCGAAGCTTTGTGAAAACTAAATAGTCAGTTCAAGACCTCAAACCTTGCTTGATTTACCTCGAAGTAAGGTTTTCCAGAAAATATTGATTTTTAGCGAAAAGACTACCTACTGTGCCAGTTTTACTCTAGAATTTTTGTACAAAAAAAAACCAGCAGTATTTCATTTCATTAAATTATATAATTCGTAGTTAAATATTGTGATCTTATTCGAGACTATTATGTTGTATGTAAAGAAGCGAGTGTAAACTGAAATACCTTTTATCGGTACCCTATTTCGAATTGTTTTTGAATAAATGATATTTTACGGTTATCGTTTTCTTATTATTTTTTCTTAACTTATGCGGCCTAAGAAAAATGAGGGTAGTTATAAAAAAAACAAGTCAAGTTTTAATCAAAATCAAATTTTTATTGTTTATAAAAGTCAAATCAACAGATAAATCAACTCGCGAGATTTAAACTTAGGTTATATAATAATTAAGTACCGGTGGGTAATTCCCACGAAATGTACCTGGTAGTCTTTAAAAAATTACATTACATGTTAGGCGGTACATATGCTTCATACAATAATCAATGAGTAGCATACAGAGTTAACGGTTAAGGGTGTACTAAGCCGAAAGGTCACTTAGTACTTACCCCTGGTCGTAAACCCTGTATATTGGAAAAGAGCTGTTGATATGCTGATAGCACTATCGGTTCTATTATGTAAACCATCACCGATAGCGAGAGGTTCAGACCGCTGATAATAGTATACTATCACTATCACGTATCGTCACACATCTGGTGGAAAGCTCAAACTGCTAATCAACGTATGATCCTTTTTAATTGTTTACGAAATCTTACATTAAAACAAAAATTTAAAAAAAGTGCCAATTTTATATGCAATATAAGTAGAAATACCTTTTGTTTCTAAATTTAAAACTGTGTTTCAACCCTATAGTGTGAATAAGGCAGTAGTCTTGTACTAGTACGAGAATGTCAAAACAAAATAACATATTATAGTAAACATTTTGTAGTGTAAACAGATCATAAGCCACGTGTGTGTCTAACTCACTCAACACTGAGTTAGATAACAATCAAACAAAACTTATCACAACATTAGTTAACGACTAGTAAATTATCAAAAAATACCAACCCCTAGGCTAACTTTGGATTCTCTGTAATTTCATTACAGAACTAAGGTAACCCGTATTTAAATTGTAACATTTTTGACACATATCAATATCCTATTTTAGAAGAATGGCACTCGAATATGTAATTAAGGCACTTGTTTTATTTTATTTGTAGCATAAGGACGTTATACATACCTATATACTCGTATATAGGTATAGGAAGAGGTTACGATAAGAGCTTGTTTAGATTCAACTGATAGTAAGTCTCTAACTGAATGCGGATGTATTATTAACACCTTCATGAATCGATATAACAGTAGAAAGGCGATTATACGAACAATTCGCATAAAGCTACTCCCCCTCCCGCGCTTGTTACTTCAGCCTTTACAGTTAGGATATCGACGTTCTACATACTGTCCTATCATCCGATTAAATCCGGTTTTACGAACAAGCTACCTTGATACTCGTATTCACACCAGGCATACAGTTCACATATCAAAGCCTAGAATTAATATAAGCTTCATCTGAAAACGCTTTTATATTTAAATAATAAAATAAAAATAAAATACTAGAAAAAACTGAAAATTACTTACAAAATCAACGATAAGAGACTGTAAAGAAACATTCAAGTACTTGTATACTCATACTTGTAAGTATTTAGGTAGATTGTTGTAATCATGAATTACTGTACGAAAAATACTTTTAGAAATTAATCAGTAGGAGTAATACAGTATATGCAGTGTTGCATTGACTGACGCAGCCTGAACGCTACTTGTTTCTATAAAGGCGGAACATAATACTTTACTCATTAAACAATATCTTTTTGGAACTTACCGCTTCGTATAACATATATAAACATTTTGATCGAAAGACTAATGCAGGGTTTAGGTTAACGATGTACTAAACCAAAAGGGGGCACTATATTCATCCTAAGGAAAAACTTTCACTACGGCACCGACTTACGGACTTACTTACTTTTACTTATTTACGGAGTTCCAAGAAGAAAAAAACAGCTGTTCCATACAAAAAGTTTATCTGTTTATGAAACAGATATTTTTTTTGTCGAATTCAGAGTTGTTCCCATAATGAAATTCGTTCGTTGTGATTAGTAATCCCCTGTCAGCCTAGTCCACCTCTAACCGATCCTGTATAGTGAAGCAACATTGAGCAAGGATTGTACTGCTATGGTGTGTTATCTTCTTCAACACAGACAGCTCCGTCTCTCAGTTCTTGTTTAAGTAGGTCCACGCAATATTTCGGGATTATTGTGCCTGAAAACAAAGTATAAATTTATGCGGTGCAGTCAATTCAACTGAACTAAATATCCTCAACAAAGTATGAATCACATGCGACTCATGTCTGTATCACATGCGACTCATGTCTGTATCACATGCGACTCATGTCTGTATCACATGTGACTCATGTCTGTATCACATGTGACTCATGTCTGTATCACATGCGACCCATGTCTGTATCACATGTGACTCATGTCTGTATCACATGTGACTCATGTCTGTATCACATGTGACTCATGTCTGTATCACATGCGACCCGTCTGTATCACATGTGACTCATGTCTGTATCACATGCGACCCATGTCTGTATCACATGTGATTGAAGCATGTTTCACACGCGTGTGACGCGTGCATACGTACCGACAATCTTGAGTCCCTGGTCGGTCTTCATGCGCACGACCTGCATCTTGTTGTCGAGGTGCAGCTGGCGGTAGACTGCCTCGATGTGCGCCCACACCGCCAGCACCGAGCCCGACAGCACGTGGTACGTGCGCGTACGCAAACCCACCTGCGATCATTATACAATGTTACTATCAATAAGCGCCTCATTAAGCGCTATGCAGAAAGCGGAGCGGGGCATTCATTTTGACCGCGAAGCAAAGAACTGGCGACGCAGTCTTTTTGCGTTCTTATGTGCTTTGGTAGCATAGAGGTTCCCTTTTTGCTATCGTTCGCGGTCAAACAGACCGGCCCGGCCCGTCCCGTCGTTTGCAAAGCGCCATAAGGGACATTTTTAATGTTCTAGAAGTAAGGTTGTTTGCTTATGAGCCTCAGAAACCATACACTTATATTTTAATACTCGTAGTGTCTTTTTCGTGTTTGTGGGAAAATAAATAAATAAATATTGTCGGACATTGTTCCCACAGCGCCATCTAGCCCCGAACTAAGCAGAGCTTGTACTGTGGGAACCAGGTGGTCGATATATACTACATATACTATTTTTAAATACATACTTATTATACATAATGAACACCCAGACACAGAACAAACACCCGAGTTCATCACACAAATGTTTGTCCAGAGCTCCAAAACTCCATAAAACTATTAAAGTCACCATCTCTTTACTTAAGGGAAGTGAATCGAATAATTATTTAACCGAGATGACCTCGAACTTGATGTTTGAAAGGACTAGAGGTAGTCTTACTACTCATAGTTAACTTGACATTTTTATTTGATACATGACAATTTTAAACAACTGCAATATTATTTTTAAGATGAGGCATTTAAAAATAATTCAATATTATTTAAATCTTAATAAAGCTGATTTGCTGTTTTTTATTGAATTCTTGTCATACATACGATGCGTATTAGCCAAATTTAAAAACAAAAAAAATAAATAACAAAAACTAAAGTAAATTTGACCATATTAGTTGAATTTAATATTTACATTTGGTACTTTACACTGGCAAACATACAAATTGTATGACGCCACAAAAAAAAACTATATAAAAAAAGTCTGAGAAAGAAGGTGTTACCTCGCAGGTGACGTTACCGCAGGCGCCGTGCCACCAGGCGTGCGTGCAGGTGTCGAGCGAGTGGTCGTACTGCACCCTCCAGGCGGGCGCGGCCGCGTGCGCCGCTACCTTCACGTACTTGTTCAATAACTCGCTCAGCAGCTCGGGACGTACCGACAGACCTGTGTTGGGCCTGGACGATAATAAACACATGTTTTATAAGGACAATACACAAAGAGAACTGGATATATGATACATTTAAAGAGCGCGTCATAGAACTTTATCAATATATATGTCGCCGGGAGGCCGATATCATCATTATCCTCAGAAATGTGTGATTGTCTAGTGGGTGACCGTACGAAGAGAAATCCTTATTGATGTTTGGTAGTTCAATAATCATAAGTGTTTATCGAACTCAAACTATCCGATATATAAACTATATATTACATTTGATAATGTAAAGGTAGGTATTTCAACACGTAGCACGGAACGGTAAGACAGTTCCGAGACTTCTTCACTCTGCTGTAGCCCGAGATTGAATGCACGACCGAAGCTCATGAAGACATTCATTCCTTCATTCTGAACATAGGCGAGTGATGACGTCAAGACTCTGTCGAGGCACGCCACCGTTCCGATGAGATAGTTCCAGCGACTACCGATAGATGGAGCGCCTTCGTTCCGTGATATATATATATATATAGACTCGAAATATCGAATGATATTTTATAATACGTGTTTTAAATAATTAAATTAATGTGGTCAAAACGTCGAAAACGACACTCCTTACTTTTTGATTAATTTAATTGGGTTTTCTCTAACAAAATATGCTTTTTATATAACACGATCAAAATGCACACTTATAATGTTATTAAGTTTATTTTGTTAAGTGTAATTGTCGTAGTAACCTGAAATAAACATTTGATTACCTGTAGACGTTGAACAGTCTGTTCGTAGCGGCGATGTCCTGGCTGCTGGAGTGCGCGACGCAGAGGATGGCGTTGTACTTATTGTTGAACTTCTGCCGCGACAAGTAGAACCCCTCGCTCGGGTCAGCTCCGTGAGGCTCGCTGTGTTCCGACAGCTTTTTGAGAGCTTTCTCCCAATCCAATCCCCGCTGAAGATACAGACAGGTTCACATATACATACATAGATAAATTGCAGTCATACAAAATACAAAAAGTTTTTTTTACACCTAGTGTCACAAGTGCATTGTCGCTGGAATATTATGGGCTAGGAGTATACAACCTCCGACATACAAGATGAACTAATGACCTTGGTGGAGCAGACACGATTTTAAGCTTTCTTTGGCGGTTCGTAGGTTGTGTTAGAGAAACAGTAACCGTGGCTTGGTCACCATCGAAAAAGCCAAAAGGCACCTACACTTCTAAGCCAAATTTGGAGCGACTACAGAAGTATGCTGTAGTGTTATATGGTGACACCGCAACTAAAGCGGGCTGGAAAGTAGAGAGTCAGAACAGCTGAGGGATGAGGCCACGGAAGAAGAGGAGTGCCGATATTAAGGTGTTCCCCTCTCCCGGCGTTAAGACAAGGTGTCTTCGCGCCGATTGCAGGGCGTCATGTGTCTGGCGCATCGCAATGGAGGGTAAAGTCAAAAAAAGGTTTTGATAGCGAACAACATCGACGGGTCGCGGACGAATTCTAGAGTGTACCCGTGTTCCTCAGTAAAGCGTCGAGACGTGACACCGTGGAGCTTTAGTGGGTTCCACATAACAGCTCTGCCTCCCCGGTGGTGGTGGAGCAGTAAGCTTTGAGCATTTCTCCACGTAAAAAAGGTTGCGGGTTAGAATATCGACTGGTCATTTAAGTGCATATGCGCGATAATTCCCCCCCTACGTCCCCTCCGCTTTTAATTCACAATGTTTGCCGGGCACTGTACCATTTTCCTTTATGTATACCTCCAGCTGCAGCGTGTGCAGCTCTACAGGCGCGTGCCCGGTGGCGTGCTGGCGCAGGAAGCGCACGCGCGCGACCCGCCGCACGCACTGTCCGCCTGACCCCAGGTCCACGATACCCATGTCGAATCTACCACCGCGTTTAGCTGCACACACATAAACATGGGACTGAGGTTTCTTGCGTTCGTCGAAAATTGAGTCTATATTTATTGTAAAACTTTGTATAACCATGGTGGATTATTAAACAATGTCTTGTTTTAGTGCACAAGTGTGGTTTAATAGGTTACATGACATGACTTGCGACTTGATTATGATGATTAATTACTTGATATTCGATTTGATTATTTAATGACTTGCGCCTTCAAGAACAACTTACGGACACAATACAAGAGTGTGAAAGCCAACCACTAAAGAAGAAAAAAAATCTATCAACTGGTCATCACGATCATCTCGTTAGTCAAATCACATATATACTTTAGTAAAGAGGCGAGGACTTAAATTCAAAAGTAAGGGACAGCAAACAACATACAGCTAATCACAAATCCGCGCTCCTCTCATGAATCTGCTTGCCAAAGAGCTTGTGTTCCGGCGCTATTGCGAAGGTACAAAGCTTAAAGAACGAGACATACCTTCCTGTATGATGGCGTCGAATGTGTCGCTGAAGTATTGGAACAGTGCGTTCTGCAGCTGCACCTTTACTCCCAGCAGACGGTTCAGGAACCGAGCGATGTTGTTTGGACTATCCTACAATACAAATATCACCAGTAACATACAAAATATGTGACAATATGCATGAAACGTCCCGATACGGGAGAAATCCTAGTACGGAGCTATGAGTGGGAAACGTTCTTATATTTTAGTTTTCTTTTGACAATTTCCGTCGTAAACACAAAAAACAGTGGGCAATTTCGGGGTTTTATATATGCTCAGTTTTTAATGGCCATATATAACGGTATGGTTCTTTCTTCCACGAAGAGTGAGTCTAGGGATTCCTCCTCAGCGGACGACTTTCTAAACGGAGGTACCCCCGTTAAAAAAGTCGTCCGCTGTATAGATAAAAAGAGTTCATATCGAAGTAAATGCATGTCTTCTGTTATTTCTCAACCGACACTAGCACCGCACTCTTGATCTGTTATTCCCTGGCGCGGTGTAGGCGCCTCCTACATCGAAGAACAACGATTTTGCGTCTTCGAACAAATTCACTATCACCACGAAACTACGACTTTGACGTGGTACGACAACTCGCGCTCGTTTGCTAATGCACGACGCGCGTGGCGGAATGGAACACTCTTTCCTGAACTTTTGCTCCCCTATCGAGATGATAATAAGAACATAAAAATTGTAATTTTCGTTCGCACTATTGTCCATGAAATACATTACGCAACTTAATTACACTTGAATGCACATGAGCGTTTCCAATAGCGAAACTATACATCAGCAAAACTATATGTCTGCGCTAGTTGTGTTGTACCATGTAGCTGTTGTTGTTATAGGATCTGATAGGAGTATGTAGTTACCTCGGGTCCGACCTCGAGCCCTACGTCCTGCAGCGCGGCGGCCGCGTCTTTCAGGAAGTCCCCTGTGTAGGAGGGCGGAGGCACCACGCCCCCCGGCGATCCCTCGCGCCCGTATATCACGCGCACCATGCGACGCAGCGCCGCGCGACCTACCAGTACGTCATACAGGATAAAACTGTGATTTATTGTACCCTGCTTACATAACGTAGAAGTAAATTGCAAACATTAAGGAAACTAATGTATGAGTTCGATGTGCATCCAGCAGACTCAATTTTGAATGACTCAATTCTAAAAATTTGACTGACCAAAAAGAAAAAGAAAGAAAGAACTCATTTATTTTGTACACACAGGACACTACTACTAATTACTTAAAAGTGTATACAAACATTGGGGATTGCTCCTCAATCCTGACTCAATCTGAAACAAAGGTTTTAGTGTCTTAATTGTGAGTGAATTGGACACATTATTGTATGTACTTACCGTGTTTATTCTCTATATTGTACTGGCTGAGGTCCCGTGTCTCGGTGGCGCGTCGGTCGCCGTGCGTGAGGGCGCCGAGCGACTCGAGGCGCTTCGCCACCGTGGAGGCGAAGCGCCGCTCGCCGGCGAGGTCAGAGATCAAGAATATGTACTCCGGCGCGTTCACCTGGTTGGACCGGTGCGTGCGACCTGCACATTGTGTTCTCTGTCAGTACTTGACGACCGACGTGGCCTTCGTTAACATAATATTCGCTTTGCTGATTGATTCCCTGCTTGGGTAAATGAATCAGTATAAAACAATCCCCAGTTCTTAATAAAATTTAGAGGTAAAGTTTCGACGTGTACTTACCGAATTGCTGTATAGCTCTGTCGGCCGACCACGGCAGCTCTAACGTGATGTGCACTCGACGCTTTTGGTTCTTAGCTCTGTGCAAAAATAACACTAATAATGGAATGATTAAATAATTCACAGCGGAGTGTAGATAATAAATGTTAAGTGTATGATCACACTTAAGACCGCACACTTCAGAAGTAGTTTATTTGCCATAATCACAGTTAAAACGTGTGGCGATTTTCACTCAACAGTATGTTTAGTGACGCGTCAAAACATATTGTCTCTGTGTAATTACTCCTGTACCGCGTGCATAAGTATCAAGTGGACAGTGGCAATGACAATATCGAAAGTTAAAACAAAATCCCGTTCACTTACTCTCGCCTCACGCCTCTGGGTCGGTACCATTCTCCGTTACCAAATCTGATTGGCCCATCGTGCGGGTGATTTTGTACATGGTCTAGTGGTCTGCAGTGAGATACCGCTAGAGTTCGCTTCAGAGATGATGGAATTATCTTTCTCTCCGTCCATGAACCGTTGCTTCTCCGTCAGGTTGAGTGTCTCCAGAGGTTTCTTACCTCCTATCGCTCTGCAGTGAGATACCGCTAGAAGCCGCGTCAGAGATGATCGCAATATCTTTCTCTCCGTCCATGAACCGTTGCTTCTCCGTCAGGTTGAGTGTCTCCAGAGGTTTCTTACCTCCTATCACTCTGCAGTGAGATACCGCTAGAGGCAGCTTCAGAGATGATGGCGACGTCCTTCTCTCCGTCCATGAACCGTTGCTTCTCCGTCAGGTTGAGTGTCTCCAGAGGTACGTCGGCCTCGATCCGAGACTCGTACTTGATCTGCCCACTCTCCGTCTGCACCACTCGACCCTTCCGCCCCGTCATCTATAAGTTAATTAATAGTTTTTGACGTTTCGGTGTTAGAATGTGTCGAAAATAAAGCGTAATTGACGAGATTCAAATTTAGATGCATATATTTTTTCACCAAAATAACATGTCCGTTATACAAGGTATGTCAGTTACATTAATAAATATTGTGACATAAATTAAACTTATTATTGAAGGATAATCATGATCCTATCGATGTTTTTAGTCAAAAATTATCAATGTAATAAGATGATATCTAGTGTTTTCTGACTTTGTTTTGATGTCAGCGTGAGAAATGGAAAATTATTTTAGTTTTTTTACAGTGTGGTTTCTCCTCACCATGTCAGGAGATGTCGCTTGAAGAGTCAACATCTCCCGAACTCGACACGTGTTAGCCTTGTGCTATGGCAAAACACGTGTTGAGGAGTCAGACACAGAGATAAAGGAAAATAATTAGGCGAGGTGACCATAAAAAAAAATATTTTTCCATTTCTCACGCTGACATCAAAACAAAGCGGGAAAACACTAGATATTCCTTATATAACATCTTTATATAAATGTACTTCCGCAAAGTAACGCCTGACTCCATTAGTTATCAATATTTAAAATGTTTCCAACCTCAGCGACTTGGTCAGCTCCACCCAGTTGGTCGATCAGTTGGTCGAGCGTGTTGGGCGGCAGACTGTTGCCGAGGGTACTGATATCTCTCAACAACTCCTCTTGCATGTCGTTGGTTGTCTCTTCCACCACAGACGAGGGGAAACCATCCGTATCTAAACAACATTCAACTGTTGTTAACGGAAAATCGCGTTAATGCTGTAATTAGTGTGTAACGTAATTTGCTACAAACGAAAAAAATGTGTCCATGTACCACTAGATAAGTATTTTCCCCGATTTCTCACAGAAGAACACGACTAATTAAAGAGCCCAACGTTGTAAAGAGTTAAAGCGAATTTCAACTCGACAGTCACTTATAAAAAATATGAGATATTTTGATTTACAAATGAAAGGATTGGTCTGATCTTGCAAAAAAAGGCGCGTAGTAAGGAAGAACTTTCAAACAATGAATAATTATCTAAATTAGTACTGGTGAAAAATAAAACAAACAATTTTTTTTCTTTTAACCTACTCTGTCCCACTGCTGGGCAAAGGTCTCCCCCATATACTTAAATACTTTACGATCCTGGACCACCTCCCACCAGTCCAGTTTATATGCGTCTAGATCGCGACGTCCACGACTACGTAGGCCATCAGACAGCATTACAATATATATATATATATATAATAAAAACTATTCCGTCGACTAGAAAACCTCTTCTTTTTTTTTAAATTTGTTCAAATAAGCTAAATAATAAGGCAAGTACTCACAGTCTTCAATCTCTGTCATGTTTTTGGGACAAGGGAACTGCTTCTCCACCAGTGATGTGAACGCGCCTCTATAATACACAATACACTTGAGTTAATATTAATTAATAAAAGTTGTATAAAAAGTCAACTCAATTTTTTTTTATGATATTGAACTAAAATGTTCAAACTACTTAATGAGATGAATCAGTTTTGAACAACCAAGTTCAAAACTGATGGACGTGCCCACTTCTCAGCAGAGTATAGACCTCCAGATGTATCGTGCTGTGTCCGAGACAGTTCTAATACTCCACATACAGATAGAAGGGATATACTCACAACTCTCACACTCGCACACGCACGCACGCACACACACACACACACGCCCAAATATGTCTTCCGCTATCACCTTCACTTCAGTACTCATTCATTTAACTCACACACTAATTCCCATAATTTATCTGCGATATTATTGCATTTGTATAAATGTACCATTTTAATTTTTTGTATACTAAGTATCAATTGAACCTGTCACACCTCTAATACTCAAATAGTAAATCGTGTAGAGTGAACCCTGCGATACAGGCTCCTCCTAGTGCACAGTTCACAAGAATTTCTTCGGTCACCTTTGATATTATTGCACCTACCTTTTTATTTTAACGTACATGCATTGATAAGATCAAAACTTTTAGTAAACAAAATAATTTGTAAATAAGTACAAGTAGAGACTGACTTGGCGGTGCAGATGAAGTGCGTGAGATGATGTCCTTCGCGGTGCAGGTGGTCTAGCGTGCGCGCCTCGCCCGTCGACTGCAGCCCCACCACGGCGCACTTGCCGCCCGACACCGCCTCCGCGACGCACTGCACCGTGCGACTCACCTACACATACTACGTTACTCAGGCCTGGCGCACGCTCGCTACGTGCTAATATTTCACGAGTATTTTTTTAGAAATTATTGAGCTATTGGTCTAAGGCGACTTTGGACAGCTTGACAGAACGATTGGCAAGCGCAAGTGCGCTGGGCCGCGGTTTGGTTTTGGGGCAACAAGCACAAGGGCGCTTCAGGCGGCACGAACCTCGGCTTGAGCCGTAACTAACGAACTGCTAATTCTTTTTCACGGGGTAAAATCGTAACATATAAAACGACAAATTTGAAAAAACTTAAATAGTGATGTACTAATGTGTTTGATATTTATCAATATGTTTTCTATTATCAATTGCAACAAATTATAATATCCCAGCAGCAAAATCTCACCTTAGCAGCGATGCACAGGTACTTGAAGAACCTCTGGTGCGCTCCCCAGAACTGCGCCCACATCACCCTCCGCCACTTGTTGGATGCTTTCGCCATGTCCACAGCCTCTTCGAAATCTTTCTTCGCCTTTACCCACTTAGGGAGAAAATATTTATTATTATAACACGAACTTACGTATATTACCAAGGTGATAACAGGATAACAACAAGCACCAGCTAACAACTTGGGACAATGACCTTGGCAGTGACAATGTTTAGTACTCTAATAGGCTGTAATAGCGCAAGAGCCCGTGAACCCCAGACCTTCGATATTTTCTGAAACTTGATGAATTTAGATCGGTATTTTACACACCTTTAGTACCACCTACCTGCCAAAGCCATGATGACCCATACTTCATAATGGTCCATCATTCTTACCTGTGTTAGGAACTTGTACTGACAAACTTTCAGCTCTTATAAAATAAGGAAGGTCTGGGGTTCACGGGCTCCTTAGACTATAAGGTTTTTTGAAGGTATGGATTTCTTGGAGACACGAACAGAGATTCGTCAATCAGAAGTGCACGTGCGCAAACTTTTCTCACTAGGTCGCTTTTGTATAAAATTATTTGCCGATCATTGCACGAGTATGTTTAGCTATATACTCGTACATTAGTATAGTTATCAACAAAACAACAACTGTATATTGGTTCCATTAAGGACGAAAGGACTCGGAATTATTATTCAAATTACATTATATTTTGAAAATGTTAGCCAGCCAGGAGGGTTTATCAACTTACCAATTCCACAGCCTTGTCGTACGTGTCCCGGAAGGGCTGCGTGAGTGGCACCTCCTCTATCTTGAACGTGACTCCGTGGAAGGAGAGCTGTCGCGCGATGTACATACCACGCAGCTTCATGTCCATCGCCACGATCTCCATGGCGCCCACACCTCTGTGGAGTTGTAGGAAACATGATCTCCTTCACTGGTGATACGTATTGAAAGGTGTATTCGTTCAGAAATATTCTAAAACACAATATTTCTTTTAAATATTTTCGCAGCTAAAACATTTTGACTAAATACACCATACCGGTACGATTGAGGTAAACGAAGAGATGTATATGCTCAGTGTGTGATATGAGCTGATGACATTGCAGAAATGACTTGCAAGATCCAGTTTCATATGGATATGATAACACAGAATTTGATGGCTTAAGAAGTTCGGTTAAATAGACAAGTAACAACATTGGAAAAGACAAAACACTAAACAGTTTTAACAAAGTCTTCTGCGATAAAATATATGATTTTGCAGTATATAATTTGCGTTTATCGAACAATATTCACTGTACAACAATATCCCCAAAACGCTGACCTTTTCGCCACGGCGTGCAGAAAGTCCTTGAAAGTGAGAAAAGGCGTGCCTTCGCCCCACAACCCCAGGCGCACCATATAGGCCATGTTCCTCGGCTCCGAGGCTCCAGTGGCCGAGGCATACACCACCCGAGCCTTCGGCAATGACATCTGTAACTGTAACACAGCCTTGCCCGTCTCCGTGGGGTTCGTCGCTGCCGATGGACACAAGTTCTTCGCTCGGTGACTCTCGTCGAATACAATCTAATGGTATGGTCAGGGAAAATATGCACAACACAAAAAGGAATGAGGTTCAATGTAAGTAGGTAAGGAAAAAGCATAGTTAACACAAAGAAAAAGTTTGTGAGTATTTTAACGTATACAGGCAAATATAAGCGATAAAGAAGGTTGTGTAAATTATTGCATTATAGAAAAGCAACCATACTAGTATCAATCAATACACAATTAAGGACTTAGACGAGTCATCCCAGTACAGGACACTACAATAATGCTTTAATTTTTGTAAAATGCAATTATTTTACAGTTGACTTAGTGCATTGGTTCGGTCTCTTCAAGCTGCAAATGCACCTATTTTACATGGTTAAATACAATCTTCCCCAAAGCAAAATAACTGTTACAAACAACACACTTCATTTATGAGGAACCATTACAAATGTTTACCTTTCAATAGTGAGCAGTAGTAAAGGATACACATCCTTCAAAGTCTGGTCCGCACCAGGCCACGATCTGTTCGAGTCGCTTCCTGTAGTCGGCTCCGGCGGCCGACGTGTGACCTATCAGTGACCAGTACGTACTGAACACTACGCCTTCTGTTAGAGCACCGTACGGCTGCTTGGACGATGATATTGAATGGTAGCTCATCTGGGAGAAGGTGATAGTACAGATTACTGGCTCGTTATATTTCAACTTTGAGAGATACTAGATAATGTTGGGAAGTAAGTGAGTCATTGAGCAGGACGAAGGGAGAGACTAGCGCCAGGCCGTCGAGTGCTGCCAGCCCCTCAGCGATAGCTCCGTATATACGCATTAGCTGATTTGTATTATGCGGAGTACAATAGGTTTATGACATTTTACCAAATTTAGAATTTCAATAAAGCTAAAGAAATCCCCTTAACTGACATATATCTCTAACTCAAGAGTTGTTTCAGATGTGTCCACATGGTATGGTAACTTTAGGTCAACCCATCAAACGATATAAGCTTTTACTATACTAATTTTCCACGAAATTTGACAACTTATAAATACTTGGTAGTAAAACATAGTGCGTGGCAAAAATATATTTATTAAATACTTACATATATTATGTGTAAGTGAAATTGTTTGTTTGTTTTTCTTCTCTATCGTAAAGTAATAGCAACATCTATTTGATGTCTGTCTGACGCGATGTCTGTGGCATCGTAGCTCCCAAACGTAACAACCGATTTTGATTTTGTTTAAAAGCATATTAGTCGACAGTCTATGTCAGTGTTTGGTGAACATCTGTCCAAGACAGCCGCCGCCACTAATTGGTGGATATTTGTTCACTATTCTGGGGGAATATACCTATTATGAGGGAGTTTAAATGATAGAGTTTGACTAGTAGAATGCCGGTTTTTATCTGGCCCAACGGATAAGCATTGCCATTCAGCGTGGTAATGCGACTAGCAAACTTGGCACGCTGCCCTCTGGTGGTGAGTTGGACCACGTGGATTATCTGTAGATCTTAAATGGTCTATAGGTAATCTTTCAGATATCATTTTTTGTTGTCGTAGTTAGTCATTTTGTTTATGTTAATAAAGGCACTTGCCACAATCTTAATCACTATGATATATTTAAATTCCAAGATGGCTGCCACCACAAAATGGCGATGACGAGGCATTATAAAATTTGTAATTTTACTAGTATAGAAAAAGTTATCAATAAAACTTATTTAAAGTGACACTAGCATAATTAAATAGCAGCTAACTTTATTGATAGCCCGGACAGGTATCATGTCTCCAGCGCCGATGTCCCTGAGGTCTCGCTCCGCGTCGTACTTGAGGTCATTGGATACGGAGACCCAGATGGCGCGCCTGCGACCCGCCAGGTAGTTCTCGAAGATGATGCCGGCTATAGTGCGACCCTTGCCCACGCCGGCGCCATCGCCTGACACACATAGGCGTAGGAAGGTGCTTTAGTCTCGATCAATGTAGTAACAGTCTTATCTTAAATAGTCATTCGTCATGTTTTCGCGCGTGACGTTCTCCATTGGATAGAACAAGACAAGAGACGCTCTAAGTTAAGACGCGTTTGTCGATTCTTTATACCATACATCTCGCAGTTTGTTGGTGAAACTGGTAAATATAATTAGGTGATTTAACAAATAATCATTAATAAGTGGTTAGAAGCGACTTTAAAAAACTCGAATGCGTAATCTTAAGACCACTATATCTTTACGAATCCACGGGACGCAACCAGCTATGTAACTAGTCTATGACCATCACACTTATATTATAAAGGTGAATGTTTAGTACAGCTAGGCATTTGACCACAAGTTCGCACGACCACGTAAGACAGCGATACTGTAGCCATAAATGGAGCATGCCTAGTCTGGAATACACTGGCTCTCAAGGAAGGCTGTCGAAACGCACCGTTAGGTGCTTGGCGACAGATTTTACAACTTGAGGGTGGTAGCCAGGCGAGCGATAGGAAACGCCCTACCACCATATAAATGTGTGTGTTTATTGGTTCCTTCTTCACGCTCAAACGGCTCAACGTATTTGGATGAAATTTGGCACGAAGATAGATTTTACCCTGGATTAACACAGGCTAATTTTTAACCCGGAAAATCGATTGTTCCCATGGGATGTACAAATATTCATCGCGGGTAAAACCGCGGGGCGCAGCTAGTCTGTAGATAAAGACATATCCAATGGCACCACGCACATTAAAATCCGTCAAAAAGGGTCAGAGTTGCTCTATTGCCAAGTGATATAACTCACCAACTAAAAACCCAGCGCGCGTCCCATCAGGCAACACATGTTCGTGCGCCTGCGAGGCGTACACCACTGCCTCCAGTTGCAGCGCAGACAGCATGCCCGCGTCGATGGTCTCCTTGCTCTCGGTAGATATCCGCAGCTGGTACGTGATGTCCGCGATGTCCACGGACGAGAGGGACGAGGTCTCCACTACCGGGTCGGGGTGACGGGAACCTATTTTTACTATGAACAAAAATATATAATATACGGGACAACATCCACACAAAGGTGTTCAGGTCCCAAACTAGGCACAGCCTGTGCTGTGGTGACCTGATCACTGATATCATTTATTATACGTTAAATAAAATTGGGGGCAAGGTAGTGCTCCCGCCAAGTCGAGAAAACAAAGGCACGGCCGTACCATCCTTTTATCGAAGCGATTCGAGCTATTTTCAATCCCCCGTAACTTCATTGTGGGAAAATTTTCATATGATACCCGAGTAGCTGTCACCCGTGGCGTTACTCGCGATTTAAAATGGAATACAAAAAAGTTAAAATTTTTTGAAATTTAAACTTTTTTGTACACCCCTTAGAGGTTGAATTTCCAAAAACCTTTGCTTAGAACCCTTCAACCCTATAACGAATACATCCTCCAAATTTAATGTCTCTAGGTTAATAAGTTACGCCTCTTTTGACAACATTTCATTCCAATCAAGACATCCAGTACCATGATATTTATTCAATGTATGCAGTTTTTTTCCAAAGATATTAATTACTTCGTACGGGATATATGTAAGAGGAGTAGATAAAGAGAACCCGGCTGAGTAGAATGGAAAGGGAAGACATGCTGTGCCGACCACACTTAGTGGGGTAAGGGCAGGAAGATGATGATTGCTCTTATCTTAGCTATGAACTCGTAGTAAAACAATTTCAATGACATAAACTATAATGTGTAATCAATTTGTCTACTATAGCCGGGAGTTAGCTGACTCAGAGACACATTTAGAACTTAGTCAACATTTTTATGAACCATAAACTTATTTGTATGTTGCACTTCGTACGTTCAGTACATTTAGCCAAGTGCAGTATGTACAAACACAACTCACACTTGGCCGGCACGTAGTCCGCATACGTCTCCGCGACACCCATTTCCTCTTCTTCATCATCTCCTCGATTGGTTATCTATGGATATTTTATGGTGATTAAGTTAGTGGTAACTTATTAAATTAGAAAAAGCCTAGCCAGTTAGTGATTACCTATTGAGTTGGTGGTAGCCTAGAAGTTGGTTAGCCTATAAAATTATAATCGCTTAATCCCCACACAAGTAAAAGGGCGCGGGTTCAATCCTAGGTTGAGGCAAACACCTCTGAGTTTTTCACTCATGTGCATATTAGAATTGTTTAACCACATGCTTCAAAAGTGAGAAACACATGTAATCGACGACATCATTCATCGAATGTTAGGCGGTACGAAGGTCGCTAAGTCAGCTAGTGAAATATAATTGATTATTTTTTACCTTTGCCACGGCTGCAGTCCTCGCGGGCGGAGTAGTGCTCGCGGACAGGAACTGATTCAACGTTAATGCTGGGGACAGTATAAATGATTACGCTTTAATGAGAGCTACGCTCGCTCGCCACACACGGAAGGAAGTATTTTTTTTTTATTAGTTGGTAGACAACGAGCATAGATTAAACAAGTCTGTTCGGTTTCCAATAGTTAGAAAGTAGTTGTCCACTCGCAATCAGTTTCGCAATGTACACAAGTAAAAATAAAAATTTAAAAAACTTCAAGGCCATATTGAATTTGAATATTATTATAGGATATTATGGTATTCTGCTAGTATAGCCCTTTCATGCGATACCCATGTTGAGGGAATTGTGAAATATATATAATCCACCATTTTGTGATGGCAGCCATCTTGAACCTATTTTCATCAAACATAATTAAGAACACACCCAACTCATTCGCCTATCAGCCAAAAATGTAGTCCACTTACCGAATGGGTCCGGCTGTTCGTCTTCACAGTCTTCTCTCCACCAGCGTCGCCCCTGCCCCCGCCCCCCTCGCCGCCTGCCCCCGCCCCCGCCCACACTCCGAGCCCGTCCCCTCACCCTGCTACTGGTACTAGGAGACGACTCTGTCTTCACTCTCTTAGCTGCTGGCTCCATTTTTTGGGGGATCGATATCGATGCTATAATCAAACAAAGAAACTTTTTCTAAATTTGTAATTACCTGATAGTTTTTATTTTAATAGATGATAGTGCTTGCGTTTGACCTGATGTGAGGCGACGATGCGGCCTAAGATGGGGCACGCTTGCCTAGAAGAACCCAATTCACTCGTGACTTGAAAACACCCAAATTATAGCTATCAGGAAATAGATAATCCGATAATGATTTCCTCAATCTAGCATTTAGCAAAATAAAAGTAGACGGTGTGCGTTTCATGCGAGCCTCTGGACCTCTACCATGTACCGGTGCCATATCGGTGCTGTGCGTCGGTTCTACGAAGAGTTTTTAGATGTAAAACGAATATTCATAAAGGATAAAACAGTAGACGGCTGTTTGTCTCGTGACGGAACCGAAATGTTTCTGGGGCGAAGGTAGGCCATAAAAAATTAAGTAGGTAATATATACAAAAATAAATAATATATAATAAAGTAGCGTGTACGAATGTAATAAATAAAAGAGACAGTGAATACTTACGAAACAGTCTATCCAAATCGTCGTCGTCCTCCTGTGGTGTGGGCGCGCGCGGGGACGAACTGGACTCGGAATCTAAATAAATAAATCTACTAAATAACGGACAAACACTCACATGTATTCATATTATATGTACTAAATATTCACCAGGAAATTACAGTTGTTTTTTTTTTTATTTTGCACAGCTAAGCATTTGACCATAAGTTCGCACGACCACATAAGTCAGCGATACTGTAGCCTTAGATGTAGCATGCCTAGTCTGGAATACACTGGCTCTCAAGGAAAGTTGCCGAAACACACAGTTAGGTGCTTGACGACTGATTTTACAACTTTAAGGATGGTAGCTAGCCAGGCGAGCGATAGGAAACGCCCTACCACCATGCTATGATTTCCTAACGATGTTTTCCTTCACCGGTAGCTCAGGCTCTTTTTGCGAGTTTCATGAGATTGAACCTCGTACTTTTTGCACGGCAATCGAAATCACTAACCTGGATTTGAAGCGCCTGGTGTGAGAACCGGGAACTAGACATTGAAATTATCATCGCTTATATTAGTTCCATGGGCTCACATCACATCGGACGCATACGTTGCCATCAGGGCCAAAATGGCGGAAATCAAATGGATTCCTTATAGATTGCATGGACCTTTTTATATCATCATATTAAGACACATGGCGTCACTGTACTAAATAATGATAATTTTAAGGAGTGATTGATTATGTTGACTGAATTTTGTGTTTGTAATTAATCGATTTATAAATCTGAAATAAATGATTTCATTGTCCATCTGCTTGTATAATTCAGGTCAGTGACTACAGGGATAAGGTACAGAAAGTAATTCATAATACGGTTTTCAGCCATACTTTTCAATATATTTTTCTAAACAAAGAGTCAGTGTTGCCACCTGTGATTTTTAAAAGGGGAGACTCTCCATCTATGGTAGTTCCATGCTCATAAGTGGCACGCTATTGGTTGATCCGTAACATTAACCCGGCGCGCGTCGCGCTTTTTCTTACGTACGTAAGAAAATGCGCGACTTCGTGTGTACGTAATATATATTTTTTTCCCCCACAAACAAATCAAATCAAAATATTCTTTATTACATGGATACACATAAGCTCGTGTCGTACACCTGTTTCCCTTCGGAGGATTAAAAAAACATTGCAGAATAGGACCGTTTTCCCCCCGAAGGGTAGAAAACGGATATTTAGGTTTCAGCCGTAGCTTGAACCACATTTGAGATTACCCTTCCAATATTCGTCGTAAGTATCTTCTATCTCTTTCTATATTAGGGTAGATTACCGGTATCGCCTTCTATACCTGTCCTTGTCTTACAGAACTTAGGCAGTGCACGGCGGCCATTGCTTCAGTACCTTGGAGCCGGCAAGGCCCTTAAGGTGTGGTTCAAGCTACGGCTGAAACCTAAATATCCGTTTTCTACCCTTCGGGGGGAAAACGGTCCTATTTAGGTGTTCGAGCCTATGCTTGAACCACATTTGAGACGTGTTTACTATCTGCCGGCGCTGCCTAAGAAAAGCGTACTGTGAGATTACTATAAACCATTATCTAAAGATGTGTTGGTAAGTATCTACTTGGAAAAATAACATAAAAACAACCATAATAAATGAAACAAGTATTTCTTTTTAAATTATAGGTACCAATCGGTAGGTATTCTAACTCAAATTAAAATCTTAACATAAAGTTAAAGACTTCTACAAAACAATTAAATAATTAAACTTGAAAGTAGGTCTGAACCTTTTCAACAGAAATCATAACACTTATAAGGATAAGAAGCTGGTAGTAAGAACATTAGAATTTGATTTGGGGACGGGGACATCTTTTAGCTCCTTGAAGTAGTGATTGAAGAAAGTATTCTTAGATTTCCAATTTCCTCTTTGTAGGATTTCATCAATATTATGTCGATTATTAATCCAATTATCTGACGCCACAGCTGCTCTAAAGCTACCAGCCGATGCTGAAATGCCTGCGTCTTTAAACAAAGTCCTGATCCAGCCTCCGATGACAGTACGAGAGGCATTTTTTGTAATGCCTCTAGTTGTAATGAATAGGTTTTTAAGGTTCCGTGCTTTGCATCTGTCTTTTGAGATGGCAATTAATCTCTTGACCCAAAACACCATATCAAGCTGTCTGTTAACGCTTTCTGGTGTTTTCTTTAACAGCCAGCCGGACTGCCTATATGAATGAGAATCTGTTTTGGATCCGAATTCAGGCCAGAAAATTATCTCTTCTTCTTTGTCCTCAAAGGCACCATTTTCGACGCTGAGTAGTGTAAGGTCATGAACCCTTCTACCTGTTGCTAGAAGTAGGAGGATGCACGTGTGCCTAGACACTGCAAAAATGCTATCTTCATTAAAGGTATAGAACTTCAGGTATGAAAGAAGATCTTCGATCTTCCAAGGTAAAAACTTTTTTACAGGAGGTTTCTCTGTGAAGGCCCCTTTAACAATCCGTTTTACTGTTGGATGCGAGCTGAGTTCTTCTGCTCGTAGTGGGTTGCTAAAATTAGCTTCCACTGATTTATGTAGAGCTATCGTCCTGGGTGCTAGTTTCGCTTCCGTATGAAGGTAGCATAGGTACTTGGCCAGATCTTGAGGCTCGGGGTTATCTGCTGGGATACTCTTTGCTATAGCCCATTTGCACCACCGTATCCAAATCGGTTTATAGGTCTTTAAAGTGGATGGCCTCCAGGAGGATTCTAACAATCTTATTTCGAGATCAGACCAGTCTTTCACCTGTTTGGCCCAGCCTGAACCTTCCAGGCCGCCAACCGTAGGCTCTCTAATCCTGGAGGTGGAAGATTCGTGCGTAGGTCGATTAAATTCTTGTGAAGGTCTGGGATTATAAACGGAGGTTCTTTCGTTCGTTGCTGGAGATCTGGTTTCCAAAAAGCTTTGTCCCACATCGGAGCAATCATGATGTACTCTCCCTCCGACATCTCCAAGTGCCGTAACACGCGCGGAATTAATGCAGGTGGAGGAAAAATCCAAACCAGCCTGTAACGCCATATCTTGCTGAAAGCATCCGTGAATTGACTCTGAGGATCGCCTACATCTTCGCTGACGTAATCTGGTACTACAGCAGACCTTATTGAAGCAAACAGATCTATCTGCGGTGTACCGAATTTTTTGAATAACATGGATACGATCAACCTGCTGAGATGCCATTCTGGCAAGGTTTTCTCTCGCGATAGGCTGTCTGCTAAACCATTGTATACTCCCGGTATATGTCGGGCAACCAGATGACATTGCATCTTCTCGCAATGTAGAAGGATCTTCATCGATGCTCGCAGCAATATCATTGATTTTGTCCCACCTTGTTTGTTGATGTACGCCACAGTCGTGCGATTGTCGGACTGTAATATCACTGTTTTCCCAAATACTTCGCGTCCTAAGCATTGAAGGACTTCGAAAACAGCCCACAGTTCTTTCATGTTGCTGTGCCAGTTCCTCTGCGCAAGTGTCCATTTGTTCCATAGATGACGACTGTTCGCTATGGCACCCCAACCCTCGTCGGCTGCGTCCGTGGTGATGAATATGGTTGGGTTGGCAAAGTGACTAGGTGTGTTTTGGTGAGCGTTCTTCAACCACCAGACTAATTCTGTCTTTCCTGAGATTGCTATCGGAAATTTCCGGTGGGGGCGTCCCCGAGGCAAGCGTTTCGAGGCGCGTTGTAGCATCCGACAATGGAGTCTTCCCAGCGGAACCGCTAAAGATGCGAAGTTCAGCTTGCCCAGAATGACCTTCGCATCCATCCAACTCCATCTCATTTTGTCCAGAAGATCTAATATGCAGTTCTTTAACTGAAGAACCTTGACCTCCGACAAACCTTTGATGTTCTCCTTCGTATCCCATATTATTCCTAAATACTCTAGCTTGGTCGCGGCAGTTGTTGATGTCTTCGAGTAATTTATTTGCCATCCCAATTCTGTCATGAAGCCTAACGCCAAC
This sequence comes from Ligdia adustata, assembly GCA_947049295.1. Classification (NCBI taxonomy): domain Eukaryota; kingdom Metazoa; phylum Arthropoda; class Insecta; order Lepidoptera; family Geometridae; genus Ligdia; species Ligdia adustata. Next base: position 11,098,666 of record OX346234.1, read on the forward strand.
TTCGCTTGGCTCTCTAGGGTTATGGGATCTTCGTGAATGATTAGAAAATCGTCTAGATAGACGATCACCCGTAGATGCTGTTGCCTCAGTTGCTGTGCGACCCAATTTGTCACCTTTGCGAATGCGGACGGTGCGCTTGCCAAGCCGAATGGTAGACATGTCATTTCGTAAGTCGTTCCTTGGTAAGCCAGGCAGAGGAATCGACGGTGACTTTGCGCTATTGGAATGTGAAAATAAGCCTGCGAAATATCTATTTTCATCATGTAGTCTCCCTTGTTTATGTGTGAAGGGATTTGTTGCTGATTTACGAGACGAAATCCTGGGGTGAAGACATAATCGTTCAGCCTTTTCAAATTGAATATGGGACGATACCCTCCGTTTGTTTTCTTCCTCAAAAACAGAGATGAAATGAAGCCCGTCTGATAAACGGTTGGCTGAATGGCTTTGGATTCTAGGAGGTTCCTTATTTCTACTGTCATTTTTGAAGACATCTTTGTTTGGAATCTGAGGGTAGTTGTCCTTGAAAGTTTTGTGAGAGGAGGAAATCTTTTAAATGGAATTCGATAACCGCTTATAATTTTTAAGATGCTTGCGGGAGCCTTTTCCCATTTCATTGTGTATGCTACCAGACGTCCCGCTGCGAAGGAGTCATTTTTGGCCCTCCCCCCACTTTTCCCCCCTTGATTTAGTATTGGGGATAAACTGTCTCTTCGCGCGGTCATTTGACTCGTTTCTTTTGTTCTGTGCAAAGTTGGTATTGTAGGAAGGCCGTTTTGGATTTCTTGTGTCACGATTCTGGTACCGCGAACTTTGAAAGTTGCTTCGGCCCCGTGATGAGTAACCGTTGTTTGGATGCGGTCTTGTTGCGGTGGAGGTTTTTGCCGACGTCTGTTTGGTAGGAAAAAACTTATGAATGCCACCTTGTTCTTTCACAGCTTCAGTGAAAGCTTTCTCCTCAAAGAGGTGGGTTTCAGAAGGTGGAATCTCGTGCAAGATATTTCTAAGCGTCTTGTCTCTAGGCTTGTAAATCTCTCTACGTTGTTGTAGCACTTCGGCCCTACGCCCACACACATATTGTATTAATGCGTCGGAAGATTTCCGGAAGTTGGAATCTGCAGCAACAAAATCGTTCCCCACCTTCTTTTTGATTTCCTTTGGTAAACTGTCCAAAAGACTCTGGAAGATTATTCTTTGTTGCAATAATCCGTTCGTGATTGGTCCCAGAACGAGGTCAGATTGTTCAAGTATGGTCGATGATTTCCACTCGGGGGCAACGCCCGCTAGGAGGTTATTCGGTTTCAGGGCGCTGAAAGCAGGAGTGGCCTGGAACTGTTTCTGTGTTTCGGCGTACCGAACATTACGCCACTCGGTATCACGAAATCTCTGACATTTTAGACCGTGCTCTAATGCCGTCGGATCAGCTTTAGCAACTTTTGGTTCTTGTGCTACTGTAGTTGGCATAAAGTCGAATATCGGTTCGGTTTCGGAGTCATCTGATTCTTGCATCTCTGCTAGCTTCCTTTGGGCGTTGGCAATTTTAACCCGCAGATCGGCTTCCTTCGACTGTTCAGAAGAGCAGGCCTCTTCTGACATGGTGCTATCTGGTTGAGACTCGAAAGAGCTGTTTAGGTTCTGTTCTGCCATATGAGGTGTTGTGGCCCTGTCCGGCGATACATATCTTTGTTGAAGCAATTTCTTAATATTGTCATTTTGTTCCGACTGCATTTTCAACATTGAGCTAAAAAAGGTCGCTTGTTGGTTTAGAACAGAAGCAAGTAGGTGCTCTCCGGACCCTTGTGCTGGATTTTGAGGACGTTCAATGCTTGAGGGTGGAGACACAGCCACGCGTTTACGGGGGTGAATTTCAGCTTCGACCTCTATTGATCTCTTCGTTCTCTCCAGCTGATCACCGATTTCAATCGCCGCTTCAGATTGCTTTAACAGCCTAGGCTTGAGGGCAGCTACCGTGTCCATGAATAAGCTGTATGACGGCCCGTGAAGTTTTTCCGCCATTTCATGATAGTAGACCTGATTGATCTGTAACTGCGCTCCGACAAAGTTTTTGTTGTTGGGTCAAAAGCAAGCGCCATATCAACCGTAGGTATTGCGAATCTGAGTTTCACGTCGACTGCAGGAGGAACTTGGTTATCCCCAAACAAGTCGTGAAACGAGTAGTTGTACACTCTGCCGGATAAACGGATGCGAGATCTCCCAGAGTAACTAGGTCAGGCATATCTGAAAATAAACAAACCATTGGTTGTTGTAAGGAACGGGTGATGTGCCGCCATAAGTTCTGAGTAGATGACGTCTTATATATTTAGTTGAGAAAACACGGAATAGTCAAAGTGACTGCGTCACCTCAACCAAAGCACGTAACATAGGTACGTGTTGCCTCGCCAGAGGGCGCGTGCCGCCTTGGTGATGTCGTCTCGGTAAGAAGACGTGTCGTCTCAAAGTTAGACTGATTTGCATGACTTGACCTATGGTCTTGACGGTGTCGTCTCAGTCAGACGACAGACGCGTCGTCTCAAAGTCGGACTAATTTGCATGACTCGCCGACCTATGGTCTTGACGATGTCGTCTCAGTCAGACGACGGACGCGTTGTCTCAAAGTTGGAAGACTTACGTGTCTCGACTTGTCGTCGCTGGGCCTGAGGCGCCGAGCGGAAAAGATCGTCACTGGGCCCAAAGGCGCCGAGTGGTATTGTTGATTGAGGATAAAATGTAGCCTCAAATCTTACCTTCGTTAGTTGTATTCACTTCAAAATCAACGTTTTTCACTCTCATTATTACTTAGATGTTCACTGGACGAATATTGAAAGCGTACTGAAGCAATGGCCGCCGTGCACTGCCTAAGTTCTGTAAGACAAGGACAGGTATAGAAGGCGATACCGGTAATCTACCCTAATATAGAAAGAGATAGAAGATACTTACGACGAATATTGGAAGGGTAATCTCAAATGTGGTTCAAGCATAGGCTCGAACACCTAAATATTACACATAACAATTAATTAATTAATACGTTATAATATTAGGTCATTACATATGAAATTGGCGTTTTGTAAGGGAGGAACATAAAGTCTTTTTTTATAATAATATATTTATTTAATCAAAGTATGTACCATTGCTATCTATGCACTTTTGCCATCTCATAGGTAGTTCATTGATCCCTTTACTAAAAAACCATTAGGACGAGAATCAATGAAATCTTTGAAGGCGCTTTGGACTGCCCCATCGGAGTTGAATTTTATCCTTGCAAGAATCTGCTATCCAAATTTCGAAAAAAATGGTAATCTGTTGGAGCCAGGTCCGGGGAGTACGGTGGATGTCTTAGACATTCCAATTGAAGCTCCTCTAATTTAGCAGCCGTCTGTTGTGCAGTGTGTGGTCTAGCGTTGTCCTAAAGCAGCAGTGGCCTAGAGCGATTGACAAACCTCGGTTGTTTAGCAGCTAGCTTTTCCATCATGGTTTGCAGTTGCTGACAATAGATATCTGCTGTAATCGTCTGGCCAGATTTAAGAAAGCTGTAGTGAACGACACCGGCACTAGTCCACCAAAGGCTCACAAGTAACTTTTTTTGAGTCAATTTTCGCTTGGGGCAGGGTTTGGCTGGTTCGCCAGGATTCAGATATTGCAATAAATAGCTGTATAAATTTGAAATTGGAATCCCTAACCAAAGAAGAGATATTTGAGATCAAAGTGCCCAGTACGACAAAACGCCAATTTCATATGTAAGGACCTAATAATAATTATATATTAAATTAACCAAATAATTTTAAATCAGTTAAGTTATTTATGTGTAAATGATTAAGTGTGCTTTTGTTTGCGGATCTGTGTGAGGGTGTATGTGGGTGGGTGCGTGCGTGCGTGCGTGTGCGTGTGTGTGTGTACACAAGACGTAAGTGATTAAATATCTAATAATATACCAAATACCTTACGTACGAGACATTTAACCCGCGCCCAGCGCTGGCTTCTGCAGCCAGCATTTTGCTGAGTTGGGGTCGGGTTGTGAGAAACACAAATTGTTTTTGATTAGTTTATTTGTGTTATGTGATTTCCACAAAAAAATAACCTTTATTTCATTTATCTTTCATCAATAATTTATTTAAATTCAATAAATCAGTCCATAACTTTAAATTATCACCTTGAAAAAAAATGTAAATTACATATTAAATGTTATGTCAGCTAGGAGAGCACCTCTAGTAGTACTTTGCGTCTGTCAATTTATTTACTTTCTCCATATTTCCTACATACCTAAGACAGTTTTTGTCATTTATTTTTATGAACAAACATATTTTATTCTTTTTATTTATTATTCATTAACTTCTAAAGTACTCACGCAGGTCTACGTGTTCAGGAGTGGCGTGCTCGCACGAAGTAGAGGGCACGTCCCAGCTCGGAAGCACCTCTAAGTCGTACGAGGGAGACACCGGGGATAAACCTTTGCAATAGGTAACAAGTTAAATTACAAACAAACAAACAAATTGTTTGTTTGTATATTGAAGAAGTTGTGGAAAATATGTGAGCCGCTTTTTGTGGCGGCAGACATATTGGACCGATTGTCAATGTGAACATCGGTTCAACCATTCAAGAGCTATGATGCCACAGACAGAGCCACGTCATACTTATAACAAACCCTCCGTTTATGCGAAGGTGGTTAAATATTGCTACATGTGCTGATTGACTGTCTCCATAACCACGCAGATATGTATAAAACTTTTATAATTTTTTTTTATATTTTTTAGTGGAAGCGACAATTGACCAGAATGCTGGATCTTATTTTGGTAAAAAAATTAGCACTGCCCTTCCACTAGGATGGATGGATGAACGAGGAATCCTCAGGATGAGTATAGTGACCCCCTTTCGGCTTAGTACACCCCTAATCAATAACCAATAATGAAAAATATATTAACTTACTGCTCTGTAGTGGTGTTTTATTCTCTGCTGCTTCTACCGCCCGTATATCGGTAACTCCTGTCTCTTTATTGACAGTGATTTCTGGTTTTGTCACAATACCATTGTTAGGGTTGACATGTTCTTCAGTGTTCATGGTCCTCGGTCGGTTGATGACGGGGAAGTAACTTGTTAGTTTCTGAAATAATATCCATCAATTATTAACTACTATTACATCCGACAATTGTCGTCCTTGCTTGTCGACCAATGAAACGAAACGACAACCACTTGAACGTTTTTATATATCCAGGAATGTAATAAATAAACGTTGTGTTTTATGTCCAGACCAAATATTATTGAAATCGATCTGTAGATGGCACCGTAGCAAATTTTTTCTTTTTTACTAGAGAAATACACAAGTTTCGTCAGAATGAGTTTACGACCTCAACGCGAGTAGGAAATTTCAGGACACATATGAACTGATAGACGACAGGAGTTTTCATTTTCGGCCAGCACGGTGAACGTCTACCAAAAAAATGCCTAAAGATTAGTCATGTGTAGTTCGCGAAGGAATCCTTCAATTGAACTAGTTCAGTTGCGTTTAGTTCATCCTTCACTAGTTCAGTTTCAATACAAACATATCTTTAGTTCGCGTCGTTCACCGCGACATGACGCGACGCAAACGAAACGCTGAGCTGAGCCGAAAGCTGCCGACAGAGAAGACACGAGCCCGGCTGCCTGAAGTACTCATGAAGTAGTTCTCTATTTCACTCGCACTTTCCCGTATCAAGTCACGAACATAATTATAAGAGCGATACTGTGAATTCTCTAGAGTTTATCATTCATTGCTTGTTACACTTAACGTCAATTTTGAAATTCCATCAGAGTAGAAGCAAAGTATAAAATACAATCACATTTGTCTAATTTGTTAAGAGCCAAAAAAGACATTAGAGTGATACAATGTTTATTGAAAATGAGCTTTATGACTTTAAGATTCATTTTGGTTTATTTGTACCACTATATCTATCAACATATGACCTTCGAAGAACAAGCGTTTAAAATTTGAACTGTGAGAGGTGAACTACTGAACTAGAAGATAGATATACTTCTCAGTGATGAAAAGATATGTACATATCTTTTCATCAATTGTACCACATGTAACAAATCCTAAAATAGCCACATCAAAAACGTGAAAATCGCTTTTTTGCGTAAATGAGGCGAAAAATAAAGATACAAAATTAATTTTGTACATTTGGTTGAATGAATAATTTATTATGAATAATTTATTTATAGCATCTTATTTATTTATTTACCAACTTATTTATAGCATCATGTAATGTAAATGTGTTTTTAGCATGGTGGTAGGGCGTTTCCTATCGCTCACCTGGCTAGCTACCACCCTCAAGTCGTCCATCTAGGGCTACAATATCGCCGATTTCCGTGGTCGTGCGAACTTGTGGTCAAATGCCTAGCTGTGTAGGAAAAAAATAAAAGAAAATGTCCTGTCTTGGCCCGGCCTCTATATATTATTAAAACATCTCTTTTGCCAGACTGTGTTTAGTGGAGATCGGTGGTAGTATTAAGGTGGTGGTGTTACCCGGGTGCGCTTATAGTGCGGCTGTGTGAGGCGCGCGTACGTGCGGACCATGCGTGCTAGAGGACAGCTCGTCTGCAGCACACTGCGCAGCCGCGTCACCAGCGCCACGTCCATCGAGGGTATGTGCGACTTCACCACTTCCACTGGTGTAACAGAACATTCGTTTTTTAATATGGCGTCACATGAAGGCGGGTTTGAAGTATGCTTTATTGAGATATACAACGTTTCACAGAAAGGTGTGTCAGTACTTAGGAGTGTTATTCTACCCATGAAAGTGAACAACATTTTTCAAAATTCAAAATTTGGTCACGTGATCGGTCGAGATGTATGGAGGACGCAACAATTTCTGTTCGAATTTTGCAAAATGTTGTTAACGATGGGTTCACATTGATGGCTGGACTAACAACCCTTAAGTGTTGTGTGAATTAGTGAATTATTTAGCCTAAACCACACATCCAGTTACATTATAGGTTAAAATGATTTTTTATTATTAAAGAATAAAAAATATGGTATCTTTGTGCCAAATTTCATCCAAATTCGTAAAGCTGTTTGAGCGCGAAGGAGGAACAAACAAACACACATACAAACTTTCGCCTTTATAATATTAGTGTGATAGTGTAATGAAGTATGAATATTCTTTTTATTATATACTTATAAAAAGCTAGATGAAATTAAAGTGAAACACAACACCTTGTGACAAATTAACTAACAAGACGCAAGTATATGCACTCACTCAAGTGTTCCGGATCTAGATCCTCTTCCATGTGTTTACTAACATTCTCTCCGTGTTCATCTATGGTAAAATCTACTACTTCTTTATTATTATATTTCTGTTGCATGTGTTCTGCTTGCTGTTGCTTGCTATCTACTTGTTGTTCATCGTTATCTATTACGTTATTTTTTTCATCTATTTGTTCGTCCAATGGATGAACTGGTGACAAATCTGTGCCTGGAAGTTTAGTAAATCTTATAGGTTGAAAGAACCATAACTTTCGTTTGGGTCTATAATTCTTTATAACTAATGTTTTGTTTTAGGTACAACATAAAATTTTTGTTTTTTTTAGATATCTATTAAAAACTTAAAATTTTGTTGCAAAATAAATAGTCCAGCAACAAGTTTTCGCATTGTAAACCATATACCAAATTATCATCATGAATGTAAAAAATATTAAAAGAATATATCATTACATAAAAAAAAATTACTAAAAAAATCATACCAAATGCAGGTTTTATTTTATCTTTAGAGGTGCCAGTCCTGGTTTCAACATTCGAGGCAGACTCCAAGCGACACGTGGAGGACAAAGCTTTCTTTATATCATTTTTATTGTAATCTTGTTGATTTTTCTCTTTTATTGCATTGAGCCACGGACTAACTGGTAACATATCTGTGTCTGAAATGTAAAAATTTGCATACGAATAGCTATCTTATTAGCAGCTATTCAAAAAAGAAAGAAGTACTCAGTTTAACCTTTTTTAAATTATGATTCCTCTAAGACAGTTTTTGTTCAAGTATATGTATACCTTATGAGCGGTCCCATAAAGTTTTATAGATCATATATTATAAATTATACATTCAACTCGAGGTTGGAATCACATTTTTTAAAAATAAATACATGTCATACACTGTTTTCTTAAAAACACTTCGCTTCGCTTTCGCTGGTTTTACAGTTACAGAGGAATACACATACTGAGCTCATAATGTAGAGAATGAGTGAAAACCTTACCTTTATGTGATTCATTTGACGCAGACCCACAGTCCGATAGCAATTGTTCAAGAGAGTTGGATCCACTGTCGGAATGATCCGACCTTGTATCGGTGTCAGATGTTGCTTCACTTTTGGAAGATGGCTCACTTTTAGGGCTATCTAATCCTATATCATCATTTGAGCCTGAGTCACTGTGTGATCCCGCATCAAGTGACATTTGCTCACTGTCAGAGCCAGATGAAACATTTTTGAGCAGCCCATCGGTAATTCTCTTCAGCATAGCTCGGCTCATTCCACGTCTGCTTGCTATAAAGAAAACAATTTTGATTATTTTTATGCATTCTAATATTGCTAGACTATTTAGAAATATTTTCATTATTTATACATAATACAGTAGATACATACTTGTGCCTCGCCTGCCCCAACCGCGACCCGCCTCCAGTCCGAAGTTTTCGGGCACAAGTCCATTTAATAGAAGTTCCGACTCTAAATGAAGCAAGTGAGAAATAACTTATTTTAAAATTTTTATGTAATAATTTTGTTCTCGAGACTTCAAAAATTAATACTATGTGTTCACCGCTCCTCTCTAATATAAAATAGACTACTAATCTGACGTTGTCACAATTTTATGATTACTTTACAACTAACTCAGTTATAGGTACTCGTATACCTATTCAAGTTGTCCATTTAGAAAAGCAAGTCCTCTAGAGGACACGCTTTTCTGATAATTTACAAGTCTGCTTATTTATTTCATGGCTATTATTTCGGCATGGAGTCAGTATTATTTTCACACTACATAGACTGTAGTGTAAAAATAAAACATCCTTTTGAGACCTTAATATGGCATGACAAGACAAACACAAAGTAATATTGTTGGTGGAATTCGTTTTACAACCAGGCTTACCTGATAGATTACTCAAATTCCAAACTAAATCATCCTGGCGCCCGCGCTTGTTGACACCGCGACCGCGCCCGCGACTTCGGGAACGCGCGCCTGAAGCTCGAGATCGACTTGGCGCCATTTCTGGGAATTTGAAATGAAATTCTGTAGATACAATTGCAAACATTCGTGTACCGGTACTGCTAAAGTGAAAATGTATAATGCATGTTTTGTGTATACTTTAAGTCGCGATTGGTACCCGAAAACGGCAGACGGAAGCCCTATGTCAAGGTTAAGTTCTTCCCAACGGTGTTTTCCTTTTCATAACGTACTGTATCAAAATCGGTCTAACACATTTACAGTAACCGCTGCCAGGTTCAATTTATCTACGAAACATACTCACAATAGGACTTCGTCAACATCCTTTACATAGTACAGTAGGTACTAACAGAAACTTAGAAAAATAAGTTTACTCTGTTTCTTGCAGAAAAACACAGAAAAACTTGAACATTGGTTCGTAAGTTTGCCGCAAGTTCGCCGAGTGAGTCGATATATTGTACGACCAAATAATTACCGGCACGGCATGACTTTGTACAGTTAAGAGGTTCGAGGTCAATTGGATATCAATTTTCATGGGGGAAACGACCCCCAAGACCCCCACACCCTGGATCCGCCGTTGTTCTAATTCCATTTTGATAATCGGTAGCTATGTACACGATTTATCGGATGTGCATTACTGCCGTGTACAATAATTTTATCTTATTTTGATTTATTTTAACACTGTTACAGACCGTTTCATATTTAATGGCGGCTGTGAAGTTAGGCACGAAAGGCTGTGCAGTATCGAAAACACGGTATGCGCGGGCGTTAGAGAGACGAGACGCGGGAGCACACCGCCCACTAACATCCTTCTTCCCGCGGGCCCCTATCGGTGGAGTGCCTTAGTGTGCGTATTGTGTCGATACGCTGCATACACGCGCGAACTTTAGCTGAAGTACAGCTGAAATCATTATCGTTGCAAGTTATTTGTTAAAGTTTAATTGTTTTTTGTTATAAGTTATTTTTGTAGCTCGAATTCAACCAATGAAACTATTGTAACGAGCCGAGTAGTTAGCATTGAAGGTGTAAAACTATCCTTTAAATATATATATATATATTTGAAAATTAATAACATTTTTTTATTAATTTTTACCCGGTACATGGTGCGATCGGTGAATTCCGACTATTATTATCTCGGATAGGTTCATATTTATTTTTATACTAAAGATTGTTTATAAAAAAAATTGAAGTATTGTATTAGTTTAAACCTAATTTAGTAGACATATAAGCTTACACCATCCCATCTGAATATATTTACTACATGTATGTTATGTACATGTCTAGTCTATATCTAGTATGAATTCACTCTTAACTATTTTCAACCCGAATATACAAACGCAGTCTCGTTTGTGGCGCACTTCACAGCTGCCATTAAGTTTGAATCGGCCTAAAACTGATTGTGTGTACTTTAATTGCCAGGCAAAAACAAAACAAAACCCGCATGATTAAAGACATGTACACGGATTATCAGGTCAGCTACATTGGTTGTACATATTTATTGGGTATCAATCAAGTCTCCCGTCGTTTTTTTTTCTTCTTTTCTATGTGTGAATATGATGGCGTCATTATATCATTAATACTTGCCAATGTCAGGTATAAAGTGAAAATATCAAGACGCTCAATATTTATGTATGTCACAGACTATTAATATAAGTACAAACAAGTCAATTCACATTAGTGGATACAAAGAGTACCTTTGTATAATACGAAACGTGGATACTTGCCTTTAATGGAGATTACTCGCGTTCACTTAAAAACGTTATTCCAATTTGTAAAAACTACAGTATTTAACTATTGACTATTTTCAATGCAGAATATACTTAAGAAGTTGTAGTTTGCATCAACACATCGCTAGGCACGGGTCTTCTCTATAAAGATGGATAATTCAAGGTAAGTAAAAGCAATCAAACACGTATATATTAATTAATATTCAATTTATTTGTACTTAAAAACAAATACGAAAACCAACGCATGGAATGCAGGAGACGGAATATTCGTTGTTATGAGGTTAGCGTGTTAAACTATACTTTAAAATAATAATAAACCGGCGGAAACTCAAAACTACCCTCGAAACCAGTTTCTTCTTCTTCCATTGAACTAAATATATTTAAAGAGCTATGTTAGTTGATCATAGGTCGAGTTTACGCCGATTACGATCTAAATAATCTACAGAGTTTTGCAAAGGGTATGCTAAGCCGAAATAGGGTCTTTACACTCATCATTATCAAGTAATTTACCTACATGAACGAAATCACCACGATTGTTATCTATTAATGACTCCTTTTGGCTTTGTATACTCCTTTGATTGACCTTGTATACATAATATTCAGGGTTATTGCAGCGTTACCAACACAATGTATCACAGATAAGTAACTAACGTGCGCATCTACATATACACTAATACAGGGGTATAAAGCTTAACATTTGATAACATGAAAAAAAAATAGTTTTCATTATAAATAGCTTTATGGACATTAATTCAGACTAAAGGGGAAGATCATTTCCCTGCTAAAATGGTATAGCAATTTAAAACATTAAATAATTAATTGAAAAAAGTGCTGACTGACTTGTATTACGTCAGGCGCTGATAGTTTTATTTTAGTTATATCGATTTAAAAATCAAAACCTCTGGAGCAATTTTGATAAAATTCAAATGAGACAACTCGCGAAGTATGCTATCAAACAAACGAATATTTTTTCTAACCGCTCCAGCTCTCTCCGACAAAACATTAAAAAAAAAATCAGTCGCATTGAATACCTCTATTTGTTTGGAAGTCTGAAAAAGAATACAAAATAGGCCGTCACATGTTCTTCCCCTTCAAATAGCCTTCGTTGTGCTAATAGCCCTGTATTCACATATTACATATATTACAAATAATAAACTGTTAATACCAAATGAGATTGCTAGAGAATACGTTAAATTATGATGATATAGTAAAGACTTATCACTTAATTACTACGAAAATAATAAATCGAATGTAAAAAATGGCACCCTGTGATAAAACAAAACCATTCAGACTTTCTAAATCGCAATAAATCTTATAAACTAGCGAATTATTAGAGAACTAGCCTTTGCCCGCGATTTAACCTGGGTTTTCTTTCGAGCTTGAACAATCTCTGTGTGATAAAACTCAAGTCAATTCGTCACTCGGTTACTGAGTAGAAGAATGACAAACAAACCATCGAACACAGTTTCGCATTTATATAATATGTGTGGAGATTGTAATCGTTAATAAATTAATTTCGTTTAATTACTTACATTCAAGTGTAATACTAATTTTATTGCTTTGTCCGTATAGAAACAAAAGTTTAACAATTTATCATAATTTCCGATAAATAGAGAGAGCATGGTAATGTGTAAAAAATATTTTTGACATAATAATTAAGCTGGTACTTTATTTTACTTTATTTATGGTCTGTTTTTTTTTTACTATAAGTTAGTTCGTTTCAAAACGTTCAGTTGATTTTGATGAAATTTTGAATAGAGATACGAGGGCGGGTCAATAAGTCCGTGACTTTTGGAATAAAACACACGATTTTTTGATAAAAAATAATTTTATTTTTCAACGTAGTCTCCCTTGAGCTCTATACACTTTGTCCAACGCTTCTCCAATTTTTTTATCCCTTCCAAAAAATAAGATTTGTCGAGGTCCTCAAAATAGGTTTATGTTTGTGAGATGATTTCATCATTGGAGTCAAATCTTTTTCCACCAAGCCATTTCTTCAGGTTTGGAAACAAGAAGTAGTCACTGTGAGCCAAATCTGGAGAATAGGGCGGATGGGGGAGCAATTCATAGCCCAATTCATGGATTTTTGCCACGGCAACTGCACATGTGTGCACCCTTGCATTGTCTTGGTGGAAAAGAATTTTTTTCTTGGCCAAATGAGGTCGGTTTTTTTTCAAATCGTCATTGAATCGGTCCAATAAGTTGGCATAATATTCCCCATTGATTGTTCTTCCCTTTTGAAGGTAGTCAATGTGGATTATCCCGCGTGCATCCCAAAAAACAGTCGCCATGACTTTATTGGCTGACAAACCCACCTTAGCCTTCTTTGGCGCCGATTCACCCTTAGAAACCCACTGTTTTGACTGTTGTTTGGTCTCTGGTGTGTTGTGGTGGATCCATGTTTCGTCCACGGTTACAAAACGGCAAAAAAACTCCTCAATATTGCGGTTAAACAACGCCAAACCCTCCTGTGAAGTTGTTACACGATTGCGTTTGTGGTCGACTGTGAGTAAACGCGGCACCCATCTTGCGGAAAGCTTTTTCATGCCCAAGTGATCATTCAAAATTGAAACCACTGAGCCATGCGAGATCCCTACGGCTTTAACAATCTCTCGCACTTTCAATCTTCGGTCGGCCAAAACCATATCGTGAATTTTTTCGATTGTTTCTGTTGTAGAGACCTCAACTGGCCGTCCAGGACGTTCGGCATCTTCAGTGCTTCTACGGCCACAACGAAATTCAGTAAACCACTTTTTTACCATTGAAATCGATGGTGCAGAGTCCCCATAGTATTTATCAAGCTTAGCTTTAGTCTCGGTAATGGTTTTTTTTCGCAAAAAATAATGCTTAATAAGCACACGAAATTCATTTTTTTCCATTTTCTTCTCAGATTACTGGGTAGTCTGATAAAAATAGCTGTCTAACACAAAATAACTGACGCAGCAAGTTCAAATTTTGACAGGAGTCAACTGACAGATGCCTGTTGACAGGAGCAGTGTTGCTTTTTCAGTAAAGAGGTCAGAAGTTCAAAAAGTCACGGACTTATTGACCCGCCCTCGTAGCTTACGCTCTGGATTAACACATTGCGGTTGCAACTATACGATTAAATATTTATAATGATGTTAAAATATAATTTAAAAAATTACCAAAATCATAATATTGAGTCTGCTTTGAAGGTTTCAAGTGAAAGATTAAAAAAAATTAGTTAAAAGTGATTCATAAACCCTACTGCGAGAACTTTAAACCCACGTATAAAATGAAATAGCGGGATGTAGCTAGTCTATTGACACCACTCACATAGAAATACGAAAAGCTGTTCAGGCTCCAGGGCGTGACAAACAAATATACATACATATATATATACTTAAAAAATATAACAATCCATCTTTTGCAGTCGGGTAATCTCTTTCTTTCGAGACAAGTTAAAAAAAATACAAAATGTATTTAATAGCCTTAAATTAATTTAGAACTTTCATTCTGAGTAAATATTTTGATATCACTGTGAATATTATATATATATATATTTAAAATCTACAAGTTTGTCTATTAGATTTATAGATTTACATAAAAACGGTAAAAATGTACGTATGTATAAACAGGTATAAGTAAATTATTATTTTACAATATTTTACTTTAATTATAAATACTAATATGTCATATAAATATTGTGCAGAAATAGATACTGACCTCGATTCTATCAGGCAAAACTTACTAAACCAACCTAATATGACACTTCCAAAATTGTCTCCTCTCTTTTTGTTTCCATAAGTAAGAAAAGGATGGATATCATTTTAGGACATTTTAGTTTAGTCAGTATGAGCGGCCGAATTGGGGTTATTGTTTGCATAAAACTTTATTGAGCTTGTATCCGAGTGTTTTATTTTTGGTAAGAAGAGGTAAGAAATATATGTGCTTCTAACATACGTTTTAGAAATAGATGATCGAGAAAAAAATATGTAATTTGACTAAAGTACTATTAGCGTTACCCGCAGCGGAAATTTTAATATCAAAAAATTCATATTGTAAACCCCTTAGGGGTGGGATTTCCAAAAATCCTCCAAAGATTTCTTAGTACACCTCTTCACCGTTTATCAAATTCATAAAATTGTTAATGTCATGAATGCCAAATCTCACTAATACATCATCATCATTGGTCAAACTAACATGTAGTGGAATGTAATGACAGTTCTACGAGGTAGACAGGCGACGTTCTAACATTTAGGTTGAATAACACGAGCTTCTTTTCTACCGGCTTTGCAAACATTAAGCAATTAACTAACATTCTCTAAGCAAACTGGATGTTCAATAAATAGTGACAAACAACTGGCACGTTTTGGTACGCCCCGGGATGCGTTCCGTGCCTCAGGGTGTTGTTGTTTGGTTGTGTTCTACCCGGACCTTAGGTACGGAAAGCGTTAGTAGAATATTTACACTGACAGCAACTCAACCTCACACTTCACGTTAGAATAGCCTTTATTGCTATAGCCGTGTATTGTCAACTGTCAGATAAACGTCAGTGTTTTTAACCGAGTTATTTCGATCGTTAAATAGTTGCACCTAACGGACGCTCCGAACGCGTCAGTCGTTATTTACACTGACAGCAACTCAATCTCACACTTCACGGGAAAATAGCCTTTATTGCTATACCCATGTATTGTCAACTGTCAGATAAACGTCAGTGTTATTAACCGAGTTATTTCGATCGTTAAATAGTTGCACCTAACGGACGCTCCGAACGCGTCAGTCGTTATTTGCACTGAGGAAGCGAACGCGAGAAGAGCGAATCGTTGCACCTAGAGTGTAGGCACGGAACGCACCCCGGCTACAAGCCCGACGTCACTTTGTCTCCACTTTGTTAAAGTCGTTTTGTTGCAATATGTATAGAAACAGAAGCGAGTATGTATACCAATTGACTAACACCTGAGCGTGTCCCAGTCTTGTCAGAAGGCACGTTACTGTCAGACTAACGAGCAACCTAACATAGGTACCGAATTATAAGGAAAAGGGTGACTTAGCCGAAGAGGGAATCGATAATTCGATATACTCATCAAACTTTTATTACGAAATCAAAAACTGATTCGCATAATAATTGACAACCTTTCTGTAGAAATTTACTTTTTAACGATAAGTTCTCCCTTTTGTATTTATATTTATACTCAAATGTTGATTTAAATATTATATGACACAGCAATTTTTAAGCTATTGCATAGCTTTTACCGCGGGCTTTGAGCGCAGTGATCGAATCAAGAAATTCCGTAACGAAAATAAACCTAACACTCGTCTAACGTCGTTTCAGTTCGGCAGACTTCAGCACGGTGTTTGTGTGCGTGCGACTACACATACCTATGTGTATGCAATTGCTTTACCGCGGCAGTCCCCGAGTCCAACACGTATTTTATTCTTCTTAAAATTCCGGGTTTATTTCATAGTAAAAGTTGTATTTTTAGTCTTTTTTTTCATGACCCCCTTTCAGCTTAGTATCCCTACATAACCCTGTACTACAATACTACTCAAGTATTTAAATAATACTTACTAAGCTATCACTTCAATATCAAAAGTAATTAATTCAAATAATATTAATATAGTCAAACGTTAAAATATAACGCGTTTGTTCATCACTAGAGGTTGTATCATGTAAGTGTTATGTGATAGCGAGACACCAACATTTGAATATGTTTTAATGTCACCACATTCGTCCTTATTGAGCTTGATTGTTTGATTAATATATATTTTTTAGTAATCAGGGTGTCCACTCTAAATCGTCAAAACATTTCCCTGACTTTTCCCTGACTTTCCCTGACCACTTCTAAAATTTTCCCTGATCTTAATAGCTGTAATTTTTCGAAGTAAAAATGTTTCTCTTGCGAATGATTGTAAGAGACAAAAATTATGTCTTCACAAACACTCTTAGAGATTTATGTTATTGGCTTCCCAAGGTGTCCAACTATCAAGGTGAAAATTTTCAACACAGATAGATTGCCACACCATAACCATACCGTACCATACATACACCATACCCACAATTAATTATACCGAACACCACCTTACCTTAATTAAACGATATTACCACCAGCCATTACCTGGGTATAGCCTACGACAAGGTCAGCGTTACGTCCGTTTTTTTTATTATCTACATGGCAAAGCCTATTTGCGCTTGAAAAGGTATCGCTGACCCTGTCGTAGACTGTAAACCATGATACCAAACACCACACACCCTATTACAGGACTAGGCTAGAATAGGTATTAAACATCATCACATCTATGTATAAATTTTGGGTTGGAAGGATGCTAACTACGTTTGTTAAGAATTACCACCATATAAAACTTTGACATTTATTGAGATCAATAACACATGTTAGGAACTGAATTAGGAAGCTTCAACTTATCTGTAAGTGCAATAATTTAATCAATTTTTCTTCTTTTCTCTTCCAGAGCGTTTTTCAAAGTTTGCAACTCAACATTTTCTTTTTCTCTTTGTAGTTCCAGTTTCTTTTTTTTTCTCCTCTACTTCTCGTATTTTCTTTTCGATTTTGCGTTTTTCAGCTTGTTTCTGCTGTTCTTTAGACTCATTTTCTTTCTTTTTTTCTAGACACGCGTGATATTTCTTCCTAGCACTTCTGACAGACACTAGTAGGCTGTTACTCGTGATGTGGTTTTCAGGGCCATCAATGGTTTTAAGGTAATCATAAACAGTTCTTTGTGCAATCAGTGACTCTTCTGTCAAATTTTCTACCAACAGTGATTTGTTGACAGAAAACCCGCCCTCAACACTTGCATTACCGTGAGAAATGATGAAACAAATTTTCATGACTTTCCATATGTCTTCATACTGTTTAACTTGACCTATGAGTAGATGGTAAAACTTGTCCAAACCAACCGCATCCTCATTGAAGTCTTCGAACTTTTGTCTCCAAGTTCCCTGAGCTTCTGATAGCATTTTTTTGTATTGTTTTTTGGCTCTGTCAGCCACCTCTCCTTGAATCTTGTCTTGTTCATGTAACGTTTCAAGCACTATGTCGACGCGATTCGATGCAATTTCGGAGTAATTCAAAATAACTCGTGGATCGAAACACGTCAAACCACGAACAAAACGAATCTTAATGGGACTTTTATCCAACAGATTCACAACCGTCTGAACAATTAGTTTTTGAAAGTCGGATTTAAACGCTAGCTCGACTCGCAGACTGCATTTAGCATCTTTAAGCAGGCGCTTTGCTTCATATCCGATATCTGTCTTTTCTAACGGCAGCAGATTGTCTTTATCGTCTAAATCAAGGTTAATAATATTCTGACTCGAAGCCGTTTCTAGTTTGGATGGCTTTACAATCTTCGCCATGAGATTGTGAAGTAACTCTAGGAGGGCAGTGTAGAGAAACGGAGCCATAGGTTTCTCGCTTTGGAATCGGCGCAATAAAGGTTCGAATTCGTTAGTCAAACTTTTTACAGATGATAGGTGGACTTTTACCACGGGATTCTTCATAATGTCTTTTAAGATTTTTTGATTATGGTTTTCAGGGACTGTACGATCATTGACAAATTGGTTGACCTTGTCATAAATTTTGAGAGCTCTTTCAATGCAAGGACCATTTTCTAACCATCTAATAGATGTGAATTTTTGTGGAAATACAGTCCCTTCTGTGATTTATGTGTATAAAGCTCGTCGTGCTGGACTATCTTTAAAGAGATTGTACATAGTTTTCAGTACTTCAAAAGTCTTCCAATCTACTTTTTGATGACCTGTTTTGAAAGCACCATTGACAGTGTGCAATCCACACACACCTATGTCCAATAAGGGACTTTTTGTTTCCTCGGAAGAAAGAACATTTTTCAATTTTTACAGAAAACTAATGTTCACATTGGGATCATCCATAGAAACTTGTAGCAGTCTTTTTCCATCTAAATCAGCCAATCCTTCCAGAAATGAGTCTACAAGATTATCGGCTGTTTGCCGTCCCAGAAAAACAGAGGTCAAATATCTTGTGGCTACTGTGTTAGTATTAACGCACCAATATCTCACGCACAAGTCCATATGTTATTTTTGGGCCACTTTATTCAGGGTTTCGTCAAATGAGATGACGTAATATAAGCATTCTCTAAGCAGGCTATTCAGTGTCGTCTGAATGAATGGCGCAATGCCATGGTTAATCACATATTATGACGCTTTTGTTTTACCCATGGTAAAGTTCTGGGCGATTTTGCTATCGGGAAACATTCTATTAAAATGAGGTAGAAATTCGGTCACATGAATTCAACGATAGTTTATTGTAAATTACTTGGAGTGCCCACAAGATTTCTGACGATGTTACATCATTTTCATTGCAGGTTTGAATCACAACTTGTTTATGTGTTTTATTGTCATGCAATAAAACACATAACTTCAACAGTTGGGGCACGTGTGGCTGTTGTTTCATTGTCACCTAGATTAGCCGCTGGCGATTGTTTTTCCACCACAACTACATCTTTGTCTACTGCAGGAGCTGATTTTGTAAAGTATGAAATAGAGGGCTGTTTCTCGCGTAATTCCATATTTTGACGATGTTTAGGTCCTTTGCTGTGAGAAGTGATGGCCTGTTTTGCCATGTTACTAAGTTTGAACGTTTTATGGCATACAAAAAGCGCTAAGCGGGTCATTTTTTACTTCTTCTAGCCAGTCCGTAAAATCAGGATGCATAATAGGGTCCAACCATTGAACATTAAACACTGTACTCTTTTTGGCACTCATAGCAACACTTATAATATAGTTCACGTTAGTAACAAACCTGCACCATAGTTAAGTTTAGGTTAAGTCAAATTAAGCGATGCATTCTCGACATTCATAACGACATAATTCGGGTCGATAGGATATTGTTGTCCTACCTACAATACATAGAGTCGAAGCACGATTACTTATCAAACCGAATTTTGTCGAGACTGCCGGCCCAGGTTAGCCTGGGCTCGACAGACTCGGCAGGCATTAGTATTAGCACATGTAATAGCAGCAGTTAAAAGAAAAACAACCAAAAGAGAATTAAGGAAGAGAATATGGAATTAAGGGACCTGCAAAAGAATGCTTCAATAGTCTGGGTTAAAACAGACTAGAGCATAAAGGCTTCCCTCACTTACCGATCACTGGGAAAAGAGAAAGTTTGATAAATTAAATATACTCCAACAGCTAATTAGAAAGAGGAAAATGACAGCAGTTTTATCATAGATTATTTAGGTAAAAAAAGGTTTTTTTTTGTATTTTTTTTTACTTAATCTATGATAAAAGAACTGTCATTTTCCTCTCTCTAATTAGCTGTTGGAATATAAATATGTAAGTATATAAGAAGTACTGATGACTGATAAGATAATATTATTTTTATTTATACTATACTTTTTTAGACTTTTACATTAATTTTAAAGATCAATCATCAAAAAGTCCTGGTTTTCCCTGACTTTTCCAGGTAGAGAAGTCATTTCCCTGACTTTCCCTGACCTACAATAGCTTCCCTGACTTTTCCCTGACTTTCCCTGACCTTCCAGGTCCGTGGACACCCTGGTAATATAAATTAAGTAACTAACTATAAAAAAGCACACGGATTGTTTATAGACCACTCAAGTTCAACAGATTATTCTCCAATCTACTGCCAGGGCCCAGAGGGCAGGGTGCCCAACGTGATAGCGTGATTTGATTTATTTTATTGTTTTAATTAGTTATTAATTTTGTAAAATGTTTTGATTATTATCATTAGTTATTTGATTGCTGACGATCATTAGTATAACTTGTGTAAATAAAATGAGTGTGGCAACACAGCTATTTGCTAAACTATCAGGCAGAGCTTCAATATTAGTATGTACATTATATTTACAATCAATGTTTGTTTGGTATTGAGCTGGCAAGCCCACAACAAATGCCGCCAGACAATGCTGACCTTTATCTGAATATAATGCGGATCTCTCGCCATCGGTTAACGCTTACATGATAAGATTCATATAACAAATATGAATCTTACAAATACTACTTGCATCGCATGTCTTATAAAAACTGTTTAACATTAAAAGCTTAGTTTCAAACAATGTTTATAACCTCCCACCCCCCCTTCCCATAATATCCTTATCCGTCCCTGGCTATATACTACATACATACATACAAACAACAATTCAACAACAGTATATAAGTACAAATTCAACATGGCAAGAGTATATAGGTACTTAAATAGTTTATTCGCTAACATTACATAGTGGAGGTTGGTTTTGTACATAGAAATTGTTTAGTAGAAAATCGTTACGATAAACAAAATGGTATTGATAAAAAAACATATTTTACTAAAGAGATGTAAAAAATATTAAAAAAAAAATTGGTTAAACTTTTCAAATTAAAAAAAGTTAATATTTTTATGAAAGTTTTTGTTTGTGACTAAAATTCTGGTTCCTTAGTAGCCGCAGAGGGGGACATATAGCAATTAATTTTCTGGTCTGTCCCCGTGGAATATTTGTGAATATCGAACGGGGACAAAAAGGAAAAAAAAATTCTGGTCTGTCCCCTCATGACTAAAGAGGTGACAGAAATGAATTTTTATTCCTGTTTGTCACCTTGCGGGGACAGATTGGGGTGGCAAACAGGAATAAATCCTAAATCTAAACTGAAATGAACAATTTTACTGCAGCAGCAAAGCCACCGAATTAACAGAACTCACCGTATACTATCTGCGGCCACACGGCCACGGCAGTTCCCTTGACAAGTCGAACTAAACAAAGGCACGACATCACCATCCTCATCTCGAAGTCACTTTAACACAACGCAAAGCATTTCCAACATTCTTTTAAGTTAGCATTAACTGGAATAAAGCCGGGTATATGTATTCATATGACCCTTTCAACGGGTGGGCTATCGTCCAATCCGTCGCTATGATTCACTTCCAAGTCCTTCTTGCTGTTGATCTTTAGATTCGCCAAACTGACGTAGTTGCTTCGCGATATGCCCGGCTCGCGTTTCTTCGTCTTGTCCATTGCAAGCTTGGGTTCAACAGGTCTGGTCTGTATCACAGGTGATGTGGGTAAAGGAGAGGCGTTCTTCGCGTTGCGAATTTTCTTCTCGACGGTGGACTTAGGCGTTTTGATCCTGTTCCTCCCCACGTCGATGAACTTCGGTTCCTGAGTCTTCTGTTCGTACTGCCTCCGGTCTCGGTAGCTGAACCGTCCGTCCGCGAACTCCGGCCGGTCGGGCGCGTGTCTCCTGAACGTGGGGGTCATGGGTTTCCCCAGGCTCGCCAGTTTCAAATCGCTCTTCAGTAAGTTCTGTTCTTTCTTGTCGTGGTGCATCCGCTTCTTGTCTATGTCGTCTACCGGCCGCACGCGGTACGTAGAGCGAGCGACGGTCGGCGACGACGGACTCTGAACGAAGAACTTGCTTCTAGACTTCTCCTCTTTTTCAATGTTCTCGACTTTGTTCCTGACCACTTCGGACGTGTTCGGTTTAAACAGCCGGCTGAGTTTCGGCGAGAGCAGTTTCTTAGCGAAGAAACTCGATCGTTCTACCTTATCGTTCTTCGTTTCGATCGCTTTGTGAATGTTTTTAATGCCTTCAGCCATGACTGGAGATTGGTTCGTCAAGTAATTGATATTGAATCTCCGTCTGTCTTCCTCCGGGATTTTCCTCTCGCCTTTCAGGCATTCCGGGTTCCGCAGCATCACTGTCTTATCGACGTCCATCTTTTTGGAGTTGGTGATGTTCTGTTTCCATACGTCCACGTCTATGACGCTGTCGTCATCTGAGGAGTCGCTGTCAGGTTGACAGCTGTCAGTATGACAGCTGCTAAAGCCGTGGTGGAGTGTGTCGTGTGAGCGGTGGAAGATGGGTGAGTGTTGATCCTCCACCTTCCTCGTCTTGTCTGGCAGCTTGTTGAGGTGTGCATTGGGAGAGGTGCGCTTCAGCGGGGGAGGAGAGTCCAGGTACTCGGTGATGTCGTCCACCTGGGTGGAGATGACAAATCGGTTATTGCATTGACACATAATTCATTTTTTAATTTGTTTCACGAACAAGAACATGTACAGAGAAGTTAATATAGACATAGCGTAAGAAACAATGTTGTTTTACGATCCGTCATTGAATAAACCTAGCATGTACAAGTACTTAAGCTTGTCTCGAAAGAAATCCACACATTTTACTAGACCGTTTCTCAAGATCAAATACAGAGTAAGCCTGCTGCAATTGAGTTTTATAATTTCAGTTGTAGTAAAACGACGTTCATTTTATTTTGAACTCATCTCTCGGCATCTTGTTCACTAACATGCTTATATAACTTAAGATCAGGATCAGACAGGTCGATTATCAGCATTGAGTATAACGACTTCAGCAGTATCAGTCAAGGTTAGGTACTTTTGGGAATTCTATTAGTAAAACAAATATATTTCTAGGTTATACAATTGATAACACAATAGTCATAAATCTCACATCGATAAATATTGCAAGAAAATGGCAAGTGGTAATTATGCCTTAATTAAACTCAAGCCATTATAATAAAGAATATATGTGAATGCAGCCTGTGGAATCATCGTTCTTGTGTGATGAACAACAATTACAAAATGTTAGTAATAGGTTAAGAAATAAATGACAATGTAAATGTATAATATAATAACTATTTGTTCTTAGAACTATAAAAGTATTTATAAGTTCAGTTTCTTTTAAAAGTAATTAATAATTAAAATGTAACAAGACTTGCCTGTAACGAATGTTATTTAAAGGCCAATAAATATTTCTTATTCTTATTCTTCATATTGACATTGTAAAACAACCTTGAACCTTGTTAATGAGCTTGCTTTCCACTTCGACGTCAGTTTGAGTTGACATGTAGCGCGGGGACTATATTGTGGTAGTGTGTATGTGTGATGGTGGGTAGGCACCTTGGTGATGTTGATGGTGGTGCCGACGGCGCGCAGTATGAACCCCGGGTTGGCGAGCGCGTTGTGACTGCGGCTCAGTGACGTCACGGTGACGGTGGGCGGGTGCGCGCGTATGTGGCTCGCCGACACGCACTTGCCGAGCGCGCGCCCCCCTGCCGCCCTCTCGCCCACCCCCGCGCCCGCCGCGCCGCGGACAGACTCGCTGCGGTGCACCGACGGGGACATCGTCGCGTTCGACTTCGACTGAGAAATAATACATACAAGTGATCTTCAAAACATGATGGCATAACCCAGCGTTTTATTTTTATCGATGTGGCGATGAGTTTTCGTAATACAGAATGAGCAATATTAATGAATTGACAACGTTTCAAAATTAATTACACCCTATTTTTATTACCATAAATGAAAAATAAAGTATCCCTATTTTTCTTATTCAGTATGAAGGCTTTGCATGTTTAGGAAAATCTAAGAAAAGTTCAGATTAAAGTTATTCTCATCAAAAGCTCGTAAAAAAATATGTTATTATATATCTGCATTTTTGATGTTATCAAAAAATCACATTCTGAGTAAAATAAAAGTAGGGATACGCTATCTTTCATCTATCTTTCCATTATAGTAATAAACATGGGGGTAATTAATTTTGAAATGTTGTCAATTCTGACTTTTATAACTTTGACGCTAGCAAATATACTAACCGTATGATGCCATACCCAAAACGAAAAAATAACCAACGCCTCACCTTGACAAGTCCAGCATCTGGCTCGGCCAGGTCTTCGCTGCCTGCATTGCTAGGCATCCTCTTCAAGGCGCATACGCACCGCCACTCCTCACAGCCAGCGCCACAGTGACAGTTACCGGATGACAGATGACAGCAGTCAGGCGACAAGTGACAGCTGTCAGGCGACAGACCACTGGTCTGCGTCTGCCAGTCGTCTTGCTCGTTCTCCGTACCTTTGTAGCTTTGTGTGCTTTCCTAGAATAGAATTGGTTTTATAAGACTCGTGTCTGAAATCTTCATCATCATCCACAGCCTTCCTTATCCCACTGCTGGGTATAGGCTTCTCTCATATGATGCCATCTTCCTCGATCCTGTGCCAATCGTGTCCAGAAATATTATGATGATATTCGAATGGCAAAATTTTCCAACAGCCTAAATATAATACAAGTTAATATCATATACACTTAGACGTATCTACTGAGTGCACGGTAGGTTCAGGCAGTAGTAGTGTGCACTGTACCTGGCTGCAAGTCCTTCTGTAGGGGCAGGGGCAGGCGCAGGGGGGGCCGGAGCCAGGACCGGGGCCGGGGGCGGGTCGCGCGCGGCTGTACCGCACTATGTCTGCCAGCAGAGAGCGCGGGAGCGGCGCGCCCTGCCGCAGGTGCATCACCACCGTCTCCAGCCAGATCTCCATCACCTCGAACGGCGGCCTGGAACAACACTTTATTTCACCACCACTGCACACTGCATACTACTCGGAACCCAGTATGTGGAGTCGCTATATTACACAGTCTTTGCACAGCCGATAATTGGAAGCCTATTGAAAACAATTCCATTTTTGTAACGTGATGGAAATTCGAAAACCATTTCAAGATAACGTAATGAGAAGTTCATACTAAAAATACCAGATTTTTATATCCACTTTCTGTAGAGTTATTTACAAAAAACTGAAAGTATTTTTTCCGTATTTATGCTAACATCGTCATATGTGACATCTATTAAACACTGACAACTGTCACTGTGTGTTCCCAAGCAAACAACAAGAATACAGATAATTAATGACATCACTTTTTTACGAGTTTTTAACGAGAATAATATACTGGAATAATATGCTGAACTTTTTCATACATTTTCTAAAATCTCTTAAAACCTAATTATTACGTTCTGAATGAAATAAAAAAATAGGGACTTTGCATTATCGTGATAAAAATAAGGGTCAAACATTTGAAATGTTGTCAATTAGACCAATCAGAGTGGACAGTACAAAACCGATACGTGTTGTATCGGTCTGGACCGATTTTGTACGGACGATAATTATTGTCGGTCAGAAAATCTACGTCCGATACAGATTCTCAAACAGGACAAACAAGAACAGTCATGCCCTACTTATTTTACAATAAAATAGAATAGAATATGGTTTATTTTAAACAAAAAACAATAAGCAATTTTGAACAAAAATAGAAAATAAATAAAATAAATAAATAAATTTGGGACAACAATCACACAAAGGTGTTCAGGTCCCAAACTAGGCAAAGCCTGTGCTCTGGTACCCGATGACTGATATATATATATATATATATATATATATATATATATATACTTATATACATAAATACATACTTATACTCTAATTCAGAAACCTAGATAATTTTCGTAAACAAATGTGGTACCATATCAAAAAAAATGTTTCGAGATAGAAGTTAATAGAAGATTTCTCAAATTTTCTAAAAACTTAAGGTACGGCTTATTTTCTAGTAGCAATGGTTTTGTGCTATAAATTATATTTTATTTCATTTTATTAACAAAAATATAAAATGATGAAGAAATATTAGCAGAAAATATTTTACGACACTGGTATCATCGGAGTAAAATGGGAGCAAATCACAGAAGTTCAAAACAATTTTTGCATTTTGACAATAAGCGCCATTTTATTTCGTGTATTTAATTCGTCTCTCGCTCATCGAAGTCGAATGTGGTTTTCACAATATTAACAACATGCAATAAAAACATGTAATTATAATATATTGTTTTATTTGTATTTCGTGACGGACACAGGGAAAGCCGCAACGATGCGGGGTATAAATATCATAGACGTTTCAGTGTTCTGCAGGGGTATTTTACTTCATTCGATTCGTTTCCTATTGAAAACCTTCGGATTCGAATTCGATTCCGTCGAATGCTTATAACGCTATTTTGATTTTTGTATTTTTGTATCTATCGCGCAAGCAAAACCACACGCCATTACTAATAATTAGTGATCCATGGTAAAAATTAAATTCTACCCCTGACTTGTAATTATGACAGTGACATATCATGACTTTTCTTTGTTTACATAAATTATCCAGGTTTCTGAATTATAGTATATATATATATAATAAACACCCAGACACAGGTCAAACAGACATGTTCATGTATGTAAAACCTAAATTCCGTGACCTTGACAGTGTAGCCAGGTAATTTTTTTAGTTTTTGGGACATACTCGTTATACAAATGTCGCCAGAGAGCACGCAGTAGGGTACAGTACCTGTCGTCCGGGTCGAGGTTGCAGGCGCGGAAGGCGACCCGGTAGAAGGGCTCCGGGCAGGGCGCCGCGCCCGTGCCCGGGCCCACTCTGCAGAACTTCTCCACGAACAACGCCTCGTTTAGACCGAAGTCCGAGCGCCGGGGCAGGAAGTCCGGGTCCGCGGACACACGACCGATTATCTGCAAATATGATTAACATTCTAACCAGCTGTTTCTTAAGAGCAAAGAGACGGGTCGCTGCGTCCAAAGAGTAAGTAGGTAAGTAATTGAGTAGTAATGAGTAGGTACCTCGCACAGTATGATCCCGAAGGAGAACACGTCCACCTTCTCGTCGTACACGTTGCCGTTCATCATCTCCGGAGCCATCCAGTACGGGTTGCCTACCACCTGACAATCAAACAACATATAAGTATTATAGCTCAACATCCCTTAGGCTCGCCAAACATTACAACATTACTTGTTCCAGGCTAATAATTGGCCAAGACGAGTTCGCGTCCGAATCCGTCTTGGCCTATTCTATCATCGTATCAAAAGTGCTAGCGATGCAGTGATCACAGACCGCGGCAGTGATGTATTATAGTAGCTAATGAATATCTGTGTCGTATGTCTCCTCCCGCCGGCGACCATCACCGTGTTGTCGTACGTTAGTGACTGTGGCTGTACCGTATATCTCTTCCTGCGCAGCGTGTTGGTTGCGTTCCTGGTGCGCTCCAGCGTGGAGGAGGCGGTGCGCTGCACGATGCGCGCCAGACCGAAGTCCGCCACGATCACCGTCTTGTCCTGCACAATATTATATATTTTATTAAAATTTACGTAAAATTGAGACAAAACTAGATGTTTGCTAGTAGCTACACGTCGACATGAGTTTTACTCCTTGTACCTCTCTGACGAGACAGTTGTGCGAGTTGAGATTTCTGTGTATGACGTTCATGCGATGCAGGTAGCCGACTGCTCCTACTGTAGTGTGACGTACCTCTCTGACAAGAGAGTTGTGCGAGTTGAGATCTCTGTGTATGACGTTCATGCGATGCAGGTAGCCGACTCCTCCTACTGTAGTGTGACGTACCTCTCTGACGAGACAGTTGTGCGAGTTGAGATCTCTGTGTATGACGTTCATGCGATGCAGGTAGCCGACGCCTGCCGCCACGTCTCGCGCCAGCCGCGCCCGCTCCTCCCACGATAATGGTACATTCACGTCCTTAAAACAATCGCAAACATTTGTTATAGCAACGAACAGTGAACAGAGAGCGGGTTGATCGAAACCGTAAAACAGATATATCCATGCGGGCCCACCCGTAATTCAGTACTAATAAAGCAGTACTCAATTATGAATAGCAAGCAATCCATCACTTTATTTAGGGTTAATCATAGACATTAATTACATGAATGGTCCTTCGAGCCGGATAGAACTAGCAATTTTCCAACTGATTGTTAAAGATAAGTCCCCGACACGTAATTTGACCAGCCTGATGGACACGCTTACATGTTCGACACACCAGATGAGAGCAATGTCCAGCGGTAGGACAGCATGTGTTGCTGTCGACATACCTGTATGAGTTGGTACAGCGTTCCTCCCGCCACGTACTCCGTGACGAGGTGAAGCCGCTTGTCCTTGTACAGAACCCCGATGAACCGCAGTACGTTGGGGTGGGATAGAGAACGTAGCACCGCCACCTATAATACAATAGGTTAACTTAAGGGCAGGTCAATAGAAGGAAGTAAAACAAGTAAGAGGTCCTGAATTCACTGTTTTCTTTAATAAAATAATAAATAGGCTTGCGTTTGGCTGTACCACGCCTGATGTAGAGCGACGATGCGACCTATGACGTAGCTTACAGAAATCTTCAGTCACGATTTTTTTTTATTGTTGTCATTGCTATGAATAAATAAAAAGGGGATCCACATGTATTTTTTATAAATATATTATTTTTTAGTATTGGAATTAGTAAATACTGGCCTCTTTGAGGAAGTTTCTCTGCGCCTCGTCATCGACCCTGTAAAGCTGTTTAAGCACCATCACCTCGTTGGTGTCCCGGTGTGTCACCTTGTACACCTCGCCGAAGAACCCCGACCCTAGCAGCTCACCCTGTATAAAACAACACGATTTTTAATCACACAAATTAGATTATACGTCAAAAACATTGATGATATTCTTTAATGGAATAAACATAGACCAGATCTGTTTGAACATTTTCACTAAAATGTCAAAAAACCAAATTTAACGCCACGCCCGTCGACTAGTAAAGACTATAGTCACCTGCAGCAAGTCGGCAGCGCGGAACACCTTGGGCTGCGGGTCGGGCTGCGCGCGAAACGAGCGCGCTCGGCTCAGGTCGCGCAGCACGCCCGTCGACTCCTCGCCGTCTACGCTGCTGGACCACATACGCAATCATTAACACTAATCAATATAGTTTCCAGCATGTCTTGAACTAAAAACTACGTGGTGTAGAAGTAATTGCTCATGTGCTCTTCCGACTGTACTTATTTCAATCACGTCTCGGCGAGTACCCTGCCCGTCACACTACGATCCAACAAATAAACTTACAAATGTTCACTGCACAGTTCTTGTCTTCAACGATGACTGAACTGGTTTTGATAAAATTTATATGAGACTATTTGGAAAGTACATCATTAAAATTAAAAAAACATTGTCTAAATCGATTCCAGTCTAAAACCGATATCTCAAAGACGTCGGGAATGCAGACGTCTCCTAGATATAAAAAAATCCAACTAATTAAGAACCCCCTGCTTTTTTAAAGTCGGTTGAAAATTGCATGGGTTAGCGAGTTTGTAGAGTGTAATTTTATCAAAACTTAAGACAGAATAGAAATGTAAACACTCACACATCAAGCAACTTCGACATGCTGCTACTTCTCTCCTTGTCTCCCAAGAGCGGTGACGCCGGCGTCTGTCTCCTTTTGATCACCCGCCCCTTACTGTCGTCTCCCTTCCTCTTGAACAACCTCTCTCTCTGTCCTTCTCTCTCTATCACACTCTCCGTATCCCTCTCCTCTTCCTTAACCCTGACGTCACCTTCTATTATTAATTTGCCGTTAGTTGTTTTGTCGCTATCTAGGGGATTATTATCGTCTCTTTTGAATTTGTCACCTTCCCTTCTGTGTATTAGATCTTCTCTGATTGTTCGTTCTGTGTTTGTGTTGTGGTGTTTGTCCGCTAGTATGTTGCACATAGTTTTGTTGTTATTGTTGTGAGTCGTCACCGGGTTGTGCTCTATGGTCAACTGTGGACAGAGTGCTTGTGATTACGCTAGACTCTACAAAGAGACTTGTCAGGATGGCCGATTGTAAGGGCCGGGCCTTATGTGACGTTAGTTGCTTGGAGACAAATTTTATCAACTCTAGAGTGCGGCGCGTAGGTGCATTAAAAAAAGCTGTATGGTTTCTCACGATGTTTTTAGCGCTAACGTAAAAGATAAAACATTATCGCTGATAGACGAGGGGAATCACCGCATTTGTGCCAGAATACACTTTAAAAATGATAATATAATAACTGTTATATCACTTTATATCTATACTAGTTTATTAAAGGTGCATGAGAATAGGGAAATACCAGAAAAAAAGATTTCACGCAATAATAAAACAGGACGAGTCCTGCCAGTCAACAGATTATCTAAATGTAAGAAACAGGGACTTTACACCAACATATTAATGTACAATAAATTACCAGATAGCGTGATGGAACTCAATTTTAAAATATTCAATAAAAAAATTAATATTTTTTTAAAGAAATCCTTTTTATAAACTCAGCGAATATATGTGAATGCAGCTTGTGGAATCATCGTTCTTGTGTAACGACCAACAATTACAAAATGTTACTAATAACTAGAGAAATAAATCACAATGTAAATATATAATATAATAAAAAGATGTTATAAGAACTATAAAAGTATTTAAATAAGTTTTTTAAGTAATTAATAATTCAAATGTAACAAGACTTGCCAGTAACGAACGTTATT
Organism: Ligdia adustata; assembly: GCA_947049295.1. Taxonomy (NCBI): domain Eukaryota; kingdom Metazoa; phylum Arthropoda; class Insecta; order Lepidoptera; family Geometridae; genus Ligdia; species Ligdia adustata. The sequence goes on from OX346234.1 coordinate 11,129,650, forward strand.
CAAAGTCCAATAAATATTTCTTACCTGTTATTCTGTTCGTAATGATAGACTTTACACTAAGGGGCCAACCCGGAATTCGATGAAAAATCAGCTTTTCTATACAATTTATTGAGGACCAACAGACTTTTACTATTTATTACCATATTATTTAATAGTAAAGTGGAAGTAGTTCATAACGATAAGGACGTAATACATCGATTGCTAACGTAACCCTTTACTATAATTTTGTTTGCGGCCTTATACATTATGTTACATTATGGTACAAACTATATGTATCTCAAGTTTCATTTGAATCCATCCAGTAGTTTCAGAGTGATGCCTAGTCAAGATACAGACAGACAAAAAAATAAAAAAATACAGATTCGGATTTAGCATCGATAATTACATCCCCCTTGAGTGAAATTTTCAATATATTATCTAATGTATAGAATTCGACCTGCTACAGTTTTACTATAAGTATAGATAAAGAGCGCAGCGTCTAAGAATAAGATTGTAAACATGTTGCACCATCGACGCGATCAGTCAAATTGACTCGAAAAAGTTATAGGGAGGAGAAGAGGCAATATACTTATTTCCCAATACTCACGCATTTTTTCAGTAAATAATAACTACTCATGTTCGGTTACAGTGATCTCATAATCGGGATTCCTATAAGCTTCATTGTGTTGCGTTTGACGCCGCTTAAAGATTTTAGGTACTTGAGTCTCATATGATCTAAGGAAAAGAACACAAACTACGTGCAATTACCAATTATCCAATTTATTGAGTTTTTAACCCCTTTCCCCTATTGGCCGTAGTATAAGAGAAGACCCTTCCCCCTCTCCCTCTAGTTTACACTAAGTTTAAAAAAAATCGGTATTCAATGATTTTTTGCAAACAATGAATAAAAGAAGCTACAAACAACGAGTATTTTGGAGCTCATGTGCGTCAGTGTTACCTGTACCTGTGAGATATAATGTGAAATGTGAGAATAAAAAAAAATAATGATAAATTAATTGATAATAATTATTTACATGTAATATATATTTAATAACTAAGCTGACTCTGCGAGTGACAGAAGACGAGGTGTCATGATGGCGGAACAAGTGTATGTCTGTTATACTTCGATATTTTATACATTATAGTTTTTGTATAACTAATAAGTTTGCGCTTGACGCATCACGTATGATATAAAGCGACGATGCGGTCCAGTATGTAGTATGCTTGCATTCACTCGCAATTCGAAAAAATCAAGATTCCAGAGGTAAATAGAGAACTGGGCTGAGATTTCTTCGACCTGCGAGTCCGTGGAATCTCTAATAATATATCGGTGGCGTCTTTTATCCTACTAGGACGAAAGAAAAAAGGGGATGCTAGCATTAAATTGTGTAATTCTAAGGTACAATTCCCAAAATGTATCCGATAAAACCTGAATATATATACGATGCTCAAGCCTTAAACGATTGCCTTTAGGAGATTTACTTTGCATAAAGCATTGTTAATCTAGGTTAAATAAGTAAAGTATCAAAAAAGCCTGGCAATTGTATCCTTCAGACCCGTCTTCATACTCGTATATACATTACTTGTTCGTATGTATAGATAGATAGTATGTATAGAAGGTCTGAGAGGGATAAGTAGAAGTCGCTGCTCCTCTCGGGATTGTTCTGCTAATACAATAAATATAGTTGTGTAACAAGTTACCTGCACCAGTGTGGATGGGTGTGCGTCTTGTAACGCTCGCACGCGCGGCGGCGCGCCGTTGATCTCCAATATACGATCGCCTATGTGCAGAGCCAGCCCGCCGCACACTGAGTCGATTCTACAACATGTTAAAAACCATTTAAAAATCGGTCAAGTGCGAGTTGGATTCACTGTTCCGTACCAACCGCAATCTATACAATATTAGTTCAAGTTTTATTTAGGAAACTAACGTGTGTTTGATTCATTTTGTTTAAGAAGACGGGTTTTCACGTGTACCTAATTGTTGGAAAGGCCATTGTTGTGCGAGACGTGTCATCGTTGAAGACACGAACGACTCATTTCATCCCTGTTGAAGTTCACCGAATGTGAACGAACTATAGTTGGACCTTTCCAACAATCAGGTACACGTAAAAACACGTTTTCTTATACAAAATTAGTTCAAGTTTATTAACATCGATCAAAAAACGGAAAAATAAGACACGTTTGTTGTATGGGAGCCCTAAAATATTTATTTTATTCTGTTTTAGTATTTGTGGCGGCAACCGAAATACGAGTACATCATCTGTGAAAATTTCAACTGTCTAGACTATCACAGTTGACGAGACACAAAATAGTTCAGTAATTCTGATTAAAAACCAAGAAACAAAGTTTGTTTCTTGGTTTTTAATTTAACTACAATAACAATTTTAATAAAATTAAAATGGGACCACCGGAGAAGTATACCCGTTAAATAAAATAATATTTTTCCAAAACAGTCAAGTAATTCTCAATTTGTTTCATATAATTTATAATACACAAAACATTACTGCAGTATATTATTTGTTTTATATACAAAAACGTGCACAGTAACAAAATATCCACGAGTTACTCGTACAAGGAAAACAATATTATGCCAACACTTACAAAGTCACCACACGATTATACGTATGACATAAAAGCCATCAAAACATAACACAAAATACACATGTCCACTAATTGCAATTTTTTTGTAAGAATATTGTGAAAAAAAAGATACGATTAATTTTCTAATTACTTCAATGGATATGCAAACAATCACACTGAGCAACTATGTAAAAAGCACATAAAATTAAAACACACTTCTACACTGCTCCGTGTCTTAATTACAACTGATGTTATCGTCTCATTAGAACTTAAATGCTATGGCAGTACAATCAATAGCAAAAGTGCTCGTTGTTTTATTTGGCAAACTTTAAGAATGAGACAAAAATATAGCATCAGACATCTGCTGGCTTGCCTCTCTTTTTTAAAAAGAAGTCAAATAAATCAAGGTTAATTATTGAATACATGTGTATAATTAAATGCATGTTAATGTACTTATTTACACGGATAAAAAATGGCAGACAGGGCATAGCGTCGTATAGCGTGCATTGCGAGAGGTCCAGCATAAGAAAAGAGTAAGCTAATGATGATGATGCGTATTATTTGGTAAGAGGATTTTTAAATTCAATCACATACTTTCCGATAGGACAGGTGTAAAGATTAAGTAGGGTTTACTTCCAAGACTACTTGAACACTTGTATTTTTTAGGCACTTTGACACTACTAATTTTTTCATGGACCTCACTTAGCCCCCCGATAGTCAAGGTTGTAATTCCGCCTAACAAGCACACCCGTTTTTTAAAATATTTTAAAAATATACGTTGACTTGACTTAGGAGGTCACCTTTGCCAATCAGCGGAACAAGAAATACGTACACTCAGAACGGATTTGTTTTAATCTATACTTTTGAATGCTTTTGTGTATTGGATTTTTGTTAGCTTTGTTGGTTGTGACTATTAGCTGTATAGTCTCAAGAAACGAAGCAGGCGGCGCCAGGTGGTTCCAAATTTCAATCCGTCTGTGTAGTGATTTATTAACTTTGTCCTGTAAGTTTTGTTACTGACTGTACATAAGAACGTCGTCAAGTATTTATAACGCGGCTCATGTAGCTCCTGACGTCCCAGCCACGGAAAATGTTGTTAATTAATATTTAATGGCATATCCAAATTAGATAGTTATACTCGTAGGTAAAACCTACCTTACATGGGAGAGATGGAAATATTACGAGAAAAAGTTTGGCCAGATATCATACAACAAACAATCTTTCAAAATGAAATTTTTCTTTACTTACTTCAAGAAACTAAAAAGGCTTCGCAGATTATTAAATCATCATTTTATTAATTCGTTCATTCAGAGGATACGTAAACAAAATAGATTGAACGTCAAAAACAAGTTCTTGCCAAAATAGGTATAATTTGCCGATTTTTAAATGCTATAGCAAATGCAAAATATAGAGCAAGTATACTAGTGGCTGTCACTCGTGACTTTGCACGCAATATTAAATAGAGTATAAAGAAGTTTCCGACTTGAATCCCCATATGACCCCTTATGGGTTGAGTTTGCAAAAAAACTTATTTTTTTAAGTTCCGCCAAGTTTTTTTTAAGGTTTACACTTTGACAAGTTATAACTTTAGGTTTAAATCGAGACCAGTTAAGAAAAATATATACCTTGTTATCACTGAACAATCGTAGGCCATCTCAGAGGCCTTCGGGCGGCTAGAGCACTATTGACATTGGATCGAGCTACTCCCGAAGAAAATCACTTGACTGGCTTACATTTTATGAACCGTTTATTCAATATCAATTTTAGTTGTAGGTATTAGCTCACGCATACAATATGTAGGATCTTTATTCTAACTAAACAGGTAAATATGTGTTAAATCAAGTACCTAATAACGTACGAGCCCGTCGCTCAATAAGTTTGTCAATACTGGTTACCAAGTGTCACATCTACAGTTACACACAGAACACTGACTGACCTAAATGATTCACATCATTACATTGATAAGTATTATAAATGTATCTACACTTAATATTATAAAGAGGAAAGATTTGTATTTCTGTATGTAACGAATAAACTTAAATAGTACTCGACCCATATCAAAAATTCTTTTGCCGCTAGAAAGCTACATTATTATTAAGTAACAGGTTATACAAACTAAAGATCCGCGGATAACACCGCTGAGCAGAGCTAGTGATACATTCAATTGTGATTATATTATTCATGACCAATCCGTTATATTATATACAGAAATATATAAGCAAAGTCAACAAAATCACAGCTGACTCTTACAGCGCTGGATTGACGATCTCAACATGGACGTTTATCTGCTGAGAAAAAGAATGACAAAATAGAACACGATTGATTTTTTAATAAACAAATCGAGATTTTAACTGTTTCTGATGTTTATTTAGACGTGTGTACCCGAATATCAAAGTCCGTAAAAGGTGGATTAAACCATTTCATGCACTGTCCATGCTAGCGCAAGTCATGATAAATTGACTAAGAATTAAACTTATGCCCTGCAGTGGATCTATGAAAGTGATCATGATAATGATAATATTCTGATGATATAACACTCCAAATACGCTCCGGTGTTTGTATGCATAAATATTTTTTTTTTATCTTACACAGCTAGACATGTGACCACGAATTCGCACGACCACGAAAATCAGCGATACTGTAGCCCTAGATAGAGCATGCCTAGTCTGGAATACACTGGCTCTCAAGGAAGGTTGCACACACCGTTAGTTGCTCGTCGACAGATCATTTATTATAAGTAGACTCCTGGCGTATCTAGAAGTGAAAAGCCTCAATGACTGACAGTAGGTACGGGTTCCACCGAAATCGGTCCACTGGGGATCTTCTAGTATACGCCATTCACATCTGAAGTGAAGCCAAAGAGAAATACGAAGAAGGGCTAGCCGTTTCTCTCGACATTTCAAAAGCTTTCGATAGGGACCGGCACGAAGGTCTTGTTACAAGCAAGCTACGCACAACATACTCGTAGAACATACAGCTTGCCCGCTGGGTTATGTGAGTGAATATCAGACTTTCTGAGAGACCGATCAATACGAGTGTTTATAAATAGCTGTAAATGCCGGGGTCCCTCAAGGTTCGCTGCTCTCAGCAACTCTTTTTTTGATGCATATACTATCTGTTAAAACCCGGTACATTAGTATGCATACGACAGCACGGTCGTTGAGAGCTACATATCTTCCCCACGTGCTAGTGAGGCGAACTTCAACCGTAGCAGTAACAGAAGGTTAGTCCCATAGTAAGAGTTGTTGGTAATGATAAATATAATCACCCTAACCGATAATCCTGTATATCTCACAGAAATATCCAAATCTGTCAGCGAATGAATCAGTAGATGTAAAGTAACTGCTATTATTCTGTAGAATTAAAAAAAACGGATGGTGTTAACACTATTCTTTTTTTGTGTAATCCTACAAAGTTAGCTGTTTTTTGCTTCACTTTTACTTTTACAGCCAGTGCCCGTGAGTTGTTAACAAATTTGAACAATTATGCGTTTGCCAAACATACATACAAATATACCAAAAGGATACATAAAAATACACTATAAACTGTTAAACTGTTTACTTTGAGTAACATTTACCTGACGAGTTGTTTACTTAGGTCTGACACACACGTGGTAAAAACCGTAACGTTGGAAATAAACGGGGAACAATGAGAACGGAATGCTTAAAGTAAGATAACTATCTTACTTTAAGCATTCCGTTCTCATTGTCGTCGTTTTATTTACAAACCAAACAAGTGGACCGATTTTAATATTGTGAAGTGACCCTTTCAAATAATTAAATAATCTTCTAAATCGGTACAGACGTCCGTCGCTGAGGACACGGGGAACCAGCCTAAAATATGTAATATGAGATTCCGATTTTCGATGAATTTGAAACCCCTTCTTTTTGACGTCGGATAAAAAGTTAAAATGCCGCCCCGGAATTAACATTTATTAATTGAATAAATTGGGGATTGAAATAGAAACCGGGTCTCGCGTTTGACTTTTGAGTCTGGCCATTTTAAAATCGCGAGTAAATCTGTTTCTATGCAGGTATGCTTCATCTTAGGCCGCATCATCACTTCACATCAGGCGAGTCACGGTTGAACGCAACGTATTATTTACTAATAAATAAAATGCGGTCAGAATGATTGGTTTAGTATCGACACGCATTAGCGTACCTTAGTTACTCGTGTTTACGAACTCATTTCCACAGTTATCGAGCTGACGTCGCTCGCTGACTCATGCGTGATTAACAAAGTTGCTGTAACGATCACGTACCAACTTATTACAATAAGTTAGAGTGAAAATAACATCGCAAGGAAACCTGCTTTTCGGTGAAAATTAATAGCTTTCGAAGATAAGTGAAGTGAACTTGGAATTTGGCCAGCGCGGTGGAACATGGCCTCGTTGGGAAGACCCGTCACTAGCAGCAGCATTATAATGTTTTGAGAATATTGTCAGAAAAGGAAAGAAAATCTAAAGCGGAACAGACAAATGGGCCCAAACCACGTCAAAATAGCAATACGAAGAAGTATTTTACACCATATTTTTATTAAGTCCTTGTTTTTGTCCACAACTTCACCCGCGTTATATTTTACTAGAAAATAAATATACCTTTGGTATTCTTTAGACTTATAACCATATCAGTGCAAAGTAACTTTATAATTTAAAAAAAAATGGCCATGTGCGAGTCGGCTTGCGCGCTAAGGGTTCCGTACCATTATCTATACAACATTAGTTCAAGTGTCTATCTCTTGTCGTTATTATTATGGAGCTAAAAACGGCAAAATATAGGTTTGTTGTATTGGAGCCCCTCTTAAAATACTTATTTTATTAATTGATGGAGTCAGGCGTTACTTTGCGGAAATCCATTTATAATAAGATGGTATATACAAAATATTTAGTGTTTTTCCGCCTCGTCTTGATGTCAGCGTGAGAAATCGAAAAATATTTTTGTTTTTTATGGTGTGGTTCCTCCTCACCACCGCCACACCTCACCTTATTATTTCTCTTTCTCTCAGTATCCGACTTCCTCGACACGTGTTTCGCCTTAGCACAAGGCATCCTCAGGAGATGTTGACTCTTCAAGCGCTCGCTCGAAAAAAAAAGAGCTCTTTTTTTTAAACCATAAAAAACAAAAATATTTTTCGATTTCTCACGCTGACATCAAGACGAGGCGGAAAAACACTAAATATTTTGTATATACCATCTTATTACTTATTTTATTCTCTTTTTAGTATTTGTTGTTAAAGCAGCACAAAAAAAATACTTTATCTGTGACATCTTACGGTTTATGAGATACAGTCCGCTGACAGAAGGACGGACGGACTGCGATGTCCTAGCGATTAGGGTCGAGATTTTACCCTTTGGGTACGGAACCCTTAAAAACTAAAGCAAGAATTTACTAATAGTTGTTGTAAGAAAGCAAACTTCTATTATAACTCTAAGGAACTCAATATCCGTGTCACGACACGCACTTGACAAATTTATTACTCTATAGGTAGATATTTAGTGAATTCTAATGATGTCATTTATATTACGAGACTCGTAAAACGTTTTTATATTTCCACGTTCAATAAACAGCTCGTTATAATTATCTGATTAAATTCCTGTGTTTGTTTACTCCCATATAAGGCGAGCTTTTATACGGAAAGTTGGTAAATCAAAATAGCGTGATGTCATTTTTAGAATATAATTTTTTTTTAATATTCATGCTATGCATTCCCGTTTCAGATATTTTAACTGGTGGTAATTAACAATAGAATAGTTTATTTATATAACACAAGATAATAGCAAGTCAGACATAAATACAACAGAAAATAGGCACAAAAGGGGGTCATATTGCTAAAAAGCGATCGCTTCCAGACACCATGTAGGTATGGAAAATTATAAACAAACGATCATTAATAAAATAAATGGATACACAGAATAAATAACCTACATTTAGGCGGAGACAAATCTCATCTGTAAATGGAAAGTCCTTTGTCTCCTTCGCGTAGGAGAAACATGGATACTAGATCTTTGCTACTACTCTTTTCTCCCCAAGGGAGATATTAGGGGAGATAATTGCGCCTAAAAACGAGTCTGAAAATGGGAGGTCCCCGCCTCTCTCGCACAAGAGACACGCGGACCCTAGCCGTATCGTCTTGTCTCGCCTCGAGCGATACCAGGGGAGACACGGCACCGAACCCTAATTAAGGCCTTTTATTTTGTAATGTCCCACATGTAAGTTAAGAGATTCAAAACACAGGTTTTCATCTACTGTACAGCGTCTATACTAAGAGTGAATTTGAAAAAAGGACTAGGTATTTGACGAAATAGACCATCGATCTTTGACGATTCTACTCGTATCTTCAATAGGTTTCATTTCAAATCGAAATATCTGAGAAAAAGTTCTACAGGTTCCTGTCAAAGTCACTTTAAATTTTTTTTTAAAAAGTTTTCCGTTAAATTTTTACTAAATTAAAATGGGTATTTATTGATTTTTTACAGTTACCTGTAAGCTGTTACTACAAGGGCACACAAACGTTATAAATAAAAGCGGAATTACACGGATCAGCAGAGTTGTTTGAAAAGAGATAATTAAATTACGCGGAATATTTGTGATCTTAAAATTAAATATGAATCAAATGAGAAACTTATTAGTTTCATAAAAATATACGTTGATACATTTAATACCAACATTATGTCAATATGAGACTATTTTTTTAAGTTTAACTCTATTTCGCGTTGATGGACTAATTAATTTCTAAACTGCATTCTGACTTAAAATTGTATTTCTGAAGCCATGCATAAACTTTGGTGAAACTAATATTGATGCTGACGTTAAAATAATCATATGTATAAAAATATCACTTATGTGATAATGTAGTTGCAGAGTTCGTAGATCAGTGTATTAATTTCAAGCGCTACATGTATGAATTAATGATGTTGTTAGTATCTATGACAGGTGACGTGAATGTAGAGCAAAACAACATGATGTGTTAACTACAAGCGCTACATGTATGAACGAATGATGTTGTTAGTACCTATGACAGGTGACGTGAATGTAGAGCAAAACAACATGATGTGTTAACTACAAGCGCTACATGTATGAGCGAATGATGTTGTTAGTACCTATGACAGGTGACGTGAATGTAGAGCAAAACAACATGATGTGTTAACTACAAGCGCTACATGTATGAACGAATGATGTTGTTAGTACCTATGACAGGTGACGTGAATGTAGAGCAAAACAACATGATGTGTTAACTACAAGCGCTACATGTATGAACGAATAATGTTGTTAGTACCTATGACAGGTGACGTGAATGTAGAGCAAAACAACATGATGTGTTAACTACAAGCGCTACATGTATGAACGAATGATGTTGTTAGTACCTATGACAGGTGACGTGAATGCAGAGCAAAACAACATGATGTGTTAACTACAAGCGCTACATGTATGAACGAATGATGTTGTTAGTACCTATGACAGGTGACGTGAATGTAGAGCAAAACAACATGATGTGTTAACTACAAGCGCTACATGTATGAACGAATGATGTTGTTAGTACCTATGACAGGTGAAGTGAATGTAGAGCAAAACAACATGATGTGTTAACTACAAGCGCTACATGTATGAACGAATGATGTTGTTAGTACCTATGACAGGTGACGTGAATGTAGAGCAAAACAACATGATGTGTTAACTACAAGCGCTACATGTATGAACGAATGATGTTGTTAGTACCTATGACAGGTGACGTGAATGTAGAGCCAAACAACATGATGTGTTAACTACAAGCGCTACATGTATGAACGAATGATGTTGTTAGTACCTATGACAGGTGACGTGAATGTAGAGTAAAACAACATGATGTGTTAACTACAAGCGCTACATGTTTGAACTAATGATGTTGTTAGTACCTATGACAGGTGACGTGAATGTAGAGCAAAACAACATGATGTGTTAACTACAAGCGCTACATGTATGAACGAATGATGTTGTTAGTACCTATGACAGGTGACGTGAATGTAGAGCAAAACAACATGATGTGTTAACTACAAGCGCTACATGAATGAATTAATGATGTTGTTAGTACCTATGACAGGTGACGTGAATGTAGAGCCAAACAACATGATGTGTTAACTACAAGCGCTACATGTATGAACGAATGATGTTGTTAGTACCTATGACAGGTGACGTGAATGCAGAGCAAAACAACATGATGTGTTAACTACAAGCGCTACATGTTTGAACTAATGATGTTGTTAGTACCTATGACAGGTGACGTGAATGTAGAGCAAAACAACATGATGTGTTAACTACAAGCGCTACATGTTTGAACTAATGATGTTGTTAGTACCTATGACAGGTGACGTGAATGTAGAGCAAAACAACATGATGTGTTAACTACAAGCGCTACATGTATGAACGAATGATGTTGTTAGTACCTATGACAGGTGACGTGAATGTAGAGCAAAACAACATGATGTGTTAACTACAAGCGCTACATGTTTGAACTAATGATGTTGTTAGTACCTATGACAGGTGACGTGAATGTAGAGCAAAACAACATGATGTGTTAACTACAAGCGCTACATGTATGAACGAATGATGTTGTTAGTACCTATGACAGGTGACGTGAATGTAGAGCAAAACAACAAGATGTGTTAACTACAAGCGCTACATGAATGGATTAATGATGTTGTTAGTACCTATGACAGGTGACGTGAATGTGGAGCAAAACAACATGATGTGTTAACTACAAGCGCTACATGTATGAACGAATGATGTTGTTAGTACCTATGACATGTGACGTGCATGTAGAGCAAAACAACATGATGTGTTAACTACAAGCGCTACATGTTTGAACTAATGATGTTGTTAGTACCTATGACAGGTGACGTGAATGTAGAGCAAAACAACATGATGTGTTAACTACAAGCGCTACATGTATGAACGAATGATGTTGTTAGTACCTATGACAGGTGACGTGAATGTAGAGCAAAACAACATGATGTGTTAACTACAAGCGCTACATGTATGAACGAATGATGTTGTTAGTACCTATGACAGGTGACGTGAATGCAGAGCAAAACAACATGATGTGTTAACTACAAGCGCTACATGTATGAACGAATGATGTTGTTAGTACCTATGACAGGTGACGTGAATGTAGAGCAAAACAACATGATGTGTTAACTACAAGCGCTACATGTATGAACGAATGATGTTGTTAGTACCTATGACAGGTGACGTGAATGCAGAGCAAAACAACATGATGTGTTAACTACAAGCGCTACATGTATGAACGAATGATGTTGTTAGTACCTATGACAGGTGACGTGAATGTAGAGCAAAACAACATGATGTATTAACTACAAGCGCTACATGTATGAACGAATGATGTTGTTAGTACCTATGACAGGTGACGTGAATGTAGAGCAAAACAACATGATGTGTTAACTACAAGCGCTACATGTATGAACGAATGATGTTGTTAGTACCTATGACAGGTGACGTGAATGTAGAGCCAAACAACATGATGTGTTAACTACAAGCGCTACATGTATGAACGAATGATGTTGTTAGTACCTATGACAGGTGACGTGAATGCAGAGCAAAACAACATGATGTGTTAACTACAAGCGCTACATGTATGAACGAATGATGTTGTTAGTACCTATGACAGGTGACGTGAATGCAGAGCAAAACAACATGATGTGTTAACTACAAGCGCTACATGTATGAACGAATGATGTTGTTAGTACCTATGACAGGTGACGTGAATGTAGAGCAAAACAACATGATGTGTTAACTACAAGCGCTACATGTATGAACGAATGATGTTGTTAGTACCTATGACAGGTGACGTGAATGTAGAGCAAAACAACATGATGTGTTAACTACAAGCGCTACATGTATGAACGAATGATGTTGTTAGTACCTATGACAGGAGACGTGAATGCAGAGCAAAACAACATGATGTGTTAACTACAAGCGCTACATGTATGAACAAATGATGTTGTTAGTACCTATGACAGGTGACGTGAATGTAGAGCAAAACAACATGATGTGTTAACTACAAGCGCTACATGTATGAATGAATGATGTTGTTAGTACCTATGACAGGTGACGTGAAAGCAGAGCAAAACAACATGATGTGTTAACTACAAGCGCTACATGTATGAACGAATGATGTTGTTAGTACCTATGACAGGTGACGTGAATGTAGAGCAAAACAACATGATGTGTTAACTACAAGCGCTACATGTATGAACGAATGATGTTGTTAGTACCTATGACAGGTGACGTGAATGCAGAGCAAAACAACATGATGTGTTAACTACAAGCGCTACATGTATGAACGAATGATGTTGTTAGTACCTATGACAGGTGACGTGAATGTAGAGCAAAACAACATGATGTGTTAACTACAAGCGCTACATGTATGAACGAATGATGTTGTTAGTACCTATGACAGGTGACGTGAATGTAGAGCAAAACAACATGATGTGTTAACTACAAGCGCTACATGTATGAACGAATGATGTTGTTAGTACCTATGACAGGTGACGTGAATGCAGAGCAAAACAACATGATGTGTTAACTACAAGCGCTACATGTATGAACGAATGATGTTGTTAGTACCTATGACAGGTGACGTGAATGCAGAGCAAAACAACATGATGTGTTAACTACAAGCGCTACATGTATGAACGAATGATGTTGTTAGTACCTATGACAGGTGACGTGAATGCAGAGCAAAACAACATGATGTGTTAACTACAAGCGCTACATGTATGAACGAATGATGTTGTTAGTACCTATGACAGGTGACGTGAATGTAGAGCAAAACAACATGATGTGTTAACTACAAGCGCTACATGTATGAACGAATGATGTTGTTAGTACCTATGACAGGTGACGTGAGTGTAGAGCAAAACAACATGATGTGTTAACTACAAGCGCTACATGTATGAACGAATGATGTTGTTAGTACCTATGACAGGTGACGTGAATGTAGAGCAAAACAACATGATGTGTTAACTACAAGCGCTACATGTATGAACGAATGATGTTGTTAGTACCTATGACAGGTGACGTGAATGCAGAGCAAAACAACATGATGTGTTAACTACAAGCGCTACATGTATGAACGAATGATGTTGTTAGTACCTATGACAGGTGACGTGAATGTAGAGCAAAACAACATGATGTGTTAACTACAAGCGCTACATGTATGAACGAATGATGTTGTTAGTACCTATGACAGGTGACGTGAGTGTAGAGCAAAACAACATGATGTGTTAACTACAAGCGCTACATGTATGAACGAATGATGTTGTTAGTACCTATGACAGGTGACGTGAATGTAGAGCAAAACAACATGATGTGTTAACTACAAGCGCTACATGTATGAACGAATGATGTTGTTAGTACCTATGACAGGTGACGTGAATGTAGAGCAAAACAACATGATGTGTTAACTACAAGCGCTACATGTATGAACGAATGATGTTGTTAGTACCTATGACAGGTGACGTGAATGTAGAGCAAAACAACATGATGTGTTAACTACAAGCGCTACATGTATGAACGAATGATGTTGTTAGTACCTATGACAGGTGACGTGAATGTAGAGCAAAACAACATGATGTGTTAACTACAAGCGCTACATGTATGAACGAATGATGTTGTTAGTACCTATGACAGGTGACTTGAATGTAGAGCAAAACAAAATGATGTGTTAACTACAAGCGCTACATGTATGAACGAATGATGTTGTTAGTACCTATGACAGGTGACGTGAATGTAGAGCAAAACAACATGATGTGTTAACTACAAGCGCTACATGTATGAACGAATGATGTTGTTAGTACCTAAGACAGGTGAAGTGAATGTAGAGCAAAACAACATGATGTGTTAACTACAAGCGCTACATGTATGAACGAATGATGTTGTTAGTACCTATGACAGGTGACGTGAATGCAGAGCGCTAGCGCGGCCCGCAGCAGCGCGCGCGCAGCCTCTGCCACCGCGCCACCGCACGATCTGACACTCACAGGACATACTATATATGACAGCTGTCAACATTTGCTAACGTTTCATGCCGTGGTCTTCCGCGTCAGTGGAAAATAAAGCAAATCTATTAAGTAATAGTTTTTGGAAAGTTGTTTTTTTTATACTATAATTTGTTCAAGTATGACATCACATATCGGTACTGTTCACGGCGCGGTAAGAGAGCGTATTGTCGCTCTCACTCACGCTGTTGTATAACAAGTACTCACTCAGTGAGTGTGAGCGTGGCGGGCTCGCCGGCCGCGGGGCACAGTTTGACAGCGGTGGGGGGCACGAGCACGGCGCGGTATGAGTGCGTACTGTCGCGATCATTCACGCTGTTGTATAACAAGTACTCACTCAGTGAGTGTAAGCGTGGCGGCTCTCGCCGGCCGCGGGGCACAGTTTGACAGCGGTGGGGGCACGAGCACGGCGCGGTATGAGTGCGTACTGTCGCGATCATTCACGCTGTTGTATAACAAGTACTCACTCAGTGAGTGTGAGCGTGGCGGCTCTCGCCGGCCGCGGGGCACAGTTTCACAGCGGTGGGGGGCACGAGCACGGCGCGGTAAGAGTGCGTACTGTCGCTCTCACTCACGCTGTTGTATAACAAGTACTCACTCAGTGAGTGTGAGCGTGGCGGGCTCGCCAGCCGCGGGGCACAGTTTCACAGCGGTGGGGGGCACGAGCACGGCGCGGTAAGAGTGCGTACTGTCGCTCTCACTCACGCTGTTGTATAACAAGTACTCACTCAGTGAGTGTGAGCGTGGCGGGCTCGCCGGCCGCGGGGCACAGTTTCACAGCGGTGGGGGGCACGAGCACGGCGCGGTAAGAGTGCGTACTGTCGCTCTCACTCACGCTGTTGTATAACAAGTACTCACTCAGTGAGTGTGAGCGTGGCGGGCTCGCCAGCCGCGGGGCACTGTTTGACAGCGGTGGGGGGCACGAGCACGGCGCGGTATGAGTGCGTACTGTCGCGATCATTCACGCTGTTGTATAACAAGTACTCACTCAGTGAGTGTAAGCGTGGCGGGCTCGCCGGCCGCGGGGCACAGTTTGACAGCGGTGGGGGGCACGAGCACGGCGCGGTATGAGTGCGTACTGTCGCGATCATTCACGCTGTTGTAGCAACTGCCACTGTAAGCAGAAAATCACAATTTTTTATTAGACTATTAATAGTTTAAATTGTGCATTTATCTATGGCCTATATCCTAGCATCTTAACTAATAAAGTCAAGAAATGAATAGGTTCAGAGTTTTAGTTAATTCCCACAAGAACACTTGAGACATGTATGTGTGAGCACGATCGCTGACTACATACTACTAGCGCCATCTAGTTACCAGTATAGGTTGGATCTCTCGAGCAACGCGTAGGGCTGTCCGTCCTCTATGTGCGCGCCGCACGCGCCGCACGCGAAGCACTCCGGGTGGAAGCGGTGCAGCCCTGCCGACATCACGGGACCCGTTATCACCTGCACACAAACAACTATATCAACCTTGTTGTGTCTTATACTCGAAGACACTTTATTTACGTTTACTTTAACAGAAGTCCATAAATTGTTCAATTATTTGGTTATATCATGCCTGGCGCACTCTCGCCCCGTGTAAATACTCCGGCCAGCCCCATCGCGGGTTCTACATGCGATGCTTATATGCATAGTCTCACAAGCATGAGAGAAATGGAGATGATCACAGTAGAACAGATAATTCTCGTACAGTAATAAAAGATTTCGAGCCACAAAGGAAGATTTCCCTACGTTGTATTGTGTAGTTATTGTCGTTTTTTTTTTTTAATATTTTTATTGGCAACTGTAAGTTATTGTCGTCAATTTGTAGTATTGCTAGATTTTATTTGGAATTGATATCGCTATTTTAGTACTTGCAACATTAAAATGCAACATGTTTCTGATTGGTCTTAATTTAGACCAATCAGAAACGTAACAAAATAGAACCAATAGTGACGGTTCCCGGGGTTTTTATTAAAAAGGCCCCTCCTTTTTTATAAAAACCCCAGTGTTAGTTTTTAAGAAAAGATAATGTGTCGACTGGCACATTCCGTCTCCGACCATCATATTATAAACTTGTGCTTGATTCAGCGCCACGCAAACTGAGGTGTGCTTTGTCTTATAAGTTACTTAAGTAGCTTTTAATGAATTTTCAAAGTGCAGCTTCTGAAGTAAGTAGTGTGGTGTTCATTCCCGTAGTGTACCTGTGCACATTGCTGACAGCTATCCCCGTAGCGCGCCCAGTAGTCCTCCCTGCAGAACAGCAGCCCGCCGCGCTCGAAGTACCACGACGACAGCGACGCGTCGCAAGCGGAACATCTGCACAAAACATACTATTGAGAGGATCAACGAGACTTCACTGTTTTTGTATTTCTGATACTATTTACGTTCTAGGGCTTACATATTTACTTTCAGTGAATAAATGCTATTATTATTTATTTACCTACACAAAATTTTTATTATTTATCAAATATTTACATGGAATTAAGAACCTTCTCAGGAGTGTTAGAAATCATTAAAAAATTGATGAAGGAAATCAATAAAGCCGTTCTTAAGTTATAGCTGATCTGGAGAAATAGGGTTTTCACTTTTTATATATATAGATAGATGTAGAGTAGAGCTTACCTAAAGCAGTCTCTGTGCCAGTCTTGTTGGAGGGCGGAGATGTAGTCATCTTCACCTATGTCATTCAGGCAACACGCACACTTTACACTCTCTGAAATATTCACATATATCTAAAACTCTTATTTACAACTTTACGGAATGGCACAACAACAAGTATTGAGATGGCCAATAAAGAAAATAATAATAAAAACCAATTGTCTATGCAAATATTACAAGCTTAACACTATGCATTTGCCACTGCAGTTTATAATATAGTTTTTTACAACCACCTGATCATTAGAAAAATCCAACAGTAGTTTCAGTCACTTTCGAGTAAGTTCCTAATGTTTCAACATTCAAGTATGTGTGAAAACTCTTCTAATAAAACAAAATTAGTGTAACATAGATCAGTGATGTACACCAAATACTTGTCAGTACATCAACATTTATGGATGTTCATTGTGTTTATTATTTTTACAGTTTTTTTTTATCATTTATTATTTGTTGCATGTTAGCCGAGGATGTTCTAACTGTTCACTAATGTTATGCAACATTCAGAAAGGCCAGGATTGAATAACTATGGAGTCTCATTCAGGAGTCAGCACAAACATAGGCAGGATAACATGTTATATTTTAGGCCTTGATAACACTTATTAACCATGTTAGAGGCCTTTAAGTGGTCTAGAATCTATGACACCAGGGGAAGCCACTCAGCATAAAAAAAGATCATAATGTAAAAAATATTAATACTTTGTGTTTTAAAGCCTCAGTGATTATATCTTTCCCAGTTTGCCTAGAGGAAATTGCTTTATGGGATAAGACCACCAAATAAAGAATATAATGTTGTATATAGATATATATATTCATGTTATTCTCTATTCTGAAATAGTGTATGTTATAGCAAAGAGAATTGATAAATCACCGGACAATGTAAACCTTGATATAAAGAGAAAAAATCTAAATACAAAACTTAGAATTTCACTACTATATTATCTTTAATCACTTACATAAATGAATGTGCCACACATGTGCCTTGTTATTCTACTTTAATATTCGTATCAAGCTAGAAGTATTGAGAAACATTCAGACCTTTTATAATTATTGCACAATAAATGCGGTAGGTAAATTTACAAGGATGCATTTTTCATTCACTAATGCGGAAGTTTATATTCGTTTTTTTCTAATAATATTTATCAGTGTCTCAGTACCTTGACTCTATGGTAGGCAGTGAATCAACAGAATTGTAATAGCAAAGCTTATAAGCTATAAAAGTTTTACAAAAGGCGAGGCACGAACAAACAAAAGACTTATTTCACGCGTAGAAACATGTATCGCGCCCACACAAAATAAGTCTAAAAACATGACTAAAACTCTTAACATATCTAACTAATATACACTAAAACTGTAGAAGCTACATACCTTTATTATTTGCTTCCTCCATTTCATTTCAAAACGATTGCGTATAAGCAGTTTTGTTAAAAATAATTTCAATTTATGTCACATTATTCTTTACACTGATTTTTTACAACTAATATTTCAGTAGTGTTGTGTTGACTTCAGAACTTTGCTTTAGCTTAGTTATCGATATCGATGACTGCCAACAGCTTATCAAACTAATATACAGTTATTTATAGTATTTATTACTCGAAATAGTATTTATTAGTCATGTTTTACGAAAATGATTGACTGCTTATTACCGATGAATTGGTTGTGGACTGATAAGTATGTTTCACGCAGTAATTTTTCTTTAATCGTGCTAATTCTAAACATTCATACTGAAATAGGTGGGCATAAGATGGCTCGTACTTATAAATTATCATGTAAAAAAAACTTTTTCAGTTATTTATATTTATTCCACTAAGAAATCAGGTAACAAACATTAAAAAAACATACCCGACAAAAAATCGTCCTTTTTTTGGAAGTCTGCAACAGTTGAGTGGCTTTGATAAAGTTGACTCAGTTTTTTAGTCAATCATTTTACCGGCTGCCGTCATATCTTAATTCTATCGATTAAATCGATATTACTGCGCCCATCACTAGCTAAGTTACATTACGTCATTCTTTGACATTAGAGCAGAATGTTGCTAACAAAAAATATAGATGTAATGGTAGAAATATTAAACAAACAATTTCAATACATTGCCATTTATTTATCTACTTAATATATTACAATCATTTACAACACCGTACGATTAACAACTCCTATTGAAATTAATTAAATTTTATCAACGCACTTCACTTTAATTTTCCTTTTGACTTTGTTATTAATTTTAACCTTGACCTTTACTTTTACGATCAGTTTCTTGAGAAGCTCAGATAGCTCTTCGTCATCCTCCTCCTCCTCCTCCTCAGATTCTGATTCCTCTGAATCTGAGTCAGAGTCAGAGTCGGAGTCTTCTTCTTCTTCTTCCTCTTCCTCTTCGGGTTCCGGTGTAGTAGTAGTGGTAGTGGTAGTAGTGGTTGGGTCAGTGACCTCAGTAGTTGGAGAAGATGGCTCGGTAGTAGTGGGAGCCACAGTGATTTCGTCCTCTTCGTTGAGGTTATCGAAATCGAGGCCGGAGATCTCGTTCATCCAAGGAATGAAAGGGCCAGGACGAATGAAACCTGGAATTGTATTTTATTGAGTCTATAGCATGTTATATACAATTATACATGTAGGTATACTTATGTATATTTCTGTCAAAGTTCGGCAAATATTTTTTTGCTTTTTTGATAAACTAATTAAATTACTGGACAGATTTTGATAGTAAAGTAAAGTAATATTTATTGACCTTTAAATAACGTTCGTTACAGGCAAGTCTTATTACATTTGAATTAAGAATTACTTAAAAAATTTAACTTATAAATATCATTCATATACGATTACTTAATATTAGTTCCTAGTTAAACAGTTCTCTTGACAAATATTTACATTATTATTGCTTTGTTTAGTTATTAGTGATATTTTATTATGGTTGTTCGTTACACAAGAACGATGATTCTACTCGTACAAGCTGCATTGACCTATATTCGCTGAGTTTATAAAAAGGATTGCTTTCAAAAAAATACTTCAATTTTTGTTTAAATGTAATAAAATTGAGATCCATTACACTATTAGGTAATTTATTGTACATCAGTATTTTGGTATAAAGCCCCTGCTTCTTACATTTAGCTAATCTATTTATTGGTAGGATTCGCCCTTTTTTAATTTTGCGTGAAATTCTTTTTTCCGGTATTTCCCTATCCTCGTGTACTTCTAATAAACAACTATAAATATAAAGTGATATAACTGTCACTATTTTATCTTTTTTAAAGTGTTTTCTCGCAGGACTACGTTTTTTCAAACCGTTAATAGTTCTTATAGACTGTTTTTGACATTTTAAGACTTTTATGCTATCGTTAGCATTTCCCCAAACAGTAATAGCGTATCTTAGAATGCACGTAGGCATAATAGACAGAGATGAGCGACTTTTTATCTAGTAATGGCTTAAGTTTAAATAAAGCATAATTACCACTTGCCATTTTCTTGCAAATTTTATCGATGTGCGCATTATGGCTAATTGTATTATCTATTGTATAACCTAGAAATACATTTGTTTTACTAATGGAATTCCCGAAAATACCTAACTTTGACTGATACTGCATAGAGATGGTTTTATCAGAGTTAAGAACAATTCCATTTGCATCAAACCATTCCTTTAACAATTCCATAACAATACTAACTTTATTTTCTAAATTATGTATACATTTGTCTCTGATATCTACATGTGAGTCATCTGCGAATAAATTTATGTGAGCCCAACTTGGCAATGCATTGGTAATATCATTAATATATATCAAAAATAAGACTGGGCCTAAAATAGAGCTCTGTGGTACTCCAATCGACATCCTACCTTCTGTAGAAATTTGTTCATTAATCGAGACAATTTGACTACGGTTCTGTAAGTAAGTTATCATCATATTTAATTCATTACCTGGAAATCCGTAATATTGCATTTTTAAAATCAATATATCGTGCCTCAAACAATCAAAAGCTTTTGAAAGATCACAAAAGATACTTGCACATTTATTTGACGTATCTAAGGATTCTAGAATGTAATATACTACTTTTCTTATAGCCATTTCTGTTGAGCGGCCTTTTCTGAATCCAAACTGTGACATTGTGAATAAATTATTATCTTCAAAGTATTTAACAATTCTCGATTTAATAATAGCTTCTAAAATTTTTGATAAAGTTAGCAAAATGCAAACGGGTCTATAATTACTAATATCCTCTATATCCCCTTTTTTAAAAAGTGGGATTACCCTACCCGGTTTAATACGTCGGGAAATATTCCGTCAGTTAAACATGAGTTTAAGACAATTAATATTAAATCAAATAAATAATCGTTATTTATGATAAGATTTGTATGAAAGGAAATATTAAAAAAATTTTCAAATAAATCGGTACTGACGCCTCTGAAAATTCAGGGTTACATGCTTACATAAAAAACAACAAATAAGTCGAATTAAGACCTCGCCCGCATTTGAAATCGGTAAACAATATCTATAGTAGGTATGTTTCTCTTGCAACCTCTAATGTATGTTGATAATCATTTCAATTTAAGCTGAATTCATTCTAAGACTTTATACATATCAATTATATTAATTAAGTGTCAGTACCTACCTATGTTTCATAGCGTTTCACTACTGAGCAAGGGTCTCTTCTATTACAAATGTTGACAAAAAAAGAATTAAAAGTTGTTAAAGGTGTAAGACAAAGTCCACAACGTTGGCCAAATTGCGAGTTGAGGACTTAACTTATCTTCAAAAATTGACCTTCTCCGACACGCATGTTTCCTTACGATGTTTACCTTTATTTAGAAAACTAACGCGTGTTTGTTTCATATTGTTTAAGAAGACGGGTTTTCACGCGTACCTGATTGTTGGGAAGGTCCACCTTTAGTCCTACACACTTTAACCTTCCAACAATCCCAACAATCAGATACAAAAAACGCGTATGTTAATTATTCTTAATACAGCTATAGACCGCTAACTTGTCTATACAATAAGATATAGCTCTTTTCTACCTTTTAATGTTGTCCGATTCCAGTGGTTTTATTTTCACGTAGCATTATGTACTAGGCTTTACCGTTTTATTTTTTTCTGTCTTTTATATATCACTTTAAAGTTACAAGCTTCCTAAGCAGTCATATTTTTACGCTGATACGATGCCTATTAAAAGCCTTTATTATGCATAATTCATTAATATTTTCAAAATTATAAAAGTGTAGACCTAAAATACATCACAGTGAAGCGATTGACGGCAATAAAAATATGTTATAATTTATGGGGTGCAAAGAGGTAGGCCCCGGAACGAAAATTCTATCAGAAACACGAAAACAGTGAAGGGTCGGTGACCCTTACAAACTCGGTTTACTCCGTTTACTCCGTTAGAGTCTATAAGGTCCGGGTAATAGTAACGTACCAGCGGGCAGGCCGGAATGGCAGCCCCAGGTGCCGCCGGCCACGAAGGAGGCGACTCCGATCAGCACGCGGCTCCCGTCTTCCTCCGTGTGGACCAAGGGACCGCCGCTGTCTCCCTGTATACCACACAAACCATACACGTATCAATTATAAGTAAAATATAAAGTACAATATAAATAAATAATAATTAATTCATCTAGTATTTAGTAGTAGTATGTATATTTATTTCGATTAAATTATTTATTTTTAAAAGAAATATACGACTAAACCAATAACTAAAAATATATAACTTTTCGAGTGTTCGTCTGTTGCCGATATTAATATCGAGCAAGAAACGGCAAAAAGGATACGTTTTATGTATGAAGCCCCCCTCGTATATATGTTGTTATAGCGGCGGTCATAATGACGTTATTCAAAACAATTTATATAGCAGACTTTGGCTACTGTTCTTGTGCTACATAAATTAACCTAAAAAAAACATTATAGTTTTTTAAGTGTGAGATACATACCTGGCAGGTGGACTGCGAGGTGACGTTGAACCAGCGGGCGCAGATCGCGTTGTTGGTGATGAGCGCGGAACCGAAGGTCATCGCGCAATCCAGGTTGGAGACGCCTCGGAGATACACCCAGTTCAACAACTCGGGCTGAGCACCTGGACATGAATTCATTATTGCAGAAAATATGAAAAAATACAAAATATAGTGCCACATGTGTCGGCCTTATCGGCTAATGCGATGTAATCCAGACACCTGGGTATAGATCAGATTTTTGTATCAATTTGAGTGTCAAGAAGATAGGGATTATGGCCATTGCCCAGCAAGTGGAACGAAATAGGAATACAATTTATAATATTTTAATTTATTTTTTATGATCAGTTTTATAAAATGAAAACCACAATCTTCACAAAACTTGGTACCCATACGAATAACGAAACAACCTATACGATTTTTTTTAAAGTCTCTTTGTTATATCGGGTGTGAGTATATTTCCCCTAAAATATAACAGAAAACAGAATTTAATAATATTTAGTAAAATATATGCAGATTCAAGATTTAAAAAAGTTAGGGTTTATGTCTAGAGGTTTTTTCTTTTTTTAAGGCGTTAACTTATTGTAGCAATGATGTCTCAAAAGTTTACAGAAGTACTAGTATTTTTTTATAGCTATAATTTAGATGGTCGCCTAATATTATTTATTTTGTTCGTAAAATGGTTTAACGGTCAACAAATTATGACGCTCTAAATACTTTAGACAACAAGGTTCGTTTTAGAAAACGTAAATTTTGGTAACCGTTTAGATTTTTTTTTGGTAATAAATTAGGTACTTTTTTGGGCGGTGTTAAACACGAGCCTTTTTTATAATGTATTCGTTACCGTTAGTCCAGGTGCGTCCCCAACCGCTCGCGATGAGCACCTCATTGGCGTAGTTCCTGTTCGCGTCAGCACTGGGCTGTATGCGGATCGGCTGGATCAGATCTGGAACAAACAACATTGGTATAAGAAAAACTAGGAAAATAAACATAAGCATTGCCATTCAGCGTGGTAATGCCGCCAGCTAACTAGGCACGCTGCCTTCTGCTGGTGGGTCTGCTGTAGATCTTGTATGGTCTATTAGTTATCCATCTCCTATTTTTTGTCGTAATTAGTAATTTAATTATTCTTAGCTTTGGTTAGAATGTTATGCTCGTATCAACTCTAGGTCGACTGCGCTCGCCAAAGTGTGTATAGGAGATATCATTTACCACTCTCTTAAGCTGTAACTCTTACAACATGCAGGTTTCCTCACAATGCTTTCCTTCACCATTTATACAAGTGGTTAATTAATTCTGAAATAGAAAGTGAAAAATACTCTAGAAGGCCTGAACCTGCGGTTAAACCTGCGCCTTTTCGTTTGTGCGGTTTAACAGGCCCTAATTTTTAGTAAATTTTATTTAGACATTCATCATTATTTTTAATTATTATAAATTATTAAGAGATGAAAATGTCCCATAATCATCATTAACATGTTCATTTGATCAGGTATTTGCATATGATATACATGTTATTAATTATAACATTAGCTTGGTGTGGAGTATTACCGCTGTATGTGACAGGTATCTGCAGCTTGATGATGGAGATGTCGTTCGGCTGCACCACCGCGGGGTTGTTCACGTCGTACGTGGGGTGGTTCCACCACTCGGTGGTCTCGAAGATGTACTGCGGGGTGGTGAGACTGACGGCACCGGCGCGCACCACCGTTGTGATGCGGCTGGGGAGTCAAACAAAAATATTATGCATAGGAAAACTTCACATTTTGCTATTTTATTCCGTGATATGTTCACGATGCATAAGGCTTTTTTAATGAAGAGTGAAAATCAACGAAATATACCCGGCTACATTAGGGCACAGCCAGAAAGAGCCAGACGGAAACTCTTCGAAAGCTTGTGGGTGGCTGTTCGAAGCATATCTCTCACCAGCCTAAAGCTTTTAGTGGTACCGCACACGGGCCACCGGCCACAGCCACAAACGCCGCCACAAGAAGCTAGAAGCGACCACAAAGTGCCTGAAGCGCACGACAACCACTTGCGGTCGGTGGCTGGTACTTTTTTTAACCATGTACATGCAGTATCATAATGGACTCGGACAAAGAAGGTTTAATTGCTCTGCTTCTGATAAAAAAACGTTGTCGTAGAAGACGAAACCGTAGTTATTGGATACATCCAAGGGAGAGAGGGTACGGAATTGCACGAGTGACGTGTGGCGGCGTTTTGCGTCGGCGTCTAGTGGCCGGTGTGGACCACAAGAAGCAGCAACAATTGTAGCGTCACCGGCGTCAACCGTGTGAGGCGAGTCCATATAAAATGTATGAAAAGTACAGGAAATATGCCGGTGGCGGCGTTTTGTGGCTGTGGCCGGTGGCCCGTGTGCGGTAGCCCTAAATGGCCTCTTACGACACAACAGTTTTAAAACGCTTGAAACAGGGATTATTAGCCCCAGCCCCAGAAACAGCCCAAATCGTATGCCAATTTTTTCTTGTGCGTATGAATATTGGACGGCATCCCTGACCCAGGTAAAAATGTTGTGGGGAGCTATGATAGATAGATATATAATTTATTTCGCATAATAGCACAATTTCATTATTATAGTTATAATATTTACAATAAAGATTGTATATTATGCATGTCTCATTTACATGTAAGAGATTTATTCTAGAATATTATACCATTTAAATTAAATTTACAATAATTTAGTCCAACTAAATCAATTATACATTATGTGTAAGTCTAACTATGCCCAATCTTCATAAATAAATTGTGTAAGTAAGTATTTAGCGTTAATAAAAAATAATAATCTGATCGGCTGTTGGGGCTTCGTCATCCCAAATATGGAATAAGATTAATTTATTTTAAACGTAGTAATCTATACTTATAATAAAACTGTAACAGGTCAAATTCTGTACATTGAAGATATTTAAAAAAATCTTTTGCGGTGTTATTAACGATATAGACTCCAAATCTATATTTTTCTTAATTTTTGTCTGTCTGACTGTTTCTGGACTTTCCATAACTACGGAATTGCTGGAAGGATTCTAATGAAACTTGGTATGCTTAAGGTTTATACCATGAGGTAGGCTCTTATATAATTTTTATCCCGAAACTCAGAAAGGGTTCCCGTGGGAGGGCGAATAAAAGTCTTATTTAATTAAAGCTCAGTAACGCGTGCTTTGACTTGGATGATTCTTTTTGTTGTTAGAAAGAACTAACTAAAATTAATGCTAATTATTAAATTAGTAAATGCATGCTTCATCTAGGGGTCACAGTGTCGCTGGTTTCTGTAGTCGTGCGAGCTGGTTGTCAAATACCTATCTGTCTTGAATAAAATATAAATAGGCAATCGGGATACATACATTAGCAAAACAAAATCCTACGGGTTAAAATGAGTGCAGAAATCGTAAAATTAAATAGGCGTTTACGATATGCAGAATCTTAACTTGCTAAATAATGAGTAATAGTCTAATTTTTAAGTCCCACTGACATAATAATGAAAGGTTAGCAACCGCGAACGAAGTCGCGGGTACAGCTAGTATATTTATAATTTCGCTGCTGTAAAGAGGCATATTATCTTTCTTTAATTCATTACTTAACATAAAATATACTTAATACGAGTATCTATAATGTCAGATATTAATTTATATGAACGATAGTCATTTTTCCTAAATTCTTCTATATTGTATATAGTTTTGGATAACAGTAGTTGTTTCACATTTCTGTGGAACGAACTAGGCCAGTTAATACAGTTTGGAAGCTTGTTGTTTAATTGCTGACCGAATACTATTGGATTTTTAGTGGATTTACCTAATCTATACTTAAAATACTTACTTTTAAATTATTCTTAAAACGGTATTTTCACCTCGAGTTTGGTACATCAAACGATTAGCCCAGACATACTTAAATACTTCTAGAATGTATAAGGATATCGATGTTAGTATTTCTAGATTTCGGAAAAGGTCTCACGAAACTCTATATTTGGCTTTGGCCAAAACTCTTATTGCACGGTTTTGCATTTTCAAAATGCGCTCCTTGTCGGTGGAGTTTCCCCAAAGAATATGTTATTATTATCACTAAATGCATACCTATTGAGTACTTTCAAGTAGATTACAAACAATGCGTTCGTATTATCTACATTAACATTAGGTAGGTACTCGTACGTACGAAAGCCTTCGATATCCAAAAACATTATAATATTACTCATATCTGCATCATACTGATTTCCTAAAATGCTACTATTGCATTGTTCGAGTCAACAAAGATTTCAATCAGCGATAAATTAATATCTTACGTCACCAGCTGATGGTAATCTAGAATAGGTTTTAGCAGAAGCGATAATATAATGCAAAAGGACTTATTACTCATACAGCCACCTTTCAAACTCATATCCTATCTATCTCGAGACATACACTCATAATTGTTCTCCATAATCTACGTCGTGCAGATCTACATCCGCGATCAGCCAGTTACTTGAAACTCGGGATCTTAGCAAATATCATCATCTTCCATTACCACTTACCGTCATTCTATTGTCCACATGACTAATGGGTGATTTTAATACTTGCTTTTTAAAAAATTATCTTAGATCTTCGAAACTTCTATCTCTGGCTTCGGCGTGTAATTTATGTATTCTCCAGCTTAATGCTACTCATCATTTTCCAAACTGCATTCCTTCTCTTCTAGATTTAATACTTATTTCTTCATCGATACACGTCGTTAAGCATGGACAGTGTGCGGCGGATGCTATATCTTATCATGATTTGATTTATCTCTCTTATTAAGTCCGTCCACCTAAAGCCAAACCTAAAGTCATTTTTCAGCGCAGTTTTGGTAGTATAAACATTGAGAGTCTTCGTAAAGACGCACAAGACTTAGACTGGGCTGCTGTTGTAAATGCTATTAGTATGGATGATAAGATTATGGAATATAATAATATTTTGACTGAACTCTATGACATTCATGCTCCAATTCGTGCAGTCTGAATGAAACACGTCCCTGCACCGTGTCTTACTGATGAAATTCGTATGCTCATGCACAAAAAATTAGTAGATAAAATTAAACTTAAGTGTCATCAGTCTGATGAAAATAGGGAAAAATATGTCAACCGTCGTAACGTCTGCAATAGAGTGTGTAGGGATGCACAGCGCCGACATATTCATAAATCTGTCGAGGATGAAAAGCCCGGTAAAGTTTGGAAATTTCTCAGGTCATTGGGAGTCGGGAAATCTCGTCAGGGATCTATTCCTAATACCTTAAACATTGATCTGCTGAATCAACATTTCTCCTCTTCTTCTTTGTTTGACGGGCCTGTAAAATCGGCTACCCTTCAGCATCTTTCTTTCGTTGTACTTCCCGACAATGACCGTTTCGATTTAATGAAATGAACCATTCCATCTCTTCGGGCACTTTTCCTGTAGTATGGAAAATGGCTTATTTAATTCCGCTTCCTAAAAAATCTAATCCTTCTTGTTTCTCTGAATACCGCCCTATCTCTATTCTTCCTTTCATTTCCAAAGTTCTTGAAAAGCTTGTACATCAACAGCTTTCCTCTTTCCTGGCCAAAAACCGCCTCCTCAACCTTCTCCAATCTGGTTTCCGGCGAGGGCACAGTACAGTTACAGCTCTCACAAAAATTACTGATGACGTTCGTGCTGGCATGAGCAATTGTCATTTAACTGTACTGACACTGCTGGATTTCAGCAACGCTTCTAACAGCTTCGATTTTGACGTCTTGTTGAGGCTCCTGTGCACTCTTAACATATCTCCAACGGTGATTGATTGGTTTCGTAGTTACCTGTTTGGACGCCGACAGCGCATTCGTATTGATGACACACTCTCGTCATGGTTTGATATCTCTGCCGGTGTACCACAGGGTGGCGTGCTTTCTCCCCTTCTCTTCGCAATATTTATAAACTCAATCTCACAGCATTTAACTTCTTCCTATCACCTCTATGCAAACGATTTACAGATCTATTAACAAGTCCCATTCGAGCAACTTAGTGAGGCGATTAGGGTTACTAATTCCGATCTTCAGCGGATCCGAGACTAGAGTAGATCTTACGGTCTCTCAGTTAACCCATCTAAAACACAATGTTTTATTATCGGAAGCTCCCGTATGATTTTTAAAATTGACTGGTTTCGTCTTCCTCAGGTAATTTTTGATGGCGTTCCAATTAGTATAAGCGAAACTGTGAAAAATTTAGGAATTATCATGGATAAATCACTTTCCTGGGCTCCACAGCTCGCAGAAGTAAGTCGAAAAGTTTTTGCGTCTGCAGCTTCCTTAAGAAGTAGTCTAGTCTCTTCATTACTTCTTCCAATATTAGATTACGCCGACGCTTGCTATTTGATTTAACCAAGGAGCAACTCGACAAGCTCGAGCGTTTACAAAATTTCTGCATTCGGTTTATATTTGGGTTGCGCAAATATGACCACATCTCTGAATACCGTAAGAAACTCAAATGGTTACCTATTCGCTTTCGCCGTAATTCTCATATTCTGTCTTTTCTATACAAAATATTATTCATCCCAACCACTCCCTCCTACTTGAAAGACAAATTCGTTTTTCTGACTTCTGACGTGACTGCTTCCCACTTAACTTCCCTGCGATCCTCACGTGATCTTCATCTTATGTTGCCAACTCTCACATCTACCGACTCTTTCTTTCAGACAACATTTACTGTGCAAGCTGTCATGTTATGGAACACGCTGCCTTTGTCGGTCAGACAGGCTAAATCTATTTCTATATTTAAGAATTTGTGGAACAACTACTATCTGTCAATAAGTTATTAGTCGAAACTTCTATGTTTTTGAACATTTTTCTCATCTCAAGTCCGATCCATCCAAAGGTTGCCTGGAAGAAATCGCTTTAGGCGATAAGGCCGCCCAATGTACTGCCAATGTTTTATAATACTTGTTTGAAATGTATACTTATGTATATTTTTGGTGTACAATAAAGTTATATTTGAATTTGACTCTCTTCTCCACACATGACATGTCCATAACATCCTGGACAACCATTTCTTAAGTTTTCAGAAATGGAGAAATACTTTTAAACTTCCCCTAACATACTTCAATTAGGGGGTTTCACAAAAATATTGGGAGATAAACTTGGAACGTAACCTCTTCTAATTCCAATTTCCTATAAAATATAACACTAGCTGTGCCCCGCAGTGTTACACTGCTAACACTGCATTTTTCGAGATGAAAAGTATCCTATGTGTTAATCCAGGACATAAGCTATCTTGATGCCAAACTTCATCCAAAACCGTTTAGCAGTTTTTGTGTGAAATAGTAACTTTCGCATTTATAATATTAGTAGGATAATATAGCGAACAACTTCGTGCGTGACTTTTGCATACTTTGTCTCTCGCTCATTTGCCCCACCTTGCCAGATTGACAGACAGACGCGAACGAGGTCACGCACAATTTGTCACATTAGAGTAGATTCCTTACCCAGCGGTACAATGAGCAGCAGAGACTACCCAGTAACGGTGGACGATGGAGCCGCCGCAAGCGCTGACGCCTCCGTCCGGTCCGACCAGCCGCAAGGAGGTCTGGTGCGGGAGTTCCCCGGGCGTGGCTTCCCAACCTGACACGATGCGGCTGCTGTCGGCAGAACCTGACACACAAATTAACAACTGTTTCACGCTGTAATCTTCACGGACAGGCAAAGCAATAATTTGCGTGGAATTGTTGGATATTACCAAAGAGTTTCATACACATTTAAATCTATGGATATTACAATCAACTTGGACTGTTGAGAGTTATGTTGGTACTTTTAGAAGATTGCAAAGAAATTTTATTTAGAAAACTAACGCGCCTTTGATTCATATTGACCCCAATACCACCAGTCACCTAAAAGTTCCTAAACTTATATCCATCCTTTTCTCACTTTTTGTAACAAAAAGAGAGGAGACAATTTTAAAACTGTCAAATTAGGTTAGTAAGTTTGGCCTGACCGAATCGGGGTCATTGTTTAAGAAGTTCTATATATAGTTAGTTTATAGTTGGACTTTTCCAACAATCAGGTAAGCGTGAAAACCAGTCTTCTTAAACAATATGAACGCAAAGAAAATTATAACTCTTATCCAATAAGTTTAAAAAAATTTCACGACTCTGTCGTCTATGTTGGGGGGCTTTAAATGTTTGGCTGATTTAAAGCAACGATGAGGTCAATTATGTAGCATACTTGACTTGAAGAATTGAGTCGCTCACGACTTGACCTTCTAGCAAGAGAGATGGAATCCCAAAAGTTTGACGTTTAAAGCCTCAGGATGATAATATATTTCAATAGTCTAGTTTTTTCTCAGGGCTTCATTTGACGCTACATGCTCTACCTCGCTCAGTCAGTCTTTCTCGGTCTGATGAGTTAACTGACAGAAGTAAAGTGCTTTGACCTTATCTTTATGTAAGACATTATACTACGAAGATTTAGACTAAACACAGAAACAAAAGCGCCTCGGCTACTAGAGAGGTACTTAGTGCGAATTAATATACACTATATGCTTTGTAAAAAAGCAGATTGTCATTTTTTTTTGCAGGTATAACATCAATAATATTTAGTATGTAGATTCGTGCTTACCGGCTTTGGCGATCGCATCTTCAATGAATACAGGTTCTGCAAGCTCTGCCGGCACCTGTAATTATTGTATTAAATGAATGTTGATGTGAATTTGTTACGGATTAAATAAAAATATTGGTTAATTCATATAAAAAATGGGGACAAGTAAGCTGCTCATTATTTGCTCAAAAGAAATGCGGTAGCAATTCAAAGTGGGAACCCAGCCCGCGTCTTTATAGGACATAATGCCATACATAGATCACTTTTAACAGATTTTAATTTTGTTACGGTTTAATTTTTTTATGAAATTCAATTCTTCAACTGGTTATTTATATTTTAGTTAACTATAGTTATTTTATTATTTGAGTCTTGTACTCGTATATCAATAATTACTTTAGACCACTATCTTAACAAGTGAAATTACGAGATGCAGCTAGTATAGCCTATGACCTTCTGCAGGAAAAGATGAACCCACTCACATAAAAATACGAAAAGCCGTTTAGGCTCTAGGGTGTGCCAAAGAAATAAACGTACATACACTCGAAAAACATAACCCTTCTTCTTTCGCAGTCGGGTAAACAACAACATTTATAGATCAAAGTACATGTAGAAATACTATGTACTTGACACTGTTAGTGGTCAATTACATTTCACCATCGTTTATTTAAATCATAGCCAATTATGATTAAGAAAATTATGGGTTATAAAAACTCTTACCTGGCCAATAGCCAGGGCCACTAGTACTAGGCCCGTAATCCAAAACATGTTTGCCAGCACTGCAGGCCGCGCTGCCCGCCTACCCTAGGTATACTAATCATTTATCTACATCGCTGAATACAGGCGGCGAAGATCACACGATACATCGCACTAATTGCCGATAAACAATGATTCGATGGAGCCTGATAAATGATAATAATAATTATCTAGAGGTGTGCAGTGATTTTATTAAATTTGATGTGTAGGTAGGTAGCTACTTAAAATTAAGAAACCCACGGAAAGCTATCAGGACGTAATCGACGGTTAACTACAACATTTCACACTCAGAGCTAGGATCTTTCCGTCTGTAACTATATGGAAGTATGAGGTTTCTCTCACATCCGTTTGGGGCGCTGTTCATATTTCTCAAATAGCCCTTTTAGACTACTATTTAACCTTAACTTACCTTTCGAATACTAGAGTTTTCGGGTAGGCCACGGCGATAACACCCATAAACTGCGACCTAAGTCCGCAATGGCGGTTTTGACATAGAATGGGTAAGTAAAAGTAAGTAGCTATTAAACAAAACAAAGCTTAGGGTCAGAGACCCTAAGCTCTATGTCGAAACGGCCGTTATGACAGAATGCAAGAGTTATTCTAAAAACAATTAAAAGAACAGACTTGGGCCTCAGGTGCCTAAATCTACGTATTATCTAAGCCGCTGCGAGCAAGAGTTTACAATATGCTGGCCCTATTGCGTCGTTGAATGGCAAAGCTGAAGCGCTGACCCAGATAGATGCCAGCATTTTGGTCTCGTGTAGAGTCGATCACCAATGTACCAAACATACTGACAAACCAACTGTATATAAATAAAATAGTAGTATGTAGATATATCGATAGTAAGTAGTTGAATATATCGATTGCGTTGTAAGATAAGTCGTAATTACGGGAATACACGCAAGCACCTGTTATTGGATGGTAGCATTTTATCTAAATTAAATCCAATTTGCCAGAAACGTTTTTGCTAAGACTGTTTACATATTTCGTGTTATCAGTGAAGCTAGCAGGAAAATGAAAACCAAACCAAAAAACAAAAACAGATTTGGAAAAAGAAACGAATTAAAAACGAATGGCGATGGAAAATATTTGACGATTCAGATTCCGGAGACCCGCTTTATAAGGAAGGTAGTTGATTCTGATGGCGAAAATTTAGAATTGCAACATGATAGTTCTTTTCAAAATGCTGCTCTACATATTTTCCGGAAGATCTCAATTTCTACTTGAAAAAAAAAAGAAAAAAAAACTGAAATATTTGTTTCTTTTTTTGTCTTCTCTTCTGTAATTGTAATTTGTAGTTTTATTTTGCGGAAATCACTTCTATTTTATATTTTTTTGCTTGACACCTTTCCAACTGTAATCCAAGTTTTTAATGCGTATTTTTTGGTCTAATTCAATCTGGACTAAAGTTGAAAATATAGTATGCAATTATGGTCCAATATAAAAAAATTAAAAAGAGGTATTCTAAATTAATAATAACTACTACATACAACCAGAACTTCAAGAAGTTTCAGTCTACATCAAATTCCTATCACTTGCCAGTAATAGATTTTTATATACAAAGTTCCAAAGCAAATACAACTTAGTTTTGGACCATATTTAGGTGATTTTACGGTAAGTAACTTAGATAGTACTTTTAGTTATCTAATGGCTGATCTTGCAAGTAAAATTTTCTCGCAACCTTATATTAAATGTCTCGACAAACTTATCTATGTTTTTTATAAGAATTTTGTCTATGATTGTATATGAATACAAGTCTCTCACTGTAGTAAACTTTCTTATTTTTGTAAAAGGAGATGAGTAGAACCTGTATAGGTACAACAAAATTAAAGATAAAACTTCGAACTGTAGTGTCTGTTACTGCTCTTATAAAGCTCCAGTTTCGTTAATGGCTGAAGCATCCTAATAGATCATGCACTGAGTAGGTAAGTTGCAACTGACTCCTACTCATCAACCCATAACGTCCACTACTCGGATCTCCCCCATAAAAGGGGGGTGTAGGCCATAATCCACCACACCGGTCAAAGTCACTCCTAGCCTTTAAACATATAAATAATCAAGGCTCCTAGGTATATTGTTCGATACACATAGACAAAAACTGACATGATGCGGTTTGCGACACCCTTCGAAGCCTGCGTCTTGGGCCATGAGCCGGGAGAGCTGGAGCGTTGTGCAAGGGATCACCGGTAAGTTAGTCTAGATTCGCTGGAGCAACAGATAGTCCTCATCAAAATTTCAGCAGGTTATAAATAGCGCAAAGAAAATGTTCTATGCTTGCAATGCTATCGAATGTCACGTGAATTAGGCTACCTATAGCTCCCTGAGTTTCCTTTGATAAAAAGCAAGATAAGGCATCATCATATAGTTAACAATCTTAGATCATAATCAAATCTTAGAAATCATTGCGAGGAAGTCGACTCGATGTTTTAGAAATCACAGATGATAATCACGTCGATTAGACTAATGCTTTTTATATATTATTATATTGTAATAGAAAAGCTAGATAAATTATTAAATGTGTCGATGGAAAATTACTATTTGATTTTTGATCGCAGCAATAATTTCATTTGCCAAGTATTGTATTAATCGAACAGTTTTTTTTAAATTATTCGTGATTCAAGACAGCTTTTGCATTAAACGATTTGGAAGTATACTTTATTATGCTATTTTTTTCCGCGTCAAGGCGAAATATTTAGTTTTTGTTTTCAGAATGTTGATTTCCTTATCTCACTACCTCTACATTTTTATTTTTTATTAATCTTAAAACTTCAATTTTCCTTTTTCAAATATCTTACTGTTTATGCAAATCTTGAAATATTAGCCACGGGTGAAATGGATCGCGCTAAGACAGTCACGGCAATACCTTTGTGTTTACCAAACATACCTACATGGTTTTGTGTATTCAAAACGTTCATTTAGAATAGGTATATTAATAAATAAATACAAATTTGCACCTATACATAAAGCAGACGATATGACAAATTTATTAATCACTGCTCACTGCACGTAGGTACCTACAATTAACAATCAATAAAAGATTGGCCCACTATCCGATTATTCCATGACGTAGTACCTACCGTGGTCCTTACTTGATTAGTGTTTTTATATTTAGACA
Source organism: Ligdia adustata (assembly GCA_947049295.1). Lineage (NCBI taxonomy): Eukaryota > Metazoa > Arthropoda > Insecta > Lepidoptera > Geometridae > Ligdia > Ligdia adustata. The sequence continues at coordinate 11,165,249 of OX346234.1, forward strand.
GGAAATTTGGATTTTAGTTAACAATCTATTGTAGATAGATTTTCATGTAAAAACCAATTAGATGGGTAGGTATCTAAACAGTATATATACATACTTCAATTATTATATCTATAATAGGTAGGTACATAAATCGTATGTTTATGAAAACCACGTTAAATTAATAGACGTATTAGGTAAACAGGATTAGTGGTAATCAATTAGCATAGGTAGATAATCTTAAGGGTGGCAAAATCGCATAAAAAACGTGTAGTTCCATACAAAATATATTATTGATGCGCGGCCATAATTTCATTGTATGGAAATCAGGTTCTCTAAACTGACTGCGGACACAAAACAATGTCCGTTATCAGATGAATGCAACTAACCGATCTTGCCACTGATACCTATTTAACGCTTTTTTTTGAGCATTATCAAAAGCCTTAGAACAAAAATCGATCTTTAATATTAATCTGCAGCCACTCTTTTCCTTAAAAATGTGTGGTAGCCTAGTCGGTACATCCAGTACCTCACAAGCGAAAGGACATGGGTTCAAATTCAGGTTCAGGCATGCACCTCTGTGTTTTTCACTTAAGTGAAAAATAACACAATCAATTACTACATGCAAACGGTGAAGGAAAACATCGTGAGGAAACCTGCTTATCGGTGAATGTTAATAGCTTTCGAAGATAAGTGAAGTCCTCAATCCGCAATTTGGCCAGCGTGGTGGACCATGGCCTACACCCTCTTCATAGAGGAGACCTAGAGCCTAGCAGAGGGATTTATTTTTTCGTTTCGAAGTAAGCTAAAAATATGTCTTATGGTAGATATCTTGCTTCCATGACGTTCCTAAGTCTGTTATTTGTATTACTCGTATAATAAAACTACTATTGCATTATGTCTAAATGAACGTTTCGATCCACAGAATAGGTCAGAGTTAGTATTAAACATTACGTTTGTTTAATACCAACTTCGAATAATTCAGTTCTAATGCTAGATGTACCAGATTGATTAGTAGATATCAAACGCATTCATATCACCGTAGCCATAGCACATCTTTGGTGGGAGCGCGGCCTCATACTGACGTAGGTATGTATGAAATAAAACTCATTATATTCAGTATTGGATACATTTATAAAACATTCAGTGCAACAGACCTAGTCAATGAGTTAACGCATATCACATCTATTCTGCATCGCTGCAAGGCTTGATGGTACCCTGGCGGCTGCCGTCGACGTTTCTTTATAATCACTTCTAACACAATCAAATCACCAAGGTGCAAAATGTCCAAGGTGAATTGATTACAATTTAATTTCCACTTTATTCACTTTATTCAACAATATATTCTAGATGCACAAAGTGAAATCTAATAAATATCTTACAAATTTATACCTACGAAGAAAGAGACAAAGATATCTTCATGTCTTTACATGAAAAATATAAAGTTTCACCATTTTAATTTTTTATTCATATAAGTGAAGAAACTATTTGTTTATTTATCACCATCAACATAAATCGGCGTCACACTTTGTGTATTGTGCCATAAGATATTATCACAAAAAATATTAAGCTAGGTATTTTTGTTTTTTATGTCGTGTTTTACCGACAGCCGCCATACGTCCAACACAACAAGCCAACATATAAATAAATCTACACAATAATTACATTAACACTGGTAACACCTTAACAATTAGATAAACATCACACAGAACACCGTCGTTTTTACATCTAGGTATATAACAAGAAGTATATAAGGAAACCTTATTAGTAAACGCGTCTCAATATTATTTCATAAACGCGTGTATGATACATTTAGTTTAAGAAGGCAGGTTCACGCGTAAAAACTTCTTCTTAAACAAAACGCGTCTCATTTTCATTTAGAAAACTAACGCATGTTTGATTTATTTTGTTTAAGAAGACAGGTTTTCCCGCTTAAAACGTTTTCTAAAACATAATGCGTCTCAATTATGCGCGCCTTGTGTCTTGTTTTGGCGCATAACGTTCTCTATCGGATAAAACGAGACAAAAGATGCTCAAAGCTAAGCGCGTTTATTAATAAGATAGTTTATACGAATCTTTTATTCGAAAAACATACGTCAATTCTAAAAAGAAACAGATTTATTATGTTCCTAGCACAAACCACTGTCGTCTGAAATACCTCATCCGCACTTCATAATAAATGATATTTGTTATACAAGGAAAATAAAACAACCAAGTTCTTTCTATGAAAAATAAACTAATAACGGACAACACGTCGTCAGGCGACGACACAATTTTTATCAGTTATTTCGAGTTAAATATCAACACCCTGGACCGATTGTAAAAAAATAAAAATGTGATCACCTCAGAGGTGTCACCATTTCAAAGATTTTTTTTTAAATCGGATTAGTCGTCGCCGAAATATCAGGTAAAAAGCATAACAAAAAAATAAAATACGGTCAAACTGAACACCAACACTCCCCCTTACTTGGGAAGCTGATAAACTTGCACGTTATTTCGTAGCGCGAGAGCTTTTTATTTTTTCACTCTCTATATTTTACTTAGGGTAGACACGCTTAGGCAGGTGGCGTGCTAAGCGGCTAGAGCCTTATAGCCTAGAGGAATCGATACTATCGAATCGAGACCATCGATAGTTTCACTATATTGTTCCGCAGCACTACTAGCTAGGCGCTGAACGCTTAACAAGCCGCCGCCATTACTGCCACTTTTACCATCCATTGTTATAACCTTATCTAAAGTTAAAAATCCTTAAAATCACATAACATTTTGTACAGATTGTATTGATAATTGCAATGAAATGACGAGACTTGGTTTGTGCTAGATACCTCAATCTAACACAAGCTCATAAGAAATGCATCACGGAAAGCTGCTATATCATCACAAACAGATATTAGCATTAATAGCAAAAACGTTAACAAAAAATTAGGGGCCGGGGTTTTTAGATTCGTAACCATTCAAAAAAAAGGTCAATAAACACGATCGCGCTAATAAAATTTCATACTTATAAAGTACACCGAATTTTAACGAAATTTTAGTATCAAAGATGCAAGTGTGAAAACCCGCATACAAAAATGAATTCAAGATAAAAAAATATTTTTTAATAAATCCGCCAGCGGATAAAGTGGCAGCGGCCATCTTGGACCGATTTTCATAGAACGAAACCTAAAATACATCAAAGTAAAAACAGCCATGAGATTTTGACGTCGGGGGTTAATAATACAGTTTGGCTTTTTTTCAGAAATTGCTGATAAGAGCATAAAATTTTCATGGATTTTGTACTGTTTTTAGACTAAAATTACTCCAGAGACAAATGTAGTTACTTTAACATAATGCTTAAGAAAAATATATGACTACGGATAAAAAATACCGACCCTTAAATGAAGGGAGCTCGTCACAATAAGAAATCTCGATAAAAAAAAAACAAAATAGTCCCGAAACCTCGTGCAAAAACCTGTTAATTACAACAATTAGGCCACGTTCAGACTGGTTACAAAAATTAGGAACAAAACGCCGTAAGACTTAAGCTCCTATTTACATCAGTCGTCTAGTAGAAAACGGAAGAGTTTGGAAGTCATAGTTACCTGTATTTAGCTAGGAAATATAACAAGTTCATATACAGAACGCGCAAATCTTTATCAAAGTATCGGAGGTTGGCACTACCGGGGATTCTATGGAGATTTCCCGCGAACACGCAAACCACGTTATTCCGTCCTTAAATATCGCTTGCCCACACTTGTGCACATAAACAAGACATTATTGGTTATTAACCAATAATATTACACATTAAAACTTGCGGAATCAATAGTTTTACTATAAATACACGTCACAGACAGAGACGCCATTTTTTCGGCACTCGCGGGAAAACTCATATTCATGTTTAGGTGTCGAAAGGACTCAGCACACACCGCCCCCTCGCACCGCACCGCATCCCCGCGCGCCTGACAACACCGCACGTTAGCTAGTGTGAGTGCTGCATTTGTACAGTACACACGCGCGCGGCGCGCAGTAGCATCACTCGCACCTAACTTCATTCCCTTTAAAAGATTTGCGCGTACTATACCTATAGATAAGATAGTTGAACAAGTATGAAGATACTCGTCGCTTGGTAGTACTCTTACGAGTAGCAGGCATACACTATAGCAAGTTATATAAGGCTATCGGTTATGGGTGAACTAAACCGAAATGACGTCACTATACTCACCCTAAGCAACAACTTTTAGTATGGGACCAACCATGAATTCAAGAAAAATAATTAACCGTTTAATACATTTTGTCGACAAACTGATATACTTGTTATAAAGAACAGCTGATACTTTTTTCTCGAATTCAGACTTGGTCCCATAACGAAAGCTGTTCGTAATGATGACTATAGCAACTTCCTTTAGGCTTAGTATACCCCTAACCAATAACCCTGTACATGATACATAATCTACGCAGCTGATTTAAGAATATGTAGGCTATATAACTTGTATACATAACTAAAAATTACATTATTTAAAAAAAAGTAAGGCTAAGTTAACAAGCTTTCTCTCGACAGAATATAAATTATTTACTATACAGGCTGACCGCTTAAACTTTATGCATTATTCAAGAACGAAATTGTATGTCATCGAAATAAATAAAATTAAATAAAATGTCACAAATATGGCGCTGACTATAACGCCACTTTGTGGTATTATGTTTCATTATTTTTTCTCACATAATTTTGTAAGCATTTGTAGATGTAAACTACATCCTTTCATCTGTCTGCAATAAAGATTTAATCAATCACAAACGTCCATACTAGGTGGATAACTATTATGGACTATGGCTATTAAGCGTAAAATGAATAGATTTTACTATTTTATTTAGCAAAACTAACGCGTGTTTGATTCATTTTGAATAACCATAAGGGTTTTCACGCGTACCTGATGGCAGTGCGAGACGTGCCTTCGTTGTGGACATATCATCCCTGACCTAACCAACTCATTTCATTCCTGATCAAGTTCACAGAATGTGAACGAAACTATAGTTGGACCTTTCCAACAATCAGGTGCGCGTGAAAACCCGTTTTCTTAAACAATATAAAGTTTTTACTAAGTAAACGTATATAATCATCGGCCTGATTATCATTATCACTAAAAATCGGGCAAGATCGGGATCAAGCGTTGCTTCGTTCGTAGTAAAAAAAACAGTGACCTCACTCTTCTCAATTAAGAGTTAACTCGCAACAATAGATACTCGCAAAGCTTATAATTGTAACGACAAATGTAAATAGTCAACAATATGTATATATATATATCTAATACGCTATGTATATATTGTGCTGGTTGTACCCGCAGTAGCCTAAATGTATGAAGCTCTTTACATAAAGCTCCTGTTCAGGCGACCACGATATTTATATACAAATATTATCAAGATCTGAAGGAATATCATTTTTTTATGTCACGGGTTACAATCAAGTTCGTGTCAATCGGTCGAATAGAGCGTTTTCAGATGACTGACAGACGTACTCTAGGGAGTCATTAAACTCATCATCACCGAAATTTTAAGAGATAGCTAATATGTAAGCGGACTACCCTCATTTGTATACTCTTTTTGTTTTATTTTCATGAATATTTTTTAATGGTTACGTTGGACACTATCTGTTAAGAGGAAAAACATTTTTGGATGTCGGATTTTTTATTAAGAATATTTTACTATTAATTTCTTTATTTGTACTTTGTAAATATACGCACATCTAGGTGGATTCTAGTTTCTCCTTCTCCTAATATCATTCTTCCAAATATGTATTTTTTACAAAGATCAATATTTAAAAAAAAAAATAGTGCAAATAAACCCAATCTTTAATTTTCAATTCAATTTCGGTATTTAGAAAACCCGCCACAAAATGCACCTTTATTCAAAACTAGCTGCGCCCTGCGGTGTCACCCGCGTTAATACAGGATAAAAAGTACTTATGTGTCAAATAGGGTCTAAGCTATCTCCGTACCAAATTTCCAGCAGTTTGTAGCAAAGTAACAAACAACCATTCTTAAAAAAATTCGAGGTTATAATATTCAGTAGGATCCAGTTTCAAAAAAAATAAATTAAATACCGCGTGGTCACCCTGAACAGAGCCTAAAGGTGTCAGCGCACGTGACTTGCGACCAGTGTGACTACACCTTTATACACTTACATGTAACTCTAAACATTTATAATGATTTAATTCTACGTCATGGGGCCAACGGTAACATTATTTGGGACTTTCATGGCACCTTTATTTACCTATACAGGGTTATCGGCCAGGGGTGTGCTAAGCCTAAAGGGGGACACTATACTAATCATTACGAACGCCACCGACTGTGAGGTCGAGAAAAAAATACATCAATATTTTTATTTTAATCGGACATCAACAAGTTTTATGAAAAAAATTATTATTTCCCAAATTCAGAGTTGGTCCCATCGTGCAAGTTGTACCTGAGGATGAGTATAGTGACCCCCTTTCAGCTTAGTACATCCCTTACCGATTAACCTGTACATAACATATTATATTATAGAAAATGCACATAAGAATTTTGCTAGAATAAGATCCAATGTTAGTCTAACATTTGAACATCATAAGAAGAAAGTTTTTAAAACGGCTGTAAACAGTTTAATTGAATAAAGTATGAAAATATGTATTTAAGAAATATTTTTTAAGACCTTTTAGCACTCTCGATCAAAATATTCGATGAAACTTGACAATACGATTAATTTAGAAATTTTAGCCTCCTATAATACAATACATATAGATAAACAAACAAACAAACAAACATAACAAACAGACCTGCCAACTGTCAACAAATACAATATCAAATTGTGCGAGAAACAAACATTATTACCATTGTCAAGCATTACTTTACGGAAAGCAATACTATAATTAAAATTAATATTAAAAAAAAATACGTGTGTCACTCGGGGACTGCCGCGGTAAAGCTTTTGCATACGCATACGTCTAGTCACACGCACACAAACACCGTGCCGAAGTCTGAAACGACGTTAAACGAGTGTTAGGTTTATTTTCGTAACGGAATTTCTTGAATAGGTCGCCGCGCTCAAAGCCTAAGCTATAAAAGCTACGCAATAGCTTAAAACATCTAATTATTAGACAATAATTATAATTAATTTTAATATAAGTATCTGACGCTATGAGCTTGCATCGACGTTATATTAGTGTGTTATTTAAAGAACATGTCGTGAAATCGTGCGTGACGTACGCTTAAGCAAGGTTGTTGTATACATAGATATAAAATCTCAGAAATGAATAAATCGATCAGCCAGCCCATTGTAGTAAGGATTACTAATAAGTCGAGGAAGATATTAGATGCCTACATAGCAAATTATCACTAATATAAAGTGGAATCAAAATAACATAAACAAAAAAAAAACACAATTCTTGTGCATAATTAAATATGACCTTTGTTTAAAATGACTTAATAATTATCTCTGTATATACTCTAATAGATTTACGTTTAATGTATAAAGTCAATTTTTATATGACTTTCATACAAAATGAGCGACGTTGTCTGCGGTCCCCATACAAGACTTGTAATTTTATTGTCTATGGAACTTGTAAATATAAATGCCAACAAATAAATATAAAAATAACAAGTGACCGTATTTTCTACGTTTTTTTTTACAATTTTCGACGAGATTCTTACAATTACAAGTTTGCTCAATAAATGAATAACAGTGGAGAATTACACCTTTCAGGCATGTAACGGTAAATAAACTGAAGAATTGTCAGCGAAAAGCTTCGACCAACATCTTAAGAGGCTCTCGCTAGATGGGTGGATCAAGGGTCGGATACAGAGGGCGGTGATCCTCGATACAGCACGTATTGTCAGGAGGTTCCTCTCTCTGTAATTCCTACCACCGGTAGCTTGGGTTCTACACCGCTGCTGGCTGCACTCTAGGTATAAGTCTTGTATATTTTTTATATTCATATTGTAAAGAACTTAAATTTATGAATTAAAACGAATACAGGATAATACACTGACCGTAGTTAAAATTATATCGATACTTCTCTAACTCTTGGAAATGAAATGAGGACGACAATCGACCACATTTCATTTATGGAAATTGATTGAAATTCGAATTCCGAACAAAAACGCAATAAGTTCGAAAAAAGCATCCATTATGGGCTTTATACTAATAAACTCGTTTTTTTTACATAAATGAATAAGAGTAGAATTTCAGTACGGCAGTTCCCAGTAGCACTTATTACTTCTTTAGTAAGTTGAAAGAAAACCTAAAAAATTACATCACGAAACTTTTTCCTTGTTTTATTTACGTAGATTTAAAATCACTATGATTTCATTACATATATCATTGTTTAAAGATTACAACCGTAGACCTTATTATGTAAGGTTTTTCGAGATAGCTACAAATGTCGCACCTTGACATAAACACTATCACAAACTGTTACTGCGAAAGAAAGTAGAAAGACGAAGACAGAAAAACAGAAAGAAAAAGAGATAGTAAAGAGACTGGTTTTGAATTGGTACACAACCGATTACAATACGACCGCGAAGTGTTTGCGTTAAAGCGATCGATGTCCATTCATAATTACAATAATCTTACACAATACGCCCGCTTACACGCAACTATTTCAACAACATTTTTTTTATTCACATCTATAAGTTTTACAAAGCATCATTAAATTTTTTCTATACAAATCTATACATACAATATCTATAACTCTCTATGCAGACGCAATAAATACAATGTGAAATGACACGTAAATACATATAATATAGAATAGTATTCACTTTAAACCTGTTTCCTCCGCATAAGCACCGAGGTTTAACACCCGATTGTAAGAGCGAGTCGTAACGAATGCCCCTTAGTGGAAGAGAGACAACTATACATCTATATTGGAATATCGGCTGCGAAACTGATTTGACAGTTAGCAGCTTGAAAATGGCTGACTGTGTTTGTCGTACGAAGCTAGCTAGAAACAATAAAAAAATATAATGACAGTACTAAAATGAAAGCGCTACTATACAATATTTCATATCTAACAAATTGAAGTGCAAGTGGTCAATATTTCTTTTGCCTTTTCATTGAAACATTAAATTTAAAGAAATATTTTAAATGGTATGTATGTCAAGAAAATTATAATAAAAAAATTGGTGAATAAATCTCAATATTTTTTGTAATCTTAAAAAAAATCCAGCGATAATAACCTTTAACGTGTGCGTAACTTGTTTCGCGCCATTTCTCTCTCTCGATAACTCTATCTCTCTCACACTGTATATATATAAATATATTCCTATCCTTGTCTACCCTATGCTCACGTCACCCCACTATCTAGCGGTCTCATTACGTTATACTATCGCTCGCTATCGGAATCGCATTACCTGACTAACACGCATTCAACCATACACAATACGTGAGCGAATGCGATAGCGAGCGAGAAAAAACAAAAAAAATAATTATTGACGACTGTGGTGTCAGACGATAAGTTTTAAAAGCAGAACATATTTATTTAATATAATCCGATTTATATCATAACTTAGCAATTAAACAGCTCAAAGAATCATTTTAACTACACTTGATACGGGTGAAGTAATCATCACAGTGACTATCTCAGCCGTCAGATCGTTGTCTAAGAGACATTGACATAATGTTATGATGACATTTTAAGACATGTCAAAATAGCGGAAAAAATTGCCATCACAGTAGTCAATAATTTGAAAACGCCATTCAAACACAATCGCTCAGGTTCCTAAGACTTTGGTATATGTATGCCGTGGTACCTCCTGCCGCGGCGACGTCGGCATCAACTGCGCTTGTCCGCGTCCCCGGCGGACAGGCTCGAGAGCTTGTTCGCCGGCACGCTGGCCAGCTTGCTCGCAGACTCGCTCGCGGACTTGCTCGGCTTGGTGAAAAACAGCTTGAGCGCTCCCATCGACATCAAGTAGAACCAGTAGAGTTGAGGCATCATTAGTATGCTGATGGAGATTTTGCAGCCGGTCGGTAAGGATTTTACGGCCTGAAAGGAGATGAAAAACGGTTTATACTCAGTGCCATACACATAATTATAATCAAAATATGATCAGTAAGAAGTTTTGCAAATTCACGACCATAATATTTATGGGGCTTTTAAAATAGACAGCCCGTTGGAACTAGCATGTAACACTTACCTCGATATAAGACATGCTAGTGACTCTACTGTACATGAGGCACACATATGGCAAGCTGGCCACTCGACACAGGAAGAACGTGGCCAACATCAGCAGCCCGTTGGCCACGTACACTCGAGCTGACTTCAGCCGGAGTGGAACTAGCATGTAACACGTACCTCGATATAAGACATGCCAGTGACTCTACTGTACATGAGGCACACATATGGCAAGCTGGCCACTCGACACAGGTAGAACGTGGCCAACATCAGCAGCCCGTTGGCCACGTACACTCGAGCTGACTTCAGCCGGAGTGGAACTAGCATGTAACACGTACCTCGATATAAGACATGCCAGTGACTCTACTGTACATGAGGCACACATATGGCAAGCTGGCCACTCGACACAGGAAGAACGTGGCCAACATCAGCAGCCCGTTGGCCACGTACACTCGAGCTGACTTCAGCCGGAGTGGAACTAGCATGTAACACGTACCTCGATATAAGACATGCCAGTGACTCTACTGTACATGAGGCACACATATGGCAAGCTGGCCACTCGACACAGGAAGAACGTGGCCAACATCAGCAGCCCGTTGGCCACGTACACTCGAGCTGACTTCAGCCGAAGTGGAACTAGCATGTAACACGTACCTCGATATAAGACATGCCAGTGACTCTACTGTACATGAGGCACACATATGGCAAGCTGGCCACTCGACACAGGAAGAACGTGGCCAACATCAGCAGCCCGTTGGCCACGTACACTCGAGCTGACTTCAGCCGGAGTGGAACTAGCATGTAACACGTACCTCGATATAAGACATGCCAGTGACTCTACTGTACATGAGGCACACATATGGCAAGCTGGCCACTCGACACAGGAAGAACGTGGCCAACATCAGCAGCCCGTTGGCCACGTACACTCGAGCTGACTTCAGCCGAAGTGGAACTAGCATGTAACACGTACCTCGATATAAGACATGCCAGTGACTCTACTGTACATGAGGCACACATATGGCAAGCTGGCCACTCGACACAGGAAGAACGTGGCCAACATCAGCAGCCCGTTGGCCACGTACACTCGAGCTGACTTCAGCCGGAGTGGAACTAGCATGTAACACGTACCTCGATATAAGACATGCCAGTGACTCTACTGTACATGAGGCACACATATGGCAAGCTGGCCACTCGACACAGGAAGAACGTGGCCAACATCAGCAGCCCGTTGGCCACGTACACTCGAGCTGACTTCAGCCGGAGTGGAACTAGCATGTAACACGTACCTCGATATAAGACATGCCAGTGACTCTACTGTACATGAGGCACACATATGGCAAGCTGGCCACTCGACACAGGAAGAACGTGGCCAACATCAGCAGCCCGTTGGCCACGTACACTCGAGCTGACTTCAGCCGGAGTGGAACTAGCATGTAACACGTACCTCGATATAAGACATGCCAGTGACTCTACTGTACATGAGGCACACATATGGCAAGCTGGCCACTCGACACAGGAAGAACGTTGCCAACATCAGCAGCCCGTTGGCCACGTACACGCGGGCCGCTTTCAGCCGGAGTCGCGCGAGGATGCCTCGGAGTGACACGAACGGGGTGGACAGCTCCATTAGATATACGAAACCAAATGTGCAATCGCCGAGGTCGCCGCGGAGGTACTGTAATAGAGAAAACACGACATTAATCTTCAGTGATAGCGTGTTCACGTCACCGTGTCTTGTGGTGCCCGTACGCCACAAGACGTAATTTCAATACTTTTTTGTTAACTATAGCCGACGTTGACGCTCGACACACGCCAGCACATTTCATATATGGCACTCAAAAGGTGAACTAAGTTTACTCATTTTAATGGATTTCCAACAAGTCTCCGCAGCTATTGTCCAGAGCAGGAATTCTTCTAACATTGAATTACACTGATATGAGTAGGTCAAATCTATCTTTAAAATTAAAGCAAATGCGTCTATAGTAATATGCCAGAAGAGACTCCGCAAACTTAGTATTACAGTATTGTGACCAGTCGGAAACTATTCTCAATAGATAATGGGATTATAGCTATACTCGTGGTCGACGAACGTTTCAACTTTAGACCCTAATTAATATTCATTAAACGTGAATAAGATCTTTAGGTCTTTTTCTCGTTTTACCAAAAGAAAACCGAAACCTCCAATGAAGATATGGTGGAACAGTACTGCAGGCAACATTAGCCTTCTAGAACTTTAACCTACAGGTTTTCTTGTAAAAGTCACGAATCCACTCACCACAATGACTAGAAACCCGAAGCCTCCGATGAAGAGATGGTGGAAAAGTATGACAGGTTCATGCCGACAGTAGTCCAAGAACGAAGTCCCCACTGGTTTCTTCGCGTTTTCACCAGACGACAACGCTGGGGTGCCATTCTTGGCGCGTTGTATCTTGCTCTTGATGTAGCTCACGTTGTCTTTGGCGTTCATTTCCAAGTGAACCTATTGAAAAGTAAATAAAAACTAATTTAGAACCAGTGGAATGTCTAAAGATAAAAGTATGTGTTTAAGGGGCGCGTCTAGTAAGCTAAATAATATTACAACTATGTTTAGTCAAAAATATAGAATTGCTAAAAAGACTACAGAAATGCGTTGGGTTTCTTTATATGAAGAGGCTGCACCACTGCGCCCGCAACGGATCTCTCCCAAGCAACCGTCCACTCACTCACCAGATACATGGACCAGATGTCGTAGAAGAAGTACGCGGCTCCGAACCACGCGTACGCCTCGGACATATAGTGCGAGGAGCGCATGAAGTCTCTAGTGCACGACCAGAGGCACACCACTGCCCCGGTTATGCACGAGAACAGCGCTTGCACTGCTGACACTACCCTGGGGAACGAGTTACACTTATATACAGGCTTAACACAGTGGGATATATTGCAAAATACAGAAAATGCACTTTAAAGCTATGAGCACCCAAATCCGCTTAGATCGCTTTTATACATTTGATATGAACCGTCGCAAAATATGCTGGGGCGCAACGGATCGCATGGGGGTGGATAAACGGTCCGTCACAGTGTGGCAACAGGATTTGCACGCGCGAGGGGACGTGTTCCATTCCCATCTGCCCCATTGATGAGACAGATCCTGGGTCAAATGAGAATGTTTTTCCAATGATCAAAGACTAGATGAGGCAAGACAATCAGCAAGCTAACTTATCTTCTTTTTCTCTAGTATTTTTGAGTTCTACTGCATCGCACGTAGATTGAATACTTTGGTACAAAAGTTTGGTATTTTCTTACTAAGCTTACTTGTTAATAATGTCTAGTACATCGCCGGCGCTGAGCGCGTACTTGTTGCGGAAGCGTGCGCCCGCGCCGGTGTTCAGGGCGAGTGTCGTGAACAACTCGAACAGCGTCATGAAGTAGACCAGGCCGAGGGTCGTCAGTGCGCTGCCGCGACGTATTGAGATTCTGCAACGAGAATATACGTAACGCTTTAACCTCAGAACAATAATCTAATAAGAATAAAGGAGTTACACAAATAGTTTACTTTCCTTCTGTTTATGCTGCGTCATACGATTAGAATTTTTGCCAGTGACAAGTTTCAGATAATAAATAACCAATAGAAGATGCTTTCTTGAAAATATTAAGCTTTGAAAATGTAAAGTTTTAAGAATATTATATTTTGCGAAAATTATAGTACGGCGACGGAGACGAAACTAAGGCCAGTACGCGAGAACCAGCATACCGATAAAAAGTAGAAAAAAAAATCAGACGAAATAAATAATAATTAAGGCGCTGATAGTCAAATTCTTAATAGATATTATTTTGTAGACGTATGATAGCTTCAATTAAAATTACGTAACAGCCTTAGACTAGACTGTAATTTTACGAGTTCCCCTTACGTAATATAAAAGCTTTACCGCAAGAATGCTACAAAGTAACAATAATGTCATAGTAAGTGTGAAGTTGCGTGTCCAGAAGCTATAAGTTTCACAAGCGGCCACAAAACCGACAGTATACTACACGGCAATTTTGTTGAACCAAAAGCTACGTACAGAGTGGGGATGTTTCCGCGCAAAATAAGTTCTTATTGAGGAATCACCAATCGTATCTCGCCGAAATAACTGTCCTTTTTTTTCTTTTTTTTTGTTGATGAGTAGGAAATCTACAAGATACTACATTAACTACATTAAGGTGCAGCCGGGTTATTAGATTGTACCTACTAAAACCCCCCGGTAAAGCATTAAAGCAGGCTTCAGTGCTTTATGGAGGGCTCTGAGACTCTAGCCGAACTCACCGGTGCCCTTTTTGACCAATGCTTCAGCACCTCCCGCGCCAAAAAGTCCTAAAGTTATTACTGAACACTCAAGGTCATAGGTCCAAGTAGTTTGCAGGGAACTGTACTAGTGAGTTGTTGCGCGTTGCTGACTTCTTTAATTAATGGACTGAGTAATACTTACCGACCTTATGTGATGTCTATAGGCTCGGTAAATGTACCTACCACTAAATTTCACACTTTTAAAATTTGGCGTAACAGAGACACTTGGCAACGAATCCTAAGGCAAAACTAAGAGCGAAACTACAAAGCTGCGCAAGGAGTTTCTACTGCGGGGAGTCCAAAACTCTTTGGTTTTGTTCTTAGTAGGATGTCGGTTATCAGAAGGTAGGTTAAGGTTTATAGGTCTTATTATATCACAGTAATTCTTATTTCTTGTTCTTTCATTTTTAAGTTAGGAGGTCAGAAAAGACATTATAAGTTCATCCATCTTGAATTTTTTAAATAGAGTACGGGTAAAGAAAGTTGGCACTAGAAAAGGCCGCCAAATCTATTATTATTACATTATACATATTATAATAAATCTGTAGAGGTCGAATTTCTTTACAATGAATTTTTTTAACTAAAAACTGAGTCAGGAGGATGTAAAATGTGAAGATGAATAGAAATAGTAAAATAGTACTAATTTAGATTTTTTATTTTAAATTGTTTCTTTGTTTGCGCGTTCTAATGTCCGAAACGACTAAACCTAACATTTTGTATGGTGGTAGCTTATATCCCTGGTCAACATGTAGGATTCTAATGATCCCGGTAAATTAAAGATAAGGAGTAATCATACCACGCGGACGAACTCGCGGGCATCAGCTAGTCTAAATAATATGTGTAGCAACATAAAAACTATTACTAGTAAATTCGGATAACCTTTAGCGACAGTAGGTAACTGAGTAATAAGTCCACAAACGTATAATAAAATGTGAAAGTATGTTTATTAGTTTGTTTGTCAGCGTCAAAAACTTGGTGACGGTCGCTTTGGTTTCTTGCACAGAGATGGTTTGAGATGCAGAGATTGATATAGGCTCTGTTATCCACTGAAAACAAATATAACGCGGGCGGAGCCGCGGGCTAAAGCTAGTTAAGTTATAAATACGAAAATGTTTTTAAATTTGACGGCCTTTTCCAGCTTAACTATAGTTAGAGCAATTCTATTCGTACGTCGATATAAATACATAGAAGCTTGTGATCATTCAGACTGAAAGCTAAATATTTCCTAGGAACGCAAAACTATTTAATTGTATCGATATCAATTGTGACAATAACTTAAAGAACATTAATTAAAACACTAACAAAACTAAACTTACTTACAACTTAAAAGTAAAAAAGAAGCCTAGTAAAAAAAAAAATTAATATTGTAAAAAAATAAATACGTGTTCTTATCGAGATGAGGTCATCAAAAATTATAATCCAACTCGCATTCACAAATCGTGCCTAAAGCCTGAACAAACCATCCGTCACCATCAATTCTTTATATCTTGCTACGTATTGGACGAACAGAAGAATTCCCGAAGTGTTTGTTTCACTTACAATTTCCTATGGCTTATTGAAAAATGGGCCATAAGTATTTTCAATAATAAACCCTACGTGCGTGACATGATCTTTAAATTATAAGTTTTTAAATAAATAAACAGATAAAAAAAAAACATCCTAGGCTTGTCCACCAGCAATACAAGATCTCAAGTATTTTACTTTTTCGTTGTACTTACTTATTTACTTTCGTAGTAAGTATACCATAATATTGTTGAACGTGATAACCAATAGATAAGACGAGAACGCTTGAACTCTATTATCATCACTGAGTTACTTATTGTAGCACATGTATAACAGATAAAGAAAGTATTTTAAGAATATATTCTGTTATGAGACGTAACTAAGTACTTGGACGATCGTCGGAAAGCGAACAGTCTTAACACACAAAGAACGTATTACGTATATATTTGGATATGTTTACTGAGTAGATGTTACGGTTCACTTCATTATACGGGGTGATTTTAAATTGACTGCTAATTCCCTGCGCAGGGGATCGTCTAAGGGAATTTGTGGAATAAGCCGTATCAGTCGTATGCCGAATAATCAGCATTGATAATATAACATATTTCGCTAAAAAAAGCAATTTTGTTTACACAAAACTGGGAAATATGTATAGGTATATAAGCGCGATTACACAATTTTGGGCCATGCGAATGCTCGCTTGTAGTCGCCGTGACCTAATTATTTAAGTATAGTAAATATTCGCATCTAAATTTACAACCTAGTCTAAAATGTGTCAACCAACCAATTTTGACATTCGATTTCTCTTATTTTGGCCTAGTATGTTTTTCAGTGTGTTAAACAGTCCCATTTCAACTTTGTAAAGTCTAATTAAGTCTAGTGACTGTTTATGAAAAGTGTCCATAAATGTCTAACGCACAAAGTCGTCTAATATCTATAAAGGTCTAGTGTCCTAAGACGTCAAGAATTCAAATTCCTAATGTCTTTAAATTGTCGACATTCATTAGCAAAATAATATTTTAATTAAACTATGGCGGTTTTTTTTTGGTAATATTTAAAGTTGTTATGAAGAGATAACCATTTATTGATATTATGTATGTCTGTTATCTGTCTGTTAAGAATGGCCGAAAGCGAGTCATACAACACATCTCTGTGAACAACGTTATCACTGATAAGTTGAACACTGCAGAAAAAAATAAATTAAGAGTAGTTTTAGGAATTTGTTATCCAAAATGATGAAATACTATCTCAACATCTGACCCAAATGAGGCGGAACTGTTGTGCCAGCTCCCTAAGGCCGTGACCCGATATTTTAAGGAGTTGGATTGGCTTGCGTAGGCTGGCGGAGATCAATGCACACAAAATAACCCAAGCGGGATGTCAGTACGGGACTCATCGTCCCCACATCGAATTACTTGAGAATTTGAGACGACGAATTCGATTTACTATCGTGACTAATCACCAGCCAGTTAAAGTTTTATTAAATTGTATGTAATTCACGAATCGCAAGTACAAAACATTGTTTGTTATTTACTTATAAGTGATACAGAGTCGTTATTGTCATAATATATGCGAATAATTTACTGTTTTGATTACAAAACGGATGAAACGTTACATCATTACGTCGCAGTAAATTTTTTTTTTTAATATTGTAGAATAAAAAGCTAACTAGAGAACGAGTAATAAGGAAGAGAAAAAACGGAAAACTTTACAAAAAAAATTTGAAAACTGATTTACTTTAAACTTGAATTTGGCAGGTGCTATGTTCATTTTGCAGTAATTAATAATTTAACTAACCAACTAGACCGATTTTGATAACATTTATATGGGACCACATGGAGAGTATTGATAGAATAGAGTAGAAAATCTTTTATTTGTATGCACATACAAAAATACAAGAAACTAATGACAACAGCAACAAGCGGCGGCGTTATCGCTTATAGTAATATCTTCCATAATATTTCCAACGCGAAAGCATTTTGCCGAATATAAACCAAGCGCCTTTGAGAAATTGGGGAAACATAAAAAAACATTCCAAAGAAATGAACACACTCTACCTCTTTATCAAATTCGTTTAAAAATGACAAATGACAGCTTGTGACTCTTAGTCCGGTCAATTTAGACATTCGAAGTTACATAAAGTCCCAACTAGCTGAATTTCTGTGAAATTGTTCAAAACATAATTATAAACAATGTCTGGAAGTTCCCCATCATTCCCGTGTAAGGAAAAAAAATTATTCAAGGTCAAAGGGCAAAAAAATGAGTTTTTCGCGATTTTCAGCAAAACGGTAAGTTTTATCATAAAAGTACCTCAGATAAAAATTGTAGATCATACAATTATCTTTAAAAAATGTATCAATACTTTTTTCTTACGAGCCACCGTTTCTGAGATATAATGATTCAAAAAGTTATAAAAGTTGTTAGGTATCGTCATAATATGCATGAGTACGCCACGTATATACATCTAGAGTTGTTATATTTTATATAATATAATAAAAATATTTAAACATTTAATATAATATATATAATATATACACGTTTCCACGCCACCTATGAGGTCCTAGCCACGCACACAATAGAACAAGAGACATACGTGGCGTACTCATGCATATTATGACGATACCTAACAACTTTTATAACTTTTTGAATCATTATATCTCAGAAACGGTGGCTCGTAAGAAAAAAGTATTGATACATTTTTTATAGATAATTGTATGATCTACAATTTTTATCTGAGGTACTTTTATGATAAAACTTACCGTTTTGCTAAAAATCGCGAAAAACTCATCTTTTTGACCTTGAATAAAATTTTTTCATGAGGAACTTCCAGACATTGTTTATAATTATGTTTTGAACAATTTCACAGAAATTCAGCTAGTTGGGACTTTATGTAACTTCACTCTCATTTTTTGGTCTATATTGACCGGACTATCTCGGGTGAACGGATTTCGATAGATAGATAGATAACTTATTTCGCATAATACGAGTAGCACAATTAGATTATTATACTCGTAGTTATAATATTTACAAAAAAGATTGTATATTATGCAACTATCGTTTTACATGGAAGAGATTCTATCCTAGAATATCATATTGTAAATTAGATTTACAAAAATGCAGTTCAAACAACTCATAATAAAATATGGCATTAGGATAGCTTATGTCCAGGATAAACACATAGCTTACATTTCATCCCGGAAAAATGCAGTGTTCTCGTGGGATAATCAAATCACCGCGGGTTCAGCTAGTATAACATATGTATAGTTATTTTATCAGCGATAGTCGACGTAAATGTTACGTGCTACAAATTAAGTAAACAGTGTTCAATGATGGATTGATGTAAAAAAATGTATTTAGGAGCTAATGAAATTATAAAGAATTTCAGGCATTTTTATAGTCCACAGATAGAGAGTGCAAAGATAACCATAGCGTGAGCAGCGCGTAACAAGCTGTTTTTCAACAGAATTCAATTATGAGGTAAAGCTTCTCAATATTCTCAAATCGTCGGAATATTTTATTTTTCATGTCCGTTCCCCGATTGGGTACTCACTCAAATACGCCTCAAATGTTATTTTTTTATTTTATTAATTACGTATTTTGAGAGGATTCTTCACAAGTGGTTACATAATATTTTTTTGTAAACGGTTTGGTGGTTTGGTTTTTAAATCAAAATAACAGAAAAGTTCGCTTGAAGCTTGCTTGACGAATTTCTGCCGAGGAAAACCCGATTGAGAGGTGAATTAATCGGGAGTGTTCATAGCTAGTTTGATGAAAATCGGCCAAAGATGGCCGCTGCAAAAAATGACGGAATACATGTATTTTTACAACTCCCTCAACACAACAAATCAAAGGGCTAGACTAGAAGATATAGTACTTTTCTTCACTACGATAAATTTGAAATAAAAGATGGCCGCCGCCGAAAATAACGAAACAGGGGAATTTTAAATTCTTAATTTCACATGTTATGCAGTGTGGGTAAGAGAAAAAAAAAGGTGCTGGAACTAATAACTATTACGCAAGTTTTCTTTATATTGTCTTCCTTTAATTTTGGTTACGTTACAGTAGCTTTTAAAAATAATTCAATTCAAGTTACGAGCTCTAACTAGTCGGACTAGAATGTAAGTTTAACCTTACTAATATTATAAACACGAAAGTTTATATGTATGTATGTCTGTTAGTCTTCCACGTAAAAACTGCTGATCGGATTTGCATAAAATTTGGCACCTAGATAGCTTATGTACTGGATTAATACAGGATACTTTTTATCTCGAAAATGCATTGTTCCCGCGGGATAATCAAATTTTGAAAAAATAGAGAAACCGGCAGCAAGTTTCAAAATGGTAGTTCGCGCAATATAAGTACATATATAATTCATTACGTCCTGACTGACTGCCCGATATTGGCTAGGAATCAACGCAGAGCTTACAGCGCTGAACTTAAGAGACTTGAAATTTACAGGGTCGATTATTTATAGAGTGAATGAAAGACTTTTTTGGAAATTCAAGTACCTACTAAAAGGGCGTTAAATGTGAGTTTAGTGTGTAACATTTTATTTTATTTTGCGAGCTACGCCGCGGGCGACATCTACAAGCTATGATATACAGAATGATTATCGGCTATGGGTGTACTAAGCCGATAGGGGGTCACTGTAACCATCCTAAGGAACAACTTTCAATATGGGACCAACTCTGAATTCGAGAAAAAAATCAGCTGTTTCATACATTTTGTGGACGACCGATCAACTTTTTGTATGGAACAGCTGATTTTTTTCTCGAATTCAGTTTTTCCCATAGTGAAAGTTGTTCTTTAGGATGAGTATAGTTACCCCCTTTCGGCTTAGTACACCCCTAGCCAATAACTCTGTATAACCGACAAAATACAGTAAATTCGTTTTTTTTTTTAAATGGCTTTGAGTATCAGGTCTTTAAGAATAATTTTTAATCTCAGTCCAGACATCTGATAAACCGGGAAATAAACAAAAAATATGCAGTCAAATTGACAACCTCATATTTCCCGAAGTAGGTTAAAAATCTACGAATAATTTAGCTAACAGTAGTAAGGTATCGCAATAGCAATCAATCGTTCCAGCTCATTAGCGTCCGAGCGGCCTTGATGTTCGCCATAAAATTGACGCTAGCGGAAAACAGATCATTTAAAAGTAATACGAGTATGGTATTCATGTACTAACTTTATCTATATAAACGTTTGAAATTACTGATCGCGCGATAACATAATGGAGCATAATACGAGGAATTGTAGCAAAATAAGATTAATTTTAATATGGTGCAGCTAGATATATTCTCAAATAGGGTATGCAATACCCCGATATACCGGGTTCTCGCAATCTCGGTTTAAAATTTTGCGGAATCCCGCTGGACTGGCGGGATTACAAAGAAGCGTTATTCACGTGTGTTAATTTGAAATGAACTATTTCGAATCAGGTAGATTAAAAGGCACAAACCTTCAATTCGCCTATAATTCACTGACGACAATTGTACAAACCAGCGTGGAAGCTGAGCGAGCATTTTCAGCGGCTGGCTATCTTGTGTTGAATATCAGGAGCCGTTTGACAGATACCATAACTATATATATATATATAATACTTTACCTTTTTTACGAAATAACTACCGAAATAATGTTAAAGGTTTTTTTTTTATTTCTTAAGTCTAAAACTATTTTGAAGTGTACTAAAAAGCTTGTTAAATTTGGCTAAGATTAAAATAAAATAAATAAACGGAGTCTATCAGGTCCTAATCACGATTTACATCAAAAGTTGGCTGGATCCCTCTAATACAGCGATATTAAGATGGTACAGTCCCGCAAATACCTGGATTGAAATTATATGCGGGATTGCGTTCCCTAGTCTGAATTGATAGCATGTGGATTAAACTAGGAAAGTATATAACTAAGACGGATGGATGCAGGTTTCACTCAAGTCGTCGGCGACGTCGTGATATTTTTACACTATCTTAAGTTAGTAACCAAATAATCTGGATGGAGAAGGCTTTGCCTTTTTAGCGAGAGAGTAAGGGTTCCTTGCATGCAATAATCTATGTCTCTTTGTCTCTGAGAATATGTCCAACCACCATGCTATAGTTTCCACATGTTACTTCACTTAACTTACAAGATAGTATTTAAGTAACCAACCTGTCTTCAGGGTTGAGAACCAGCACCAGGTTGACTGCAGTGGCCAGCGAGATCAAGTTCAGCAGCGACAGCATCGCCAGCACCGACTTGAAGTGCTTTTGCTGAAACAAACAATTGAACACTTCTCATTTGTTGCGGGGGGAGGAGATCTGGAACTTTACTAGGGCAGATATCCCTAACGCAAACTAGACACATGCTAGGTTATGAAGAGACGCGCGTGAGCGAAGTTGTTTTAGTGTCAAGTGTAGTTTCCTTCACTCATTCACTTTAGTATAATCATCAACTACAAGCTATGAATTAAGAACGATATCTTGTCTTTCCGAAGTTAGTTTTATTATTTTATTAAGCTGTTAGATACCTATACATGAGTCTGTGAGGCTGTGAGAGGTGCCCAGGGCGATCTTTACATTTAATCTGCCTTACTGGGGCGGTCTTAACGCAATTCTACAGTCAGCGGCAAACACAGTAAGGATTTTATTTAGATAACTAACGCGTGTTTGATCCATATTGTTTAGGAAGACGGGTTTTCACGCGTACCAGATTGACGATGCACGTCTCGCACTAATCGTTGAAAAAACTGAAACTACAACACACGCATCTACAAAATTCTTAGGAGACATACAGACTGATAGACAAAAGAAAAATTTCCTAGAGATGAAGAGACGCTTCGCTCGTTTCAATCAGTTTTAACTGTAAATGTAGTCACATCACTGTTTAAAGTAAGTTTCCAGGCACCTGACTCATGGTTTGCAAATATTGATTACACCTGAGCATCGCCATGATTCACTTTGATCTTGAAATATTTCATTGTCATTATCTGCCTTATCGTGTAAGAATTAGAGTGCACAATTCTGTAACTGTTACATTTTTTTTATGTGCAGAAAGTGTTAAATAACAATTTTAATAATCCTTCTAAAAAAAGTGACTTCCAACTCTCATTAAAGCAGACACTCATAGAACTTTTTGAGTTATTTCGATATAACAAAATCAAACTACTTGACCAATTTCAATATAATCAAAATGGGACGACAGGGGAGGTGTATCCTTTCAAACAAATAACAATTGTTCTACTGGGTCCACCTGTTTTGAGAAATCAGGTACAGTTAAATTGAGCATTGAACATTTTTTGTGCAAACTGCCAGGTTGTGGAATTCGCTGCCAAGTTCTCTATTTCCCGATAGCTATAATCTCGGTCTCTTCAAATCGCAAGTGAATTGGTTTCTTCTAGGCAAGCGCGCTAATCATCCTTGGCCGCATCGTCACTAAGTACATCAGGTAAGTTGAAAAAAGAAGTCAGTAGGAAAAGCAAATAATTTCAACAACTTTTTTATAAGGCAGTAGTTATAAATGTGAAATTGAGACTCTGGATATCATAAGTCCTCATCTAGAATAAACCATTAACCCTATAATCTATTGGGTGACATAGTATTTTAACAGAGTATTATTCATGGCCACATTCTGCCTCCATCATCAAATCAGCTTAATTTTATTTATATTAATAGTGCATAGTCATCCAATAAAAAATATGCTAATATAGATATGAAAATAATAAACAAAGGTAGTGGTTATCTTTGCAAATGATTACATTTTGATGTTGCGATTTCCGTCAGTATATATTCTATCTATAAATTAATTAAATTGTCACACAGGCATTGAAACTGTTCCTTGTAATCAAAATATATATAGAACAAGTGGTTTGAACTTAGTTTGAATAAACCCGAATGCTACATCGTTAAACCTGTATCTGGGTGTTTATTATATATATATATATATATATAAGTATGTTTTTATGTATATAAGTATGTATATCAGTCATCAGGTTACCACAGCACAGGCTTTGCCTAGTTTGGGACTTTTGTGTGGATGTTGTCCCATATTATTATATTATGTATATGAGTATCATCCTTAATGACTACTTCTTTAAATTTTGATGTTGCAGAGTCACTCTCACAACTAAGACGAGTCTATTGATACCACTCACATAATAATACAACAAGCCATTTAGGCTCTAGAGCATGCCAGAGAAATATACATACATACACTCGAAAAACATGACCCTCTTTCTTTCGCAGTCGGGTAAAAAGTAACTATAGCCTGCTTATAACTTAGAAATATTAATATAACACTGATTTTTTCAGGACCTAAAATAGTATAAAATTTCATCCAATTCCATTTAAGTTTGAATTTAAAGGAGTAATCAACATACACACATACAATCTTTCGCAAGTGTGATACACTCTCTTGGGGATTAAGATGTGACATTGAAATTTTTACGTTTTGATCCTCAGTGAAGATAACAGATAACAATAGATGGTACAGTAACAAAAATCTTATCAAGAGAAGTAATCTTAGCTTTGATGTCAAGTATACCAGCGGCAACAAACAGAGTTCACATGCACAGTGATGAAATAATGGTTGGTAATGGTGGCGAATAGTTTACTTCGAACTTGGAATGAATAATATACAAATTAGTGTTAAATAAGATAAGTGTAAGATAATTAACATTAATTATATATGTTTTAAATTATAGCAATTAATTAGCATAGCAAATAATTTTTTTCTTTACATTGTGTAAAACTTTAAAAATTGTGAAATACCTATACAAAATTATTCAGTAATTTTGATTTAAAAGTCAAAATTCTGGACCAATTTTGATCAGATTATATAGGACCTACTGAAATAATACCTCACAAAAAATAATATTTCAAATCAGCCCTGGGTTCTCTGAGATATCTGAGAACATACAAAAAGAAACATCTACTGTTTGAGTTCAGTTTAAAAAAAGAAATGATCTTTAGAACACCAAAAAGAGCTTAGTCTTTAAACCAAGGATTAAGCTGTCTTAATTCAATCAGCTGTTTGACATCAATAAGAAATAATTAAGTGTTGTATGTTCAAATGAAGTCTTAAAAACTTTTATAATATTGAATAGTTTAATTCTATCATCCAAGATTAGTAGATATTTGCAGTTTGCTCATACTAGATAAGAATTCAGAATTTATATATGCTGTTTGAGAGAAAGTGTGTCAAACACTATGTTTTAATACAATAATAGAGAGAGATAGTAAGAGGGGGTCATCTTATGAATAATAACAGGCAGACTTTAGTCATTATTATGATTCAATAAATTACAGGGACTAGCTACCATATTAAAACCTAAATAAGTTAGAATACTCTTAAAATAAGGTTATATCTGCTTTACATAAGTTAGGTTTTATTTTTCCAGATCGTACCTAAGTGCCTAAATTGCACATGTGCAATTTCTGACTAAATTTGATGAACTGATCACTAATACAACATTAAAATGTAAAACCCCATTTTCATTGATCAATTATGGTTTAACGAAGACGTTGATAAACGTATACTACAATAAATACTTTATTTTTATGGGTGTAAAATATTACGATGAACTAGCAGACTCATCATCGCAGTAATACTTACCCTGTGCAAATGAAGCTCTGTCAACCACATTTTGTCGTATTATTACCGCCACTCTCCGTACAATTATCTAAAACATAGTATCAGTGCAGTATAATTGTTAAAATAAAATATACTAATTCTTTTTGTAACACAAACAAATCTCGACCACTTTTTTCACGAACTGGTTTAAAAATGACAGAACAGAGAATGACATAACGTGATAGATCAATGAATTTGACATTTAAATTATTATGACTGTAACTTTTATTTTCTTCTTTGGCCACCACACGCTATGTATTGTGCCAGATTTCATTTTGCATGTTATAAACATGATGTGTAGGTACGTAAGAAAATTACAAAAAGTGAATTTTTACATTAATAATTTGGTACTTATAATTATTTATGTGCTGTAACATAAATTATTAAATATAATATAAATATT
This sequence comes from Ligdia adustata, assembly GCA_947049295.1. Taxonomy (NCBI): domain Eukaryota; kingdom Metazoa; phylum Arthropoda; class Insecta; order Lepidoptera; family Geometridae; genus Ligdia; species Ligdia adustata. Next base: position 11,191,166 of record OX346234.1, read on the forward strand.
ACATTGCACCCTCCAAAGAAATTTATTTATTTTGACCTGCATAAACTTTACATAACTACCCGCATTTTTGTGTAATATTTAGTCAAACTGGTATTTTAAGTTATCAAGCATCTTTACGAATCCCCTCCATTATTCTTTACGTGTTAACGAAAAATTGATTAATTCATAAAAAGTTACAACTGTGAATATAAGAATGGAAGCAGTAGATGGAGTAAGTAACAATTTTAACATTAGTTGGATTTAAATGGTGTTCATGGACAAAACAAAAGAATATTTTTTTATACTAAACGTTTACATTACGACGTCGTAACCCTCACCTATGGAAAGCCACTCGCCCGTATCCTGAGATTTTAGCCTTTACACGCAGCCTGAAATCTTGAAACCTAGTTGCAAAGCATTTTTGCATCGGGCACTTGAGAACTTGTCTACTACACCATCGGTTGTCGGTTCTTCGGCATTCCTACATGACCAGTACAATGCCACTTCAGCTTACTAAGCTATGTCGGTAACTATAGTTCAAAATCACTAAATTTGGAATGCGAACGCGCAGAGATATACCGAGCATAGCCCATGAATAGTTCATTTTTATAATTCATTGAGTAACTTTATTCCGGACCACCCCGACCATGCGTCTTCATGTTTCGGATCCATAGGCCCTGACAGGTAGAAGAAGACGGGACATGACTGGTGTTCTTACACCAGAATCAGTGGGCTGAAGTCTTCTTCTGCCCACTGATTCAATTTGAGTAATAATAATTTATAGTGATGCCATTTTATGTGATTTAAAGGAAATCAAACGACATAACAGTTTCAATACTCCACGGAATGCTAAACGAGCATCAGTTTCTAATAAAAAGCGCTTGGGACGTGAGCGTTGTCACAGCTATCATGCCCATACTCCACAAGGATCTGTAAAGCCAGTGGATGCACCAAAAGTAAGTCACTAGTATATCACTAGTTTGTTCAGTTCTAGTTATGTAAAGTTTTAAGTGAATTTGCATGCGACTTTATAGGAACCGATAAAATCATAACGACAAAAATATGTTGGACACAATGAATTTGATATTGCAATTACTGCCGTTTTAGTATAAAAAGTTTGTTCTACAAGGTGTTCTATGCTCTTTCACTTTGATCCAACTAAGCTACTAATAAAAACTAATTAGCAAACGAGAAATATTTAGCACAATAGGATTCATTTGTTGATATTTAAAATATTTTGTGATGATCATCCAAAAAAAAACTGAATGTAGTCATGTTATGTCAATTTTAAGTCAGTTTTGACAGATAAAGAATGCGTTCTTAAATATCGTAAAATATCTGAAAAGGAATTTCGTTTTACCATTTTCTGATATAAGTTTTAATATTTTAGTACTTTTCTGAATAGACACAGCTCAAACAAAAATATTTACCGTGTAAATTTATAAAATTCCGTGTATTCCAAAGAAAATATCAACAATTTTTGGTAGTCACTACAGGCATTACCAAATATGGAGTTTGCTCGTTTTCCCAACCGTCCTCCCTTCGATCCTTAGTAGCTCTGTTTTTATTTTCAAATAAAGTTACATTAATCAAATGATTTCATCGTATTTATTAGTCTAATTAACAATAGATAAATATATAATTTAAACGTGAGTGAATTCAATTTTATTTATTAATGTCAAAATATAGGTCACAGTGGGAGCGTATAGGTTATGTTACAGAGTGAAATTATCGGAATAAATATTTGTTTTTATTATTGTTGAAGTGTGTGGTGTTTGGGCTTGCAGATGTCGTTTAGAGTGGTGCGTAGTTCAAAGTTCCGCCACGTTTACGGGCAGGCCCTGAAGCGGGAGCAGTGCTATGACAACATCAGAGTTTCGAAGAGTTCTTGGGACTCTACCTTCTGTGCGGTGAACCCAAAGTTCCTGGCGATCATAGTGGAATCCGCGGGCGGCGGCGCCTTCATCGTACTGCCTCACAATAAAGTAAGTCGCTTTCAATTGAGCAATAAACACATTCAGTCACTTATCTATCTCACACATTTCAAATTAATACAGGGAAAGTGAATTAACTTATCAATGAAAAATTGTCTACTACTGGATAAAAACCTTTGTTTTATTTAGTGTAAAATTAGATACATACAGGAAACAAGCTACAAGTCATCATAGACATTTATACATTGTCAACCAATGTTATCAGTTACTAGGTATGTTTGTTATTCTATGCCTAAATTAAGTTTAGCATAGCAAACATATTGTCATACATAGAACTAACGAGATTTAGAAACGCAAAATTCATTGGTACAACTGTACAAGTTAAAAATATAGTTTTGATATAATGATAATGTCTATTGTTAGGTATATTTCATAATTTATTCTTCAAAAATAGCTCATCACTTTTAATGTGATCTCAGTATAAATATAAATAACACCCGAGTGGGACATCAGTGTGGGACTTATCGCCTCTACATCACTTGAGAACAAGGAATCATTTTCACCATTATTAACATCAACATTTTACCCATAACTGGACTGAAGAATATTTTGCTGTGATATTATTTTGTCAAGTTTAATAACAACTACCTGCACTGCTACTATCAATCTTTCTCTTCTCTCTAGAAGAAACAGGATATTCAAGAGTAAAAACATATTCATATGTTACTGTGGGTCTAGTCTTTCTTTCGAATTTTCGTCATTCACTGATTGCCTCTTAATTAAAGCTACTATACACTACCTCAATGAGAAGGCTTACATGCCAGGAAGACATTCTTTATCATTTCAATAAAATTATATTCCTGGAAAAACAAAATAATAATTGACATTCATAACACCACACTAGGAATTTTCCTTTGTTAAAAAATCCTTGTAACATTCAAAAGGAAAAATGGTACAACACATAATTATCTATAGACAAATAAACATGCAAGCGCTATGTTTCTAGGAGTGCGACCTTTGCTCTGTCAATAATATTACGTAAATAATTACATGTTTGTTGTTACTAAAGTTATACAGGGTATTGGTTGGGGGTGTATTAAGCCAAAATAGGGAATACTCATTAAAGGAACAACTTGCACTATGAGTCTGACTAAATTCAAGAAAAAAATTCAGCTGTTTCATACATTTTGTTGACAATGGATTAACTTTTTCTATGGAACAGCTGTTTGTTTTCTCTAATATGAAACTTATCCTATTGTGAAAGTTGTTCGTAATTATAAGGTATAAGGCCCTTGTCTTGGCTCAGTACACCACTAACTAATGACCATATACAGTTGCTCTCATAATTGTTTCTGGAGTTGAAATGTATCCCAAAAGTAAGTTCAAGTGTAGTTAATATTTAGTCCTCAGTTAAATCATGCCAAACATCCATTACTTCTATTTGAGTTATTTTGTCAACAAAATATTTATATGGATTATTGTTATCGTAATTGTTAACATTTTGGACAAAAACTATAAGTCCTTAGAACGTATAACTTTTTTTGGACATAAAAAGTTATACGTTCTAAGGAACATTGAGATTTGTTGATATCAAGTCATCTTTTCAATTTGGCAATATCCTTTTTGGGTGATACCCTGATAAAACAAGTCATATTAAGAAACAAAACAAGCATATTTGTGGGTGCAATAATATATTGAAGTTTAATTACTCAAGTATCATTCAAGGAATATGTAATTAAATTGTGTACCATCATAATATCCTTATTAATTTCAAGGATAACTTAATTTTATTATTAATGTAAGCTTATTTTTTTCCTTACTTATTATTGTCATATTTTATTGGCTATTTAATCAGCATTAAAAGCAGTTATCTAGATTTATATAAAATCCTACATGCAAATTAAATGTTTGGTGAAAATTTCATATTGCGCTACACATAGGCCACATTATCACTTTACATCTGGCGAGTTATGGTCAAACACAAGCCAGTTTACGAAATAAAGCAAGATCTTAAAAAAAAAGATTAAGAGTTTCTATTCCGCAGGTGCCATAACAATTTTTAAGGTGGTTCCCATTAAAAACCAAACTACCAAAGTGGCCTTGATCAAATTTAAATAGGATCCCCTTACAAACACTTTATAAAATACTAAGTCACCTTGTGAACTTCGTACAGCCTGACAGTCAATGAATGATGTCGTCAATGACGTGAGCTTGACGTATGGGCTCGTTAAGTTTTTTGTAGATATGCTGTAAAATATTAAAAAAAAAATGTTCTATCATCAATACTTTTCGCAGTGGATGCGACGAAAAATTTATAGCTGATTTTTCACACCTCGGTTTTGTTTTAGTTAGGTTTTCTAAGAATTTCTAATATTATCTAGTAATAAATTTAGCCTATGTTACTCGGTGATAATGTGGCTTTCTAATTCAGTCGAACTCAGTACCTCTACCTTTTTGGAAGTTGCTAAAAATATTCGAACGAATATTGCCCTTGACTGGCATTATCATAATGAGTAAAGTGTAGTAGCCAATGAGTTATGTGATACTGGCTTTACCTAAGACGTCCTATGTACAGATAGCTTGTATCGTTATCAATGTGACAATGCGCGGGCGTCGATCGCATATCGCATTGTGAAACCGATACGGTGAACAATGACATAGCGACGATAACAATGGTGCGAACTCTGACTCGCGGCTGTGTACCTGACATGAGACACCTTAGGGCTCCTACACGGCGGTACCGATAGCATAGCCGATACGTAAATTTGTCGGATGAAATGTACATTTAGGTACTACATCAATACTAAAAATCTTTGGACCGTATCTCAATGATAAAAAATTACTGATTCCGCGAGATGTAACCAGTGTAGCTTATGACTTTCTGGAAATAAAGACCAATCCTATGACACCTCGCCCGTTAAAAGTTTTCTATCAGTTTAGGCTGCATCAAATAGTTAGACATACTGGAAAATCGCTATTAGCAATAAGGCGGCCGCTTTATACACTGCTATCATAATTCTTTTATGTTTGCTGTATTCTGTGCATAGGATAAGAACTGTTCTATCTATTATTATTCCCATATAACCGTAGACCACCACAGAGACCTACAAGCGACCTAGATAGGAAAATATTAATTAATTAAAGCATTCAAGAAATGGAGCGGTTCTAGACAAATACATGTATTCTTAAAAGTTATTCTTTAGGTACCTACTTAATGTTTTCGTAACAATTTTGTAATGTCTAAATCATATTCTTAATGACGGTTAAATTATACGAACGCTACAATGTCTTACATACTCAATATTATTATCAAGAAAGGAGGGGCATCGAAATATCACATGTCATATATCCTCCCCAACTCTTCTTGTAACAGGTGATACTATTAAGAAAGCGGAACTAATTTAATTATCATGATGAATAAACCAAATTACAGGACCGATTTACTTTTTTAATGGTAAAACTCATTACTAGAAAACACTCTTTCATAGATAAGAATTCTTAATATTGTTTCAGACATCTCCGAGAAATCAGGGAAGATTCCAACTAATTGAACCATCACTTATTTTTTTTTAATTGGAGAACTTAAAGCCTCCCCGTTATTTTTCCGTATTTTTATGTCTGTAAAAGAATATTTTAAGTAGTGTATTGAAGGAGCATAATGATTATATTCCAATACTGTAATGTGCAGCGACATTGCAACATTCCGACATATCGTAGAGTGCGCGCGCATGCCCAGCGCGTGTGTCACGGGAGCTTTTTGTCGCGTGCCGCGGGAATTGAGAATGAGGCAATCCAGCGCATAATACATACTACATAATTACCCTCTGTTTTGTGCGTAGGTAACTTGATAAAACTTTCGAAAGTATCCGATATATGTATAATATCAAAATATTGGATATTTATGATATTATTTATTTAAAAGTCATATTACTTTATTGCATCATTTATGAATACTATTTCCAAACGTGTCACTCATCACTACGTACTGCTATTATATTTTTATGTAGACGAAAAAAAGTGATAATTATAAATTTGCATTACATAAATTCTACAAATACCTTTGTATTACAAATCTGTTAAATTGGAAGCTTGTCGTTCGGAATAGTGTTCTAAGGGGAGGCCTATGTTCAGCAGTGCAAATTACAACAGAAACACATTACCCTCCTTTTTGGGCAGTCAGTAATAAGCTCCCCTTTACTTAGAGGACTTCCGGAGACCTCGCTACAACATCGTAAGGCCACCGTGTCAAGTTCGCGCGTATAATTTCCGAAGCTAGTAAATGCGCGTATAATGATAAACATTGCTAAACAGTTGAAAATACTACTCATTGCCGACGGAAAATAGCGCCAAGGCGACGCAATTTCCAAGCAAAATTAGATTAAATACACTTTAGAAATGGCAAGTACAAAGAAAGACCTTCTTGAGACGAGTAAGATATCTTACATGTCACAAGCAAGGACTTTTTGTATAAAAAGTCCTTGCTTTTCGAACGACATACAAAAATAATACATTAAAAGGATACCCTCGATTCGTTTTTTTTAAATAAATTATAGGCATGCGTTGGACTCCAACTCGCCTGATGTTAAGCGACGATGCGGCCTAGAATGGGGCACGCTTTCTTAGAGGAAACCGACTCACTCGCAATTTGAAAAGACCGAGATTAAAGCTATCGGGAAATAGAGAACTCGATAGCGAATTCCACAACCTGGTGGTTCGCACAATAAAAGTCGACGCAAAGCGTTTAGTGAGATTCCGTGGAATCTATACATGTATTTGCTTTTATATTTACATAATTATAGATATGGCAGAGATTCCACGGACAAAACGCTTCCTTATTGAGGCAACTGACAAATTGTATAATTCGCTGTCTCTTACACCATTTCCCGATCTCCGATTTCTCGATTTATGAGCCTTAGTTAAAATTCTTCCATGAAATATTCCTAAGTGTAGCATCTATGTTTATTTCTTCATGATTTTTACAGAAAAAAACGTTTCTACACGATAAGTCACGAAACTCGTTTAAATTTGAATAAAAAAACAAGAACAGTATTAAAAACATTGTTGCCAATCTTCGTAAAACCTGACTTGCTGACGTGTCGGACCCAATAATATCGGGCACTCAGTTCGAACTGACACATCATAAGACATTTAACGACTTTGTTAATTTTATTTCTCATAAATATTTAATTTACTTTTACAAAAGTTTTACACTCTTCTATTTCGCGATACTTATTCACCAAATATCTTGTTTTTTTCCAAATGACACACTTGATTTACAAGTATTACCCACAATATTTTGTAGAAATCAAAGAAATGTGATATGTTTGTTCATAATCACGCAATAAGATTTATTCTCTAGTAAAGTTTCTTTGAAATTCTTTACAACCGAAAGCTGTCTTTGTTAGAATAAATAACGATTCATTCATTTGTGTTTTACTCACATCTCTAATTTAATAAAGTAATAAAAAAGTGTGGTGGACTATAGCCTACACCCTCTTAATGGGGAGACACGTGCCCAGCAGTCGGACGCTTCGGGTTACGACGACGACATCAGTTTAGGCTGTAGAAGTGTTAGATATGTATACATTCATACTTACATACAAACGTACACAAGAAAAACATTACCCTTCATTTGAGCAGTCGGATAAATATTTAATACAAATTCAGGTGACTTGTAAGTAAGTATTGACAATACAATGAAGCATGACTCCCGCCGTGCATGAGTAACCGATAAAACACCTCGATATTTGGCTATCACACTGCAATGAGTTTCGAGCACATTTCTGTCCGTGAGTCACATGTGATGCACTACTAATAGCACTATTATTTATGTATGACATGAAACTATTTATATCCTAGTCTTCTTGTATTTGAATTTTTCTTGTGAATTGATGTTTGTCTAGTGAATTGATAGAGAAAAGCTTTTCTGTGAAAATAAATGTTGAGATTTTATTGTAAAAACGGTTTAACATTTCGCACTACGATCTATTATATCATGAGCATATACATTGCAAACTTCAGAACGAATTGTAATGATAATTTTTACCATTATCTTCTGATAATATAAGAGTAAATCCTGACTGATTGACTGATACTTTCTAAGAATTGACGTAAACTGAAACACTGAGACATGAAATTTGCAGGGTGTATTCATTATATAGGAGTTTACTAAGAAAGTATTTTTGGAAATTTAACCCTTAAAGGAGACAGATAGGAGTTCAAAGTTAAAAATCTTTATAATCCATTTAATGCCGCGGGAAATCCACTAGTCGTCTGATGAAGTTAAAAATTATCATCATATAATCATAGCAAAAATATTGCTGAAGATCATCTCACGCCCGCCGTTTCAAATTTCAACCACTACCTTTACGGGCCATGCTCAAATATCTCGCTTAAAAATATATACAATATCCATGAAAATAACACATACTTGTATTTAATACGCCGTCGTTATTTTTAACCCTGATTATTATTGACAAATATTCTATTTCTGTCGACGGTATTGGGTAATATTCGCGGGAAATCGAGGGCCCGCCCACGCGTTGTGTTTGCAGGAAAATCGACTCGTGCGCATCGTGTGCAATGTGTTGCCAGTCGCCGTCCCGGAGAGCTCCACGTTGGAATAGCACATGGAGATTACTGCAGTTTATAATTTATAAAAAACTTTAAGCAGTCTCATAGAAAAATTTAAGAAATAGTTGATCTGTAACTCGCAGTTTAGCTATGAGCAAAAAAATATGATAAAATTTTATAGTATGTGAAACTTCAGGCTCATTTTAATTGTAGCACTCCGTCTTTAATAATCAATTTATCATATTTACACTGTCTTATTTTAACTACTTTTTCGCAATCACATTGTATCTCTGGGTACAACAGACTCATCATTCAAGCACCTGTCCTGACCGGGAATCGAAATTTAAAG